>QPKB01000004.1:31183146-32423927 GCA_003546025.1 Camphora micrantha | reverse complement strand
AAAATCTGAAAAGTTTGAAATCAGATTTTTTTTCGAACTCATCAAAGAGAGCAAACGGTCCCTTTCCCAATCTGAAAGCGTGCTCAAACATTTCTGCGGGCACTGAATCCAAAAGGGAGGAGATCGAGATTTCTCAGATCTGAATTCAAAGAACAAGAGAAGATTATTTTTTTTTCGAGAAGGAGAAAGATTGGAAATAGACTTAAAGAAAGAAATTTCCAAAACAAAAAAAATCCCATCTCATGTATTTTTTTTATGCAAGATTCAACATTGGCAACCAACTAGAAAGGTGCCAAAGAATCTAAGTTCATGTTCTCAAATGAACGTGTCCCACCGGGTGTGCCAGCTTGATGGACCTGATTTCTTCCCTCTCTCCCGCTGCCTCCGCCCCGGGTCTTTCGGGGTGCGGCGGAGGGGAGGAGAAGAAAAAGATAAAGGGTTTCAACATCTTTTTTTTTTTGTACGGGTATGCCAATTTCACTTTTCTACTTGGAATTTAGAAACGGTGATCCGAAGATCCACCTTCACAAGTAGAAAGGGGAAATGAAACCTTTTCTAGTTTTCCATTGCACACATATTTTTAAGAAAAGAGACAAAGGGGTTTTTTTTTAATGCAGTGAAAGGCGATTTCATTTGTTGCCGTGAAAGGCGATTTTGCCGTAAAAGGCGATTTACAAGTCTCATCCATTATGAAAGACAAGAATTGTGATTTTTATCTCTAAAAGAAAAATAAAGTACAATAGAAATCAAGAAAATGAATCTGACTTCTCATTCGATTGTGGGGACACGTTCAGATCGACGGTCGCGAGTCGTGTATGGGCTCCTCCATCGTCCATGCAGATGAGAACACGATGCTTGGATTCTTGGCTCGGCTTTCTAACCTCAGATTTTTAAAGAATAAAGACCGAGAGAAGGTCTTATATCCGATAAAAAGCTAAGTAAACGGGCTGAAAAGCCACGTTTTAGCCATGTTGGTAGAAGAAGGGAGGTCCTTGCGGGGGTGGCCCCCCAAGGGTGCTTCAATCACCTTTTGGTGGTCTTTGCAGCGGAGTTGCAGGGCTTCTAGATTTTTTGTCTTCTTCGGGGGGAAAGCGAGAGCTAGATCCGGATAGCACTTAGCCTTGGTTCCCTTTGGAATGTCCTCCTATTTATAGGCCTTTGGTAGCCATTTAGGAGGGTTTATGAGCATTGAATGCATTAATACTCATAATTGGAGGAGTTACAAGTTTTAAAGCATTTGTTTTGTAACTCCTTTTTCCTTGAATCTGATTGGCCGATGGAGAATAATGAGCTTTTAATTGCCTTTAATCCCCATCATGGGAGGAGTTTCATGGCTTTAATGCCATAAATCCTTTGACTTGTAACTCCCATTTGCTTGCTTTTGATTGGGCCGTCCAAAATAATGAGTTAATGACCGCATTAATTTGTCATAAAACGGGTCATTTAACTTCATTAATTGGTCGCCAAGTCGCTCCAAGAGTCGCGGGCCGCGCCGCGTCTTTTGGAATTCTTCTTGCGATGACCGCCGGTGGATCCACATGTTGTTTGATGTCGGATGGTGATGCAATTTTAGACATTGATCAATGTCAACGTGCCGGCAACATCTGTCCTGTCGATTTCACGATCGGGCGGGCAGAAAGTGTGCTTTCTTTGTCGGCCGGTTGGCAAATTCGAGGCATCTAATGATCATCCAATGACTTCGGCGTCGAATCCGTGATGTTTGACGAAGATCGACAGATTTCATGCACGAAAAATCAGATTTTGGAAAAATCACAGGGGCCAATCAACTCGAAACGCGAAAAGGACCCAAAAAAGGGTCTTCCGGCGAAATTTTGGGTCGCCGGAATTCCATGGTCGCCGGCGACCATGGGCCGGCGACCCTGGGCCATGGTCGCCGGCGACCATGGGCCTTGGGCCCGTTTTTCGGTCGCCGTCCGGTCGCCGTTTCTTCGCCGTTTTTCGATCTTTTTTCATTCTTTTTTCTTCTGATTTTTTCCTGACATTTCCCCTCACTTATTGGCCTGATTCTCTTGAAGAAAACCCGACGAGAAGCCACGCAAATCGGAGCACAAAGTTTCCTATTTTTCTGGAAAGCCGAAGACTTTGTTGTGCGGTTTTGCCAATTTTTTGTCAAGCATTGAAACTAGGCCAAATGATGTCGGAATGACCTGAAATTCGACGTGGAGCTTCTTGAGCATTAGATAGGACCAACCATAGGCTTTGGTTTGAGTTTTGAAGCCTTTTGGGCCCCCGCAAACGCTTGCCTTAATTTCGCCATGAGAGAAATGCCGAGCTTTGACTTGTGGTCAACCGATGTCCGATTGACCTGAAATTTGACAGGGAGCCTCCTGAGTAGTAAGTAAGACCAACCATGGGCTTTAGTTTGAGTTTTGAAGCCTTTTGGGGTCCTGCAAACGCTCGCCTTGATTTCACCTCGAGGAAAATGCCGAGCTTTGAAACTAGGCCGAACGATGTCCGTTTGACCTAAAACTTGACAGGGGACCTATTGGAGTCATTTTGAGATGATCCATTAGCTCCAATTTGGATGCCATGATTCCGGGATGCTCCGCCGCCGGTAGACCTGTTTTTGCTTCTTGAGAGTTGATGAAGGGTCAAACGTCGTCCGTTTGACCTGAAATTTGGCAGGGGGCCTTTTGGAGGTATTTTGAGACCATCCGTAGGCTCTGATCGAAGTTTTAAAGTCTTCGACACTGTCGCTGCCGGGAGCTCTTGTCTGGCTGTCGGAGGAGTGAAGTTAGGCCAAATGATGTCGAAATGGCCCGAAACTTCATGTGTACCCTTCTTTTGACTGCTTTGAAGGATCTTGCAGTTTTTGTTTGATTCTGACAAGATCTGGTGCTTGAAGTGGCGCCTTCCTATTTATGGCAGGATGTGGCTCCATGTAGCATTTGGTGTTGAAGGGACATAGTGACATTTTTGGTGTCAACAAGTACCATCCCCTGTTAGGGGCCAGAGACTCAATCAAATTATAAGCAGCATGAAACTCCACAGGAGAAGCGTCTTCATGATGTACCCTCCTCCACAACGCAAGAAAGCCGAGCAAAACTCTCCAGCCATTAGGTGTTAACCGCCCCGAGTCAATGAGAAATAATAGAGAATGAGGCATACGCAGGAGGACATGGGGAGCCTCAGCTCGGCTTCAAGCATCTCCTCATAAATGACAATGTCACCAGAGGAGTCGTCGCAAGGAGGCTCGTCAAGTTCGGCCCGACGACACAGCACAATGGGATGAATATGATAAGAAACGGCAACCTTCGAAATATCACCATCGGTGTTGAACACATTAAAAAGGGTGCTCACCTTGGATCCGTCATCGTCAACAACAACTTTTCCTCGATACCTTTTGCGACAAGAACACAACGTCTTCTCGCGTGTCGCACCCGCTATCGCCTGGACAACGACGCCCGTGCCCGTGGCCACCACGTCCACGCCCGCAGACGACAACGACTGGCGAGCGACGCCGCCATCCCCCCCCGGCCTGGCGGACGCCCAGGCCGGCGCCAGCCACTACCTCTGTCTCCGTGCCGGCACCCAGCGCAGCTGTCCCCATGCGGGCTCCTAGGCCGACTGCCGTCCCTGCTACCTCCACGCGGGCGCCCACAGTCCCTGCCGCTGTCTACACGCGAGCGCCCAGGCTGGTGCCCCGGCCGGCGCTCGCCTCTGCTGCCTCCTGGTCGTCCACCTTGCAACCCGTCATCTGCTGCAACCCAGAGCCTGGGGCATCCGTTCTAGCAAGTTGCAGACTCATCTTCTTCTCCCTTTGGGATGACTTTTCTACACTTGGAGGCTCCATTGTCTTGCTTATTTTCTCTTTGGAGGGGGTTTTATAGCCTAATAGCCTAGGGTTTTGCAAAGCAAGATATGTCCAAAGCCAGGAGGACTCTTCCGGATACATATAAAAAGAAATTTCTTAGAAGAGAGAAGTAATCTGGATATTTGAAATGTCCCCCTTTCAAAGCTTCTTTGAGCGCGGGACATTGAGGGGCTAATGATGAGTCAGGCTCAAGTGACCCAGTTCGTAATGAGCCCAAGCCTAAATTTGTGAAGATCCGGTCCGTTGAGGTCCGGGCCCAAATCCACGAAGACTGTCACGTCAAAGCAACCACATCGCTTCGGAAGTAGTCGTCAATCTTTAACCCGCTTTTACCGAGTCCTGCGGAGATTATCTCACCTGCCTCGTCTATCGAGGGCAATTCGACGGCTCCCTCGAAATGGATGAAGCGTGGAGGTAAAGTTGCCCCCATCTGTTAGGGGAAGACTATAAATAGAAGAGCCCCACCAGCACTTAAAAAGAAGCAACATTTTCCATTTCTACACACTTTCTGTATTCTCCTAGTTTGTAATCTCTGCACATTGGAGAAGTAAAACTACCGGCAACCTTTGTCCTTCTGAAGTGGACGTAGGTCATATTGACTGAACCACTATAAATTCTCTCTTCTTTATTTAGTGCATAAAGCATTTATTACTTGACGGGTGGTGCCCGAAACCAATTTTAGGCATCATCAACTTCGAGTCTTCAAGTCAATGAGCAATATCAGAACGAGGGTGGTAGAGAAGGAAGAAGAGAGCATAGGAGGCACGGGGTAGCGGCGTCGACGCAGTGTAGGAGAAGAAGGAAGGAGAAAAGGGAAAAAATGGGAGCGAATGAGGGAAACTCGGGATTTATGGGATTAACGAAGAGCGACGCTAGCGTCGTTTATCAAAATATGGAGCAACGCTAGCGTCGCTTGTTCCAAAGTTCAAAAAAAAAAAAATATGAAACAATGCATAACGGACCACGTTTGTGGATTAGGTAAAAGTTTTCATTTTCTCGTGTAACGGGCAAATTTAGTGCATTTTCCAGTAAAATCCCCTACAAAGAAAATTTAAAAATTAATTTCGTGCCTTTGGCAAACCTACCTTCTTTTTTGGTCCATTTTACTCAAAACTGATTAAAACATGCTTTGAACTATTATAGACCTCTTATAGTTTTATCCAGTGCATGTGGCCTTAGGGATTAGTTCTCAGCTATTCAAAATTGAGTGTCCCTCAGGCTCAGGGCCAAAGGCTCTTAGGTTGGGCTGGGTGGGAGATACCCTGGCTTATAGTTGGGCTGGGCAGGAGATACCCTAGCTTATAAGAGTTTTTCTTTAAGATATACCAAAACGGCCCTTACATAAAAACTAGGTAGGAAAATTGGTGGCAAGTATTCGGATTGGCAAAAATTGTAGGCTGTAAGCAGGGGTGGACCTATGTGTAGCTACCTGGGTGCTTCAGCCCCCACAAACCTTTAAAAAAGCCATTAGGGTTATATGGGCTGGATGGCCTGGCCCCCATGTAACAAAACCAGTCAGCACCAATGGAAAACAATTCCCCTCTCTCTAGAAACCCCCAAATCGGCGATGGATAATCCCTTCAAGCTGAGAACTAATCCCTAGGAATGAACACAATTGACTTGTTTACACGTTGCTTTACCCCATATCTTGATTGACTATGTTTTTCCAGAGATGAATACAAATGCACAATTGACTTATTTTCTCTTTTTCCATGGGTAAAGTGAAGAAAGTACAATAAAATAATAATCGACTTTTTTAGTTGTCCATCTCCAGCCCCCCTCAAATGAAAACCCTGTCCACCATTGGCAGTAAAGTTCAAGTCCTGTTGTGTCAAAAATAATAATAATAATAATAATGTGTGTATTTTTAAGTGAGAAAAAATAATATATTTTTTTGGTCTGACCCGTACCTGTCATGGGACGATTTTGGCCATCATTGTTTATAATGGGTAATGGGTGAGGCAGGTGTGAGTCAAGGTAGGTCTGGGTTTAGCCCAACCTGCACTAAACCCATTCTGTTACCGTCCCTACTTTAATTGCAGTGGAACACTAACCTTGTGCGATCCATTTTAAAATGGACTTGGACTGCTCTTTTTTGGCTAGTGAATCATGGGGATAAGCTTATTTCTAGGAGTTTGTGCCAACCATGAAGGCCAGGGGGATTGAAAATCATAATGGGAACTGTGTATCTTCAAAAAATCAGCCCTATCCAATCATCCTAGTCCCTTCATCTTAATGGTCCACATTTAGTAACAGTTGAAATAAATTACATATCGCATCTCACTACCATAATTGAATTGAGCAAAAAGTTTGAATACCTTTTGGATTTGTGTATATATATAAACAATAGTAATTCCTCATCTTTCCAAGAACTTACATATCCAATAGTTAAACTTAAAACACCTACCCAATTATAATAAAAAAAAAAACTTGGGGAATTCAGTGACAGGTCCTTAAACATTTCACTTTCTGACCTTAGATCCACAATCTTTTTTCATAGTGTGATAGGTCATTTTTCCAAATTTTAGGATCGGGAATGTCCAAATTACTCTTTCTTTAAAAGTTCTTATTTATTTAAAGATAAATCATATCCTATGATTAGTGAGATATACCATTAATAAGAGTCAACTACCATTTAATTAGCCACGATTAATGAAAATCTCATTAATGAGATTTTCAAATAAATTTTAAAAACGCAAATAAATTTCAAAAGAACACAAAGAAATTTCAAAAAACGCAAATAAATTTCAAAAACCCAATTAAAATTTCCAAAATGGAAATAAATTTGTCAGAAATTCAGATATATTTGCAAAAATCCTAGATAAATTTGCCAAAAGTTCAGATAGATTTGTCAAAAACTCAAATAAGTTTTTCAAAAACTTAGTTAAATTTATCAAAAACTAACATAAATTTGCCAAAAACTCAAATAGATTTTTAAAAAAAATATAATAAATTTGATAAAAACTTAGATAAATTTGACTAAAAACTCAGATAAATTTCCCAAACTCAGATAAATTTGAGCAAAACTCAGATAAATTTCGAAAGCTCGATTATGTTCTGTGAGGGAACCTGAAACGACCCTACTGCTTTCTCTTTTTCTCTGGTGATCCTCCGCGACAACAGCAAAGGGAGCAGCAGTAATAGAGACCGACGACGATGAATGCAACAATAGCGACCTGGACTTCGGCCTTCTAGTCCTACGACGATCGCCTTACAAATCCAAACCTCTGCTTCGGACTTCTTCATTGTGAACGACGAACCCACACGAATATATATATATATATATATATTTGAATCTCAAGTTCTCCACTTGTCAAAACAAGTCAAACTCCTTCTGTTCTTTGACTCCTTCCAAGAAAAAAAATCAAAATCCTATACAGAAATAAAGTTAGTCACCACCATGTGACCACCAGAGATTAACTCCTTTTGTTCTCTTGTTACGATGTGGCCACCAGATATCGACTCTGATCTTTTTTTTCTTGCACAAATCCCGAGGCGAGCTGAGATAAAGAAAAAATTAGAGTTTTTCTCTCTTGGGCATTTCCTCTCTTGTTTCATCCCTGCTTCCAGCAATGGCGAGGCGACAGCAAGAGGAGGCTCCTTATCCGGTGAAGACGAAGGTAACGAGACCGAACCCCTCCGATCTTATTTGCGATTTCTGCAGTCCAAAATCAAAATCTGAGATCCTCTGTTGTCGTCTTCTCTGCAAAAGATGGAACGAAGCCCTAAAAATGAAGGAGAATGGAAGATTTGAGATTTTAAAATTTAAAATTTGATGCGACCAGAACTTGATCGATGTCCTAAGTACATTCAAAGAGATCAAAACGCAAGGTCTTTCCAGAGCTCAATAAAGATTTGTCTGTATGGGCCATTTGAATAAAATACTTCAACAACAAATATTATAAAATTCAAATTCGCATATTTAAGAATAAAATAATGACCAAATTGCAACGAATTGAATTCTAGCCGGTTTCGTCTCCTGGTCTCACTCATGAATATGGTGAGTCTAGGCCCTCTGCGTGACAGTATTTGGCCTAAAACTCTAGCAACTTGGGAGCAATATTATTTAACAGCAAGTGCACGACTGTCTATTTGAGACATTAGCAAATACGGGTCGAACCCACAGGGAGCTAGTTAAATAAACCTTTAAATTATGAAACTTAATTAATCAATGAAGATGAGTGTTTAAATGAGTTAATGAAAACAAAATCACACAATCAATTAGAAGATGAAAAATAACAGTTGATAAAAATGATTAGAGCATAGGAATCCAATAAGCTTCCACTCGTTTATTTATCAAGTAATCATAATTTGATCCAACCTTTACTTCAAACCAAAGACAAATCAATATTTTTTACTTGAATAATTTAACTTTAAAAGCCTTCTTAATTAACAAAAATCCAAAATCCAAGACTTCATTCACCTTAGAGAAGTATAGAAATCATCTAAGTACTACCCATCAAAGGCAAGCATAATCCATCAAAGGAAAACTCAGTCCTAAGTATGGACTATCAAACCTAAGCATGGAAAGTCAAAAATAAAATTTTATTTTAAGAAATTAAGAGTGGAGGTTTGCTTAGGGCACGAAGGTAAGTCTATTAATCATTATGCACATAAACTGGGAACACAAGTTGTAACTACTCAATAAATAAAAAGATGATTACTTATCTTCATCCATAGCTCCAATTAGAGAAATTAGCCTGCCATAGCAAAGGATACTTCTTGATTTATCATTAAAAATGCACATTTACAACATCTCTTTCAGAATAACCTTCCTTCAAAACAAGTCCTTGGACATGGCCCAAGGATACCAAAAGACAAAATCACTGGAAAGAAGAAGAGGGAATATGAGATGGAGCCGAACTCACCAATCACTCGCGAGCACTACACAAGGCCTCCTTTTGTGGTCTCCTCCTTCGGTCCGGCCTCACCAATCACTCATCAGCAGCACGTCTCTTCCGGTCTGTCCTCTCCAATCACTTGCAAGCAACCCTTTTTATAAGGGTTCATAGGGGACAATCATTCGGTTGCTACAGTGAGGTTCTTCTAGTGATTGGCTTCGCTTGCGGTGCATGCACAGGTTTTCACGTGGCATGCACAGCTCTTCATGTGGCATGGACAAGTCTTCAATATTGCAGCTGAGATAATCCATCTATGTTCACACCTATGGGTGGTGCTCTCGTGTACAGGTGTGGGTCCCACATATAGCTTGTGTGGACTTTTTTTCTCCTTTGTCTCTCTCTTAAGGCGGGTCCCAAAAACACGAATAATACCCTACAAAAATAATCAAGAAAAATTATTTCATGTGTAAATCAAAAGTTAGGAGAGATTTTTGGCTTTTCATGCTAAAGATAGAAATTTTCATGATTTTAAGTGAAAATGTGGTTTTCCAAAAGATGTTGACTTAAAAACATAAAATCAAGCATGATTAGATGATTAAGTTCTTAATTATTAAAAATTAATGATGAAAAATGTGCAATTTTAAAGACTCATCACATGCCTAAATAGTTGAAAGGGTATATCAATAATGAAAAATGTATGATGTGGCGTATCTAGGGACCTCTCGCCAAAATATGTCCAATTGTATGGACTATAGGCCTTAGAGAAAAAGTTCTTGGACTGGAGGCCTTACAAGACCAATCTGAGGGACTTTTGGCTAACTTACCCTAAAAACTTCTAAATGCTTTGACTAATCTAGCCTAACTTATTGTTAAATGAAAGTAGGCTCCTAACTAGGATGGCCATTGAAAACCAGAGAAAAAGAAGTGTTATAGAACTGATTATATATCTTATTCTTTCACCAACTTTAAAAGTGTTATTCAAAAGTATTGTTTATGACTTTGGTAGTTATAAATCTATTGCTTTGGACTGGTATCCTAAAACTTGAACCGTATTATAGTATCCCCCTTCCTTAAATGTTGAAATGTGATAAAAATTGCCTCAAAATATATATGTATTTCAGATTACCTTTTTTTCTTTTTGCAACTACTTGGGCTGGACTAATCCCTCCGGGCCCAGAGGGAAGCCAAGTAAACTCCCCTGTAGCCCAGTGTGGTAGTGCAGTTTCGAACCTACAACCTCTGGGTGCAAACTGTGATCCTAGGCCAATTGAGCTACCCCTTGGGGTTATTTCAGATAACCTATCATTTATGAAACTAACAAAAAGCCCGTGCTAAGCCTTGGCAGTAAAAAACATATATATACAGAAATCTTTAACTTCAAAATAACTTTTTTCAATATTGTTAGTTATTTTCATTCATTTTGAGGATATGGACAAATGTTAATTAAACAAAGAATTAAGAAAAAAATTATTTTTAATTAAATGACATTTCCATTACTATTCATTAAATGGCATTGTTATTAAGAAAGAAACTAAAACAAAACTTAGAAATGAAATGACAAAACTATGCATAAGATATTTTCAATAAATTAAAAGAGGAAAAATGGAATATAAAGAGGAGATGCACTAAATTATAGAAGGAAGAGCAGAATCGTTACATATTTGGAGAAAGAGTCCGGATCCCCTGTTTAATAGAAATAGGGAGATAATATTTCATCCATTCCACATTCGCCAACTATGTATAATCTCATCCCAGCTAATGCATCATATCAATTGCTTTCTTGGAATGAAAAAAATCAAGAAAAAGATTTTACATAGTTGGCGAATGGGGATTGAATGAAACAGTATCTCCCTTTCTCTATGAAATAGGGGATCCAGACTCTTGGAGAAATGTGGAAGAGTAATGGAGGAGGTATTATTGAATAGAATATAGAGAAGTTACATAACCGAATGGTCAAAATAAATTGAATGGTTGAGATCAATTGAACATATTGAGGCTGATTTCTCAATTGAAATCAGTCTCTTTCCATATATATTAGATAAAATAAAATTTCAATTAGCTATTAATTTTTAAGCATTGATGAATTTCTGTTTCCAAAACATTCACCTCTCTCATCTATAGGAAGCAACTTGCCTCCATGGTGTGAAAATTAAATTAATATCCAATCCTCAAGTGATTGTATGTTTGATGTAAACATTATGTGTAAGATTTTCTCGGTATCCATTCCTCAATGTAACTATATGTTCATCATGTGTTTTGAATTTGAACCAATATTGTCATTTTAGTAATAACAACGTGCACCCATAACTAGTCTTTATAAAAAGTAAAAGATCTTTGGGTCAAAACACTCTACTTTTTTTTTTTTGTATTTCCTCCTCATTGAAGTTGCTATAGATTTAAAAACTTATGTTTAAAATAAAGAGAATATAAGTAAGGGGGTTGTCCTTACACACACACACACACACACACACGGGCGGCGCCACATTGATCTCAGTGAGGTCAATTGACCCCACTGAGATCTGAAAAAAATATTTAAAAATAAAAATTTTATGTCAAGAATTGAAATTTTGAGTTGGACCCCCACATAAATTTTTGAGTTTGATCCATTTGAATTTAAGAGTTTCACCCCCACATTAGCCAACTTTACTTTTTTTTTTTCCTTGTTGTGGTAGTGAGCAAAAGTCACCATAAAATACTCACTGCCTAAGTTAATGGGCAGTGGGTGTCTACCAAAATATTAAAAAAAAATTAATGGGCCCACATTTCTGATATACATTCTAGCAACGAGTTCCTAGAACTTAAAGGAATTGGTTACATTGTTAGAAAATCAGTGAAGACAAAAAAGGATATCGTATACCAATTGATTTATTTGCTTCTAAAATTGGCTTTGATTTTACCACTAGTGATTGGGACGGTAGAAAGAGCTTTTCATCAATGAAATACTTAAAGAATAGGTTGATGGGAGATTAATGGATGAATGACTGTTTGATCACATATATTGAAAAGGATGCGGTTGCTAGTGTTGACAATGAAGCTATTATGCAATGATTTCAACACATGAAAATCGGTTGAGGGCAGCTGTACCAGTTTATGTATTTTGATTTTCTTTTTAGATTAAGAACTATTAGTAACAATGTATTAAAATTTTTTCCTTTTTTTTTTTTGAGAATTCAATATCATCTTTGTCGGATTATTGAAAATAGATTATTTAATAATTTTATATTATATTTATCGAATTATCGAAAGTAGATGACCGATGTTGATAAAGGAAAAAATAAATTTATTTTATTCGAAAAGATAAGTCTTTTGTTGACCCCACTGACTCGAATTCCTGGAGCCGCCACTGTATGTGTATATATATATATATATATATAGGAGGTGCTCCTGTGAGAGATGCCCTCACCTTACTATGTGAGGCCCCCCACCTTATCTCTCATAGTAAGGTGAGAGCGTCTCTCACAAGAGCACCTCTCATATATATATATATATATATGAAAATATTGAAGTGCATCTATCCCTCACCATAGGGTGAGGGATACTCCCCCTTTTGGGTTGTACTTGAAACTTCCCAAAAAGAAGAGTATCCCTCACCCTATGGTGATGGATAGATGCACTTGAATATCTCCTATATTTATATATATATATATATATATATATACATACATACATACATATACATTTTAATGGTGATTTATGTTTTCTATATTTCATAATTAAAGAATCTTGGCTTGAACAACTAGCCAAATGAACTTACATGTAAAATATCTTGCCCTGCTTTTCAGTCAATTTCAACAATTGGATCATTTCGGTAAATTTCAATACATTTTGACTGGATTCTTAATTCTTTTTCAGAAAAAAACTAAAGAGCCTGGTCTTTTATAATCTCTTTTTTTTTTTTTTTTTTATGAAATATAAGCCCCATCTGCATGCAAACGAAAGATATTTGCATGTCATTTTACAAGTTGAGATTTGAAAACCTATATTAGATGCTAATAATACTAATATTTCTGTTTCGTATTATTTGTTTACTTTCCAAATGCGTAAAGGTTATACTATTTACAAATACAAGTTTGCAGGTAGGTTGTAGTACCTGATCAATGAATATTTTTATTCGTTTGCTTCATTCTTAACCCCCTTATTATTGGATAAGAAAGCCACTTTTTGCATTTCAAATGTAATTGTAGTCTTCCCATTTTCTGCATTTTTACCTTTCTAATTTCAAACTTTTCTTCTTTCTCAAGGTTTCTAATTCCTAACCACTTTATCATTTTCACAAGATTTCTGTTATATGCTATTTCCATATTTTCTACAAAACTGCCTTATGCAAATGTTCTAACATCTTCAGATTTTCCAGAAAAAAAAAAATCCCACTTCCCTTTAATTTCTATCCAAACTTTAGAATCCTAGTTTTCTACCCATTTTCTTTGTACCTAATTTTTGCCCCATTTCCTAGTTTGGCCTACCTTCTGCGTTGTTATTAATTTTCTCCCCACTTTTTTCTTTTCCGCTATTAACTTCTCATATTTTAACTTTTAAATATTCTATTACCATTCAATATTCATTTTGGTAATTTTCATTTTAGAGGTTGGATAAGAAACATTAGCAATGATCATGTTTACAAAGTTCAGTTCCATAAATTGTGCCCAAAAAGATTAGTAAGGATACAATAGAATTCCCTTATTCCTTATTTTGTCTTCATTTGCACTAAAATCCTCCTCCTCCTCCGCATTATCTTCATCCACATTTGTTTTGTTCCTATTTGTTGTTATTCTGCAAAGAGCCCCTCACAAACAAATTTATTTGATATTTATATTTTATATTAGTTTGGAAAAATGGAATCTACCCTCTTCATTTCCAAATGATCAGCCCCAACTGATTGTAATCTATATTAAGCACAACCCGAATTGTAGGGCCTCATTTGGCCACTTCAATAGATTGTGGATGGTTGATAAAAAGAATTTCACAGAGTATCTATGGAAAAACTTCAATTTGTCTAGGATCATGCACATTGAATAAAAATCCATCCAAAATTAATGGTTGAGCCAAGCCCAGTTTTTAGGGCCATTTCTGAGATGGTTTTGTTCAAGTCAATTTGACACTTGCATGTATGTAATTCATTGAGTGCCATTTTAATCTAATTGTCTCCTAGGGGTTTATGGAGTCGAAACGTGAGTTGTACTCAATTAAAAAAAAAAAAAAAAAAAAAAAAAAAAAAAAAAAAAAAAAAAAAAAAAAAAAGAGAGAGAGACCATTTGGAAACTTGTATCTGCTTAATAAGAGTTAATTAGATTAAGGTCTAAAATAAAAGCTCTACATTTTAAGTTCTAATTCACAATTAGTGCATTTGGTAAGGTTATTAAAAAAAAAATATTAAGGTAATTAGAGCCCACCTATATAAATTGTGGCAGCTGGATCCCACCTTTTAATAACTACAATTAGAACCCGCCACTTGCGTCATTTTGAAATTTTCATATGGTTATTTTCAACCAAAATGCTGATAAAATTCTCATTGTCTAGCTCCATCCGCCTTAGCTGAAAAAGCTTTCAGACAAAAATAAAGGTAGCCCCCTTAGCTTTTATAGGCAAAAACTCTAATTTGTAAATAAGCTCTAAAATTTTTAAAAAAAAAACTATAATTAGAGGCTAACCAAATACTCTAATATATAAATAAGCTCTAAAATTTAAAAAAAAAAAAAAAAAAAAAACTATAATTAGAGGCTTACCAAATACTCTAATATATAAATAAGCTCTAATCACAAAATAAGATCTTATTTTTTAAATGGCCCCAACACCAGGGTAATAGGAATGATGGATTGGAAGTAACTATTGAGAAGGATAACATACATTCATCAACAACTTTGCATAGTCTACAGCCACTAAGCCACTAAACTTTGAAGACCTAAAGACTAAGGGTACTGCCAACAGCGTGAAATATTCTCCTAGTGGACATCTGCCCTGATAAGGATGTTAAAGAGGTAGGGGGTGGGTACATCTAAAGCCTAAGGCCATGTCTAGTAAATTTTGCCTCTATTTGTCAAAATCCCTAAATCGGGTAGAGATTATGAAAATAGAGGCGTTTGGTAGCGTCACAATGCCTCTAGATGGTATAAAGAAATACAAACAATGCCTTTATTTTCCATAGCTCACCTTTGGCTGCATGTGAAATTAAGAGGCAAAAAAAAAAAAAAAAAAAGAGGCGGGTGAACAGTAACTTTACTCATTCACGACCAAGTCCGTTTTTTTTTTTTTTTTTTTATCAAAATAGAAGAGTTTCCATCACAATCCAAACCGTTGGAAATGTTCATAAGATCAAACATGGCTATGAGACCAAATTTCAACCGTTGGATCGTCACCAATCTCAAGATATGTGTAAAAATAGTGAGTCATTGGATACAATTTGCTATGATTTGTGGACCCCAAACACAAAATTAAAACAGTTATCTCCCTTTGGAAGGCTGAAAACTGCTATGTGGTCAATTTTTAAGACTTAATACCTTTTGGATTTCAAGATATTTGTAAAATAGAAACAACCATTGATGTTTTATGCTCAATATTGGATTTGTCCATAAGCAGTAATGTTTTTCAATTCTTCTTATTATGTATGGGCATGTAAAACAAGATTCAAACCGTTGAAAATGTTCACAAGATCAATTATGACCATAAGACGAAATTTTACTCGTTGGATCATCACCAATCTCTAGTTATGTGCAAAAGACGTGAGTCATTGAATGCAAGTTTGTGGATTATGTTGGCTCCAAACATAAGATCCAAATCGTTAGACCACTTTGGAAGGCTGAGCAGCACCACATGGTCAATTTTCTTAGCCTAATACCTTGTGGATCTTAAGAAATATTTGAAAAACTCTCAACCATTTATATAAAAAAGTCTATTAACATAGATCCTTACATCACCAAACACCTCTTTTGATTCTGGCTTCTTTTTTCTATGACTCTTTCTTTTTTTATAAGTCTATTTTGAATGGTCTTTAAGAAATAGACTAGTGATCCCAAACATGGCCTAAGACCCCTTTGATTTTGAGGGCACCATCCATTGGATATACCATGCAGACGTCCTTGTAGTATAGAATATTATCCTCCCATCATCTACATTTAAACCTTCTATTGTTGTGTTGCTTATAGTCATCGAGCCCATAGTTTTCACAGGTGAGAATGGACTTGACTGTTGGATTAAGAGTCAATTAATTTTATTATTTTATATAAAGTTGTTTAATTTGTGGACCACGGATGAAAATATTGGAGGTATTAGATTGACTTCAAATTTAATATCTAAGTTGGTCTCACTTGGATCTGTCGATCCCCTCTATCCCATAATCTATGAGGTCCCAAGGTAGGCCCTACTCGACGGTTCTGATCATAAGATGGTAAGGACAGTCTTTAATAGGACTATTACTCTCCCTCCCTCTCTCCCTTTGTATATATGTAATTCTTTTGTCTAAGAGAAAATGCTTGGACAATGGATAACACCCTAGAAAATGAATAGAGAAAGATATGTTGGAATAAAATTACAACAAAAATGCAGTATCTTATTTGGACGGTCCATAACACTTGATAAAAAAAGACTCAGAAATAGGCAACTTTAAACAATCAGACTTTTAGGGACCTACCTTCTCATCGGCATCTATTGATCCCATGTGATTACATGCTGGTGACTCCCAACCATATAAAAGATACATGTCTGACATTTGGAAAGTCCAATTGGTTTTACCATTTTCTTTTTAGCAAATGACTAGCATATGTGATATATCCATTAGATATGTGATCCGGCATATATAGCATATATGTGATCATTCAACTAAAAAAATTCCTAGCATATGATATTTTCCGATAACAACCGGACATGAATTTCAGAATTCCAATGGAGATCAAACACCGCCAAAGTAAAATGTAAACCTAGTTTGAATGTTGTGCAATTCTCATCCCTAATTATATTGCACGTTCATCACGCTATATGAATTCGATCGAATCTTCCCAGACCATGACAAAAAAGCACAGTCTGCGCGGCTGTGCCGGACCCAGCTGCAAAGTGGATTTGATGTGTCGTGTGGGGATGGTTTTTGGGAGGGTGTTACTGTCTGACCCACTCTGCAAGCGGCCTACTCACCTAGTACTAGATAAGAGATTCCATTTCGAGTGTTAATATTCACACCCACCCTGTATCTCTGTGTCATACACGTACAAAACTGTAGACCACCCTATGTGTCACAAACTTGCGGTTGATGAGAGTAAGTTGTGTACTTAGGAACTTCTTTTTTTTTTTTTATACATTTTAACCCGACTAAGGTGGCCGAGATTTAAGCGAGAGCCTACCTACAGGGCGGAAGATAGCCCATATAAACAAGTAAAATATTTCGCATTAGTGGAAAGAGAAGTGTTGTACCTAAGATTGAGACCCTTGAGGGCCGGTGGGTAGGTAGGTGAGAAATGTTGGCCATTCTCGTACTTTCAACTTTTTGTTGCAAGTTTTGCATGCAGAAGAATTGAATACCCTTCTAGCTACTTGTGACTAAAGTGGTTTGGTTGGGTGGCTATCAGCTTATCCCTCGTGTGTCGTGGCCCGTGGGTGGTTTGAGGTGGTTGCCATTGTGGATGAGGTGGTCCTTTGTGTTTTCGAAAAGTGATTGAGGATGATATTGGAAATTGCATGTCAAAGGGTGTTCATGAAAATAGAAAACATTTATACAAATCATGTCTATCCAAACATTGTGGGAAAATAATGTTGTAAATTCGTGTGACGTGCAGGATCTCCCTTGGAGGCAAATGGTCGATAATATATATACCACTAGCACAATAGCCCATGCTCGTATGTAATAATAAATATTGTGGCATAATATATAAAAATCAATAGTAAGATAAGAGCATATGTAGAGTAAGACTATATGAGATTTGGGATTGAAATTAAGTTGAAAAGAAGAGTTAAAAGTGAGAAGAAGTTGAGTGGTTGTATGTGGAAGTGGGGGGAAGTGTAAGTTAGTTATATAACTCTCAGTCAAAATCATTACTTACAATCAAAATTATTTTTTAAACCCTTGGCTTTAACATAGTATAATTGTACCACCACCCAAGATTTGTACAAGACCTGTACCCTATTGTGGAGCGCCAGAGAGGGAGAGAGATGTCTCCACTTAATGGCTAAATTTGGCCTTTCATTTTGAGCCCATGGACTTAGCCTGGCTTTGATTTTCTTGCTTGTACCCAAATGAACTTGGCTTGGGCCGACCCAACACAGTTTTGAAGCTCAAAAAATAGACATGGCTAAGGAAGTCACTGAGTAGAGTAACTCGGGTGACTCTTACCAAGTGCTCGGTGATACTAATTTAACTTCTTTATGTTGGGCGACCTACTGAACCGAGTCAACTCCACCTAATTAATCAAGGCAAGTCAATGCCAATGTTTAAACCTTTGTGCCCGGAACCTCCTCTCAACCTTCTTGATTCCGCTCCAAAAACGCAGATTGTCATTTTCGGAGTGGAACCGTCTTCAGAGCGTGGTTTGATCATTATCGGATTGACCATCATCGGAGCGCGGCTCAACCGAATATGAAGCGAATCACACAGAATCTTTTAACTTTTTGTGCATTTTCTTTTTTCTATAAGCTAGACATTTATTTATTTTTTAATGAAGAAACTTCTTTTGACTAATTAGTTATTGTCTATTTTATGTGATAAAATTACAAAGTTAAATTTTTTCTCCATTTTTTATACTTGAATATAAGGATAAGATGTATTTGTACCAATCAGTTAATTGTTTATAAATCCACAAGTATTATGTTGTATTGGCTCTCCAGATATATAATTATTTTAAAATTTAACATTTCGGTGCTCCCGCTCCGCTCTCTGGACACTTAGGTTTCAACAATCTTAAGTATTGCCGGCTTAAAATTCTGAAAGGATTTGGCCAAATTCATCAGCTGAATCAACCCACTATGATGTCACAAGCTTAACTATAGCCCCAATGCTAGCCAAAACTATTATTTTAGATGATGGAAAGACAACCAATTAAAATCAAATATTCCCACCCTCCCTTGCTCCCTCCCTCCCTTTGTGGGTGACCATTTGGGGTTTAGATAAATACCCATATAAAGATCAAAAACAACAATCTTAACCCTCCGATAATTCTAATTAAATGCATCGAATTTGGGGTTTCGACCATGGCTCACTTCCTTTTTTGAGCTTCCATTGAGATGCACCATTGGTCAGGGAATCTCGTGACTTGTGCAGTGGTTACCCTAATTCGGAAGATTTGGTGCGATTGCAAATACAAATGCGCCATATGCTTTCGATCAATATTCCCTAACGCCCCATAGTGAGTCAGCTTCACGGTTGCACTTAAAGTAAGTTTGAAAGAATTTCTATGGAAATCTTGGTAATTAAGTTTGAAATCATATCTTATGGCCAGGCTTATAAATCCATATTACATAACATGTAAAAGTGAAGTCTTCTATTTACCAGCTCATAGCCAAATCACTCTCCAATAGATGTTGGGGTTTGCATATTGAGTGGACTTTTGGATAGATCAATTGCACAAGTGACATTTACTTTGAGTAATTTGAATTTTATAAGTAGAACCTACTAATGTATTTATAGGCATTTCCATAGGCTTTTTCCGATCTCAACATATAAGGATCTAGACTCCAAAGTGGGACCCATGTTATAATTATTAATCAATTCCACATTGTAATTCCTTAAAGATGGAGCGCATGTACAACATAGTTACAAAAGTGGGCTCCCATGTATAACAACTTTTTAAGTTTGATATATTTGTACTTCTTAAAGGTGGGGCCCACGTTGTGATCCTTAAAAATGGGCTCCTATTTTACAATCACAAAAGGTAGGTTCCATACACCGCAATACACAAAAGGTGTAATTTGATAGAAATATCGGCATGAATGAAACGAGTTGTACAAATGACAGAATTCAGCAGCATTAAAATCCTCTTGCATATTAAAATTTCCTGACAGTAGCAGCCAGACGTGAATGTCAGAACTCGGGTGGAGATCAAACACGCCCAGAGTAAAATGTAAAGCTGGTTTGAATGCCTCGCAATTTTCATCCCAAATTTTCTTTGCACGCTCATCACGCTATACAACTTCGATCCAATGAGCGAGGCCCACGACAAATGGTTGTTAAGAAGTAGAAAGAGGGAGAAGAGCACTGTGCCTGGCCCACCTGCAAGTGGATTTGATGTCAGGTGGAGGGATGGGTTTTGGGCATTTGTTGAGGTTGATGTAACGAAGTTGAACTACACGACCTCGCCGATGGCGAGGGAGTTGGGTATTTTGCCGGCATGTTTGGATGTATGGTGAATTGAAGCAGAGAAAATAAAATATAAGGTGTTATGATGGTGTTTGTTTTTAGTTATTTGGTATGAAATTTTTTTGACTTTTTATATAGGAAAGTGAAGTTTTTTAGTCTTTTTAGGGGAAAAAAGGGGTTTTTTTTTCTTTTTTTACTTTTTTAAAAAAATTCGAATAAAATTCTAAAATTGTATAACTTTACTTTATTTTAATTAGTTAAGTGCGGAACAACCCTTAAAAAACTTTTGTTTTTTTTTGGTTTTTTTTTTTTTGAGTTGGGGTAGCGGAGAATCTTATCCCTCTCGGGTGTCGAGGGTGATTTGAGGTGGTTGCCACTGTGCTGAAGGACGTCATTTTGATTTCAGAAGTCTACATCACACTGTCCTCTCCTTTCCCGTGAATTGATAAAAGTTGAAGCTCGACACTATTTCAACTGTTACTCACTGCTGGATTGAAAATTTGAAATTCACATAAAGTGATGTCTTTAAAAAGTCATTAAACTTGAGAGTTGTGGATCAAGGAGTTGAGATGAGAATGGTTTAATGGATATAATGACCCATCTGTAGGAAATCGTGCGGCCCTCATCCCACAGGTCCTACGTCAGGTCAAACAAGGCTGATGCCAACAAATAATACAATCACTACAATTAGAACCCGCCACTTGCGTCATTTTGAAATTTTCATATTGTTATTTTCAACCAAAATGCTGATAAAATTCTCATTGTCTAGCTCCATCCGCCTTAGCTGAAAAAGCTTTAAGGAAAAAAAAAAAAAAAAAGGTAGCCCCCTTAGCTTTTAGAGGCAAAAACTCTAATTTGTAAATAAGCTCTAAAAAAAAAAAAAAAAAACTATAATTAGAGGCTTACCAAATACTCTAATATATATAAATAAGCTCTAATCACAAAATAAGAGCTTATTTTTAGAGTTACCAAATGGCCCCAACACCAGCGTAATAGGAATGATGGATTGGTAGTAACTATTGAGAAGGATGGCATACATTCATCAACAACTTTGCATGGTCTACAGCCACTAAGCCACTAAACTTTGAAGACCTAAAGACTAAGGGTATTGCCAACATCGTGAAATATTCTCCTAGGGGACATCTGCCCTGATGAGGATGTTAAAGAGGTAGGGGGTGGGTACATCTAAACTCTAAAGCCTAAGGCCATGTCTGGTAAATTTTGCCTCTATTTGTCAAAATCTCTAAATCGAGTAGAGATTATGAAAATAGAGGCATTTGGTAGCGTCACAATGCCTCTAGATGATGTAGAGAAATACAAACAATGCCTTTATTTTCCATAGCTCACCTTTGGCTGCATGTGAAATTAAGAGGCAAAAAAAAAAAAAAAGAGGCGGGTGAACAGTAACTTTACTCATTCACGCCTCAGTCCGATTTTTTTTTTTTTTTATCAAAATAGAAGAGTTTCCATCACAATCCAAACCGTTGGAAATGTTCATAAGATCAAACATGGCTATGAGACCAAATTTCAGCCGTTGGATCGTCACCAATCTCGAGATATGTATAAAAATAGTGAGTCATTGGATGCAATTTGCTATGATTTGTGGACCCCAAACACAAAATTCAAATAGTTATCTCCCTTTGGAAGGCTGAAAACTGCTATGTGGTCAATTTTTAAGACTTAATACCTTTTGGATTTCAAGATATTTGCAAAACAGAAACAATCATTGATGTTTTATGTTTAATATTGAATTTGTACATAAGCAGTAATGTTTTTCAATTCTTCTTATTATGTATGGGCATGTAAAACAAGATTCAAATCGTTGGAAATGTTCACAAGATCAATTATGACCATAAGACGAAATTTTACTCGTTGGATCATCACCAATCTCTAGTTATGTGCAAAAGACATGAGTCATTGAATGCAAGTTTGTGGATTATGTTGGCTCCAAACATAAGATCCAAATCGTTAGACCACTTTGGAAGGCTGAGCACCGCCACATGGTCAATTTTCATAGCCTAATACCTTGTGGATCTCAAGAAATATTTGAAAAACTTTCAACCATTGATATAAAAAAGTCTATTAACATAGATCCTTGCATCACCAAACACCTCTTTTGATTCTAGCTTCTTTTTTCTATGACTCTTTTTTTTATGAGTCTATTTTGAATGTTCTTTAAGAAATAGACTAGTGGTCTTAAACATGGCCTAAGACCCTTTGATTTTGAGGGCACCATCCATTGGATATACCATGCAGACGTCCTTGTAGTATAGAATATTATCCTCCCATCATCTACATTTAAACCTTCTATTGTTGTGTTGCTTATAGTCATCGAGCCCATAGTTTTCACAGGTGAGAATGGACTTGACTGTTGGATTGAGAGTCAATTAATTTTATTATTTTATATAAAGTTGTTTAATTTGTGGACCACGGATGAAAATATTGGTGGTATTATATTGACTTCAAATTTGATATCTAAGTTGGTCTCACTTGGATCTGTCGATCCCCTCTATCCCATAATCTATGGGGTCCCAAGGTGGGCCCTACTCGACAGTTCTAATCATAAGATGGTAAGGACAGTCTTTAATAGGACTATTACTCTCCCTCTCTCTCTCCCTCTGTATATATGTAATTCTTTTGTCTACGAGAAAATGCCTGGACAATGGATAACACCCTAGAAAATGAATAGAGAAAGATATGTTGGAATAAAATTACAACAAAGATGTAGTATCTTATTTGGACGGTCCATAACACTTGATAAAAAAAGACTCAGAAATAGGTAACTTTAAACCTTCTTATCTGCATCTATTGATCCCATGTGATTACATGCTGGTGACTCCCAACCATATATAAGATACATGTCTGACATTTGGAAAGTCCAATTGGTTTTACCATTTTCTTTTTAGCAAATGACTAGCATATGTGATATATCCAGTAGATTTGTGATCCGGCATATATAGCATATATGTGATCATTCAACTAAAAAAATTCCTAGCATATGATATTTTCCGTAACAACCGGACATGAATTTCAGAATTCCAATGGAGATCAAACACCGCCACAGTAAAATGTAAACCTAGTTTGAATGTTGTGCAATTCTCATCCCTAATTATATTGCACGTTCATCACGCTATATGAATTCGATCGAATCTTCGCAGACCATGACAAAAAAGCACAGTCTGCGCGGCTGTGCCAGACCCAGCTGCAAAGTGGATTTGATGTGACGTGTGGGGATGGTTTCTGAGAGGGTGTTACTATCTCCACCCACTCTACGAGGAGCCTCGTCACCTAGTACCACAGACTACTAGGTACGAGATTCCATTTCGGCCGTTAATCTTCGCACCCACACTCACCTGCGACCACAGACTACTAGGTAAGAGATTCGATTTTGGGTGTTAATATTCACAGCCACCCTGTTTTTCTGTGTCATACACGTACAAAACTGTAGACCACCCGACATCCCTATGTGTCACAAACTGGCGGTTGATGAGAGTAAGTTGTGTACTTCGGACCTTTTTTTTTTTTTTTTTATTCATTCATTCATTCATTTTAACCAGACTAAGGTGGCTGGGATTTAACGGATAGCCTACATACATAGAGGAAGATAGCCCATATAAACGAGAAAAATATTTGCATGAGTGGAAAAAGAAGTGTTGTACCTAAGATTGAGACCCTTGAGGGCCGGTGGGCAGGCAGGTGAGAAATGTTGGCCGTTCTCGTACTTTCGACTTTTTGTTGCAAGTTTTGTATGCAGAAGAATTGAATACCCTTCTAGCTACTTATGACTAAAGTGGTTGGTTGAGTGGCTATGAGCTTATCCCTCGTGTGTCATGGCCCGTGGGTGGTTTGAGGTGGTTGCCATTGTGGATGAGGAGGTCCTTTGTGTTTTCGAAAAGTTATCGAGGATAGTATTGGAAACTGCATGTCAAAGGGTGTTCATGAAAATAGAAAAATTTTATACAAATCATGTCTATCCAAACATTGTGGGAAAATAATGTTGTAAATTCGTGTGACGTGCAGGATCTCCATTAGGGCCCGTTTGGTAATTTATTTTTAAAATAAAGTGGAGTGAAGTGAAATGAAAAGAATGAATAAAATATAAGTGAGTTATGATGATATTTTGTTTTTAGTTGTTTGGAATAGAATATTTTTGACTTTTTGTATGGGAAAATGGAGTTTTTTTGTTTTTTAGTGAGTAAATGTAGTTGCTTTTTGACTTTTTTTGGAAAAGATGGAGGGAATTTTTTGGAAAAGTGTTTTTGATGGGATGTTTAACTTGACTTTACTTCACTTGACTATACTAATAAAATTACCAAACGGGCCCTTAGAGGCAAATGGTCAATAATATATAAATACCACTAGCACAATAGCCCATGCTCGTATGTAATAATAAATATTGTGGCATAATATATAAAAATCAATAGTAAGATAAGAGCATACGTAGAGTAAGACTCTATGAGATTTGGGATTGAAATTAAGTTGAAAAGAAGAGTTAAAAGTGGGAAGAAGTTGAGTGGTTGTATGTGGAAGTGGGGGGAAGTGTAGGTTAGTTATATAACTCGCAGTCAAAATCATTACTTACAATCAAAACTATTTTTAAAACCCTTGGCTTTAACATAGTATAATTGTACCACCACCCATGATTTGTGCAAGACCTGTACCCTATTGTGGAGCGCCAGAGAGGGAAAGAGATGTCTCCACTTAATGGCTAAATTTGGCCTTTCATTTTGAGCCCATGGACTTAGCCTGGCTTTGATTTTCTTGCTTGTACCCAAATGAACTTGGCTTGGGCCGACCCAACACAGTTTTGAAGCTCAAAAACTAGACATGGCTAAGGAAGTCACTGAGTAGAGTAACTCGGGTGACTCTTACCAAGTGCTCGGTGATACTAATTTAACTTCTTTATGTTGGACGACCTACTCAACTCCACCTAATTAATCAAGGCAAGTCAATGCCAATGTTTAAACCTTTGTGCCCGGAACCTCCTCTCAACCTTCTTGATTCCGCTACGAAAACGCGGATTGCCATTTTCGAAGTGGAACCGTCTTCGGAGCGTGGTTTGATCATTATCGGATTGACCATCCTCGGAGCGCGGCTCAACCGAAGATGAAGCGAATCGCACAGAATCTTTGGCTTTTTGTGCATTTTCTTTTTTCTATAAGCTAGACATTTTTTTTTTTTTTTGAATGAAGAAACTTCTTTTGACTAATTAATTATTGTCTATTTTATGTGATAAAATTACAAAGTTAAATTTTTTCTCCATTTTTTATACTTGAATATAAGGATAAGATATATTTATGCCAATCAGTTAATTGTTTATAAATCCACAAGTATTATGTTGTATTGGCTCTCCAGATATATAATTATTTAAAATTTTAGCATTTCGGTGCTTCTGCTCCGCTCGCTGGGCACTTAGGTTTAAACAATCCTAAGTATTGCCGGCTTAAAGTTCTGAAAGGATTTGGCCAAATTCATCAGCTAAATCAACCCACTATGACGTTAGAAGCTGAGCTATAGCCCTAATGCTAGCCAAAACTATTATTTTAGATGATGGAAAGACAACCAATTAAAATTAAATATTCCCACCCTCCCTTCCTCCCTCCCTCTCTTTGTGGGTGACCATTTGGGGTTTAGATAAATACCCATATAAAGATCAAAAACAACAATCTTAACCCTCCGATAATTCTAATTAAATGCATCGAATTTGGGGTTTCGACCATGGCCCACTTTTTTTTTTGAGCTTCCATTGGGATGCACCATTGGTCAGGGAATCTCGTGACTTGTGCAGTGGTTACCCTAATTCGGAAGATTTGGTGCGATTGCAAATACAAATGCGCCATATGCTTTCGATCAATATTCCCTAACGCCCCATAGTGAGTCAGCTTCACGGTTGCACTTAAAGTAAGTTTGAAAGAATTTCTATGGAAATCTTGGTAATTAAGTTTGAAATCATATCTTATGGCCAGGCTTATAAATCCATATTACATAACATGTAAAAGTGAAGTCCACTATTTACCAGCTCATTGCCAAATCCCTCTCCAATAGATGTTGGGGTTTACATATTGAGTGGACTTTTGGATAGATCAACTGCACAAGTGACATTTACTTTGAGTAATTTGAATTTTATAAGTAGAACCTACTAATGTATTTATAGGCATATCCATAGGCTTTTTCCGATCTCAACATAGAAGGATCTAGACTCCAAAGTGGGCCCCATGTTATAATTATTAATCAATTCCACATTGTAATTCCTTAAAGATGGAGCGCATGTACAACATAGTTACAAAAGTGGGCTCCCATGTATAACAACTTTTTAAGTTTGATATATTTGTACTTCTTAAAGGTGGGGCCCACGTTGTGATCCTTAAAAATGGGCTCCTATTTTACAATCACAAAAGGTGGGTTCCATACACCGCAATACACAAAAGGTGTAATTTGATAGAAATATCGGCATGAATGAAACGAGTTGTACAAATGACAGAATTCAGCAGCATTAAAATCCTCTTGCATATTAAAATTTCCTGACAGTAGCAGCCAGACAAGAATATCAGAACTCGGGTGGAGATCAAACACGCCCAAAGTAAAATGTTAAGCTGGTTTGAATGCCTTGCAATTTTCATCCCAAATTTTATTTGCACGCTCATCACGCTATACAACTTCGATCCAATGAGCCAGGACCACGACAAATGGTTGTTAAGAAGTAGAAAGAGGGAGAAGAGCACTGTGCCTGGCCCACCTGCAAGTGGATTTGATGTCATGTGGAGAAATGGATTTTGGGCAGTTGTTGAGGTTGATGTAACTGAAGTTGAACTCCACGACCTTGCGGATGGTGAGGAAGTTGGGCATTTTGTCGGCCTGTTTGGATGTATGGTGAATTGAAGTATGGTGAGGTAAAGTAGAGAAAATAAAATATAAGGTGTTATGATGGTGTTTGTTTTTAATTATTTGGTATGGAATCTTTTTGACTTTTTTATATATATATATATATATGAAAGTGAAGTTTTTGGGTCTTTTAGTGGGGAAAGGAAGTTGTTTTTTTTTACTTTTTTTGAAAAATTCGAAAAAAATTCTAAAATTGTGTAGTTTTAATATGACTCATTGTAATTTCTTATCTGAATTTACTTTATTTTACTTTATTATAACTAGTTAAGTGCCAAACACCCCCATAAAAGCTTTTTTTGGTCGAGTTGGGGTACCGGAGAATCTTATACCTCTCGGGTCTCATGGGTGATTTGAGGTGGTTGCCACTGTGCAGAAGGACGTCTTTTTGTTTCCAGAAGTAGTCTACGTTGACAAGGAAAGGGATGTGGGTGAATTGTTGTCAACATGCCGTGTGATCCCACGTTTCCAATGATTCAATACTACTCAACATGCAAGTGGCCCATCCGTTGGCAGGCCTCTGTAGCTAGCCTGTACTGGATTAAATATTAATAATTTACAAAACATTAGATAATTATATATTTTTTGGTATGAATTTTATAGAGATGATCAATGTTGAAATTAGAACAAGGTACGTTTGTATTGAGAGACCCATGCATGAGGCTTTTCTCAACATGTGAGACCCATTGTGATCGACCGAATCCCCTCTCCTCTCCCGTGAATTGATAAAAGTTGAAGCTCGACACTATTTTAACTGTTACTCACTGTTGGATTGAAAATTTGAAATTCACATAAAGTGATGCCTTTAAAAATTCATTGAACTTGAGAGTTGTGGATCAAGGAGTTAGGATGAGAATGGTTTAATGGATATAATGACCCACCTGTAGGAAATCGAACGGCCCTCATCTCACAGGTCCTATGTCAGGTCAAACAAGGCTGATGCCAACAAATAATACAATCACACTTAATGTAAGACTTGATCTGATCCTGCTAATAAGATTCTCAATATGATTAGTGGATGTGAGATTCTTGCCGAAGAAGTCTCTAGTAAGTGTTACTCCTTCAGAGTCTCTGCATCCAAATCCATCAATTGATATTAGAGCAAAGTGTCATGCGTTTCGATAGTTTGGATCGTGAAGTTACAACTTGGATCGGAGTAGATCTAAGGTTTTCTTCGGACCCAAGCCTCCTTAATTTGTATTTCTCTGCAACTAGTGGGAAGGGAGAAGACGAGTTGCCGTGTTCTTGTAGGGCGGAAAAATCGAAATAGGAAAAGCAATAGGGAAAGAAATAAAAAAAAGGTAAAATTACCGTACGAACATTCTAGAATCCGACATTTACCCATGTTCAGATGAAAGACTACAAATTGCCTAATGGAAGATCGTACATAAAAGGATGTTCAAAGTTGGATAGTTTTACCTTTTATCCTGCAATATCTTAGGCCTGTAGGATATTCCAGGATTCGATATCCCAGACCCGTAGGATATCGCACCGTTCGATATCCAACATATAGAGGATATCTCTGTAAAATTTTCACCATTCTCCTTTCAACTTAGGTAAAACAGGAACGGAGATAACTCGGTAAAAACCTCATTTTACTGTGATCATCTTCTTCGAACATCCAATGGCTTTTCCTGTGTTCTTCTCATCGTCTTACTATGGATATTGCAGGAACACATTCTTCCACTCCATTCTCCTTCGTCAGTCGCTGCAACGTCGTGGTTCTGAAATTGTGTAGTGTTTTACTGCAGGAAATATATACACTCGTCAGCAGTTTAAGATATGGGGAAGAAGTATTGTTTTTCCTTTATCTCTCTATTTGTTTTAGTCTTTTTTCTAGATTAGGGCTTGTTTTAATGCTAGGCATTTTGGTTTTTATTGTTATTTGGGAGTTGCATCGTGTAATGTTGCTACAAATCTTATTTTTCTTCTACTCTTTGATTATTGGAGACCACTTGCAAAAAAAAAAATGGTAGTGATGCTGTTGTCTGCTTATTTTACCATTTTTCCATGAAAAACTTCGTTGCACTCCATGTTTTACTTTCAGGCTTAAAAGGTTGAACACTTACAGAATGTTATATCAGCAGATTAAAAATTTTCAAGTACTACAGGGTAGTTTGAATGCTACTTCATTCAAAAGTAGTCCAATAAATTGGTAAACAATTCCTGGTAAACTTCATAGCACATGTTAAGAGACGACGTATGATGGAAGAACAAAATGAGTATGATGGCTTCATTTACCATGAGATCATTAGAAAACTAAAGACCAGATTTAAAATTTAATTTGGGTCTCTACTTTATATTTCTTAGATTTTTTTTTTTTTTTTTTTTTTTTTTTTGCTGAAGAGCTGAAGAGTTAGATTAAGAAAAGGTTGGTAGGAGGATCCATAGAATCCTCTTTACTGTAGAGCAGTGGCTGAGCAGCCACAGTAGATAGTAAGCATATAACAAAAAAAAAAAAAAAGCGACTAGTTTGACCAAAAGCAAAGATCCAAAAGTTTGCGAAAACGCCACAGAATGGCCTTTATTAGGAGGCGAACGTTCTCAGAGTGCCCTTCCATCTCCATATTATCACTCCCACAGCGGAGGGGTCAATGTCTGAAGAAAAAAAAAAAAAAAAACCACCATGGCATGGCTCCCTAATAGATTTTTTGTCTGACCACTCTTAGAAAATGGTGTATTGTGGCTTCAACCATTGAAATTATGTATAAAGTAATAACAACAAACAAAGATCCAACTATTTGTGATTATAAGTACATGAAAATGACTGTCATAGCACTACTATTCTGATGTCTGAGTTGATTATGATAGATTATTATTTTTTGGATGTTAGATTGACTGTTAAATTGCATTCTATTTTTACTCAATTGTTATTTCCACCTAATTCGAGTAATGCTTGGCAGATGGAAACATTTCAATCCGGTCCGATTGATGCATTTGTACTATCAGAACAAGATAATCACGTATTGACATCAATATGGAATGGCAAGGAACCCGGTGTTTACCGATGCATTCCTCCTAATCCTAAGAGTGGATTTTTGAAATTAAATGATAGGCAATGCGACATTGTGATAAGGACTGGCCTCCACCATCTATCGCAGATTTGTCACTTGCGAATCGACCATGCTCTGATAAGTGCATTAATTGAAAGGTGGAGGCCAGAAACAAATACCTTTCATTTTTTGTCTGAAGAGGCCACTATTATACTTAAAGATGTGGTTTATATTTATGGCCTATCCATTGATGGTCCACCAATTATAGGTCGTACATACACGAAGAGACCCATCATTGAGGAAGTATGCAACTCACTCTTAGGAAATGTGCCTAAACCCACGGACATCGAGGGTGGATAGCTCAAACTGACATGGTTTCATAAAAACTTCGTTGAGCCTCCAGAGAATGCATTTGAAGAGGATATCAATAGGTATACTAGGGCATATCTCTTTTGCCTTGTTTCAACCCAAATTTGTGGGTTTACGTCGGGGTCAAGGGGGCCTGCCTACCTTCTTGAATTATTTGAAGCCTTCCAAGTGTATGCATGGGCTCCTGTTTGCCTCGCAAATTTATATAGAACACTGTCCAAGGCCACCCGAGTGAAGGATGTGATAAGAACAATATGTGAGGTCCTCCAACTTCTTCAGGTAAATAATAACTACCACGTATATTGCTTGATTACAACAAATAATGAAAATCCAAGTTTATGAATTGATTATATTTCGACAGATATGGGCATATTCTTGAATGAAAATTGGACGTCCAATCAGACAAAATATGGATTCTCAAGTTCGAGTTCCCACTTTTTAAAATGTGGGAAAAAAGACTGAAAAATCATTTTTGGTTGACTACTGTTGAAGAAGCTTGTCAACAACTCGATCAGCAAGACATTGATCAGGTAAGTTCTTTCAGTTATCTTTGTGTTCTTATCCATTTTTCTCTCAATATGGAATAATGAAAAAATGGGTGTAGTTTAAGTGGCAGCCTTACCTCCAATTTGCTAAAGAGTTGATTAAATTCGTGTTAGAAGCAGATAATTGTCTTTTTACAGCATGCACGGAAATGATCTTTTACTCAATTGTTGAATCTCACAATGTGGATCATGTAATGAAGCAATTTGGCTGGAGACAAATCCTACCTCCACCACTCCATCCAACTCCTTGGAGAGATGAAAAAAGCTCAAATGTTATAATTGATTATAGAGTTAAGCTGAAACAATAAGTAGAAGCATGGAAAAATAGAGTGTCATTAGTTATTGATGGAGAGTACGATGACTTGGTCAGTAGATATTCTGATGAGTACTTTGCTTGGTACCGCCGTATCACTAGAATGCGTGTCGGGCTGCCACCACAAGAGAGGAGAAATCCACAATATGAACATGTAGTCCAATAGGTAATTGCAGCTACAACATTAGCTAAAATAGTGGCGTAAGCATTAAATTTATATTATTGATACATTACTTTGTTTTTTTTTTTTTAAGAACATGTTACTGTGTTATTGATACATTATTCTGTTAGGAGCTAATCTTGACATATTCTATCATCAGATGGAAATCTTCTTTAAACATGTTGTGGCTACCGTAGATAGTGTGGATGAGAAATATGATTCATGGTTCTTGTATAAAATTATGCAAACAATTCAACACCAATGTTTGAAATTCTCGGCTGCCTGCTCTACTGGATTTGAAAATTTCAACTTGGAGGAATGTATTAATAGCGGGTCATATGAGAATTTCAATAAGGTTAGTTTTGATATATTAACAATTCTTTTATTGTATACTACAACTATATTGAATTCCATTGGTTGTTTATCTTTGTTGTTGAATATAATATTATTGTGAGATATCTATGCTGTGCAACAGGAAAATCAAGAGGAAGAAATGGGACAAGTGTCACCTGATGTCCACACACCCCAACCTTCCCTATTTGCAAACCCAAGTCCCACACCTCATCCACCCCCATTCGTAACCCAAAGCGCTACACCCCAACCTTCTCCATCTGTGGTTCCAAGTCCAACACTACAACCACCCCCATTCATACCCTCCAGCTCCACACCCGGGCCTTCTCCATATGTGATTCCAAGTCCGACAACACAACCACCCACGTTCGTAGCCTCGAGCTCCACACCCTAACCTGATCCATCTATGATTCAGAGTCCAACACTCCAACCAGTCCCTTTCGTAATCTAAAGTCCCACACCCCATCCACCTCTAATCGTTATCCCAAGTCCAACACATGTCGTATCTTCAATGGTTGGCCGAGTGAAAGGTAATCATAGGAAAATGATTATTCCTCCAAGGCTCTCTCCATATGTTTTGGGTCGCAAACGCCCACGGCCCAACCCACAATATTCTCTCACACCAGAAGAAGATTGTTAGAATCACACGATCACTGAGAGGGGGGGGGGTGAATCAGTGATGTCTCAATACTTTTTAATTGAATATAAATGAGTCCAAATAATCAAAGCAGTAAAACAATAATCAAGCAACCACAGGAACACATGGTTTTAACGTGGTTCACCCAAAGGCTGCGTCCACGGTGCAACGACTACCCGGACACCAATCCGAGGCTGGTCTTAGAATATATTGCACTGATTAGTTCTGAAGCTTCAACTTCAAGGAGCACCCACCCCTGATTTAGATAGCACCCACTATTTAGGAAGTAACAACTCCTTTCACAATTCGTCTGCACCAACAGACAGGATCACCAAAGCCCAATACCAAGCACCCACTTGATATTTTACAATGATTAGAGAAGAACCCTTTACAGAAATTCCTTTCTACAATCTCTCACTCTCAATCCCATACAAATCAGATTTTTAATAAACATGAATTGAGAAATACTTATCTGAAGGAACTACTGATGAAGAACCATCTTCTTGATGTAGAGTTTCTTCTTGACTTGCTGTAAAAGAATCACAGCAGTATGTCCTTGCAATCTCACACACCCTCACAAATCTCTCACTCTCTTTCTGTGTGTGTATTTTTAAAGATCCCTAGCATGCCTTTTTGTTGGATTTTGAAGAGAGTTTGAGGTTTGAAGCTCGGTTTTGTGTTGGAATTATTGTCAACAGAGTGTTGGAATTATTGTCCACACATTGTCACACAAGTATAGTACCGAATGTCTCAGCTCGGCACAGAATGCCTCAGCTCAGTTACGGTAACAAGGAAGACATGAGCTAACAAAAAAGGCGGAGCTCGGTAAAAAGAACAGAACTCGGTAAAAGAACGGACCTCGGTAAAAGCACTGAGCTCGGACATGACAGCTCAGTTTGACGAAGCGCAGAGCTCAAAGAAGAATCAAGTGCAGAGCTCAGTAAAAGCACTGAGCTCGGTAAAAGTACTGATCTCGGCCATGACAGCTCAGTTCGGCAAAGCACTGGCGAAGTGTTGAGCTCGGTCATTTCGGCAAAGCACTGGCGAAGCGTTGAGCTCGGCAGTTCGGCAAAGCACTGAGGTCGGTAAAGTCGTTCAAGCACTGAGCAGCTCGGTAAAGCGCAAAGCTCGTTCAAGCACTGAGGTCAGTCAAGCGCAGAGCTCAAAACAGAAACTTGCGCGAGAAAAAACAGGGGATCTCTTCCAATTCTTAAAGGAGTTTACAAAACAGAAACTTGCGCGAGAAAAAACAGGGGATCTCTTCTAATCCTTGCAGGAGTTTCCAAAACCTCTCCTAGCCTTTTTGCAATCACGACTTAGGGTTGGCAAATCCTATAAAAAGGCATGCTAGGGATAGTTGAACAAACACACAGAAAAAGAGAAGATTTGTGAGGGTGTGTGAGCTTGCAAGGAGATACTGCTGTGATTATTTACAGCAAGTAAAGAAGAAACTCTGCATCAAGAAGATGGTTCATCATCAGTAGTTTCTTTAGATAAGTACTTCTCAATTCATGTTTATTAAATCTGATTTGTATGGGATTGAGAGTGAGAGATTGTAGAAAGGAGTTTCTGTAAAGGGTTCTTCTCTAATCTTTGTAAAACATCAAGTGGGTACTTGGTGTTGGGGTTTGGTGATCCCGTCTGTTGGTGCAGACGAATTGTAAAGGGAGTTGTTGCTTCCTAGATAGTGGGTGCTATCTGAATCAGGGATGAGTGCTCCTTGAAGTTGAAGCTTCAGAATTAATCAGTAAGACTAGCCTCGGATTGGTGTCCGAGTAGTCGTTGCACCGTGGACGTAGCCTTTGGGTGAACCACGTTAAAACCATGTGTTCCTGTGGTTGCTTGATTATTGTTTTACTGCTTTGATTATTTGGACTCATTTATATTCAATTAAAAAGTATTGAGACATCACTGATTCACCCCCCCTCTCAGTGATCGTGTCATTCTAACAATTGGTATCAGAGCGAGGTTCCTTTAGCAAGCATTAACACGCTGAGGGTGATCTTTAAACGAATCACATGGGGTCCAATATTGGGAACACGAAAGCACCATTGTTTGATGGTACTAACTACTCCTTCTGGAAGCTAAGGATGTAGGCTTACATTAAGTCACTTGGCTATGATGTTTGAGAGGCTGTAAAAGTTGGCTACAACGCTTCTATCACACCCACTGATGCTGCAACAAAGAAGTTAGCAGACAACGACTCCAAGGCACAGAACGCTCTCTATAGCGACCTTGTCGACAGTGAGCTTGTCAAAGTGTGGGACAAGTTGCAAAATTTTCATGAAGGTGATGACAAAATCAAGGAGGTGAAGTTGCAAACTCATCGCTCACAATTCGAGTCTCTTCGCATGGAGGAAAGCGAGAATGTTGACTCCTATATGCTGCGGGTCAATGAAGTCATTAGCGTCATCCGCGGACTGGGGGAGGAAATCAAAGAACCGGTCATCATCAAAAAGGTTCTGAGATCGCTTCATCCCCGGTTCAATTCAAAAGTCTCTACCATTGAAGAAGCTAAGGACCTGAATGTGTTTTCCATGGAAGAGCTGCATGGATCACTTACTGCCTATGAGATGCGCATAGGTAAGACATCCTCATTTGACAGAGAGGCGGCCTTTAAGGTAATAAAGAAGGAAAATGATGTTGATCTAGGTGATGATTCTGATGATGAGCTTGAGGCTCAATTCATCAAAAGATTGAAGAAAGGCAGCAACGGAAAGTACAAGGGGAAGTTACCTTTCAAGTGCTTCAATTGTGGCGGTGTTGGCTACTTTGCTGCGAAGTGTCCTTTCAAGGACAATGATGAAGAAGATTCCTATGTTGATAAGAGTCAGAGAAAGCAGAGATTTAGCAAAACAGGAAAGACTAAAACTTCATCAGCCATTACACCAATGATGCGTTTGAAAGTTCAGACGATGACGACTCAGCTAAGTCAAACGAAGCACTCTTCATGGTCACTGTTGAAGAGGAGGAAGAGCTGGAGGCTAATGATGATGAGGCCGAGGTCAACCTCGAAGGAGAACTTATTGCGGCACTTAAGGAGTTAAGTTTGGAGCGAAAAACAAGTAAGAAAAATCTGAAACTCCTCCATGATGCTGAAAGTTTTGTAATTTCTTTAAAGACTCAAGTTGAAGAGTTTAAGAGAACCATTGATATTCTAGAAAACCAAGTTAGTGCTAAAACTGAGGAGGTTGTGAAACTTGAGAATGAAATTCTTGGAGCAAGGGCTGAAAACTTAAAACTTAATCAAAAGCTCAAAGTGCTCCAAGCGATTAATGGAACTATAAAGCTAAACAACCTGCTGGAAGTTCAAAGGCCTCCCCACATCAGATTCGATCTAGGTTATGAGACCGGAGAATCCTCCAAGGTTGCACCTCCTGAAAAGACAACAGTACCACCCAAGTTTGTGAAGCAAACAGCTACACCTTCTAAGGCTGTGAAGCCCACCGTCCAGCCTAAGAAAGAGACTATACATGTGAAGAGGTTTGTGAAGTCTAACCAGCCATTCAAGAAACAAAGAAAGTTCAGTTTTTATGGTTACTGTTTCCATTGTAATAGATATGGATATAAAATAGCTGAATGTAGACTTTATGTTAAACCTAGTATGAATGTAACTAGGAGCCCTTTCTCAGTCCTAAGTAGTCACAACATTGAGTGCCATAAGTGTTATAATTTTGGTCACTTGGCTAGGGACTGTAGGTTGCATATTGCTAACCAATTTTAGGTTGAGAAGAAACCCAAATTGGTCAAGGTCTGGAGGGTGAAGAAAAGGGCAGAAAAACCCAAGGAATCCTTCATTGTGCAAACCGCTCAAAAGAAAGCTGCACCATGGATCCTTGACAGTGGCTGTTCAAGTCATATGACTGGTGACAAAGCCAAGTTCACAACGCTACAACAGTTCGAAGGTGGCTCTGTAAAATTCGGCAACAATGACGGCGCCAAAATCTGTGGCAAAGGCGCTGTTCAGCTGAAAGAAGGCAAGATCAGTTATGAAGAAGTGTTGTACGTGTCTGGACTTAGACACAACCTGCTAAGCGTAAGTCAGATCTGTGACAAAGGTCATGAGGTAATCTTCACGAAGAATGGGTTCGCAATTAAGAAGTGTAGCAATGGCAAAACACTGGCTACAGGGTCAAGAACAACAGGTAATCTATACACCTTGTCTGATGGGTCGGAGAGAACTTGCTTGATGAGCTAAACGAAGGAAAGCTGGATGTGGCACAAGCGCCTCGGGCATCTAAACTTTGACAATCTATCAAAGATTTGCAACACAAAGGCAGTGAGAGGTATGTCTATGATAAAGAAGCCTTCCAACCCTGTTTGCAAGTCTTGTTAAAAGGGAAAGCAGACAAGGGTGGTATTCAAGACAAAGGAGCATCACACGAAGAAACCTCTTGAGCTTGTGCACACTGATCTTTGCGGACCAATGCGAACTCAAAGCACCAGCGGAGATAAGTATTTCATGTTATGCATTAATGATTATACCAGAATGACATGGGTTTTATTTTTAAAACATAAACATCAAGCACTTGATCGGTTCAAAGTGTTTAAAGCACAAGTTGAAAACATGCTAGGGAAGAAGATCAAGACGTTAAGGTCTGATCGTGGAGGCGAATTCACATCTGAAAAATTCACCAAGTTCTGCGAGCATCATGGGATTCAAAGACATTATTCAGCCCCTAGAACTCCATAGCAAAACGGAGTTGTTGAACGCAAGAACCGCACCGTGCAGGAAATGGCACGCACTATGCTGGTTGAGAGCAAACTGGCTGACAGATATTGGAAGGAAGCAGTCCATACTGCAATATACATTCAGAATCGATGCATGATCAGGCGACATGAAGACAAAACACCATATGAATTGTGGTTTGGAAGGAAACCTTCAGTCAAGCACTTCAAGATATTTGGCAGCAAGTGCTTCATCAAGCGACTTGAACAGAATCTGGGAAAATTTGAAGAAAGGGCTGATGAAGGTATATTTCTGGGTTACTCCTCCACTAGCAAGGCATATAGGTGTCTTAACAAAAGGACCAGAAAAATTGTAGAAAGTGCTGATGTTAGAATTGACGAACCTTATGAACCCATGCATGAAACCTTTGAAGAAAGTCCGGTTTATGAGGACTTGTCTGAGTTGGATGATGAAAGGGCTGAACCTAATGATTCTAGGGAATCAAGGGACGGTTCAGAAGTTGCTACTCGAAGAAAGCACAACACTTGGGTAGAACAACACCCCAAGGACCAAATAATTGGAAATCCTAAGGCTGGTGTTCAAACTAGACACAGTGTTGCGAACACTTTTTCACTAGTATCAATGATCGAACCCAAGACAGTGGCTAAAGCAAGCCTTGATGAAAATTGGTTAAAGGCTATGCATGAGGAGTTAGATTAAATAGAGAAGAACTCCACTTGGGATTTAGTCCCTAGACCTGTTGATAAGAATGTCATAGGTACTAAATGGGTCTTTAGAAATAAGCTGAATGAAGATGGTCAAGTTGTAAGAAACAAAGCCAGGTTAGTTTGTAAAGGCTAGGCTCAAATTGAAGGCATAGATTTTGAAGAAACCTTCGCACCAGTGGCTCGTCTGGAAGCCATCCGAATGTTCCTAGCATTGGCTACATACAAGAACTTCAAGGTATTTCAAATGGATGTGAAGTCAGCCTTTTTGAATGGACTACTTGAGGAAGAGGTATATATTGAACAACCAGATGGTTTTCTCTTGAGCAACAGTTCAGACCTGGTGTGTAAGTTGAGGAAGGCTGTATATGGCCTGAAACAAGCACCGAGGGCCTGGTATGCACGGCTGGATAGTTATCTTCGCAAGATTGGTTTCGGCAAATGACTGGTTGATAGCAATCTCTATGTCAAAACAGAACAAGGTAACCAACTAGTTTTCATAGTTTATGTCGATGACATAATCTTTGGCGGTAATGACGAGGAGTTGTGCAGAAATTTCTCTGAAGAGATGAAGAATGAATTTGAGATGTCCATGCTTGGAGAGCTAAGTTTCTTCCTTGGTCTCCAAGTGCAGTAGCTGAAGCATGGTATCTTCATATCACAATTGAAGTACATCAAGGAGATGCTGAAACGATTTAACATGGAAGACAGCAAGCCGGTGAGTACGCCTATATCCACGAACACAAAGCTAAGCAAAGATGACAAGGCTCCATCAGTTGATCACACCACTTACCGATCAATGATAGGGAGCTTGCTCTACTTGACGGCTACAAGACCGGACATTCTACAGGCGGTATGTATGGTGGAAAGATTTCAGGCATCACCAACGGAAGAGCACCTTACAGCAGTGAAGAGGATATTTCGGTATCTCAAGGGTACTTTGGAGCTTGGCATATGGTATCCCAAAGGTAAATCATTCACTCTAATTGCGTATTCTAATGCTGATTGGGCTAGATGTGTAGATGATCGCAAAAGCACAAGTGGAGGTGCATTCTATCTAGGTGAAAGATTGGTGGCTTGGTACAGCAAGAAGCAAGATTCAGTATCTCTTTCTACAGAGGAAGCAGAGTACATAGCAGCAGCAACTTGCTGTACCCAAGTCCTGTGGATGCGTCAAATGCTCTCAGATCTTGGTGTTCAGACGAGAGATCCTACGCCAATCTTCTGCGACAACACAAGTGCCATTCATATCTCCAAGAACCCTGTCCAGCACTCCCGCACAAAGCATGTTACCATACGTTATCACTTTCTCAAAGAAAAGGTTGCTGACGGTGAGGTAAAATTGGAATATGTTCCAACCACTGAACAAGTGGCTGATATCTTCACAAAGCCTCTACCAAAGGAAGTCTTCGAGTATCTTCGCAAGAAATTGGGAGTTACTCACTCTCCCAAGCATTAGGTGACCTTCTTGTTAGGGGGAGCATGCCTTATTGCTATTCTTTTTGCTCCTAAGCAAGTCCCTTTGTGATTGTTGTCAAAGGGGGAGATATTAAATTGGAAGAACATGTTCAGGGGGAGTCTGTAACTGCCAAGAAGACATGCTACAGTAGTTCAGAACAGAACAGAAACTTGTTTGCAAGATCGATTGATGGTTAACATGTTCTAAGTGTTGCCAACAATTCCAAAGGGGGAGATTGTTGGATTTTGAAGAGAGTTTGAGGTTTGAAGCTTGGTTTTGTGTTGGAATTATTGTCAACAGAGTGTTGGAATTATTGTCAACACATTGTCACACAAGTATAGTACCGAATGTCTCAGCTCGGCACAGAATGCCTTAACTCAGTTACGGTAATAAGGAAGACATGAGCTAACAAAAAAGGATGGAGCTCGGTAAAAAGAACAGAACTCGGTAAAAGAACGGAGCTCGGTAAAAGCACTGAGCTCGGACATGACAGCTCAATTCGACGAAGCGCATAGCTCAAAGAAGAATCAAGCGCAGAGCTCGGTAAAAGCACTGAGCTCGGTAAAAAGTACTGATCTCGGCCATGACAGCTCAGTTCGGCAAAGCACTGGCAAAGCGTTGAGCTCGGTCATTTCGGCAAAGCACTGATGAAGCGTTGAGCTCGGTCAGTTCGGCAAAGCACTGAGGTCGGTAAAGTCGTTCAAGCACTGAGCAGCTCGGTAAAGTCTTTCAAGCACTGAGCAGCTCGGTAAAGCACAAAGCTCGTTCAAGCACTGAAGTCGGTCAAGCGCAGAGCTCAAAACAGAAACTTGCGCGAGAAAAAACAGGGGATCTCTTCCAATCCTTGAAGGAGTTTACAAAACAGAAACTTACACGAGAAAAAATAGGGGATCTCTTCTAATCCTTGCAGGAGTTTCCAAAACCTCTCCTAGCCTTTTGCAATCACAAATTAGGGTTGACAAATCCTATAAAAAGGCATGCTAGGGATCGTTGAACAAACACACAGAAAAAGAGAAGATTTGTCAGGGTGTGTGAGCTTGCAAGGAGATACTGTTGTGATTCTTTACAGCAAGTAAAGAAGAAAGTCTGCATCAAGAAGATGGTTCTTCATCAGTAGTTTCTTTAGATAAGTACTTCTCAATTCATGTTTATTAAATCTGATTTGTATGGGATTGAGAGTAAGAGATTGTAGAAAGGAATTTCTGTAAAAGGTTCTTCTCTAATCTTTGTAAAACAACAAGTGGGTGCTTGGTGTTGGGGTTTGGTGATCCTGTCTGTTGGTAAAGACGAATTGTAAAGGGAGTTGTTGCTTCCTAGATAGTGGGTGCTATCTGAATCAAGGGTGGGTGCTCCTTGAAGTTGAAGCTTCAGAACTAATCAGTGCAATATATTCTAAGACCAGCCTCGGATTGGTGTCCGGGTAGTCGTTGCACCGTGGACGTAGCTTTTGGGTGAACCACGTTAAAACCTTGTGTTCCTGTGATTGCTTGATTATTGTTTTACTGCTTTGATTATTTGGACTTATTTATATTCAAGTAAAAAGTATTGAGACATCACTGATTCACCCCCCCTCTCAGTGATCGTGTGATTCTAACACTTTTTATAGGATTTGCCAACCCTAATTCGTGATTGCAAAAAGGCTAGGAGAGGTTTTGGAAACTCCTACAAGGATTAGAAGAGATCCCTGTTTTTTCTCGCAAGTTTCTGTTTTGAGAACTCCTTCAAGGATTGGAAGAGATCCCCTGTTTTTTTCCGCAAGTTTCTGTTTTGAGAACTCCTTCAAGGATTGGAAGAGATCTCCTGTTTTTTCTCGCGCAAGTTTCTGTTTTGAGCTATGCGCTTGGCCGACCTCAGTGCTTGATCGAGCTCTGCGCTTGAACGAGCTCTCTGCGCTTGACGCTTGACCGAGCTCAACGCTTGACGCTTTGACCGGGCTCAACGCTTAGCCGAACTGAGTTGGGTAACCGAGCTGAGTATGCTCAGTGTCATGGCCGAGCTCAGCGATATGTCTGAGCTCTTCATGTCTTCCTCGTTACTGAGCTCTTCATGTCTTCCTCGTTTTACCGAGTTCTTCATGTCTTCCTTGTTGTCGAGCTCATGTCTTCATTGTTATCTAGCTCATGTCTTCCTTGTTACCGAGCTCAAGTCTTCCTTGTTACCGAGCTCATGTCTTCCTTGTTTTCGTAACTGAGCTGAGGCATTCGGTATCGAGCTGAGGCATTCCGTATTATTCTTGTGTGACAATGTGTTGACAATAATTCCAACACAAAATCGAGCTTCAAACATCAAACTCTCTTCAAAATCCAACAAAGATAAGATCTTAGATAAGTTTTGGAATGGTTATTATAAAAATTATGTATGGATAATGTATTTTTTTAAGTTTGCATTATTGGATTGGGCATTACAAATATATAATGATCTTATATATGCAGGGTACCAGAATTAGTTCAAATTTGTTCAAGGGATTCTGCTGAGAGTCTGCGTCAGTGCCTGCGTAAACATTGGATCGATACCAATGTAAGTCGCAATGATGGATAGTAATATTGTATTCAATATTTATTTTTCCATGTAAATGAATAAATTGTATCAGATGGGTTGATTATGGTGCATGTGTCTTAGATAATGGATTGCTAGTTTGAGATTCTTGAGGCCAAGGTCCCAAGAACACATTTCTTTCCATCTTCACTAGCGGTACGGAAGTTTATTTTGCTTGATGACTTATAGTATTATGATGTGAGTCATAGTAGCATTTTGTTTCTTTACCATGTAACTTTGGGAGCAGAAAATTTGACAGATTATTATTGTATTGCATTTGGGAAAGAGGGACTTAGAGAGTATAGTGAATATCAAATGTTGTTTTTTCCAATCTAGCATCAATCACACTTCCCTCCTAATTGGATATCCAAAAAGAGAAAAATGGGAGTTTTATAACAGTTTGGATAACGATGCTGACTGGGAATATACTCGCCATTTTGTAAGTGTATCTCTACTTAAATATATTTATTATATATTTTAAAGTATCACATCCTTGTGCATTGACATATGTAATATCATGTGTATAGGTTTTATGTATTAATAGTTGTTTCTCCCAACTGGCTAGGACGATCCTGCACACCGAACAACTGTACCTCATGCATGTCCTAAACAAGATAATGAGTGAGTTTAAGTTGTAAATGTTGGATGTTTACATTAATAGATGATGGGATGCATGTTCTCATATGCGAAAATTTGTGCAGGGATAATTGTGAAGTATTTGTGATGGCATACGCTGAGCATCTAGTACTTGACCGACCCATGCAATTCACATAGAGCGACATGTGGTTTTACAGACAAAAGATTGTACATGACATACATTACAAGCAATAGGAAAATAGTAGTTTCCTCGAATGTACGACAGATGATGGAGGGCAGCCATGTTGAGAGAGTAGTCAGAGGGATGTATGGAGTTTTTGTATATGATGGGTTGAGTATGATGTGATGGCCAGTTCAATTTTGGTTTCAAAGGCCAGGATCCGGAAAGGTCATTTTTTAGGTCAATCGTTATTTTGTTTAACCTACAACAATGGAAAAAACAGTGTACAAGTTTTTAGTATACATGTTGTTGGAGTGTTTTAGTTCCATTTTGTTTTTGTTTAATCAACATTGGCATATCTAGTAGGTGACTGACATGTATTGGTCAGTACTATATCCACTGATATCTTGAAATTATGGGTCCAACCAGTGGTGTGATAAATATGACAAAAATTTATCATAATATCATAATAGTTTAATGAAAAGAATCTTACAATGATATTGTAAAGAAATGAATTGGAATTATCACAATAAAAGCATGACCAAAAACAATATAATGTCTGATTTTAATGGAAGAATGATTTCTGGTTTCTTTATTCTTATTTTATAATTTAATTTAATTTTATTTTCAACAATAGAAATTTGCCAAACCAAAGTTTATCCCCCCCCCCTTTTTTTAATCTTTTTATGAATGGCAAAGTTTGAGCTCCTTCTGGAGTATCACTGGCCTCTGCCCTCCAGTCTTGGGAAAAAGTCCAGAGACTGGTCTCGCTATAACGACACCTTTTCTCGCTATAGCGAGAATAATCTAATGTAGCGTCCAGAGAGGTCTAACTAGAGAGTGGTCTTACTTTCTCGCTATAGCAAGAATAGCATGAGAGGACCAAACCATAGAGTGGTCTCACCCTTTCTCGCTATAGCGAGAATAGCATGAGAGGCGCAGAGAGAGGTCTCGTTATAGCGATCCCATACCTCGCTATAGTGAGCCCACCCGTGGAAATCACCTTGCTATAGTGAGCCCACCAGCGAGGTTTATCTTCCTAGGGTTATTTTCGTAAAAGGAATAATGCCCATGTGATCTCTTTCTCGTCTCTGACTTTTCCTACCCACTCCTGCTCTTATAACTTTTTCTTTCATTTCATTCTCTCATCTTCTCATGTATGATCCTCTCCTCTTCTTCTTATGTGTATTATCATTTTAAATTTTTTCTCTTACATTCACTCATGTGGTTTCGGTTTTCTTGAGTTTTCTTGGATTCATCCCAAACTTATGTATTTGCCATTTCTCTTTACAATGTGCACGAGGAAAGGGTTCTCTTGAGATCCACTCATATCTGAACATATTTTGAAGCTTGGTAAAAGCAAAAAAAAAAAAAAAAAAAAGGAGAGGTTTCGGAATTCAAAAATACGTGTTCTCTCGTTCCATTTTTCAGCATCAAATGCCCCACATGTCAGTAACCATGGGTCATGTGGAATAAGATGATGTTTACTAATGGAGGTCAAAGTGCTCTGTGACAAAGTGCTATATGATGTTTCACCTTTTGGGATTATATGTAGTCATTTATATATCATGAAAGTTGGATATGATTTTTCTCCGCACTAAGTGTTTGTTGAATTACCTGGAAGAAATCTTGCACCTTATGTGTTTGTTTATTTGTCTCTGTGACTCTCTATGGTACAACATGCCTCCTAAAACTTATAAAGGGAAGCGACTAGCTAGGTCTTCCTCTCATTTCAATACTGAACAGTTTATTGATGCTAAGTGTGCTGAACATTTTGAATTAAGATTCATCAATCGCATAGTCATCTTTGAGAGAATAGTTGTGCAGACCGATCTCACCGCTACAAGGTTTTTGCATTGGCTTCATCTTAACTGTTGCATGATTCTAATGAACTCGATTAATGAATTCTTTGAGGACTGGGTATGGAAGTTTTATTGCAACATATATGATATTATAAGTAGTGGTTTCAAGACCTATGCTCGGGGAAAGTCACTGTCTGTGGATGCAAATATGATTGCCACTTTACTCAATCTTCGAAGACCTGCTCCCAGATCCTATCCATTCCCTGATCCGGATAACATTGTAATACAAGCGAATGACGTGGCTATCGTTCTCTGTGGTGAACCCACTGAATGGGATACTCCTTTTCTGACGATATCCGGTTTAACCACTAATTACCGGTTGCTCAACACATCTGTCTGCCATAACATTGAGCCTAAAAGTCATGCATCTTATCTTCTCTATCCTCAGGCTTTCCTTCTCTACTCCTTAGGCACAGGCACCTCTGTGGACATTTCACTGACGATACTTGAATCAATGCTGCGAATTTACCAAAAATCACAGAAACTCACTCTTCCGTTTGGTGCAATGATCTACAAATTGATGATTGAGGCCGGTTGCCAAGCGTAAACCCATGAATTGCCCGTCGCTCGAAGACAGAAAATAAATGGTAGGACCCAAGAAATGTCTGATACACGTGTGTCGACGTCCTCACCTGAGGCAAGCCCTAGTCCAAGCTGACGATGCAGAGGCATATTCCATTGAAAATATTCTCCTTGTGATTGAACATGCAGTTTTTGATCAGTTTGTCCAGATTGAACAATTGGAGGAAAAGGTGGCAATCGATTTTTCTGACATTCGCAATTAGCTGATCGAAATGTTCAACCAGCTTCGTCATCAATGAAGCGCCTCCTTCAGAAAAAAATTTGATGTTTTTCTCTTCGTTATCCATGACTATGTACAACCTGTATAAAAAATCTGAATGGTTTTTTTATGTTTTGGTTAATCTTTTGTACACTATTATCTAATGAACTCAATCAGACTTAACATATCCAACATTCTCTGCTTCATATTACCAACACCCTTAGGGTATCAATGTTTAATTAACTGGCACATTTGCTCTCAAAACAATGAATTCACAGAATCCAACAAAAAGATCACAAAAAACAACATTAAAAATAATTTTAAAAAAACGTGTTACAATTTCACGCAAAAGAGGCTGGATTCATTTAGTCCATGTGCTTCACAAATTCATCTATTACAAAAAGGACCCACATGATGCTTGTTTCCCATATATACAAGCAGTCAACAAAGTTGCTAATGCATTAGCATCTGTTACAATAAAATTATAGACAACAATCAGCAATGGGTCATGGTAAACAAAATTTAGCTGTTTTTTCTTGTTACAAAAGTCATTACTATAAACAATGATCGTCAACAAATCCTACCAACTTTTTGTATGAATGAAATGGCATTATTCTTGAGTCGGTGGATTGTGACATGTTTGTCAATTATGACCCTTTCCTCGACAGCGGGAGCACGTGACTGAATTCCTTTGTCGGTCTTTCGTACTAATTCTATTCTTCTTGGTTGGCCAGGTTATCTTCTTGCATGGGGTGGTAACACCCGCACGTTGCTTCTTTCCTCCCATTGCCTTATATCTCGTGTTGCATGCAAAACATAACTGTATGTTTGTCGATATGTGTCCCTTGAGAACCAATGTTGACAAAAGTATTATGGGTCGAGACCTCTGGCCTTGATTACCACTAAGGCATGAGAACATGGGATCCCAAGTACGTCCCACTTCTGACAAGTACAAGAATGTTGGTTAAGCAAACCGATGTCTACATAATCACCAGGTGAATGAACCTGAAATTCCCATTGACTGGCTGGATGCACTCTCAATCTACGTGAACGTTCCAACTCCATTGTTATGACCTTTTCAACATAATGGGTCATCCTTGTTTCCAGCAATTGTGATTTCAAGCGTTGATCTTCAGAAAACTCCATCAGTTTCGCGCGTATCACTTCAACTTGTTTCGCAATAGGGAACTCTCTCACTTCTTTCAGCAAAGCATTCGTACATTCCGTAATATTCTGAGTGAGCATGTCATAACGTCAGCCCCTTACAAATGCATTTGGCCACTGCTCTTTTGGGATGTTGTCAATGTACTTATATGCTTCATCTGAAACAATTCTTATATCGGTCATCTCTTTCTCATACTCACATGCTCTGTACGTTTTTGCCGCTCTCTAGAACTTAGCCATGATAGCTTTATCCTTGAATCTTTCGGCTATATTTTGTGCAACATGTCGTACGCAATGACAATGATATGTAGTTGGAAACTTATTGAAAACAACTTGCACAAGTCCTTTTTGCCGATCAGAGATAATGGTCAAATTCTGTGTAGGGCGAAACGCAATAGAAATTGCAACAAGGAACCACTCCCAAGAATCTTGTCGCTCAATTTTAGCTATGGCAATTGTGAGCGGAAAGAGTTTGCGGTCTCCATCATGAGTCACGGCTATGAGTAAGACTCCAGGATATTTTTCGCGAAGATGGGCACCATCGATAACAATTAATGGTCTTAGGGATAAACGAAATGATTGTATGCTTCACCCAAATTCCCAAAAAAAATCTTAAGAACGAATCATCATCTTCCTTAATCAGCACCGTTACACTACCAGGATTTGTCGTATCCAGCTCAAGACAGTAGTGGGGCAAAATACTGAAGGACTTCTTGTAAGAACCCCATATATCAAGCATCGCCATTTCTTTTGCTTTTCATGTCTTCCTGTAACTAAGTAAAACACCAAATTTCAATTGAAAGTCAGTTATAATTTCCTTCGGTGTGCATGACGGATGGTGTCGAAGCCACTCCTTGATCCACTTAGCAACTAAAATCGATGTAGCTTGCCTATGTCCCATCCCCATCGCTGGCTTTGAACAATAGTGACTGTTGTTATATGTCTTCACTTGAAATTGTGGTCCAGAAGCCACAATCGGAGCGTGGATACGCCACGGACAAGTAGGATCATCAAATCTTGCAGTGACTTCTGTCTTGCTCGTTTGCAGAGGCTTAATAGCAAAGTTTTTGTGCATTGCAAATTTAGCCAATGTTTCTTTGAATGAATCACGATCTAGATATTGTCTTCCCTTCCACATGTCATGTTGGGAATTCTCTACATACTCATCATCAGTGTGCTCTAAATCAAGAATCAAAGTGTCAACAATATTATTGTCTTGTATTGCATTAGATTTATCTCCATTAACTTCTGCAACACATGCTTAGTTTTCTACCACAATAAAATGCTGGGATTCACCTGGTGGGGGAGTAGCACATGCCACGAGACTGTTTAAATCGAACTGAATGTGTTCAGTTCCCAGACTGTTTAAATCGAACATAATAAGTTCAGTGCCCGATAAACCAAACCTGCATAGTGGATGATCAATCATAAACACATTGATGGAAAAAATATTCAGAAACTAAATTTCAAAAGTTTTAGTGCAAACCTATTGGATTTGGTAATTAAAAAAAGATTGACTTCATCCTTAAGGACTATTGATGGGTTTAGATCAACTTTATTCATAAACAATCTCTTCTTTACGCCATTACTTCTCGTTACCTTCTCATTATCTTGTTCACCCTCAAGAACTATTGATGGGCTTATATTAGTTTCATTCATAAACAATCTCTTTCTTACGCCATTACTTCTCCTTACCTTCTGATCGTCTTGTTCATCCTCAAAAAATCTTGATGAGTTTATATTAGCTTCATTCATGAGCGATCTCTTTCTTACACCAATGCTTCTCATACCTTCTCATCATCTTGGTCTAATTGAGATATTGTACATCTACTATGCATCCAAATTGACTTAGGTAATAAAAATTATAATAATAGATATCAAGCAGTAATGTGATTTATTCCATACCTTAAACTTTGTGGTTGATGGTTTGTGGCAATACCATCAACTCCATATCGAAATAATATGAACATTCTCATGAGATCGTCATCACCTCTTAGGCCTACTAATGTAAAGTTCCAGCCTATATGATATATGTATTGCATGTAAGGGTACCCATTTCTCATCTCTCAATTGGTTTCTGCTACAACTTTTTCAATTAGTGAATTGTAAGTTATGTTGCTATAGACAAAGATAGGCTTTTGCTCTCCATCATTATCTATTGGATGTGAGCGATCCACATCTAGCTCTCCATCAAAGTGCAGTATAAGACACAAATCAACATCTGACATCCTAATTAAAACAATTAAAATACAATATATTTTATTAATAAAAATTGCATGGGTTGGAAATATGTAGTAATCATAGGATGAATTTTACCATCAAATCCTTTGTTATGAGATTTATAGGAACAATATAATGTCACAATATTAGTACCTATAAAAAGACTCAGAATGCCTTATTTTCTACTGAGTAACAACTTCATACATTTTATTATAACATAGAAATCCAAAAAAAAGGGCTTCACCAATAGACTATTAAATAGGTTAATGGTGAAAGATACAAGATGAGGGAGTAGTATATAAGTAAAAAAAAAACATCAAATGCAAGAAGATGAGCAAAATAATGCCTTTCATGAAGGGATCTAAATCTTAATAAGTGATTTACGGTTTCCATTATAAGAATCAAAGCAAAAAAAGGTTTATCAACACTACATTTATGGGCCGTTTTTTTTTAAAGCGTTCAGAAATTATATGGTCCCACATACCTGTTGTGATGAATAAAATGTATAAAGTACGGATGAAAGAAGATGGAATGGTAATAACCTATAGGAACCCACAAACCAAAAGGGAGAAGATGGAAACGAAGGTCTTCAGCTCGTGGTGTAAAAATGTGTTATCTTGTGGGGTGGGAGTAGGTCACGGTGCGATATCCTACGAGCCTAGGATATTGAACGGTGCGATATCCTACGGGTTTGGATATCGAATCATGGGATATCCTACAGGCCTAGGATATCGTAGGATAAAGGGTAAAATTGTCCCACTTTTGGTGTCCTTTTATGTACGATATTCTATTAGGCAATTTGTAGTCTTTTATCTAGTATTGGGTAAATTTGGGGTTTTGGGCCGTCCGTACGGTAATTTTCCCCCAAAAAAAAAAAAGCTATAGGTATTTTTTTTCTCATCTCGCCTCGTGCAGCGTGATCATTGGAGAGAAGAAGATAATTTTCTATTTTTTTTGCTTTGCTTTTGAAAAGCAACGGGATAAGGACATATGACATTTCTTTTTCATTATTGGGTTCCGTGCATTGGAAAGGACTTTCTAATAAAAGCCCTGGGTACAATGGGTGCTATTACACCCTCTCTTCGGGATGCTTGCATCATTGGTGGCCAGCGATAGAAGAGGATTTTTTTTAACCCGCTAATATCTCACCGCGTGTGTGACATCAGCAATGAAGTAGAAACCATACGGGGAGAGCAATCTTCGATATTTTGAGCATCCGGACTCCGATCGACAAATGGTTTGGTTCTGCGGAATGCTTGCTAGAAGATCTATGCAACAGCTGTTAGTGCCACATTTTCAAGTGCACTGTTTTTATTGTTAATTTCGTGCCAAAGAGTTCCGAAGACATTGTCTCTTAAGTACTTCAAAGAAGATTCAATTCAAGAGGACTGTCAAAGCTTTTTGGAAAGGCCAGGATTCATCAAAGATCAACATCAAGCTGTGCCAACCAAGATCAGGTAATTGGGACCGAAACCATGCCCCTAAGTGACCCTAAAACCCCTAGGCTAAATTATTATTTTGAAAGGTTTTAGATGATATTTTTGAGCCTGTTTTAAAACTCAAAAATGACCCCAGATTTCAGCCAACCAACCTCATGCGGTTAGCAGTTCACCCCCTAAGTCCACCTGTCCTAAGGCATCCAACTTGATCATAACACCAGGTCACATTGAGGCTTAGTAAACATGAGTATGTATAGAAACTTACCAATAAACAATGTTTATATAAATTAATAAAGAAATGTTAAGTTTTCAAAACCGGTGTGCTTTTGATTTCTTTAATAATTTTTCTACAAAAGTTCCCTCATATTCATACTCATGATTCTTATAAGGCCTCACCAAAACTTTGCTTATGTCAAGATCTTTTTCAAATTTCAACGTAGGAATAGTGTTCTTGTTAGGTGCACCCTACCATGCCTTAGTTACCATTGGAGCTATCCGTTGGATCTTGTCTATAAATACTTGTAGCTTGTTTACAACACTAACAAGTCCAATTTTTGAAGAGCCTATATTCCAAACTCTTGTTAACCTTTCCCAAGCTCTCAAAACTTCTTCCAAACACACTTAGATCCTATCTTGGCAAATCCAAGGGTTTAGGTAACTCTAAGGAGTGTGATTCGAGAAGCCAAATCTAGGGTACCCTAATCCTTAAAGGTATATCTCTTTTCTACCCTAGAAATCAAACCTCTACAACTTGGTTGTGCATCTCAAAGGAGTTTCATCATCAACACCAAGCTAGCTAGAAGAGGTAAAAAGCTTCGATCACGGTCAAAAGCTTCTTCGAACACTTTCGATCTTCATTAAAGGCAAGTGTTCGCCCTCCATTCAAATTTATATCTTTGTGATAGTGGATTGAATCTGTGTGTGTCAACCACTCTAAAAATTGTCTGTGGGGATTAGATCTGTGTGATCGAACCTCAGTAACAAAATTGAGTTAGAATCAGTACTTGTGTAGTTTGATTCTTTATAGTGGAACCAAGGGACTGTGTGACCCTTGAGAGTGGATGTAGGTCTGTGTGACCGAACCACTATAAATCTTTGTGTGAGGTTGTTTGCTTGTGGTGATTGTTTTATTTAAGCTTCCGCATATTGTTTGTTAATCATCACATGTGACTAGTTGATTGTTAAGAAATTTAAATTGGCCATAATTAGTCATTAAGTGTAGATCACCCTATTCACCCCCCCTCTAGGGTTAGGATCCCGGACTTTCAATTGGTATCAGAGCAAGGTTACTCCCTAAAGGTTTAACAACCCGGAGTGGATCTACTTCCTTTTACTAGTGCCAATGTTTAATCCAGAAGGTAGCGCAGTAAACAGACCACCATTGTTTGATGGTACTAACTATGCCTTTTGGAAACCTCGAATGACCTGGTTTCTCAAATCCATAAGTGGTGAAGTGTGGGATGCTGTGGAGGATGGATGGACTCCTCCTACCTTCACAGCTGAAGATGGCACTGTCAAGCCTCTTCCAAAGGCCAGATGGATAGCCAGTCAAAAAGCCTTGAGAGACTATGATGCTAAGGCTTTGAATGCCATAACCTGTGCCATGAATGCTGAAGAATACAAAAAGATTATGACATGTACCACATCTAAGCAAGCTTGGGAGCTGTTGGAAACAAATTATGAAGGAACCACCATTGTTAAGAGAGCCAAGCTCCAAATGCTAACCTCCCAATTTGAATCTCTGAGAATGAGAGAAGATGAAATGTTTGATGATTTTCGAACAAAGCTTATGGTAATTGTTAATGAGATGTGGTCACTCGGTGAGCAAATCCCTGAAGGCAAAGTTTGTAGCAAAATCCTTAGGTCCTTACCTGAAAGATTTCACTCCAAAGTGACTTCTATAGAAGAGTACAATGACCCTGAAACTATGAAAGTAGAGGAACTGTCAGGAAACATTAGAACCTTTGAGATGAAAATGAATAATGCTTCTAATAAATCCAAAGAGAAGAAATCTATTGCTTTGAAGATCTCCCAGCCATCTCCTTCTAGATAAGAATCAGGAAATGAAAATGAAAGTGATGATGAAGATGTTGCTTTACTTACTAAAAGATTCATAAGACAATTTAAGAAAAAGACTTCTAAGTTTAATAGAAAGGAGAGACCATTTGATAAAAGTAAAAACAAAGTCAGCTCCTCTTCTAATTATCAATCCAGAAAAGTAAAATGCTATAACTGTCAAAAGTTTGGTCACATATCTACTGAGTGTCCAATTGAAAAGAAAGATAAGAAAAAGACTTTTGTGGCAACATGGGATGACTCTTCAGAAGATGAATCAGACTCAGATGAATCACACAAAGATGAAACAGAAAATTACACTATACTAATGGCCAGAATAGTGTGTGATCCATCACTTGAAATATCAGAAAATTCTGGAACTATTGATATCGAGAAATCTGGGAATGAGTCTAAGTCTGATTATGACAGCTCAGAAAATGAAAAAGGAGATGAAGATCCTCAAGTTTCATATGATAGACTTTATGAGGAAAGCTGCAAATTGATTGATGCCATGAGCAAACAAAAATCTAAGAACAAAGTTTTAAAAGACAAAATTGAAACCTTAACGGATGAAAAGAATATCTTAGCAACTGAACTAAAAGAAGTTAATTCTAAATTTCAAATTGCTAATGAAAATTTAATCAAATTCAAAAGAGATGAAGAAGAAGCTTTGAGTCTAAAAGAACTAAACAATCAATTAAGGGATGAAGTCACTCGTCTGAAATGGTTCAAAGAGAAGTATGAATATTCCTTTACCCATGGAGAAGAAAATTTTGAAAGACTTTTCAAAATGGGTAAATATCATAAAGACAAAACTGGGCTTGGATTCAACAAAGAAGACAAGTCCAAACCTAATATTTCTACTGTGTTTGTGAAAGGAGGAGCTTCCTCTAGTAGTCAAAACAATTCTAAATTTACTTGGTATTCATGTGGAAACAAAGGATATGACAAGTATGAGTGCAAAATGAAACAAATGAAAAGACAGTCCACCAAAACTTATGTCAACCCTCATATAGATAAACAGACTAAGACTTCTTTTCAAAACAATTCTATCTATCACTCTTTCTCTCAACAATTAAATTTGTTGATGAAACAAATTGGTCTTCTAAAGTTGCAATTCCACAATCATACAAGAATTGTTAAACCTACTAAAAACTACTCTAAGAAATCTTTTCACCAACAAAATCCTAACAAAGCTAAATCTCAAGTTCCTAGTGCAATCCCTGTCATCCAAAGATTCATATGGGTTCCCAAGAAGAAAAGCCTAGTTGTTCACACAGCTCTTAAAGTTATTGACCAATCCTTCTGGTACCTAGATAGTGGATGCTCTAGACACATGACTGGGGATAAAGCTCAGTTCTCGCCTTTAAATGAATATGAGGGTGGAACTGTCACCTTTGGTGATGGAAAAGTTGCTAAAGTTGTTGGTAATGGTACTTTGAATGTTCCTAACATGCCTGTTATTGAAAATGTTTTGTATGTCGTTGGTTTGAAACATAACTTGTTAAGTATTTCTCAAATATGTGATAAAGATCATGTTGTTAACTTTAGTAGTCTTGGTTGTGAGATTTTCAAAAATGGAAAGGTTATTCTAAGAGGTCTTAGAACCAATGACAACTGTTATGTTATTAGTAACCACAAAGAATCATCCAGTTCATCCTGTCACATTGCTCATCTTGATGAAGCTCAACTATGGCATAAAAGACTTGGACATGTGAACTTTAGAGATCTATCCAAATTGAACAAGTATGTTAAGGGTCTTCCAAAAATCAGCAAAGAGTCAAAAACAGTCTGTGGAGAGTGTCAAAAAGGTAAACAAATCAGAAACTCTCACAAAAAGATCAAGTCTCTAAAGACCTCTAGATCTCTAGAGCTTCTCCATATGGACCTGGTTGGTCCAACTAAGAAAGAGAGTAAAGGGGGTAAAAGATACTTTCTTGTTATTGTTGATGATTTTTCTAGATTCACTTGGGTTGCATTTCTAAGAGAGAAATCTGATGCTTATGCTGAATTTAAAAAGATTGTGAAAAGGATCCAAGTTGAAAAAGGAAGAGCAGTTGCTCGAATAAGAAGTGATCATGGTGGTGAATTTGAAAATACGAAGTTTGAAAAATATTGTGATAAGTATGGAATTCACCATGAATTCTCTGCTCCTAAAACTCCTCAACAAAATGGTATTGCTGAAAGGAAGAATCGAGTCTTACAAGAAATGGCCACAGTTATGCTTCATGGAAAGAATGTTCCTAGAAATCTATGGGCTGAAGCAGTTAGTACAGCTTGTCACATCATAAATAGGGTATACTTGAGAACTGGCTTGGACAAAACTGCTTATGAATTATGGCATGAGAGAAGGCCCAACATTAGCTACTTTAAAATTTTTGGTAGTAAGTGCTATATACTCAAGGACAGAGAACACTTGAGCAAATTTGATACTAAAAGCGATGAAGGCATCTTCATTGGCTATTCTCAAAACAGTCGTGCCTACAGAGTATTGAATTTAAACACTGGAGCCATTCAAGAATCCATAAATGTAGTCATTGATGAGAAACTAAATGATTTCAGTCATCAAGAAAACCCTGTTAATGATGAGATAAATGTCTCAACTGAAAAACTGGATGAGTCTCCACTCTCTAAGGATTTGGTAAATGTGAAACATCATTCTATGGACCAAATTCTGGGAGATCCTTTGGCTAGTGTCAAAACTAGAAGACAATTAGAAAACATTGTTAGCTATCTTTGTTTTACTTCTACTTTTGAACCTAAAAATGTTGATGAAGCTTTTTCCGATGATAATTGAATAAATGCCATGCAAGAAGAGTTAAATCAATTTTCTAGAAATGAAGTTTGGGATCTTGTGCCTAGACCGGATGACAAGAATGTGGTAGGTACCAAGTGGATTTACAAAAATAAACTTGATGAAAATGGTACCATTGTTAGAAACAAGGCTAGGCTGGTTGCTCAAGGGTACTCTCAAATTGAAGGAATTGATTTTGAAGAAACTTTTGCTCCTGTTGCTAGACTTGAATCCATTAGAATCCTTCTTGCCATTGCTTGTTCTTTGAAATTTAAACTATACCAAATGGATGTCAAAAGTGCTTTTCTAAATGGTATTTTGGAAGAAGAAGTTTATGTTGAGCAACCCAAAGGGTTTGAAGACCCTAAGAAGCCCAATCATGTGTATCATCTTAGAAAGGCTCTCTATGGTCTCAAACAAGCCCCTAGAGCTTGGTATGAGAGGCTTACTCAATTCTTAATTGATCAAAGCTTTGAAAGGGGCAGTGTGGATAAAACTCTCTTTATTCAAACAAACAATGATAATATTTTGATTGCTCAAATTTATGTTGATGATATAGTGTTTGGTTCTACTTGTAATAATCTCACAGAAAAGTTTGCTAATCTTATGAAATCTGAATTTGAAATGAGTATGGTTGGTGAACTTAATTTCTTTCTAGGATTACAAGTCAAACAATTGTCTAATGGACTGTTTATTTCCCAAACCAAATATGCAAAAGAATTAATCAAAAGGTTTGGATTAGACTCAGCCAAGCACATGAACACACTCATGAGCACAACACTCAAGTTATCTAAAGAGTCGAGTGGTAAGAGTGTTGATTCTAGTCTGTATAGGAGCATGATAGGCAGCTTATTATATCTTACAGCCAGTAGACCTGATATAGCATTCAGTGTAGGAGCTTGTGCCAGATATCAATCCGATCCCAAAGAAATTCATTTGAAAGCTGTTAAAAGAATCATAAGATATGTTTCAGGGACTTCAGGATATGGCTTATGGTATCCATATGACTCATCTACCTGCATTGCTGGATACTCAGACGCCGATTGGGCTGGAAATATGGATGATAGAAAATCTACAAGCGGTGGGTGTTTTTACCTAGGAAACTGTCTTGTTGCTTGGCATAGCAAGAAACAATCATCCATCTCCTTATCTACAGCTGAAGCAGAATATATAGCAGCTGGCACTGGTTGTACCCAAATGCTTTGGATGAAACAAATGCTCAAAGACTATGGTATTGAACAATGTAGCATGAACTTATACTGTGATAACACTAGTGCTATCAATATCTCCAAAAATCCCGTCCAACACTCTAGAACCAAACATATTGATATTAGACATCATTTCATTAGAGAATTGGTTGAAGAAGGAGTCATAGTTTTGGAGCATATTTCTACTGAGAAACAACTTGCAGATATTCTGACAAAACCATTGGATGTTTCAAAATTTGAAAATATGAGAAAATCCCTTGGTATTTGTGTTATTAAATAATTTCTTATTGTTTATTTATGTGTAGTTTTATTTAATTGTTTTTGTGTGTTTAATTTAAAAAAAAATGGAACATATCATTTCCTTAGAAATCATGTGCAAAAGGGTGATATTGTACTAGAATTCACAAGCACACACGATAAGTTGGCAGACATTTTTACAAACCCATGCCAGAAAATAGACTATGCATGATTAGAAAAGAAATCAAAATGTTGCATTTATTTGTCTAAATGTCTTTCAAAAACTTAAGACATTTAGCCTCATCATTCAAATGCTTTTGCCTTTCATAGATCCTCGCGCAATCCTTGTCCAAAGGATTAGGCAATCGAACTGAAGAGGTAAGCAAGGATTTTAAATCCTTGTTCTGTTGCTTTAATTCTACTATTCTTCTGTTAGACTCGAGAAGAAGCCGTTGCAATACATCGATCTCCTCAATAAGCTTCTCCTTATTGTGCTTGGACTGCAACCGATCGGAAAATGAGACAATGGATGATGAGTATTGAGGCCCGAGACTCACGAGCTCATAAATGGCATCCTGATCCGATTTATTAGCCAAATCTCCTTCTTGTCGCCTTGGCATCATGGAACCTAAATTAGATGCAGATAAAGTTCGGGATTGAGGTAGAGAATACCTCATCTCCTGATCCCAAGAAGTACTAAAAGGAAATCGATGAGCCATTGAAATTTTGTGAAAGAGAATGCTGATGGATTACAGAAACGAGAAGAAGATTTGATACAAATTAGATAGAGCTAAGACTGCTCTTATAGAGATGAAGTTTGAACAAGGCAAACATTCGTATCTGCAAATCTTTCTTGGTTCAGTTTAAAAAAATATGCTGGATGCATATTTTCAAAAGCTACTTAGCTAAGCCAGTGAAATTAATTGCGGGTTGTCCCTATTTTTCTCGGTTGTCAACGACATCCAGCGGATTTGAATCTCCTTTCGCATCCAGCTGATAAAACTAGGCCTCTAGCCTTTGCAGGTTATGTCGGACATGGGTGGTTCGGGTGGGCTCGGCCCTGTCAATTCGAGGCCCAGATATGCATGAATTTGGGCTGCACGCACGTAGGCCCAGTAAGAATTATGGGGGATGAGCTTGAATGCCCTCGGCCCTGTTAATTTAAGGCCCATCTATTATCTATGCTTGAATGGATTATCTATATTCTTATCTACCTTCTGGTCTCTAATCTTTGCATTAGTTTCCAAAGTTTCTCTCAGTTTATTCATATCTTTGTCAATTTCTAACAAAAAGGGGGAGAAGAATAATCTCAATCAGTACCTCCTCAGTTTCATATGTTGCAGGTACAAAGGGGGAGAAACAGTTTCATATGTTGCAGGTACAAAGGGGGAGAAGATTCTCAATCTATGTATTCTACAGGGAATTCCTTGTTAAAAATCATATGCAATAGTTTATGAACTTTGTATGATTGTATTTTAAGTCTCCTCTATTAAAAATGTATTAGTTTAATTTGTTTCGTCACGAAATTGACAAAGGGGGAGATTGATAGTGCCACATTTTCATGTGCACTGTTTTTATTGTTAATTTCGTGCCAAAGAGTTCCGAAGACATTGTCTCTTAAGTACTTCAAAGAAGATTCAATTCAAGAGGACTGTCAAAGCTTTTTGGAAAGGCCAGGATTCATCAAAGATCAACATCAAGCTGTGCCAACCAAGATCAGGTAATTGGGACCGAAACCATGCCCCTAAGTGACCCTAAAACCCCTAGGCTAAATTATTATTTTGAAAGGTTTTAGATGATATTTTTGAGCCTGTTTTAAAACTCAAAAATGACCTCAGATTTCAGCCAACCAACCTCATGCGGTTAGCAGTTCACCCCCTAAGTCCACTTGTCCTAAGACATCCAACTTGATCATAACACCAGGTCACATTGAGGCTTAGTAAACATGAGTATGTATAGAAACTTACCAATAAATAATGTTTATATAAATTAATAAAGAAATGTTAAGTTTTCAAAACCGGTGTGCTTTTGATTTCTTTAATAATTTTTCTACAAAAGTTCCCTCATATTCATACTCATGATTCTTATAAGGCCTCACCAAAACTTTGCTTATGTCAAGATCTTTTTCAAATTTCAACGTAGGAATAGTGTTCTTGTTAGGTGCACCCTACCATGCCTTAGTTACCGTTGGAGCTATCCGTTGGATCTTGTCTATAAATACTTGTAGCTTGTTTACAACACTAGCAAGTCCAATTTTTGAAGAGCCTATATTCCAAACTCTTGTAAACTTTTCTCAAGCTCTCAAAACTTTTTCCAAACACACTTAGATCCTATCTTGGCAAATCCAAGGGTTTACGTAACTCTAAGGAGTGTGATTCGAGAAGCCAAATCTAGGGTACCCTAATCCTTAAAGGTATATCTCTTTTCTACCCTAGAAATCAAACCTCTACAACTTGGTTGTGCATATCAAAGGAGTTTCATCATCAACACCAAGCTAGCTGGAAGAGGTAAAAAGCTTCGATCACGGTCAAAAGCTTCTTCGAACACTTTCGATCTTCATTAAAGGCAAGTGTTCGCCCTCCATTCAAATTTATATCTTTGTGATAGTGGATTGAATCTGTGTGTGTCAACCACTCTAAAAATTGTCTGTGGGGATTAGATCTGTGTGATCGAACCTCAGTAACAAAATTGAGTTAGAATCAGTACTTGTGTAGTTTGATTCTTTATAGTGGAACCAAGGGACTGTGTGACCCTTGAGAGTGGATGTAGGTCTGTGTGACCGAACCACTATAAATCTTTGTGTGAGGTTGTTTGCTTGTGGTGATTGTTTTATTTAAGCTTCCGCATATTGTTTGTTAATCATCACATGTGACTAGTTGATTGTTAAGAAATTTAAATTGGCCATAATTAGTCATTAAGTGTAGATCACCCTATTCAGCCCCCCTCTAGGGCTAGGATCCGGACTTTCAACAGCAACAAAAGTAAGATAATCAAGCGGTTCAAAAAACAATGGTAGATTTTGTCCTTTAACGGTCAGTTGTATTTGAACCTCTTTTTCAATTAAGTAATTATGTCTTCCAAATCAACGTTGCATGGTCTTGCTAAAGATGATATTTTTAACGGCAAGAACTTAGCTGTATGGAAGCGTCGGATGGACACATTGCTGCACTTTGACGGATTAACGTGTGTGATTTTATCCGATCCGATCTCCAAACCCGCTAATGATGCCCCTAAGGAAGATCATGATGTGTATGAACAATGGGTATTTGATAACAAATTAGCGAGGCATCTTTTGGTCGGATATATATCCAGCGATTTGGTAAAGCAGTTTGAGCACTTTACATTGCTTAAGAAATCTATGACTATGCTATGAAAAAATATGATGAAATCTCCAAACCTCATTTGATGGAGGCATCCAGCGCATATGTTAACTATAAGATGCCAGAATGATCATCTATAAGAGATCATATTGATAAAATGGTAGTCTGATATAGTAACCTCGCAGCCTTGGGAAAGAAAATGGATGAAGATTTTTAAATAATGTACTTGCTGATGAGTCTTCTACCTTCGTGGGAGAATGTGTCTCGGACCCTTAGCCTCCAAAAGGGTGTAACCCTCAGTGAGATTGAAGCTAGATTTCTTGCTGAAGGACAAAGGTAGGACGCCCGCGATGTAACACCTACAAAATCTGTCATGATTGCTAAAACTAAGAATAATAACGGCGCGTTAACCATCAATATGAAAAATAAAAGGAAATTTAAAGGCAATCCAAAACGAAAAGGGCTTAAGAATGGTGTTTGCTTTAACTGCGGAAAGCTTGCACACTTTAGTTCTCAATGCAGAAAGAAAATGGGTGAGAGTACCCAACAAGGTAAAGTGACCAAAGAACATGGTAATTATGTTGAGATGGTCACAGAATCCATGATGGTGGACACCAATGATAAGAATTAGTGGATTGATTCAAGAGCTACCAGGCATTTATCAAGAACCAAGGTTGGGTTAGTCGAATTCAAAGAAATGAAACCGGGAGATCAAAGTATTTATATGGGGAATGAAACATTCTGCGATGTCTTGGGTGTAGGGAAAGTCAAAATTCCCTTAATAAATGAAAAATCTCTATATCTCTCTGACGTTTTCTTTGCTCCAACTATGAGGAGGAGCGTTATCTCTGTGAGGCAGTTGGCTATGGATGGATTTGAAATCAGATTTAAAGATAAAGATGTTACAATCGGCATGCGCGGTCAAGTTTTATTCAATGGTTTTCTTTATGATAAATTGCATTTGCTGGACACTCTTAATGATGAAATAAAACCAAGTTCACATTATTCTATGTTGTGAATGTGTGCATGGATGGTTTGGCAATGTTATAGCATATGAGATTAGGGCACATTATCAAAAACAAAATAAGTAGAATGGTTAGGGATGGACTCTTACCAGATTTAGGTAAAGTGGAGTACCTTACATGTGAACCATGTCTAAGTGGAAAAATGGTCAAGAAACCATTTCCAAAAGGAACTAGAAGTTCAGAAATATTAGCGATAATTCATTCTGATATTTGTGGACCATTGAATGTCCAAAATAGAACGGGGGAGGACTATTTTATCACATTTATTGATGACTACAACAGATATGGTTATGTGTACCTGATTAAACACAAACATAAGGCCTTAAAAATGTTTCAAGTATATGCTGTTGAGGTCCAAAACCAAAAGCGCAAGAAAATTAAACGGATTAGATTCGATAGGTAGGGGGGGTGAATATACCTCGGCACTATTTAAAGAATATTGTGCATGTGAGGGAATCATTCAAGAATATTCGATTCCATATACCCCATAATAAAATGGCGTGGATGAGAGGAGAAATAGAACCTTAATGGCAACGATCAACCACGAGAGACTTCTGTTGTATTTGTGGGAAGAAGTATTAAATATGGTACAATATATCTTGAACATAGTACCCTCTAAAAGTGTGCCCAAGACCCCGTATGAATTATGTATTAGTGCCAAAATTAGAACATGTGAGAGTTGGGGGCTGCCTTGTACATGTCCTGCTACCCCCATATGAAAGAGTTAAACTGCAAGCAAAAATGAAGAAAAATTGTTCTTTCGTTGGCTACCCATTACATTCTAAAAGATATCGTGTGTATGATCACAATAACAGGATAATCATGGAATACCGAGATGTGTTTTTCCTTGAGGATCCGACGGTTAGTCTTAGAGTAGAACCACAGTGTGTAGAATTATTTGAAATCTCTAAGGGCAAGGGGGTTCAAGCAAGTGGGGGTTCTGACGAAGAGGACGTTGGACATAGTGTTCCTGACCAGGGCCCACTTGAGGTAATTGAACAACCCGATGAGCCGATTGGCAGGCCGATTCGGGCGAGGAAATAACCGGCATATCTAGATGATTATTGCAGTATTGGTTAGAGGCTATGAGAGAGAGAGATAGAATCAATTGAAAAGAACCAAGTATGACAACTAGTTGATCTTCCAAAAGATCAAAAATCCATTGGATGTAAATGAGTTATTAGAAAGAAACTAAAGTTAGATGGATCCTTAGATAAATATAAAGCATGACTAGTAGCTAAGGGATTCACACAAGTGAAAGGAATAGATTACGAGGAGACGTTTTCTCCGGTCGTAAAACTCCAATCCATACGAACCTTTGTAGCATTAGTAGCATGTCGTGACCTTGAATTATACCAGATGGATGTGAAAACCGCATTCTGGAACGACAAATTAGAAGAAGAAATTTATATGAAATAACCCGAGGGTTTGTGGTGCAAGGTCACGAGGACAAAGTATACAAACTTAACAGGGCATTGTATGGATTAAAACAGGCATCGAGACAATGGTATGGAAAATCTCACCAGGCCATAGGTGAAACAAGATTTGTGCCCAATAATGCAGACACATGTTTCTATATTAAACGCAGTGAGAGTAGTTACTTATATTTGTCATTATATGTGGATGACATTTTGATCGCTGGTGATCAATTGGAAGCCGTAAATGAAATCAAACAATAGTTAAAGTCAAGGTTCGAGATGAAAGACATGGGTGAGGCAGGGTATGTTCTTAGCATTAAAATAACCCGTGATTGTCCAAATAGGCTATTGACTTTATCAAAAAGATCCTTTTTATAAACTGTGTTTAAATGGTTTGATATGGCTATCTGTAAATCAATTAACACTCCCATCTGCAAGAGCATAAAACTGTCTAGCGATCAGGGACCCATAAATGAGCAGGATAAGGAAGTGATGAGAATGGAACATTATGATCAAATTGTAGGTAGTATCATGTATGCGATGCTGTGTACGAGACCAGACCTTGCATTCACCATGGGCCTCATAAGCAAATTCCTAAGTAACCATATACTACATCATTGGTATGCGGTTAAGAGGATTCTGCGGTATATCATGAGAACAATGAATCTTCGCCTATGTTATCAAGGTGAAGTCCTGAAATTGCACGGCTACTAAGATGCAGATTGGGCCGGTGATTTAGACTAGAGAAAGTCAACAACTGACTATGTGTTTACCATAGAGGAGGTGCAGTTTCTTGGGGTAGCAAGAAACAGACCTCTACGGCTATGTTAACAACCGAAGTAGAGTATATAGCCTGCAGTACAGCAGTCCATGAGGCTTTTTAGTTAAAATATGTCCTAACTGATTTGGAGATAATTGGAGAAAAAGAGCATGTCCCAATGAACGTAGGCAGCACATCTGCTATATCCATGGTGAATGAAACAAAGTTCAACAGTCGATTTAAACATGTTGAGAGAAAGTATCACTTCATCATAGAGAAGGCTAAAAAGAATGATATATAAATTTTTTATATGCCTTCAGAGGAATTGATGGCTGATGCTCTCACCAAGGCTTTGCTTACAGAGGTTTTTGTAAGGCATGTGATGTGCATGGGACTGAGATATGTTTGATGTACATAGCATTCGTGCCAAGTGGGAGATTGTACGAAATCGTGTGGCCCGCATGCCATGGGTCCCACGTCAGATCAAGCAAGGCTAATGCCAACAGAGAATACAATCCCACTTAATGTAAGATTTGATATGGTCCCACTAATAAGACTCCCAATAGGATTAGTGGATGTGGGTTTCTTGGCGAAGAAGTCTCTAGTAAGTGTGACTCTTTGAGACTTGTCTATATAAGATAAGGGTGCCCTAGGGTTGGTATTATTCCATCTTATAGGACAAACAAGAGGCGAAGGGATCCGCAGAGCTTCCCAATCGCCGGAACGCACATAGATCTACGGCCGAGGGTTGGAGTCTCCGCATCCAAATTCATATATTTTTTGGTATGAACTTTACAGAGATGATCAAAGTTGATATTAAAACAAGGTACGTTTGTAATGAGAGACCCATGCAGACGCTTTTTCTCAACATGTGAGACCCATTATGATCGATTGAATCCCCTCACACTGCCCTCTCCTCTCCCATGAATTGGCACAAGTTGAAGCTCGACACTAATTCAATTGTTACTCACTGTTGGATTAAAAATTTGAAATTCAAAGAAAGTGATGCCTTTAAAAAGTCATTAAACTTGAGAGTCGTGGATCAAGGAGTTAGGATGAGAATGGTCTAATGGATATAATGACCCATCCAAATGATTTTCAGTCTCTTATGAGTAGGGCTGTTAATTGTGTCGTGTTAACGAATTCGGATTACGGATTAACGAATTCGTGTTAAAATCACCTCAACCCGTACACAACCAGTTAACTTAACGGGTCAAAAAATCCAACCCGAACACAACCCGTTAATTTAACGGGTTACACTGCCTAATCAGTTAACCTGTTAAGTAATTAAGTTATTTCAAAACTTAAAAGAAAATCCATACAAAAATATATAAGCCACACGAAACTGTAAGTGAGGATCTCGAGTGGATTCCACCTAAAACCCCACTATAAAACAATAAATTTCAATTTCTTCTTTATGAATATAAATTAATTCTAGCTACACTTAGAGACAAAAAATTTTAACAAGTTAAGCGGGTTGTTAACGTGTTATTGGTTTAATTCGTACACGACCTGTTAACGACCCGAACACATTAAGAGCACACCAGAATCCGTTAATATCATATGAGTTCGTGTCGTGTTAACAGGTCATGTGGCATTTTAATAGCCCTACTTATGAGTAACCACTACTTTATTGATTACTTGGGGCGTACAAATTAAAATCATGATTTATACAATCTTATGCATATTCATATCGTATCCACCTTAGGGCCCACCCGCTCAAATTAATTACCTTCCCACTCTATATATATATATATATATATATATATATATATCCTCAAATCTAACTCCAGTGAGAGTTAGTCCAACCTCAAGATTTATTATTCGATACCAAAAAAAAAAAACCGTGAGTTACACAATCCTATACGTTTTCATTATCACTTTCTTATCAAATGATCAATCCATTTGTGGGACTATCTTAGATTGAAGTAAAACTTGAAATACCCCACGTATATGAAGAAAGGTAGGGCCAACTGTAAAGTTCCACTCCCTATAAATTCATGATTTCTTCAAGTCAATGCCTTACAGAAGTGTTCTGGAAGGCACGTATGGATACTCGATAGTACAGAACGGTCTCGGAGAGCATGAATTTTTACCATTGCAGGTGCCTCTAATAAATTAATAACAAAAATAATTTTAACATGCTTGTGATCAATCCTTTTTCAATGTAAAATCGAACAAATCTTTGATCATAAGTCAAGTATTAACACCTACAAGCAAAGAAATCAAATCACTAAACATAAAGCTAGTAAAAAAAATAATACAGAAACCTTAAAAATATGAAATTAAGCCGAGCTCTGGACTTTTTATCGCTTAATATCCAGGCCGGCTCAACTCAAACCTGAACCCAGCCCGAGGTGGTTTGGGCTCGGGCTGGCCCGGCCTTTGACAATCCCTACATGCCAGCTGAAATGGGTCTGAAATTGGTCAGTTCGGATATATGAGTAGACTTGACCTGAAAACTTTCTAGTCTGAGAACTTTATAATATTGAGTTCATTCTAGATCTAGAAATGGTGAGGCCCGCCCACATTAAATCCAAACAGTTCAAAATAAATGTCTTCTATTTTAGTAGCTATGGGTTTTCAAAAGTTAACTCCTCCTGCACACATGACCAATGAACTTAATTTGAGAAGTTTGGATTACAGGTGGATTCGAACCTGGCCATAGGATTTCTCTTATTTCAAACTCATGATTATGGTCTGATATTTGTTCCATAGATGCTATCCGCGGCTTTTGCCAAAAAAAAAAAAAAAAAAAAAACCGTTTAGATGCACCACAGTGTTTGATCTTAATTGATACGCGATTTGCGTTGACATTTGAAACAGTTAATTTATCTCTGATCAAAGCTTCTGTAGCACCAAAGGCTACACTTAATCCAAAAGAAAGGTGAAAATATTGTTGAAATAAATACTAAACTAAAACATAAAAGGACATTGTCTACTAAGGTTGTTATAAGCGTAAGTTATAAATCGTGATTATAAAAAAAAAAAAAAAAAAATGCTAATGACAAGGCAGTGGTAAGCTACGTACGATTTCCCCAGATCTTTGCAAATTGAAAGATGATTTTTTTTCTAGGGATGAAAATGGGTCTCCAAAAACGAAAATAGCCCCAAGACCCAAACTGAAAAAAAAAAAAAAAAAAAAAACAATTATAGGTTTAGTGTTTTCACCCATTTTAAATTCTTTTCGTCGCTAGGTCCACTACATGTACCTGACTAAAATATTTAGTTCAAGTTTCATGGATTTCATGATATCCAAGATGCCAAATACCAAAGTAGACCCTCGTATATAATATATTTATTTTATTTATTCGAGTAAATTTTAAGTAATGATATTAGTATGATAGTTTATTTTTATGTAAGTAATTGTACCTTGATTTAGGGCCAACTTCAGTCTTTTTATTTGGGTCTGGGTTCATCTTGTAGATCTTAATTTTTATCTTTTTGAAACCCTTTCTATTATTTACACATGGTCCCCTCATATTTTTTTTCTTTCTTTTTACAGATTGGCCTGCCTAAAATTATTTTCTAGGACTGCCACTGTGTCTAGGAATTCTTATTTTTTTTATTTTTTATTTTTATTTACTGGGGTGAGAGTTGAACACAAGCCATGAGAAGCAAAACTCATGCTTTATGCTGGTGAACAATCACCCGGGCAGGTACATGGGGAGGTTAAAAATTAAAGTCAAAGGTGAATTTCTGAAAATATGCATGAATTAACACCTTCTTTTGATGTTATTTTTCTAAAGAAAATGTTATTTGATATTTATTTTTGTAAATTTATTTTTAATTTTTATTTTTTAGCATATCATGCATTCAATTTCTATATATTCTAATGCAAGATAAACCATGAGTAAAATATCAATATGATTCAAATGCGACACTATTTTCATCCCTAATTTTCTTGCACGCTCGTCAAGCAATGTTTTTTTTTTTGGTTGGTAAAAGCATAACGCAATCTTACTTTTACCGAATGTTTCATTCCTCCTATTATTATTATTATCATTCTTATTTAGCATGTCAAATCATATGGTGTCAAGAAGTAATAATAGATAGGAAAACATAATATGTGCCAATAACACCGCTCCATTGGCATTCGCACTTTACTCCCACTTCCCACCTATCGCTCCGTGACACTGACAGTTTATGTCGTTACACCACCCACTGTGCAGTTGTCAGATCCAGTAAAAGTGAAAAAGAAAGAAAGAATGACGGAAGAAGAAGACGAAGAACAACCAACTCTTCCCGTGGCTCACTTGCAAACTGGATTTGGTTGTTGAAGTTGATGAAACCCTCTACGATTCTCGGCCTGGCCAGCTTTCGGTTGTTTGGGGAAGTTGCTTTGGACTTGTTGCGAGTTTTGCATGCGGGCGATTTGTATACCCTTATAATTGTGACTAATGTGGTTAATATGGTTGAGTTGGGTCCTGTGATTAATCCTTAGGCCCATTTTGCACTTCACTAGAATATTATAAGTCAAGTAAATTTTTTATTTTTCAGATAAGAGCTCAAATTAAAAACATTTTAATTCAAAATTCTTCTCACTTTTTAAAAGAAAAAAAAAAGTAAAAAAGCAACAACCTTTATCTACCGAAAGATAAAAAAAACTCCAACTTCCTATAAGAAAAAGTCTAAAAGATTTAATACCAAACAACTAAAGATAAAATGTCATCATAACTCATTTATATTTTATTTTCTCATTTTCATCCACTTCATTCCACTTGATATTGAAAGGGGGAGGGGGATTCCTCATGATGGTGGTGGTGGTGGTGGTGGTGGTGGTGTTTGGTGTTTGAAGTGGTTGCCAATGTCATTGTGGAAAAGGTGGTCTTTTCCTCTGGAAAGGTATAGTTGACACGCAATGTCTAGTTGACACGCAATGTCATATCCAGATCTGAATCCCTGTATGGACCAATCAACAAACCGTTTCCTACGATGTCATTGAATTGTGGTGGAGCATGCCTTGTTGTTATAGAGATATGATATCTCTTTTCCCATGTGACACTTCTGGTTGGTAGGAATCCGTTTCCCGCAATGCTGTTGAACTGTCGTGGGGCCTGCCTAGTTGTTCTGGATTTCATTAATTGACACTGAATAAGCCGGTGGCACATCCCCAGCGGCTTGCTGTAGTCCTGCAAGAATGGTGGTCCCGGTCCTGGTCCTGGTCCTGGTCCTTTCTTTTCGAAAGGTCTTGTTCATGACAGGCAATGTTGTTGAATTGTCGTCGACCCTCCTGCCTTGTTGTTCTGGATTTCATTAATTAATACTCGATGAGCCGGTGGCACATCCCTTGGCAGCTTGCTCTAGCCCTGCCAAGCTAAATGCGCCCGTGCTTATTTTGGGAAATTGGGCAGTACTTGGGTGCTGTCTGCAGCGTTGTAGTTGAGGGCCATCTAATGGGAGATTGACATGTCATTTTAAATATCAAAATGTAAGACACACGTTTTAGAAACTATAAAATAATTTTTATAATTGATGTTTTCATATATTTTTCATCTATATCCTTTTCAAAATATAAATACCTCTTGCTTAGTCTTAATTATGTATTTTCCTTTTCACCCTTCTCCTCAATGTCTTTGCCAAGAAAATATATCAATGGTCGATCATGTCTCTAATGCAAACCATTCAAATTAAAGTTTTTCTATTTTAACTCTAGCTTATTGAATTGAAGTAGGAACCACTTTTAAATTGATTATATATAAGTATGATTAAAATTAGAAAAAAATCAAATAAGAAAGTGCATCACATTAAATACTGTCATTGACAATGCGGAACCAAGATTATTTTTTTAGGGGACACCTAGGGACCCATTGATCATGAGACTTGTAAGGGATGAAAATAGACATATTAGATGAGAACTAGTGTAACCCCTTCAAATTTGGGGTCAATCCCATGACTCTAAACCCTTTATCCGTGACACACAAATTTACAGAATTTATATTAAAGGAAAAAATTTGACCCTCGATCCAATGGTCCAATCCATTTGGATAGACAAAAATTCAATGGGCCTAATTTACTTAAGGGGGTTGCATGTGTGTGGATGGTTCGGATGTATTATAAAATCAACCCTGTTATGTTGTCCCTCACCAAAACATAGTGAGGGATGGATGCGTATGAATATTTCTCATATATATATGATGATTACCAGGAGCGTCCAGTGCGCATCTTTCGCACCGGGGGTGGGCCCCACCTAATGGTCCATCCAAATGGACCACACCCCCCCTGAATTTCACATTAGGCCCGCCGTTACATACATGCAATGTATTGTACACCGTTGGATCAACTACACATCCATTCGAATGGACTGTACACCATTGAACTTGTGACGCCTAAATGAAGATGATAGGGATAAGGGATGAGGCCGATTTTTTGCAAAGATGAAGGGTCAAGGGAGATCTTTTGATTCCCCTAGTCCCAGTCCTAGGTGGGGCCCATGTGGGCCTCATGTTGAGGCGCGCACAGTAATCTAGTGCGCAAGTCATGCACTAGATAACTAGTGTCTCTCTCTCTCTGTTGGGGCCCTCACATTTAGGCTATTGGCATTAGATATGGATGTTATTAGTTAATTTATGAGATTTTGATTTTTTTTATAAAACATAAGAGTCATGCAATAGAAATCATAAACATGAGCATTTGTGCATTGTGATTTGTTTATGTTATAATAAATAACCCTCTTTTTATAAGCCTTTGCAAAATCCTACTTGATAGAAGATAGGAGTCTATCGATTAAATTGAACAATTAAATATTAAAAAATACTATAGTATCTTGTTCATATTCTTTTATAATCGATGAATTTGAAATTGAGCCAAAATCCCATTTGAATGAAATTTTGCGTGGATCTGACTATGTTTAGATGTCCAAATTTTCAAGAATGACTCCACTAGGCATCTTCCTGAATTTCTTATAAGTCCATTCTTAAATGACCTAGACTATGTACTTTTAACAAGGTATTCTTACCACCCACCAAAGTTGCACCTTAAAGCTGATTGACCTTGGAAAAATGATCAAAAGTTGATTGCACCTTTAAGAAATAAATAATCAAAATTTAAAATTTAGAGGTCAATACAATATCATATGTTGATTCTTACTCTATACCTCATGAACCATAATGTTTACATCCTTCAAAATCTCCAACCTAAGTAAAATATCATCTTAACCTTTGATTTAACAAACTTGAAGTTTAATGGCATCTTAACCATCAATTTTTTTTATGCAACCTTAACAGCGTGTGAAGGTAAAATGGGTTATTGTCACGACTTGAGCCCGAGATCAGAGTAATTAGGGCTTAACCCCGAGTTGCGAAGTCAATCATACTTACTCCCGTAGACTCCGAATTAACCGAAGTTAAGACAAAATCCGCAAGGGATCAATCATGTGTACCTGTTAAATGTACATTTTTGCGGAATACATATATATATATATATTGACAATTGCAGAATACATATATACAAGTATTTTATATTGAAAGCAAAGTTCACTATACAATTTTCATTTCCTAACAAGTCAACCACTGCATATTCAAATACAATGCAGGTGACAACTACATACTATTCAAAATGAATATACAGAAGTATTTACCAAAACAGTCCCATGAATAATAACAAGTTCATTCTAAAATTTTCAAAATAACTTTCAAAATGTTCTAGTTCACTCGCCCTCCGATCTATGTCCATTCAATTAGACCTCCTATAGGAACCAGATTAGCCTCCTCCGCTGGCGGAACGGCCTCTGCATGACCGGGACGGGCAATTGGACCTGTAATGTCATCAATAACATTGTGAACATGACGGTTTAACAATGTATAAACAGATCTTTGATAGTACATGCTATCATTCATAATAACCCTATTCAATTTAACCATTAAATAATTCTATACAATTCCATAACCTGTACATTGGAATCCAGTGGAATCAAGTAATATCAATTACTAGATGGCAACTACAATAGCATTTGTTTCATTCAATTCTTCGCAAAAGGAGGCATTTATTTATATTCATTCATTTTATTGATTTACAGTGAGTACTCATTATTAGGTGGCTTATCATTCAGTGACTTTTCAGTCTAATATATGTGGGATCTACCAGCGTCTTGATCAGAGATCACTGGCATCACCACGGAGTTCCGGAACACCCCATCCATCTATTGCAGTAGGATTATTCATTGCATTGTTACCTTTAGTAACTATTCATTTATTCATTGCATTATTCAGTTCAGCTCATAAATGAGCTTAAGAAATTACTATGTAGTGCCAGACTAGGGAATTACATCAAATCTATTAATTCTATTCAAGTTCGTAATCAACTCTAAACCAAACAAATGGGTGAAACGCTCGTTATTGAATGTACGTGTCATTCTCGATGAACATCACTTTGATAGTAGTTTGTACATTCAATAACCTTAGCTAACACCTATGAAGGTTTAGATAACACAATTCTCGATGAATATCATATTGTTTAGCCTCAAGACTAAGTTATAGACCCATTTACACGCAAGGAAATAGTTTTTGATTCAAATAGAATCACCTCAGTACGGACTCATTTTGAGTCATCCAATCAATCGGTACTATAGACCGTTGGATTATACATTTCAAGAGCTTTCCAACGGTATATAGAACTCCAAACTCCGACATACGGACAAAAAATTATGACTATTTGAAAATCTGCCAAGTTTAATGGTCTGCCAAGAGTTCGAACGTTTAGGCAAGCGTTCGAACGTTCAGGCCAAGAGTTCGAACGTTCGAGTGCAGAATGCTCTGAGCCAAAAACCAGCAAGATCAAGAGTTCGAACGTTTAGGCCAAGAGTTCGAACGTTTAAGTGCAGAATTTTCAGAATAGAACCTGAAAAATCATGTTTTTGCACTGTTTAATTTCCCACCTTTTCTACTTACTTCTAAGTCTTTCCAAAGGCCATTTAAACATAATTTGAGTCTCTAACACTCCATAAATAATTTAATCATCATACTATAACCATTTCATATGAAATGAAATCCTAAGCATATAATATGAGAACTGATTATACTTGCCTTGTTGGAGATAATTAACAAGAACCCCTCTTTACTTAGCTTGTCTTGAGATTAAAATCCCTAATTCAAACTCTTTTTCTCTCCCAACCTAAATAAATATCAATTAAAAAGAGAGTCTCTTTGAGTTGTTTGTGTTTCAAACCAATCCAACTCACTTAATAGAACATCATAGCTCTTAAAAGGATCTAAGTACTCACTTGTAGCTCAAAGAAAAGAAATTCTTGAGTTCTTTCTCAAGCTTTATCACTCCAAAAATGAAAAACAAGTTGAGGAAGAAGATGAAGAAGATGAAACCTCTTCAAAAATCACTTGAACTACTCCAAACCTCACTCTTGATGAAGAAGAATGGAAGAAGAAGGAAGAAAAGAGTCTAGGGTTTGCTCTCCAATTCTCTTGTGCTGGAAATGAGTTGAATGAACTCATTTGAGTTCATCTTATCCCTCATAAGCCTCATTTTTACGCTTAAGTCCACCTCCTCTTCCCTTATTACATTTTGAGTCAAATGAAGACTCACTTGATCCATTTCAAGTCAAATGTAATCAAGTCTATTATGAAAATCAATGCTCTCTTTGAGATACACGTGTTGGTATCAAGGGTTAAAGTATCCGACAAAATATGCGAAAAATCGTATTTACGAAAAAGTTCTTGTTATCCTAGTTTGAGTCTAAAATTCATTCAATCAATTCAATTTCCTTCATTATCATTTCATTAAGCCTAACTCATTAGTTTTCGGCTAATTCAATTCCATTTGGCCATAAACCATCATTAGCTTAATTAAGCATAGTTAATTAGCATTAATTCTAATCAATTAGAGTTAATCTTGATTAACTCGGGAATGGGTCTAACAGTTATAATACCAGATCAATAGACAAGAAGAGGTGCAATGGGCTAAACTGATAAAAGATGGGACCAAGTGGGACCTATATCATTTGAGAATATTATCCTCTCTTTCTTTATTTGGAAAAGACGTTGAGGAGAGGGAGACAAGGGTGAGATGTTTTAGCAATATTTTTAGAGTAAGTTACTGTGAGAGAAGTTGAGATGAGTTGTTTAGTTGAAAAGGGCAAAGATGAAATAAAATGAAGTGATTAACTACGGAAGAGTTGAAACAAGGGACTAACGTTTTGAATGACTCTACACCATCTTATTGGAAGGAGGACGTCATTGTAGCATAATATGCTACAACGACGATGTGCCCTAGCCCCGCCCTGTAGTTCAATCCACCCATCCACACCTAGGCATGAAAATTTGGGCACGGCACTGCCCACTCAAGGCCGGGCCCAGTCTCTCCCAGGCTGGGCCGGCACGGCCCAAGATTGATATGCGGGCCATGCCGTGACATGCCCAACCCTTTGGGAGTCATCCAAGTACAGCCTAGGGCACGACAAGACCAGCCCAGTCCGGCCTAGGCCGTGCAGCCCATGGGCGGCCCACAGATCCCCCTCCCCTTTTTTAAATTTTTTTTAAAATTTGTTTAAATTGGACGGGCACAAAGTCACAAACTTGGATTTAAGACTCTTGGTCTTGGGCCAATTTCATTAAAATAAAGAAATTAAGAGAAATAAATAAGTAGAATAACACTAATGATGTTTTGAAAAAATACATCAAATAAATTGTATTTCCTTGAAATTTAAGTTACATAAGTTCAAAAAAATTACAAGTTTGAACTTGGGTCAATATATAAGGTGAGAGATAAGGTGGAGGCCCTTACATCCATATCTAATGCAAATAACTTAAATGTGAGGGGCCCCACCCATATCTCTCATATAAGGTGAAAGATGCTCTCATAGATGCATCTCCCATATTTATATATATATATATATATATATAATGAAATTCAAACCTTCTGATAAATGAAAAAAGAATTACAACTTTAGAAACCTATGATACATTCTAAAAAATAAATTGCAACTTTAAAAACCTATATATGATGCATTATAAAAAAATAAATTACAAGTTGAAAGCCTATTTTACATTTAAAAAAAAATTATACTATGATATATATAACGCTGATAGCTCGTCTTCTATCTAGAAATTATCATCGATGTGGTGTTCCCTATCCTCTGTGTAAGTTTTTGAGTGTTGGCTACTTCATGTGCATGGATGGACAAAACATGGGAATTAATGTAATTTTATAATTTCTAGTTGGACCGCATCAACGTGGAAAAAATCCAAAGACGAAGAAAACTAAAGACACAACGCTATCAGATGCCGACTGACCAATCGATCGGACCATCAATCCGATCAATCGGCCCTGGCGAGGTCACAGTTAAATGTCAGTCCGATCGATCAGACCTGGAATGCTCCCAGTTAAGAGAGTACGATCGATCGAACAATGGTGAATTTCAACTAAATTTTAGGGAAGTTTCCTCTTTCTTCACCAATTCCTATCATATGCAAACCCAATCTCTCCCACACGTACATAAGACTTTGGCCTCATTAAAGATTGTATCTCTCATAGTTTTAAACCCTAGAATATTTCCAGAGAGATTTCTTCCCTCTAGAGAGCCCTTTTGTGAGATTAATGTGCTAAAGCTTTTTGCATCTGGAGACTCATTACTCACGTTCTAAGTTGATTCGTCTTGTTTCGGGCATGGAGATCGAAGTGCTAGAAAAGGTGAACGAACAACATGGTCGTCGGCAAGAATTACTGTGGTCCTTAGGTTGAGTTTAATTGTAAAGGGTAGTAAGTTTCTCTTATAACATTTGGTTTATTAGTGCTTGATTTTTTTGGACCGGTGGGTGGTCCAGTGGTTTTTTTCCTGTTCATGGTTTTCCACATAAAATATCGTGTGTCCATCTTCTTGGTTGATTGATTGAATAACTTAGGTTATTGCTTTTTTTACTTCCATATTCATATCTGTTTTGGGACTGTTATAATCCTTCAGGGTTTTTGATTTTCGACCCTCGAGGAATTTCAATTTTTTTTCTTTCATTCTAATTTTTTTTCTAGGCCTGTTTTCTCTATTTTTTTTTTTTTTTTTGCCCAGGTAGGTCTGATCGATCGGACAGTGTATCAGTTAGCCCCATTTATATGTTTCATTTTTCTCCTCTTTCATTCTATTGCATCTCATGCCCTAGCTCTCCATTAATCTCTCTTTTTTCTCCAAGGATTTTCCATTGAGATTTCAAGCTTTCTCCAAGGTATCTCTTCACTTTATCTCTTTCAATCATTCCATTTCTTTACTTTTGCTATTATTTGGTTGTGGTTGTTGTGTTGGGTGTTTGGAATGTGGATTTTCTTGTGGTTGTTGGAAGTAAGATTGTGAAGACTATTATTTCTAGTCTTATTGATGAGTTTGAGAAGATTGTAGTATGGTTTCCAAGTGTATAAATCTATTTTGGATGGTAAAATGCTAAGTTGGAGGTTGGGTTCTTCTATTTTTGTAATACACGCCAAGTGTTTGTTTTTTTGTTCCAAAGAATTCATGGCTCCCAAAGCTTCCCAACCTCGCAAGCGGCCTCTTCATCATGGTAACTCTTCTTCTTCTGCACCCTTTGACTCTCAAAGGTTTCAGAGTCTTATTAAAGAAACCTCATTTAAGAATGTTTTTTCCAAGAAGCAAGTCCTTGTAGAACGACAAGTTAAATTCACCAAGATGAATATTGACTTCCGTACTTGGCTTATTCAAAGAGAATGGAACTCCTTGTATGAATTTGACAATACTGCATTTGGGTCATTGGTGAGGGAAATTTACAACAACATCCATGATATTGGCCAAGAATATTTCAGATCGTATGTACGTGGGTTCAGCATTGAGATTAATCTCAATTACCTTAGTCAATTTCTTCAAATTGACCAGAGTCTTGATGCAGTGTATCCCTCTCCTGAGCTAGACTCAAATGATATGGAGGATCTGGTGGATGACACAGATTGGAGTGTTGTGATTACGACATTGACTGGTGGTCGTCGTCGTGAGTGGCATGGGGGGGGGGGGGTGTTGGTTCTTAAACAGAAATATCTTACACGCTCCTACCGCATGCCCAACCTCTGTCTGTTCCAAAGGGGAGGACGTCTGAAGTGATTATGGAGACCGGGTATCTTCTTTATGTGATTGGGACAAGACAGCCCATTGATCTTCCTTTTGCTATCTATAAGCATATGCTGGATGCACTTAAAGGTGCTGCGACTACTTCTCTTCCCTTTGGGTTCCTTATCACAAAGTTTCTTCTTTCTCATGGGGTTGCTATCGGACCACAAGATAACATTGTTAAAGGGAGAGGACCGATTACCTATCACACCATCAGTCTGTCTACATCTCATGCTGATGACATCAGTGAAGATGATACAGATCAAGGTGAAGCTGCAGCAGAGGCTTCTCCTCAGTTTGATCCTTAGTATGATTCTCAGATGCCAGCTTATTTTTAGGACTTTGAGAACCGTTTCTCTGATAAATCGACTTAGATTGAATTGCTCGAAAATTGCATGGATTCTCAATTTCAAGAGGTGTTTGCTCAGATGGAACAATTAAACATTGGCAATCACAGAATCGAGGGAAATCTTGATACTCTCCTTCATCGTTTCCCTCCTCGTCAGTAGTCCATGGCATCTAACTTTTTGACCTGGCCTAGTTATCTTCTTGATTTCTGCTTTTTATTCTAATCCTTTAACTTTTCTGATACTTGTTTCTTACTCTCCTTCTGGTTTGTCTAACTATTTTGTGGACTAATATTGGTGCATCTCATTTTGTATTTATATATACATCATTCAGCTAATTTAAGTGTTTTTTCTTATCCTTGCCAATTTATGTCCAAAAAGGGGGAGAGTGGTTTATGGTTTATGTGTGCGTGTTCTTCTTTACATATTATTTAATCATGATCTTCTGTAAAGATTACTTATGATAGGAATTATAGGTATCGTCAAGGATGGTAAATGAAGGCTTTCATTCTTGGAGACTTTCTGGTGGGACAATTTATGCGTAGATTTCATGTATTAAATGTTTTGTCCATGAATTGCCAAAGGGAGAGATTGTAAGTTTTTTAGTGTTGGCTACTTCATGTGGATGGATAAAACATTGGAATTAATGTAATTTTATAATTTTTAGTTGGACCGCATCAACATGGAAGAAATCCGAAGACGAAGAAAACCGAAGACACATCGCTATCGGATGTCGACTGACCGATCGATCGGGCCATCAGTTAGATTGATCGGCCCTGGCGAGCTCACAGTTAAATGTCAATCCGATCAATCAAACGCCTTGGCCGATCGATCAGACTTGGAATCCTCTCAGTTAAGAGATAGTCCGATCAATCGGACTAAAGCGGCGGATTTCAGCTAAAGGTTTCTAAAGGGAAGAAAATTTAGGGAAGTTTTGTCTTTCTTCACCAATTCCTATCCTATTCAAACCCAATCTCTCCCACACATTTCTAAAAGCCTACATAAGGCTTTGGCCTCATTAAAGATTGTATCTCTCGTAGTTCTAAACCCTATAATATTTCCAGAGAGATTTCTTCCCTCTAGAGAGCCTTTTTGTGAGATTAATGTGCTGAAGCTATCTGCATCTGGAGACTCATCATCCACGTTCTAAGTTGATTTGTCTTGTTCAAGGCGTGGAGATCGAAGTGTTAGAAAAGGTAAACGGTGTGGCCGTCGGCAAGAATAACTGCGGTCCTTGGGTTGAGTTTTACTGTAAGGGGTAGTGAGTTTCTCTTGTAACCTTTGGTTTATTAGTGCTTGATCTTTTTGGACCAATGGGTGGTCCCGTGGTTTTTTTCCTGTTCATGGTTTTCCACGTAAAATATCGTGTGTCTATCTTCTTGGTTGATTGATTGAATAACTTAGGTTATTGCTTTATTTACTTCCATATTCATATCTATTTTGGGATTGTTATAATCCTTTAGGATTTGTGATTATTGACCCTTGACGAATTTCACTCTGCTTGATACCAATTCCGTAAGCACATGCAGGTCTTAATGGTTTCTTTTGTAACCATAGTCCTCCTGGGGTCAATAAGGCGCCCACTTGCACTAAATGCTTGCTCTAATGCAACTATAGACGCTTGTATTGTTAGTATATCACGGGCTATGGTGGAAAGTATAAGAAATTTAGTTTCGAATGATTTCTATAATGCCAAAAGATTAAAAGCATTTTCTTCATCATTTAAGATTGAAACAGGATCACTCTCTAGGTACATTGTTAATTCATTAAGGTTGTAAGAGGATCATTCGGAAGAAGAGGAGTTACTTTCGTGAGATTTCCACATAATACTTCAAATGGCCTTCTTTTTCCCTTTATGTACTTGGGGAGGGGCTGTTGGGACCGTGGGTGCTATGGATCTACCTAATTAGATAGCATAATCCAAATAAAGTATTTCTAATTGTGTCTTAACTATAGACATGTCATTTATATTAGTTGAATTCATGTTAGAGTTTATTTCATCAAGAAGGGTTTCTACACCTTTTAATTTCAATCTAGGGTCTAATGCTGCAGCTATACAAAATGTTAAAGGAGCTATTCTCCAATATTGTGAAAACTTTGCATCCATTTGTACACGTACACATAAGTCAAAAAACTTGAAAATCTCTATACTTTTTAAAAGTAAGAATTATTTCATAAAAATGGGTTAAAGCTTGATTTGATATGGGATAATATACCCTGGAAAAGAAAATGTTGTATCATGAAAACCTTCTAAAAAATCTCTTATAATCTCAAGAAGGGTCTTTCTATCATCACTTATAAAAATATTTTCATGTGTTAAATAAAGTTGACAATATTGATTTAGTGCCATTTTATAGGCACATGCTTCTTTTAACATTTTACAGGAAAAATTTCATCTATGCTTTACATCTCGTGATATTTTCTTTGGTCTTAAACCCAAATTTACACATATGTCCCTCCACCATTGATTTCGCGAGGGAGAACAAAAAAATGTATCATACAATCCATTTAATGCTCTCTAAATCATATCTAATAGATTTTACCCCTACTTATACGATAAGATTTATGATGTGGCATGCACATCTATTGTGAAATAGATCTCTATTTAAATCAAGTTGAATCGTAGGTTTTAGTAAATCTGTTGTGACATTATTGTGAAATAGATCTCCATTTAAATCAAGTTGAATCGTAGGTTTTAGTAAATCTATTGCGACATTATTAGTGCTTGCATTATCTAAAGTTATAGCAATTATTTAATTTTTAATTTATATTTTCTAAGATTTTCAAGGATGGTGGACCCTATCCTACCACCAGTGTGTGGGAACTCTAATAAAGAAAACGAAATCATTCTTTTATGCATCACCCAATCACTATCAATATAATGTGATGTGATTACAATGTACCCCAGATTTTGTTTAGATGTTCATAAATCTGAAGTTAACACCACTTTTTCAGGTATATTTTCAAAAAAAAAAAAAAAAAAACCTGCTTTAAACTCTTTTTTTCTTTCAAAAAAGTTTTTGTTGCATCATTTCTAGCAGTAACTCTAGATATTTTCTGCCATGAAGGAACAAAGGCAAACCTCAAAAATCTTTCAAAGGATCAATCTTCGGCAAGTATATGTGGTAATTGGCGAACTATTATAAACTTAATAAGTTGATATATAGCATTAGTAAGGTCATAGTTGAAAACACCTAAACCACCAGATGAATCTGTTTGAGAAAGTTGTATTTGGATGATCCCACCTCTTACCCTAACGTTAGCGGTATTCGTGTGTTTGGGAACACACTTACTCATGTGTCTATTAAAGTGGCCAGTGCCGCTTGATGATTTGGCACTGAGGAGATTTTTGCAATATTTACATTATGCATTTTCCTCTGTTCCTCCTTTGGGATTTGGGACTAACTTTAACAAAATAAGACCATATTGGAGAAGTCAATCTTGTTTTTCTCTTCTTTTTAGTTGTACAAACCGAACATGCATGCTCTTCACCACTGGTGGGTTCGGGTTCTTGGGAATTATGACTATTTACTTCTATGCCCGACTTTGATCTAAATGAATAAATCTCGGATCTTCCTCATTTAGAGAGAAGTCAAGGTTGAAAGGTTTTGATGGTCCAGTCATTTTTCTAAATAAAAGATTAAAAAAACTTAAATAAATAAATATGTATAATGTTTTTTTTGTGATAATTTATATAAGAAAGTAGAGAAGATGATACTTAATATATAATATTACTATGTATATTATTACTAAATAAAACTCAAAATTAAAAATAACAAATATTTTTATGAGAGAGGGAGAGCTAATGGAGAAATCCTTAGTTGAATCCTCCATTTTAGAGAAGTCACTCTCGCTCTTTACTTCTTAGAAGACTTTGTAGAGAACTTAGACTTTAGAATGAAACTTAAGAGAGTTTAAAGCCTTGGAACCTTAGAGGGAGTGTGAGAAATGTGAGAGTAGATGAGTGTAGAGAAATGAGAGGAATGTGGGCTATTTATAGAATTCCTAAGTGATAAAATGACATAAAATACCCCCTCATATGACCGTATTATAGCAGTTAGGAAGTATAATGATAAAAAATGATCAAAAGACACTAATACCCCCCATTTGACCGTTTATAGCTATTTGGGGGGTTAAAATTTAAATAAATTAATTAAAAAAAAAGGTTTTTGACCTTTTTTTAGAGTAGCGGGGGGGGGGGTGCGGCGCGGGCGGGAGGCGCTGCTTCAAAAAATATGACCGTTGGGCCTCCTCGGGCAGTACATAGGCCATGCTGGGGCTGTGCCTCCGTGCTGTGCCTTGGGCCTGGCAGCCCTCGCCCAGCACGGCCCAGGTTTCACACTCGGGCCTGGCTAGGCCAGCCTGTTCACTAAGTTAACAGCCCAGGCACGGTTTTTTCGTGCCAGGCCTGGGCTGGGCTTGGGCGGCCCGCCCAGGTTTAAATACCTCCACACCCTTTTAGTTTAATTCCCTCCGACCATATGCCGCATGAAGTTGGACCCATAATAAAACAAGCAAGTGGTCCAAGGCAGATTTTGTCACGGGCTTTTGAAACGTTTTTTACTATGAAAGTATGTGTTAACCCTTTCTTTTCCTTTTTTTTTTTTTTTTTGTTGATTCTGTGCGACCTAGATTTGGAATGGGAAGTTGGGGTTTTTGTTGGATTCAATATATGCGTTTCGTTTTCGTGATTTCTGCAATCGAATGTGATGTCCTCTCTAATTTTTGAGTGTTATGTTGCTCCTTTTTTTTTACCTTCACTGTGCCCTAGATTTGGATCTATAGTTTGGGTTTTTGTTGGTTTTGATTTCTTGATTTTGTTTGCATTTTGGTTTTGTGCAAGATTTCTCATCTGCTACATCCATTAAGGTGGTGTATTTCATTCGTTCTCAATACCCACTCGTCTCCTGCCAACTTGGTCTGACACCATTTTTGGTCTCGTATTCTCAACACCAACTCAACTTTTGAAGCCCGTTGATTGAATGCTTAGGTAGCCACGGCATTTTCAGCTAACAGTTCTTATGTTTCCATTTGGTCTCATGAAATCTGGGCATTTCTGTTAGAGGCAACGAGATTTGGGAAGTCAGAGACGTACAAAACTCATTGTAAATACCAAAAATCTCTGCTGAGTTCAAACTCCTACAATCATGCATCTGAAAAAATTTTGCTCATTAGTGATGAAAATCAGAAAGAATTCAGTATTTTTGGTTGATAGGGTGCTTGAGAGATTGAAGAACGGAGACTCTGACAGATGATGGTTTTAGACAAATGAATAGCGACCCTTTAACATTGGGAAACATGCATTGAAACAATTTTTCGCACCTTGTGAATAATTTTCTGGTGAAAACCAAAATCATTTGTCACGGGGAATGACTGTAGGATAGAGATTTGGTCATCTACATGGGCATAAAACTCTCAACTGGAGCATGCACACAATATCATGGGCATATTGTTCGTGTAAGTGAAATGAACAGCAGCACGTATCGTGGGCATATTCACTCTTCCCAGAGTGGCAGCGCAAGAAAAATGACATGGGCATACATACCCGAACAGTGGACAGCAGCAAATGTAATATCATGGGCATACTACTTTTTTCAAGATAGCAACGCAGTAACCGGGTGAGATTGAGTTGGACCCGTACCGGAACTGACCCCGTTTAGAACCCTAAGCGCAGGCCTGTTGCACTAGTACATGGTAAAGGTGCAGCGGTTGAATATTTAAGAGCAACTCCAACAAATACTGCTTTTGGCCATGTCAGCCTCCTTTTGCTCTAATTGGTATATGAGAGAGACTCCAACAGTTACTTCATATTCTATATGGATTGAAGTATGAATGTTATGCTAAATTTGGCATACCATAAAGTGAGTTGCCTTTTCTTACTTCTTAAATAAAATAATGGTGATGGTAAGTGAATGTTGGTACATAGTAATAAAGCAAATAAGGGTTAAATAATAATAATAATAAAATAATAATTTGACATCTCTCTTGGAGTTGTCCAAGTGAGATGACAAATTTACATATGCATTTTATTTTGCACATATGCCTTTATTTTTAAAAAAAAGGCATATCCAAATTTAAAGTGTCTCTTTGAGATGCTCTAAGGGCTCTAGATTTTGGAATACGGCCTCCTTGGACTTTCCACCTCAGCCGCCATGTGTCAAGAATTCATTCGCCCATGTCTTCAATCCTTAAATATAGATTATTTAAACGTAACGCAATGGAGTCATCCGCTCCTAAAATATAGCTGATTTAAAGTCACAATTTCCTAATATAAATTAAAGATCTTTTTGTATATACCCCGCTAAGGTTTGTAGGATTTGTATATAGGTCCATGAGGTTTTAGTAATTGTAAATAAGCCCCTGCCATTTCTTTTTAATACCTTTCATATCTCCAAAATTAATATTCTTAACAAGAATGGGCAGCCACCATGAGATTTGTATTGAATTTTTATATAAATGACAACTTTGCCCTTACATCTATTAAGTAAAAATGAATATATTATTATTTATAAAAATATCATTATTTTATCTCAAGTCCCAATGCTTTCTTTTAATAACTCTGTCATGCACATCACCACGGGTGGATCCAGGTACAAGGGCTAGGAATTGGAGCCCCCACCCATATCTGAACCCCCCCTCCCCCCCCCCCCCCCCCCCCCCCCAACCCGCCGCGCACACGCCGCACACACACAAAAATTCTAAAAATTAATATTTTCTTTAAAATTTTCCTATTCCCTTAATATTGTTTTACATAGAGCCAAACACCCCCACCGTAAATTCTAAAAATTAACCTTTTTTTTTACATTTACCCATTCCCCCAATATTTCTTTTAAACCCTTATACATGAAGTATAATCATGTATTTTGAGACTTTCATCAAGCCAATGGTGGGTCATGTATGGATTGGATAAATCATAACTAGTTATGAGTAGTGTCAATTGTCGTCATAATCAATTTGAATTTAATAAAATAAACCATGTATTGATAAGAAAAAATGAATTTATGTAGGGTTATTCTCTCCCACAAAGTGCAATTGTTAATATTACATACTTTATAAAATAGTATTAAGTCCAAGCTTTAGAAACTATGCATATAAGGATAAAAGAGATGGACAAAAGTGTCATTTCGCTCTAAAAACCTATGGTGATTGAAAGGCTATTGATTTTGGGGACACAAAGGTATTAAAATGAAGATGCATAGGCTTATTTGCAAATATTAAAATCTTAGGTGCCTATTTACAAATCATACAAACCTTAGCGGGGTATATAAAAAAAAAAAAAAAAAAAAAAACTCTAAATTAAAAAGTCCATTTCCTAATGTAACTTGGCCCTATACAATGGCATACATTCCTCTTATCCTCTCTCATTCCTCCTAATATAACTTACCCTCAAATTTCCTAATATAACTCAACCCCATACAATCTTACACAGTTTCCTAGTATAACTTACAATCTCAATTTCTTAATATATAACTCAGCCCTATAAAATTAGTACATGTTCCTCTCCCATTCCACGATTCCTCTACAGCACCAGTTGCTCTCTCATTCTTCCATCTCGGCTCCTACCACAAAGAATTCCTCCATCTTGGATTTGTTAATGTGGTTGGATTGGACATGTGTTTTGATTAACGGCGTACAATCCGGCTGAGAAGCCATACCACATGCTTCTGTGCCCAATATAGCTCACAACACCTTTCCTCTGTCAAGACATGACTTCATGTCAAAAAGTTCTACAGGCTGGGATAAAAAGGTCTCTCATAACCTGATCCCTTCATCGGATGATAACCGTCAAAATGAGGAAAAAAAAAGAACACCTAGATCACATTCATCCCAGCTGTCCATTTTGAAGAAGCTTTGTTGACAACAGCAGATAACTTGGTGGGGACTGACTTTTGAAATCCAAAGCCCACCCATGATACCCAGGCGGCCCACCTCACACCATATCACTAATTTTTTTTTTAACTAAAAAAATATGTATTTATTTTTTTGGTAAGAAAAAAAGTATTTATTTGTTTTAGTGATGTCAATGGATACCCTAATGATTATTGATGATGCAAAAAAGTGTTTTCGGGCACCACCGGTCAAGTAGTGAGTAATTAATGTGAAAATTGAAGGAGAGAGAGGATTTATAGTGGTTCGGTCAGTGGGACCTACGTTCACTCCAAACTGATGATTTTACTTCTCCGATGTAGGGATTACAGGTCGGGAGAATATAATAAATGTACAAATACCGATAGAAATTACTAGCCCCCCAATGCTGGTCGGGCTCTTTGAATTATAGTCTTCCCTTAACAGATGAGGATGACTCTTCAGCAATGGGCGCTCCATTCTGGCGGAGTCTTCGAACTGTCCTCAACAGACGAGTCAGGTAGGATCTCCTCCGTAGGACCTGGTAAAAGCGGGTTAAAGGAACGACGCGGCTGCTCTGACTTCGTCACTTCGCTGATTTGAACCCGGCCTTTAATAAGTGGATTTGGACCTGGACTTATCACCGACTCGGGTCACTTGGGCCTGACCCACTATCGTGGACCGAGTCACTTGGGCCTGACCTGTCGTTGTGGACTGAGTCACTTGGGCCTGACCCATCATTTGCCCCTCAATTATAAGAAGAACAGAGAACATTATCTTACCCGAGTGGTAAGACACATCAGTTCTCAACTCGCAAGTGTGAGTCTGAATACTTTCGACTCAGACCCAGATCTATATGTCTTGGTCTAAGAACCCAGTTCCAAATCTGACCGCACCTAAGTTTATGATTATTACTTTGGTCAGTGATTAAGGTTTGTTTTCATCTGGATTAGGGATTAGGGTAGTAGGATGATTTAAGCTACTTATCTTAGTATATAATATTTATACATTGGGGTTACTATCCCATATTTATGAAAAGGTGATTGAGGATTCGTGATTAGGGATTAATGATTAGGGATTAATAATTAAATATTATTCGTTGGGATTAGGGATTATTTACTTGTTATTTTAATTAATTTTCTAAGTGTTTCAGATTTAGATATTGGGGTTTTTGTCACAGATTTATAGAATGGGGATTGAGGATTAGTCGTTAGCAGTTAGGCTTAGAAATTAGGGATTATGAAAGTGAACCAGCTTTACGTGAGTGATTGTTCACCTAAAGCGAGTGAGCCCTGTTAGAAAAAATAAAATATATAACAGATGACTTTGATTGGATGGATCGCCTTAGTAGCGGGTCATGCTCTCCTTAAGGTGATAAATGCACCCCTACACCAAATAGATGTCTACCAACAAATTTGTCTCCAAAATAAAACTGGTAGTTAAAACTACCATGTTAAGAAATGGGCCTATTAATAAGTACAACCTTCTCCACTAGTAGTTCGACTCAGTCCAATAAAACATTGGGTCAACTCGGCCCAAAAGAAGCCCAATTCATCCTAGAATGGAGCTGGGTCAACCCAACTTAGGCCCAATAAATTCCAAAATAAAGACCTAAGCCTAAGCGGAGGCTTATGTCCAAACCCTTCATAGTAAGACAATACAATTGTCCAAAGAGCACACATAAATGACATCCTCTTTACAACCATATCCAATTTGGGATTGAAGAAATCAAGCTTATAGTAGGCTTCAAAATTATTTTGAATATTTCTAACAGGACCCACTGTGTAGCCCACTTAATTAGAGGTCCGTAATCAAATATAGAGTTGTGGTTTGTGGAGCAGAAAATAGATCTGAATATATATATATATATATATATATATAAACATGAACCATAACAAATATATTATTACTGCTTCTTAGTAGTAAATACGCAACTTTGCATAGGCAAAAACATAAAGAAGAGAAGATTCATAAATACACAATCAACATTTCTCTTGCTAGACGATATTGTCAAACATTTCATCAACACAGAAACAGAAAATTTTAAAAAGTGCGCCTCAAGGTAATTTGACAATAAATTAGGTTTTTCCCCTAATCTTCTTCTACATTTTATTTCTTCCTAAAATTGTAATTGTGTTTTTTGTTATCTTTTTCCTATATAATATTTTAATGACTATTTTACAGGATGATTGGTATGATCTTTTAGCAAATCAAATAAAGAGAGCAGTATGGCTAGAGTGTTTTTTTAATTAAAAGATAAGATTAACTATAAAGCAAACGACCTTGGATGGCAGAATTCCAGTGAAGAAAATCAAAGAAATAAACTTCCTCTTTAAGTTAAACCTCTTAAATGGAACACATAGAAGAATGTAGCTTATATTATAATTTAGTATTCATTTTTTAATGAAATCATCTCGTTATACTAAAACATGAATGTTTTCAATCTTCACTATTACAAAAACAACAAAATGAAACGCATCTCCACATTGGAACAAGTAATTAAACTACATTATTCATTCTTACTTCCATAGTCTTACTACCTCTTTTTTCTTATCTTTTATCTTCTCTCTTTCTAATATTGGGTTATCAACACTTTTTTTTTTGTGTCTTCTTCTAATTACAGCCGGGGTTGGGCATGGGCCTATTTCGCTCTTGGGACCGTGCGAGAACTGCCTTTGTAGCACTAGATCGATGGACTAAATACATATTTTTATTAACTACTTGTCAATAGCTTTCCAATGAAATATAATTCTCAAAAGAATTAAGTTCGTACCGTGTATGGGATTCATATGCTGCCCTCGTGCGATTTTGGCTTCCTAATCACATTCGAACAAGGATTCTCTTCCCTATATGATCTCCTCCTCCCTTTAAGCATGAATATGTGTGCTAAAAATTACTATATGTTTCGAACAAGGATTCTCTTCCCTATATGATCTCCTCCTCCCTTTAAGCATGAATTTGTGTGCTAAAAATTACTATATGTGCAGACACCCTCTTACCCCTACCCTTCATATTCCTTCCATTAGTAAACAAGTGAAGAGAAGTAGAAGAGTTCAAAGAACAGCAACAACAGGCATTTAAATAATATATTTATTTTCTAGTCATATAATTTAATTTAATATATCTAGTCATGTCTGCATGCATCAGTCTCGATTATCTTTTACTAAGATGTTTTTATATCCTAGTTCTATTATCATCATCTTTCTCATACAAGTATACCTCCATGGTTCCATCCATTGTGTATTCAAACGCTAAGCATTCCTCCTTCCCATGCATACTTGGATAAAGATGTATATACACTATATTGACTACTACTAGCTGGTTGAATAATCATCACTTGTAAGCAGCAAAAGGATCATATGCTATGGCGGGTTGGAAAGGATTACCCCCAGACCCATCCCTGTAGTAAGCACCCATACCCCCTCCAAATGGTCCCTGGTGGTGAAGATCCATGTGGAATGCAGCAGGCACATATGCCATGGCTGCCAACTGGCCCACTTGATCCACAGCCCTCTTCAGCAGCGGCTCACCCCTCAACAAGCCCCGACGATCGCCCTCGAGCTCACGATAGCGGTGAAGGTAGGCGATGAGGGGCTCCATGTAGTTGTCGAAGCCGAGCTTGCTCATGGCCCACAGGACGTCCTCAGCAGTGATGGTCTTGCGCTGCTCTCTCTGGCATTTGTCGTTGGCCTCGCTTGTGATGAAGCTGATGTACTCTGAGACGCACACCTGGATCGTCTCCTTGGCGTCGTCGGAGATCTTGGCCTGGGTTGGGAGGACCTTTCGCATGATGCGGATCACGTTTGCAATTGGCATGAACCGGTCCTGCTCACGGATCGTGTGGACCAACTTCGGGCCATCCCGGTCGGGGTTGGTGCTGTTCAATGCACCTCCTCCTACTCCATACTGGTTCTGCTTCTGGTTCTGGTTCTTAGGGGTGTTCAGCTCGACATTCATCATTCCTACATCATCATCATCACCACCACCATCTTTTAAATGTTAAGAAGATCAACCGTTTGGATTCAGGGTGATAAAGCAAGTGACACCATTGATACACTCTCAATTTTTATTTTTTATTCATTTGTTTTTTTTAACCAAGACGGGGCTTTTTTTTTTTTTTTTTTTTCTACTCCAATACAGGAGGCTAGGACCAATATAGAGACTTCTACAATGGAAGAAAAGCATAGTATTCAATTTTGTTTTATATCCCGTTTCAATATGCCCTCCAAAATGAAAATGCTTTGGCCGATTTGGAATTTGGGTCAAACATTTTGGAGTAATATTTTGAGAAAATAAAAAATAAAATATACATACGTAATATGCCAATATGCTAGAAAGAAAAGAAAAGAAAAGGAAAATATAAATTATAAATTATGGATTTAATTTATTATCATAAACAATATTATAACAGACAAGTATTAAATTTACTACTAGAAAGTAAAACCAAAACGTTGCATCCATCTTCTTTCAGCTTCATTGTTTGAACGAGATTTTTCGGCCATTTCATCTAAAATGAAACATTTTTTTTATAACTGTGAAAGAAAGCTTCTTCCTCTAAGAGGAACTATGAGATTGAGCCTTAAGCAGTTAGGTGAGAAACAAGGTTTCCACTTACAATTAAAAGTCTAGGGTATCGTGGCAAACAATTTTTATTTTTATTTTTTGTTGTGAGAGCCTCGGTTAGCCCCACCAAATTTAGAAGGGGAATGAGGATGTCCATCAATCAAAAATCAACTTTTTATTGTTATACGTCTAATCTAATTCTGTTAATGGTTTGATGACAATGTTTCAACTCTCAAATTCAATTTTTGAAATTGTAAGTGCCTAAATATTACGGACTTAAGGAACTGCTGTAAAGCCTCTTCGAAAAGATGGTAATGCCTGAAACCTGAAAGGGAAGGAGAAACAAAGGTCAGAGACCCTGGTTGCAATCAACGAAAGACACTCCGATGCCTAAGTTAATGCAGTCACTGAACTAAGGATGAGTGAGATAAAGAAAGAATGAGAGCTTAGGAGTATGTGTTAGCGTATGAGCATACCTCTTCTGGACTTGCTCTATATATATATATATATATAAGCGGAAGTCCCATCGGACCTTACCTAGTAGTTGGAGGTAGAGTCTCAACAGACCATACCCTGACTCCTTGGAAGTAGTTGGAGGTAGAGTCCCATCGGACCATACCTTAATTCCGTGGAGGTCGTTGGAGGTACTGTCCCATCAGGCCATACCCTGATGTGGATCCCACTCTTTTAGGGATTGTAAACGCAACTGTCGGATAAAGATAACTCATTATCTCTTTCCGATGATCATTCTATCTGTCAGCACGTTCTACAACGTGGCCATACGATTGGACCCAATAGCCCCTCAATACTCATCTTGGTTAATCGATCCGAGTTGAAGATGATACCCAGGTCTGGTATGTCATTGACTTGGGCGTGGTGTAGCACTGTTGCCGAGATGCGTTATGCCTAGCTGGCACTACTACCGAAGCTAGAACAATCTCACCGAGACCAAGACACATCTAACTGGTACCTTTACCGAAACTAGAGTGATCTCGGTACTGTGAGAATATCCCTCTTGCACTATTACTAAAATAGATAAAACTGAGACCGGAACATAACTAGCTGGTACTTACCGAAACTAGGGTAATCTCGGTATTATGAAAATGTCCCACACAATTGCCTCTAGCTTCTGACTTCTTAGAGTTCCCTAACTCTTTGAGGTCATAAGCTAAGTATTATGATGGGATAGCTTTTCGAATAATTTGATCTTGGTGTCAGTTGCTGATGTCTGATCTCTATCCTTATGCCGCTTCACCTGCCCGAGGTAATTAATGGCGCACCTTGATCGATGCAGAAAATAAGCTGACGGCACCACCTGTCACCCCCTAATTGGTTGTCCTGTCACTTCGAATAGACTACCCAGTACCTGAGAGGACGCCTCTTTTTCCATAAATAGGGGTGCCTCTCTTTCATTCTTCATTTTCACATTCGAAGAAGAAAGAGGGTTTGCAGAAGAGAGGAGTTCAGCCGAGTTCTTCCGATTCTGAGTTCGGGATCTTTCGAGTCCAGTTTCGTAAGTCTTCTCTTCTTCCCTTATTTATTTCCGCTTTCCTGCTCCATCTAGGGTTTCCTGCCCTCTTTTCCCTTTTTCTAGTTTCGCCCTTCATCCTTCTAGCTTCTAATGGGCATTTACAGGCACTGGCTAGAAACCCTAAAGGCCGTGGCCGAGTTTAGGGCCAAATATGGGATACCCGATGATGTCCATATTTGGCTAGATGACCCTAAGAACCTATTCGACGGCCATACCTTCATCAACGGCTGGATGTCGTTCCCTCTAGTTACTATAGTTGAGGGTGGAGTCCGATTTCTTGTCCATCCACTTCTCAAGGCTTGCCTTAGGAAATGGCATCTCTGCCCCTGTCAGTTGATGACAAACGGCTACAAAGTAATAATGGTGACTGCCGAGCTCAATAGGATCCTCGGCATTAACCTTGGTGTCCATGACATCAAGGATGTTTACGACCTCTACAAATCCGAGGGTGATAACATGACTTATTACCTCCGAGGTAAAGCGAACTGGCGGTGTATCGTCAATGACTTGGAGGACTCCAACAGATATGCCAAGGACAACCGATTGTTTGTCTTGGGCAACTGGGAGTTTGCTGAAAATGAATCCGAGTCGAAGAGGGTGTATGGGGTTCCCCATGGCTTCGAGACTGCTCCAAGTAAATACTATCTCCTTTTAAGTTCTCCTTGCATTTTCTTTTCTATTGTTCCATCAAGCTGACGTTTTTGTTTGTCGTGTAGACGTTCGCCAGAGAAGACAAGAAGCTAACTGAGTTGGCTGGGCGAGGAATGAAGCCTGGTTTTAGACATTGTACAGATACCAAGGCCACTTCGGTCGTGCTGCTTGGTCCCTATTGAACTACGAGCCGAGGTACCACTCCTTCATCAAAAGGAGGATTGGCCAACCTCGGACGAGTGGAGAAAATCAGGCCGAGGTAGAGGAGGAGAGAAGAGAACCAGTTTGGCCTCCGACAGCAAGTACTTCCGCTCCTGCGAGCACCTCAGGGTTCGACTCTGAGTCAACCAAGACCGAGACCCCAAGGAGATCGTCGCAAGTCGTCCGCGCTTCCAGTTCTTCTAGCTCAGAGGAGGGAGAAGAGAAGCAGTGACGCCGATCTCATGTGACGGTCAAGGACTTGGGTGTTCTGGCATTTGGAGGCCGAGCTCTTCAAGTCCCCTCGGCCCCTTCGGCCTCCCCTGCCACTGACGCTCCAACTCCTGTGTCTTCTCCTGCTCCGTCCTCAAGCCTGATAGCTCGACAACATCCTAACCCAGCCTGAAAACTCGACCACGCGTTTGGAGGTTCAGGCGGGAAAAAGGGTCAGGATCGAGGGCCCAGATGAGCAGGTTCCTTCTGCTGCCACGGCTTCCCAACCCACCATGCCAGCTCCCTAGAGACTGAGCCTTCAACTTGGCCCCGGAAGGCCACTTACAGTGGAAGACCGCGTCTCCGGGAATGCCCTGGTCATTGCTACGCTCGGCCAAGTTTGCGCTTTGCCGCGGGATATGGCAAACCACAGGGAGGCCGATGACGTGACTCTGTTGGCATCGTCGATGCAGTCGGTCATCTCGGTGAGTTTAGCTTTTCATAAAATTTTCTAAGTATTTGATCTCAGTTAGTGCCTTCTTCTGACGCCCATTTCTTCTTTAGATAGTTCAGAAATGTCAAGTTTCTCTAGAGAGGATCCAACAGAACAATATCAAGATGTCAAGGATGGAAGCGGAGAAGAAGGACCTTTAGATGGCATTGAAGGGGAGCAACCAGAAGATGAGGGACCAAAAGGAGACGATCCTTGGCCTCAGGACCGAGCTCAAAATTGCGAAGACCGAGATCGAGCTACAAAAGAAGAGAGGAGCCGAGCTTGAGAAGCTGAAGGATGAAGCCGAAGCCAAGCTCCAGTTAGAGACCGATGCCGCTTTCAATGAAGGGGTGGCGGAGGCAACGACTCTCTATGACGCTCAGGTCCTTATCGTTAGGGACCAAGCATGGGAGCTCGGATAGATGGCTGCACTGAAGGAAGCGAGGGTCCCCGAGGACCACCCAGCTTACAAAAATCCAGCTAAATTTCCAAGCTCGGAGCCGGAATCGAGCTCTGCTCCCTCTTCGTCCGAGGCTGCTACAACCGATGCCGGGGCTGATGCTTGACCGTTTCTGATGTATTTCCTTTTTTCTTTTATTTTTGAAATATTGGAGCATTGTACTCCCTTTTTTTAATGAATACAATTCTTTCCTTTTTCATGCTTGCCTTCAAACATTTCTTCATGTGCTTGACCTTGGTTCCTTAACCGAGCTCTTTACATGCTCAGGAAGTCGATTTTGTTTAAGTAATTGAGTTCGGTTCAACAACCGAGACCGAGATATTCTTAAGTTCAGGAAACTTGTATCCGGATACCAAATCTGTCCGCAGTGTAGCTTAGTTCACTAACCTAGCTCAACGGAAGCAAATTGGATTTAGTTCTTTAACTTTAAGGAATACAAGGAGTTGCAACTTTACCACGGTGATAGTGTAATTTAAGCTCGATTCCGTAACCAAACATATTTTAATCCTCAACAGCGAGGTACCCACTGAGTTCTCTAACTTGGTGTTTTGTTTACGCCTAAACTATTTAAGGATTTCCACTCCCTAATGCTCTATAGCAGTTAGGTAGGTGATTGTCGAGTTCCACAACTTTGGCGAGAATTTAAAACAACAAAGAGCGGTTCTTCCACAAGAATAACTTTTACTGATTTCAACAATTGAATACAATTTAAAAATAAATATTTTTTGAGGTGCGTTGCAATCCATGGCCGTGGTAACTCTTTACCATCAATGTCATCAAGTTTGTATGCTGATTGCCCGACATCCGAGATCACCTTGAATGGCCCATACCAGTTTGGTGCCAGCTTGCCTTTATTGGGGTTTTTATCTCTAGGAAGCGTCTTCTTTAATACCAACTCTCCAACTGAGAACTTCCTCTCCGTGACTTTTTGGTTGTAGCCCCTAGCCAATTATTGCTGGTAGGCAGCAAGGCGGATAGATGCTGCATCTCTTCGCTCTTCGGCCAGGTCCAGTTCCCGAGCTAGATTCACTTTGTTTTGTCCTTGATCGAAGAGCTCGGTCCTCAGAGTTGAAAGACCAACCTCAAGTGGGATCACAACTTCCATTCCAAAGGCCAAGGAGAAGGGTGTCGCCGAAGTGGAGAGCCTTAGAGTGGTCCTGTACACCCATAGGACACTCGAAAGTTCTTTCACTCATGTCCCCTTAACTCAGTCAAGCCTTTTCTTGAGTCCGTCAAGCACTACCTTGTTCGAAATCTCGGCTTGACCATTGCTTTGTGGGTAAGCCGGAGTGGAATAATAATTTGTGATGCCGAGCTCCTGACAGAAGTTTATGAAGAGGTTGGAGTTGAACTGAGTCCCGTTGTCTGAGATCAAAGCTCGTGGGACACCAAACCTTATGACGATGTTTTTCCACATGAAGTTTTTTGAGTCTTTATCGGTGATGGAAGACAGCGGTTTGGCTTCTATCCACTTGGTGAAATAATCGGTGGCTACTATTAGCCACCTCTTATTTCCTAGAGTTCGGTGAAGTGGCCCTATGATGTCCAAGCCCCACTGGGCAAAGGGCCATGGACTGAAGAGTGGGCTCGGATCCTACACTGGCTGATGGATGGAGTGTGAGAACTTTTGGTACTTCTCGCACTTTCTGGCATATAGTTGAGTGTCCTTTTGCATGTAGGGCCACCAATAGCCTTGACTGATAGCTCGGTATGCTGGTGACCGACCTCCAATGTGGCTTCCGCATATTCCTTCATGAATTTCATAGAGGAAGTCTTCAACTTTGCTGGAGTGAACACACTAGAGATAAGGGCCGGTGTAAGACTTCCTGTAAAGTTTGTCATCCGGAGACAACCAAAACTGAGCTGCTTTCAACCTGATTTTATGAGCCACATTCTTGTCTTTAGGAAGTTGGTCATCCCTAAGATAGGAAATGAATGGGTCCATCTAGCTCGAATCGAGGTCGACACACAAAATCTGCCGAGATGGTTGAAGCTCAATACTTGGTCTCTTCAGTGTTTCCACCTCGACAATTCTTCTTCTACCAGCCTACCGGCAAAGGCCAGGTTGGCAAGAGCATCGGCATGAGAATTAGAATTTTTGCTGACCTGTTTGACTTCAACTCTCTCGAACTGAGAAAGTCGTTGCTTTGCATGAGGTAGGTACGCTGTCATCCTTTCGTCCCGAGCTTGGTAGTCTCCATTCAACTGGTTCGTCACCAATTGAGAGTCGCTGAAGACCGCCAATTGTCGTGCCCCCAGGATTTTAGCGTTGCTGAGCCCTGCAATTAGTGCTTCGTACTCAGCTTCATTTTTTAACGCTTTGATACCAAGTGTTAAGGCCTGCTCGACGACTAGGCCCTCTGGAGATTAAAAGACTGTGCTGACACCAGCTCTCTTGAAAGTTGAGGATCCATCGACGAAGACCTTCCAAGATGAATCAAGGAATCCAAGATTGATCTTCTGCTGTCTCGGTAGCTTCATCCTTATCCTCCTTGCCCCCCGGTTCGGTATCAAGCTGACTCGGTGCCGAACTAGGAGAGACGAATTCCACGATGAAGTCTGCCAAAACTTGGGCCTTCATTGCAGTTCTGGGTTGATATTGGATATCATACTGCCCCAGTTCGACAGCCCATCTTGGTATTCTTCTAAAGAAATATATATTTTTGAGAAGGGACTTAAGTGGATGTTCTCTAACAACCATTATAGTATAAGTCTGGAAGTAATGAGCGAGCTTGCGGGAAGCACTAACGAGTGCTAATGCCAGTTTCTTCAATGGTAGGTACCTGGTCTCGGCATCAAGAATGATCTTGCTCGTGTAGTATATGGGCTTCTGTTGCCAGTCTTCCTCTCTGATGAATACCGAGCTCACTGCATGATCTGAGACTGTTAGGTACAGGTAGAGCATTTCTCCCTGCTTCGACATTAAGAGCAGGGGTGGTGAAGCTAGGTAGGCTTTGAGCTCCTGCAGAGTTCGGTTGCACTCCGGGGTCCACTGAAATTTCAAACTTTGAGCAAGGTTGCTGGCGACCATGGGAGAGTTTTTCCCCTTTGGTCGTCGTTTTTCAGTCGTTTCTCCGATTTTTCGATTCGTTTTTTCTTTGATATTTTTTCTGACATTTTTGTACATGTTTTGGCCCGATTTCCTTGTAGAAAACTTGAAAAGAAGCCTTGCATATCGGAGAGCAAAGTTTCCGATTTTCCGAGAAAGCCGTAGACTTTCTCGTGTAGAGCTGCCGATTTGTCGTCAGAAGCCAAACTAGGTCAAACGATGTCGTAATGACTTAAAATTTGACGTGGAGCCTCTTGAGCAGTAGATAGGTCCAACTATGGGCTTTTGTTTGAGTTTTGAAGCCGTGTGTGGTCCAGTCGCCAGTGGACTTGATTTTGCCGCGGGGGAGATGTCGCACCTGGATGTACGGTTAACCGATGTCCGATTGACCTGAAATTTGACAGGGAGCCTATTGGAGTTATTTTGAGATGATCCATTTGCTCCGATTTGGATGTCATGGTCCCGGGAAGCTTCGCCGCTATGAGGCTTAATTTTGTTTCCGAGTGTCAAAGTCGGGTCAAACGTCGTCGAAATGTCCTGAAATTTGACGTGCAGCCCTTTGGAAGAATGCTGAAGCCACCCATGTACTCTGTTTGATGAGTGATGGCATCAGTGGTTCTCGCTGCTGACAGGCTTGATTTTACTACTCGAGGGTTGATGGAGGGTCAAACGTTGTCAATTTGACTTTAAATTTGACACGAAGCCTTTTGAAGGTATTTTGTGACCATTCATAGGCTCTGATCGAAGTTTTGATGTCTTTGACGCTGTCGCCACCAGGAGCGCCTATTCAGCTGCTAGAGGAGTGAAGTTAGACCAAATGATGTTGGAATTGCCTGAAACTTCATGTGTATCCCGCTTTTGGAAGTTTTGAATGATCTTGTAGTTTTTGTTTGATTCTGACAAGATTTGATGCTTAAAGGATCTCCAACAGCTAGTTGTCGATTCACGATTAGCCGTATCTCCCAACAGATAGATCAACGGTCAAGCATTTGAATTTCGGTTGGCTCGTGGTTAACCAACTATGCACTTGGAGGTTAGCCGCGAGTTGACCGAACTCAGTCACTCATTCAGTGAACAATTCTAGAACTGATAGAGCAACCGCTGGAATTTCGACGACCTGCCAGTTAACCGAAATTAACAGTTCAGTTAGCCATCGGCTGACCGCTAGATCACCGAGTATGGTCACCCTATAAAAATCATTCTACAGATAAGAGAACCGCGAGGTGACCGCTAGACTGGCGGTTAACCAACCCTCTGCACCGAATTGAGCCAAATGCATTTGCTCAAAATTTCAGTTGAATCCCTATTGAATTTACCAATTAAACTAAGGGTTCTAAGGGCCATTCCTGGTTGGTTTAGGGTCCCATATACCTGAATAGGCTAGAACACACATGGAGTTTTTCCTTGATAAATCTGGGCCTCCCAAGACTTATAGAAATGCCTTCAACCTTGATCCTCCTTTGAGTGACTCTTAGAGGCAACGTCTTAGACTCTTTGACACTGAATTGACAATCTAAGGGTTGGCATATATGACTATGGCTCTAACAGGCCGGACTCTAACGCACTGCTCCTTCTCTGGTAGTTCGACCTCTACAACAAATCATCTTCTCTGCCGATGAGAGAGTTTGGATCCTCTTTCATCCTCTTCAAGATCGTGGTTGATATGTCACCTGATGCAAATTGAAATCAGAGCCTTGGTCCTCTTTTAGATTTGATTCTAGATCCTTTAAAATTGATTTGAAACAGACTTCGAACAACACGAAACCCAGTCCAAATCTTCTTTCTCTATTACAGAACACCTACCTAAACCCTAGGGCGGGCCCTTTCCTCTCTCCTTTATCTCCTTAACTCACACAAGGTTCCCATCAATCCAATTGCAAACGATCACGCTTCAACGTCTTCACCGATTTGCACATAATTCGTTCCTAGATTCGTGAATGATCTCCAAGATCAATTGAACATGAGAAATCGGTTACGATCACCGCCCTTGGCCTGATCTTTACAGAATCGGTGGCCTGCTCTATACCACTTGTTGAGGGAGAAGGGAGAGAGAAATTAAGAGCACAATGGAAACTAGTTTACTGCATTCTAAGTAAACTCAATTACATCCAGCAATATAAATCAAAATGTCGTAAGCACACCAATTAAAATAAAGTCCTAACCAAAATAGGAAATACAACTACATTAAGAAAAAAATATTCTTAATAAAAGTTTACCCTATATAGCATCACCAGTCCAATCCCTCCTGTGCATGTATTAAGTTAGCAGTGACTTCAACAAAACTTAACTCGTCATTTCCAATTTTTACTTTCAAGACTTTTAACTGACAAAAAAACGTTTACAATCTTATAAGATGTCAACCCTAGCCCCGATTAAAAAAAGAAACTTATAAGTAACTAATTTTAAAATGAAAGCTCATTAAAGAAATACTGAAATTTGTTTAAAATCAACTGCAAAATTCTCTTACCAAAATTTTAAAATCATGAGAATCATTCAGATCTATTACAATCTTTATTTGATTTGACGGGTTTCATATTTGTACTAGCTGTATTTGAGTTTATTTTTAATGTAATAATTCAGTTTATATTATGATTGAAGTTAAAAAAATATTCAAATGATCAGAGTCTAGATTTTCTTCTAGCCTGGTGAAGTACCGAAAGCAATTAAAAAGAATGAAGGTTTTACTAAAATATTTTTTGAAAATGATTCAATAAACCTATTAATGGACTCCATTTCTCGAATTTAAACAACCAAAATGTGTATTCATTCTTATATGACTATTGTAAAAATCTTCACACCGATTGTACTTGGGACCACTTGCCAAAAATTTCACTTGTAATAGTCAAATTGTTCACTTGTAGACATTATCTAATGGCAGTGCTACAATACATAGGATCCAATTTCTTTATCACTTTTATTGGATTTACAAAGTTCAATATATGGCAAGATGATAGATCTATTTTATTTAATAATAATAATATAAAAGAATCTGAGAGTGCAGAAAGATCAAAAAGTGGGATTAGGCTAGTTTCATCTTTTTTACAAATATCTCAAAATTTGTGAGAAATGAAGCTATGATAGTTATGTGGGGGGCTGTTCTGTTTTCATTTCTATAAAAAAATGTTGAATGATCTCAATCATGAATAGAGGGACAAAACTAGTGCAGAAAAATAAGAAAAATAGGAGTGGGTTGTTTTTACGCTTTTTACCTATTTCTCAAGATCTTCTTACTCTCCAATTAGATTAACAAGGCTAAAAGACTCTTATGCCCTTATTCCTGTCTTAAAGAAAGAGTGAAAATCTCAGAAACTTAAAAAAAAAAAAAAAAAAAAACAAAAAGATTTAAAATTGAAAAAGCCTTTGTTTGAGCCAAAGAGCCTTGGTCCACAGTAGAAAAGGAGACGGGGAGTATACTTTGTAACAAAACAAAAGGGCCTTTTTGGATAACAAAAGAAATGTAAGAAAGTAATATTTTAGAGGATGTAATATTTTTCTTTCAAGAAGTTTTTTTTTTTTTATTTTTTCTGTAGCTCCTCTCGTGGATGAAAAACATGATATCCGTTGACCCTAAAAACCAATACCGTCACGGTGTCGGACACAATTTGTGATCTATTGCAGCAAGAACAAGAATGTTTTTGGTGTTACCTTAGAAAATTAATAAACGTTCAGAAATGCAAAATATTGTAGAATACTAAAGTAGAATATAGGTCTCCTTAAGTCATAACATCCTGTATTACTATCATGTCTGAAATTGTGTAAATTTTATTCACAACTAAAATAGTTTTACATGTATATAGTAAAACAAGTTGAAATATCTACACATTCCACCGTTGTATGTACTAAAGTGCATAAATAAAATCAATTATCTACAAATTAAAAAAAAAAAAAAAACCAAATTTTAAAGTGAGAGTTCTTAGATCTAGATTCCTAATCGCTAGATCTATGGCAAACTAATAAGCGAGAAATATTTTAAAGACATTCTAAACAAATTCATGTAACCAATTTGAAGGATCTTCAAGATTTCAACAAAAGCCCCAAACTTCCACAACCCAAGATATTATCTTGGGTCAAAATCATTCAATCTAAGAGAAAGAAGTTTTTAGACCCAAAAAAAATCATGTATTCATCATTTCTAATCTATTAGTAAACAAATCTTAGAAAAAATCTTAAAAAATAAACACAAAATACTTACCTCAAAACTCTTGGTTGAGTTCTTCGACTTTTGTCGGGATGAAATCTGCCCAAAACAAGTGATTTTGTTGCTTGGAAGTGAAAAAAAAAAATGGTCGGGGAAAAAGTAGAGTCGGCTCTGTTTGGAAGGAAGAACAAGGAAGTAGAAATGAAAAGAAAGGGAAAATAGGGTTTTAAAGAAGTCGACCGATAATTTGAAATTATTGGCCAATATATCGGTTAGATTGATAATTTCAAATTATCGACCGATATGCACCGATAAATTAGGAATATTTTTCCTGCCCAAGATTGAAACTCATATTCATTAAAATATCAATATAGTTAGAATCAATACTGGTCCATACTAGCTTATATGTACTGATCATATCGTCCAATATTTTCATCCATGGCTCCCTCTTATAAAAAACTTTATGCAATATAAAAATCTTTAAAACGTGGCTTACTAAATTGTAAAGCAAAGTCTTGACTTCACCAAATCTACCATGATGTGTTTGTTAACATGTTTGGTAAAGTAAAGGTAGATATCCCTTTACAATAAAGGGAGGGTAAAACAAAGGTGAGATAAATTATATAGTGAAGTAAGTGGGAGAGAGTGTTAAAGTCGTAGTTGCTTGTTATTTCATCTTTACTTTACACATTTTACCATGGTTTTATGTAGTAAAAAAAAAAAAAGAGTCTTGTGGTAAAGTTTATGGTAAAAAAGTGGAGGCCATACTTAACTTTACCGCACTAATTCTCATCTAAACATGGTATGGGGAATAAATTACATTTAGGACAATGCATGTTTGTTTGCATATGTGTTTTATATGTGTGGTAATGTAAAGTAGGGTATGCATCATATCATGGTAAAAGGTGAGGTAAAGTGAGATAAAGCATGTGATGAAGTAAAGTGTGAGAGAATAGTAAAGTAGTTATCTTTTTTTTATTAACTTTACCTTATCACACTTTACCATAATTTTATGTGTTAAAAAAAAAAGTAGCAGGACTTTAATTAGCCATACTACTTTTTTTCATCCTTAATGAAGGAAAAATATATAACATTCGGTTCAACTTTATTTTGAACTATACCACTTGCAAGACAAACATGCTGGGAGAGTGACTATTTGGACAATGGTGACAGTGATAATGATACCGGTGATCGCTTGTGATAATCGCGACGACTCCGAGCCCCGAGGAAATTTGTTGCGATGGCAGTGATGTGATGATGATGTTGATGGTTGTGACAATGATAAGGATGATGCTTAAGCCATGGTGATGGTGGTGATCACAATGATGATAGTGTTGATGATGATGGTGACGGTGACGGTGGTGATGGTTTGCGGTGATCACCATAATGATGGTGGTGATCATGGTAGCGATGTCATTGATTGTTATTTTGATGACGAAGATGGAGTAGTGTTCATGATGACGATGATGCTTGTGAGGATGATGGTTGCAATAATGGTGGTGGTGGTGGTGATGACGACGATGGTGATGGTGATGATTAGTGCCACCATAATGTTAAATTCATTAATTTTTTATTTGAGAGGGGCAATAGCTTATTTTTTTTACCGAGACATGGCCTTTTTCTGTGTTAGGTTTGGATGTTCTAGGCTTTTTCGAAGTCTCCGAGGGCAAGTGCCCCCAAAAGATAATACTTCGGTCCACCCTTGGTGTTGATGATGACGACGATGGTGGTGGTGGTGATAAAGGTGGGGCGGTGATCATATTGATAAAGATTGTGGTGGTTGTGGGGTGAATTTTTTTTAATGATTCAGCAAGGTGCATGGGAAGTATGTTTAAGTAGTTTGAATTTTGAATGTGGGCCTTATAGATGGATTTGAAGTGATAAATTACATATAAATCAAAAAAAATTATAGGTAATTAATCTAATAATCAATCTTACTATGAGCAATAACATTAATTTATTATTATCTTAATCTTTTTAACATATATTATACTCTGTAGCACCTGTGCAACAACTCAAATGAAATATATTTTACATTCTTCAAAAATCGCGACAAACAATAAAAAATATTATAAAATTCTATTATGTGCTATTTAATTCTTTCCATATTTAAATTTGTAAATATTTTATTCTGTAAACATCCAATAGGCCCTAAGATCTGGCTCTTGAAATAAATTTCTCTTAAGTTTCTTTGAAAAAAGTTGTTGGCACCACTAACAATATGGATGCAAAAAGGTCGGTTCAGGTTGCAACCATTGGATGCAGGCACGGAACCGTTTATAAATGACGGCTCCAATTTCGAGTCGGGTCCCATTTTTTTATTCAAGACTCAGTTCCGATTAGAGGACCCGGGTTCAGTTCCGAAACCGGGTCCAACTATCGGACCAGGATCTAGCTCTAAATTACTGGTTCTGATTTCTTTTTGTGATTGTATTTTTTTCACTTTTACTTAAAATAAAGATATTGCTAAACTTATGACAATGCATTAAGTCTACTACCTCTAGGATCCAACATAAAAATGTTAATCCAAAGTGATTTTCAGCTATAATTTGCAACATTAAAGACTTATAAGCCATTCCTGGGTCCACAGGTCAAAACCAGTATCGTCCGAAAACCGGACCATACATCAATCGGAACCTAAGTTGTGGTTAAAAATGTTAATCCAAAGTGATTTATCAATATTACTGGCAATGATCTGATACAGCATCCATTCACCTACTGGTTAAATAAAAAGGCCTGTATCGGCCAAACCGTTATATTAGTACATTTCGACCCTTTTGCTGAAACAAAAATCATAGAAGAACAAAAGTACTTAATATAACCGATATTGATTCGGATACAAGATATGAAAATAGTGTTTTTTAATGGTTACAATAAGAATACTAGCAACAAAAAAATAAGAAATAATAGAGATCTCTCGCATGTTTTAATCATCCAATGACATGGGGTCCTACCACATAGAACTAATTTTAACTTGTGGCTCCCTCAAGGAAAATTTTTGCCAAAATCTGATTCATAATGAGAACTCTTAATTAAGGCAGTAGAATCATGATCTTGAAACCTCATACTTATGTATATCAGTATTCATGATTTGATAAATTAATTCCAAAATCTGGTTCATAATGATGAGAAATATTGAGTAATTTAACCCCAATTTAAGAAAAGTACTCAAATTGTGATTGTCCAATTCAGTGATAGATGAACCAGCTATGCATCACAGAGAAGGTTATCTCAGAAGAGCAAGCCATATTGTATCCAATTTCATTATTTATGAAATAATTATTTATTATTAGTTTAATCACATTTTTTTCTTAATCAGATGGTGAATATCACAATGGAGAAAACAAATCTTCAATCATTTAGATCTTTCAAAGGTAGTCAATATGAAAATTCAGATTGAACTCACTTGGGCTTATCTATAACATTAGCCACAATAAATTACTCCTATTTTGAAATGTTACGACATTTGTCCACTCTCTATGTATCCCACGGTAGCAAAAGTATATTTGCCTATGCGGCCTTGGAACTTCTCATATCTCTTGCCAAGGATCAATTTACCTCTCTTGACTACTGGACCAACTCATCATAAAAAGGAAAGGTAAATGCTAATTAAAGTGAAAAAAAGCGTTTAGTGCAGAAATGCAAAAGTTAGAATACTTCGTATCGGTGCTTTCTTTTGCACATCTTAGAGGATTCCGATTCGCGAGTTAATGGGGACTCACGCGCGGGGAGGGGATTCCGATTCGCGAGTTAATGGGGACTCACGCGCGAGGAGGGGATTCCGATTCGCGAGTTAATGGGGACTCATACGTGCAGGGATGCGGGGCGGCCAGGTTCAAAAGTTGGTCACCCTGGACGAGGTTCTCTTTTTCCCTAGTTAGAATAACTCAAAGTTTAAAATAACTCAAAGATACAAATCTTCAACTTGTCTTTGAACTTGTAACTAAAGTAAGACATGGTATTTTAAGCAAAGATAAAACTGCCCAAGTTTATTTTCTACGGGTCTATAGTAAAATGGGCATTTTCAACATTTTTAGTGGTTTTTGGTCCAAATAAATTTCCCCAAAGCCCCTTCGCTTACTTTACCTCTATTCACCAAGGGAGCACAAGCTGTTATATGTAAAAATCAAAAATAGAGGTTGGGTTTTTGTAAATATTAGTAAATGCTTGTACTTATTTCCAAATCTCAAAAGTGGCCCAAAGAAAGAAGCATTAAGCTTGCATGCAAGCAAACCAACACAGGAACGGATTTCTAACCCTCAAAATCGAGCTTTAAAAGCTTAGTGGAGATCTGGACCGTAAAAGTTCACATGAAAGAGAACGGACCAGATCCATCGAGACATGCAATGAAGCTGTTGCAAGGAACAACACAAACAACGCTCTAAAAATGATGGATTCAGAGCTGAAAAGAGCAGACACATTCTTATAACAAGAGAGTAACAGACCATTCATGTGCATGCAAGAAAATAGATCTGGAACATTGAAAACCAGCTTAGAAATCTTGAAGTGACCAAAGAAAAGAAAACAAGAAAAATCAACAGACAGGAAAAAGCAGAGATATAGTGGAGTTAATGAAGGAAATGAAAAGGCAGAGATTTCTCGGTTTACCAGAGTTGGATTTTGGGAATCTTTGATAGCCATGAAAAGCTTCTCCACGTTCCATCTCTGTTAGTAGTTTCTCTCTCTGTTTCTGTTTGGTGAGGCAGTGGCCTGGGAAGAGTGATATATTTATAGCGATGTTCCACTTGGCAAATACCGGCAATAGTCGGTTGCCAGTTTTGGCAAGTCACATGCTGTTATCTCTAAAACGGACGGAGGTGTTTGTTGCACACTTGTACTGCAGACAATGGAAGGAGCGAACGAATCCTTTTCCTGCGTCATGTTTCGTCGGCGCTAATCGGCACTGATTTTTCTCTTGATCCAGAACGATCATGTGAGGCAGGAGTAGGGCTGTCAATGGGGCCGCTCTCAAAAGAATACACAGGGGTTTGGTTGTAAAATGAAATAAATAGAATTTAAAATCAATTTTAAAAAAAAGATACAGGAGTACTGAGTAGGTTTTATAAAGGGCAAAAAAGAAAAACACACAAGTGAGGATAAACGTCCATTCTGGCATTCTCAATACCTGCGTCACTATCTACCCTCAACACTAAAAATGAGGATGGACGTCAACCCTTGAAAAAAAAATAGTAAAAGAAATTGCGTTTTTGGGCGAAAAGCCCTATTTGGTGTATGGTTCGTTAAAGCGTTTGTTTCGATCCACTGGCCATGTAAAGTGTTTTTTTAGGTAAAATCCTTATATATGTATATGGAAATGCTTGTGAGATATAACTTGCACTGAATAATGTCAGAGACATGATGGTGGGCCCCACCTAGGGATCCACTAATTACAGGAGCAATCTTTGATGGGCCCATCTATTAAGTTTGGGTTCAGTCCCATGCTTCTAACCCGCGGCCCGAAAGTTTAAATGACTTATATTAAAGAGGTAAAACATTGGCACTCGATCCAACGTACGGTCCAGTCCATTCTAATGGATGAAAACCCGTGGGCTCTAGTATAATTCAAGGGGCTCCCATGTGCGTGAACGGTTCCAATTGGCAAGAGGTGGGGCCCATAATGGTGTCTCTCATCATAAGACGGAGAGAATTAACTCTCATAGGACACTGCTTCGGTTGGACTACACTATGTGATGATAAACACACATATATATATATTCAACGGTTCACTCTATTCGGATCTATCAAAACCTGGTGAAACCCATGTAAATAGGAGGGATGGGTTTGAATGGTCCACTCAGATAGACCAGTAAGTAGCCCCACGAGGTGGCTTGTACCATAAGACGGTAAGGGAAGCTTATACAGGATCATTACTCTATATATATACATAAAAATTCTCCAAAACGCCCCACTTTATTAATGCCCCGATTCTTGTCCCTCTTTTTTGGTCATGGGCCCACTTTGAGTCAAGCTAGTCTTTTCACAAACTCACCCAATGAATAGTCACATGTTTAAATTTGACATTCATCTAATTACTTTTTCCTCACCATTGGATTGAAATCATAATAAAATGATGTCTCTAAGCGTTAAATTTTAGAGCCATGGATCAAAATGTTATGAAGATCTTATGGAGTCAGAATTTTCCATATAGGTAGGTCGCATATAGATCTTTTCATTTAATGATCATCATGCATCTCAGTGCGCCCAACTAGGAGGGGCGTTTTTCTCCTAACAAAAAAATGTTGATTTATTTTCACAAGATTCTTACGTGATTCTTACGTGGTTTATTATCACTTTCTCATCATCAAGGCCATGTTCCAACTAGTAGCTTGAACAAAAACTTTGGCAACTTTTCCTCAACTTCATCTTTCTTTTTTTTTTTTTTTTCTTCGGTCCCCAACTCTAATAAAGGAGAGTTTTATTAGGTAAGGTTGACAGCCAATATTGTAAGATTATGCCACAACCCAACATGAATTCTGAGATAATGTGGATTTTTATGTGATTCTCTTATTAATTATTTATATGCTGTTTTGTGGGTTTTCATGTTGTTAGTATGCATTTTTTTCTGTAAATAAGCCATGCATGATTTTTATGTGATTTTCTTATTTGAGCGTGATTCTTATGTGGATTCTTAATAGCATGTGATTACTCGTGTTTAGTCATTGGATCTAATGTTTATCCTCATATTCAGATTCAGCTCAATGACCCACCTCTTGGATGGGCCAGACCTTAATAACAAAGTGCTACGAAATCACAATTGCATGTCGTAGAGGATATTACAAGAGAACTTTTCATTTCTTTTAATTTTTGTTGTTCGGTATTTATTTCATGATAATTAAGATGCAATGTCTTCTATCAAGGGCCTAAAAATGATGGGCTAAAAGATAACACTCGCCAATACCATTTAAATTATCTTCTCTTGGATATTAAGTGAATACCTAGCACCACTCTTCTAAATTAGATTGTAGCAAAGTAATTTTTTCTTTTGTTTGCTATAGCAAAGTAAGTAATCCATATATTAACATATTGTTTGTTGCGTCACATTGGTGGCCCCATGTTCAAATAACGAAGGAAGGTTAATGTCAAGCTATGCTTGGTATCCGGTGCTAGTGTAAGAAAAAAAAATAAAGAAGTTGATCTTCTTCTCTTCATGCACTACTAGGCCCGGCCCTGGCCTTACCCTAGACCACGAGAGCTAGATAAGGGCCTCAGTAATGCAGGCCCTCTAAGAGCTTTGGCTCACTTTAAGCCCAACCCACATATATATTGCAGAACCTCAGATGCGGCCCACCGAGTCCGGTGACAACCCTAGGTAGGGGTGGAAATGGATGGGGTGGAGCCCAATCATGCAAGTGGAATAGCAACAATGGACTCAATTGATACTCAATCAATCAAATTATTTGGGTCCAAAATGTCAACCTGAACCCAACTAAGAAATATATAATAGGGTGAGCACAAAACCCAAAGTTGTTGCGTTGGATTCGAGTAGGTTTGGCGGTTAAGACTTCTAAACCAACTCAACTTAATTAGACTTACAAAAAAAAAACAATTAAGTTAAATATAATATATTAAATACGCGTAACTAGATTGAGTCAAGCCGGCCTACATTGGGATAGGTTTTGACTTTGTTCTTAGGCCCAGCGGGCCTAATTTTATAGATTGAATGTTTAATGTACCATTGTTGGTCTCTATGTACTTAAAGGCTCAGCTAAGCCCCAAAACAACCACTTAAGACGACGGGGTATATAGATGTTTATATTGTTAACGAGCTGTATTTGGCCTGATTTTCAGGCCTGTGTACTGGTCTAGCTTAAATTTTAGGCCCAGCAACTAAAGGTTAGACTTGGACGTGCTTTTCAGTCGGCCCAGTTTGGCCCATGGACACCTTAAAAGACTCCAAACTACATGAAAATAGAACATGAAGATTTGGTAATTGCTCAAATTACATATCAATTGCAATTTGACAAAAAAAAAAAAGAAAAAAAATCCAACGCATATGAAAAGTAGTGATTTTCTTAAAAATAAAAATAGAACTTTATGCCTCCAAAATGCCAAAATTTGAGATTCCATTAATTTGCCTGGTTTCACGTCAAGAGCTTTTCAAGTGAATATCAAAGTAACAAAAGCATGGAGATTAAAAGTTGCCCATTGAAAATAAGGTTTCACATTAAGGGGCCATCAATTTAGCTTTGTTCCAATCCACATCCTATTTTACTTCAAAGAATGACCTCATATGTTTGTGTGGCTGATTTTCCATAGAAAAAGCGAGGATCGCGAAAATTAATCTTTTGTGCATCTTAGTCAAATCTATGTTTGGTATGGCCAATTTTTTTACGCGGAAAAGCATAAAATGAGCTAAATTTTCTGGTATTCTTTGGAAAAGCTCCTCATAGAAGGGGATCTGAAACTTTTTCCTCGCATAAAAGAAAGAAGTCCACAACGCTGGTTTTCTATGAGTTCAGATCCTCTGTTTCGTTGAAACAGGGAGATACTGTTTCATCCGATCAAGATTTTCTACCTCTATAAAATCTCATCTTTTTTGTTTTTTTCATTCAAAGAAGTAATTGAGAGGGAGCATTAGCCGGCATGAGATTTTATACAGTTGGCAAATCTTAATTTTGGATAAAATAGTATCTCCATGTTTCAACAAAACAGGGGATCTGGACTCATTTTCTGTGGACATACACAAACTTTCCCTAACGGTCTGCTCACCCGTTGTCTTTATCGGGCTTTATGTGTTTCAAATTTTCAAAAAAGTGATTTTAGGTTGACCCCCTTTTCTTTTTAGTTTGAGTCAACATTTCTTACCCAATGAATATAGATGGGGTTGGATTTGGTTTGAGTAAGTGTCAGGTCCCTGGTACAACCCTGGTATGCACCCATAGCGGAGTGATGCTCGAACGCATTCCTAACACAACCACCAAGACCATAAAACCATTATTGTACCATTTCCCATCACCAATATTAGTTTTGGGATTAGTGATGGCTCAATATTGGGGTCTGAAATCCTACAAGTGGTATCAGAACTCCAGGTCACGAGTTCGAGTCGCGGGAGCGCCATCGTGGGGAGGGGACTGTTGAGTAGAGGCATGCCACAATGCTGGTCTAAGATCCTATAGTCAGTCTATTCATACTATTCAGTAGGCCTACCCAACTAATTGCACTATAACTTGCCAACACAATGATAACTAGATTTATTAGTTAAGGATTTCAAATAACATTTTAGACCCAATTAACAAACATGTCAGGTTAGCATTGATCCTATAGATTAACATTCTTTCACTAGAGCTTATACATTTTAGCAACATAAATAGTCGGTAGAAGTAGACAAGTATGACTCCCCACACTCGATCAAATCTTACAAAAATATTAGAGGTTTTTCCCTAGAGCTTTCCTTTAGAAATGCCTTTCCCCTCCTTCCCAAGAATTCTAATTTTTCCTAGACCTTCTCCATGACATGGGAGATGACAAAACTGCCCAAATCTTCTTTCCTTATGGCATCTCCATTTCTTGATTTTCACTTTTTTTCACTCTTGGTATGATTTTCTTTTCCTCTTCCTTTACCAAACCTTTGGTCATAGCACCATATGTAAACCACCTCGCTGTGTATAATCCACCTTTACATATTAAAGTGAAATTTGATACAATAAACATAATGGGAGTGGTTGTTCATATGATAAACTTTATACAATGAAAGGTGGGCCTCGAATATGATAAATTAATTATCTCTCCATTTCCTTTTTAAAAAAATTAATCATTTTTCCATGATCCGAAAAATGTACAGGCCCTAACACCAAAAATCACATTGATTAATAGATAATAAAGATGAAAGACTCATGAAATTCTAGTTACCTGTCTTGCTTAGGACTGATTTTATTGCATAAAATAATTCTTAGAAATTATAAAACCACTTTACCACTAATTTTTTATCATGAACATATAACAAGGCTTGTTTATTTACATGGAATTGAATTCTCAAGGATTTAAAGAAATCAATTTATTATTGTTAAAATAGGATTGGGCCAATCTATTAGTATGGATCTGTATCTCTAAAAATTCAAAGGAACTCATTATGCCATAAAAGATAAGACCTATATGTTCATATGAAATTGAATTCCAACAAATTCAAAGGAACTCATTTTACCATGTAATCCCTCATCTTGAAATGTTATATTTTTTTTTCATGAATGGGATTCCTAAAAATAAAAAATAAAAACCCACTTTACCATGAATTCTTATCTTGAAAATATAATTGGATTTTTTTTTCATAGAATTTAATTCCTAGGAAATGGTGTCATCATCTTGTGATTTAAAAAATATATATATATATTGAGTCAAAAACATAAAATTATTGATCATTTCTTTGATTTGAAAATCAACATAAAATATTGAATTTAGTGTATAATATAATATGGGACGATTACCAATCTGCATATTTCGAAATCTATTAAATGTTTTAGAAACTGCCAAATGACAATAATATTGCTATCTTGAAATATTAAAATATTTTATTACATAATATTTTATTTTGCTAGTATTTAAATCTAGAAATATTTTATTTTGTACATATCCAAACATTCCCTGAGATCTAAAAGTATATGAGAAAATAAATATTAGATCACCAATTCTTAATTACATAATAGTGCTATATTTTGCAACCAAACCCATTTACACCATTCCATTTTCAGCCCCACAAATGCCAAAATACAAGTTTCAATGTTTTCATTAACCAAAGTTCCAGGCCCATTTACAAGAATGCGTTTTTCTTATGTTATAGTCTACACTATGCCCATTTTAGTCCCAAAATGGTGTAAGTTTAGCTGTGGCGAAATATTTAAACTTTGGAAAGAGGGAGGAAAAAGTCATCTCTAGAGATAAGCTATAGGAAAAAACTCCAAAATATTAGAGAAGAAGAAGAGGAGGAGGAGGAAAAATTAAGCTAGTATAAATCGCAATTTGCTAGGCTCAATGTCTTTAAATCCATTGCTTCCCTTAAATAAACGGTCATCAACTAAAAGTATGTTTAGAGGGAAGATCCTATCCTTCCTTTTTGCCTTCCACTGGGCTGTCTATTCATCAGATACTCATCATAGGGTCCGGATATTGGGTTTTTTCCAATGAAAAGTGGGATCCAACAAATCAATTTGGCCAGTATCTGAGAAAAAAAGGCTCCATGTTTAGTGACTTGTTCCTTTCTGTAGACATTGTGCACATTCGGAATGGACTGATCAATTTCACTCCTGGACTGAGCCAAAGTTGGTAAAGCCTTGCCCACTCAATTATCAATCCTTAATTTCAGGCCAAGATTTATCCTGCAGGCTAGAAAGTTAGGCTCAGGCCTTACCTGATTGCTTATTTATGCCAAATCTCTTTAATTAAGTACTAATATGAAAGCTTGTTTTGACTTGCTAGAGAAATCAACTCGACTTGACAAATAGATAAATCACCAAGTTGAGAAATTCAAATGGATCTGGCATATCTGAAGATATACTCAATCAAACTCAACCAATTAAGTTATTCGACTCAATAAGATTTCCTAATTTGAGCTGAGTTTACGAGTTCATACATGCCTCAGTAAGTAGTTGGACATGTTGGGGCCTTTATATGGTCTGTTTGTTTGCACTTGAGTGGATTGAAACGAGTGGAATTGGCCCCATTAGTGCAGAATTCTACTGGCCTATTTGGAAACTTTACATGTAGATTGAAGTGCAGTGAAGGCTAAAATCAAGAAAGAAGAAAATATAAGATGATATTTTGTCTTTAGTTGTTTGGTTGTGAATTTTTTTGAAGTTTGTACTTTTTTTTTTTTTTTTTTTTTTTGTCTTTTAGTGGAGAAAGGATGTTGCTCTTTGACTTTTTTTTTTTTTTTAAGAATAAGGGAATTTTGAAAATATGTACTTTTGATGTGACTCTTTGTCTGAAAAATGCATGCTTTGCTTCACTCCACTCTACTAATGAAGTTTCCAATTCCTCTTTTAGTTATCTTCCCTCTCCGAGGAGTTACTCCCAGAATATATAATAAGGTGCTTTTTACTTTTACTCTTCAAATAAAACCTTTTATTTTATTTTATTTATTTTTACTTTACACCAACTATTGAAACGTATGCAAAAAGTAACTCATCTACTCAATTATTCTAACACGCTCCTTATTAACTTTTTTTTTATGATGCGATCCTTACTTCTCTTCTATTCCCCTCACGTAAACAAACCTACTTAGGGCACATTTAGAGAAAAATCCAATCTCCAGGACCTTTTCTCCGCTTGGTTGTTCGGTGTTTTCGAAAAAAAATGGCTATTTTTAGCTATTTTTTTGTGCTAGAGTGGAAACGCAGATCCGACCTGATCACATTAAATTTTTCACTAATCTAATCTAACTTTGTGGATTAGCATGGAAAGGGTGGCGCAAGGGTCAGAAGAATAGCAGAAGGCCGCAGTTGAGATCCTTCTTGTTCTTCTCTTCCATATAAGTAATGGATAAGGTGAGTTTACTCTAGCTTCTCTAATAAAATTAGAAACTGCATTCCAAAAAGACTATATATAGATACTATTTTTAAAGAATCTCCCAAATGGATTTCTACAAAAAAAAAAAAATAAAAAAAAAAAAACAAACAAAGATCACGTCGCCACCAATGCAAGATGATGGAGGAGTCATCTTCTTTGCATCTTCACTCTGATGTCGAGCCGGGAGGCGGAGATGATTTAACAGGGATTTGAGAGTTCTCTTTATTTTGGGTTTAGAGAGAAAAATTTTGTAGGTGAGCTGGGTAGCCAACAAATATGTATTAACTTTGATTAACAACTGATACTTTTAACTAGACTGTAGTTCTGCTCACACTTTACTTATATATCGATACCTATTGCTTCCGCTTATTTCTTATGCTTCCGCAATTTAACTGTTATTACTATATCGTCCAAAAAGTTTTAAATTGGACCTCACTGCGGGCCTACGATCTTGGAAGTTCTCGGATTTTCCGGGAAGTAGCGCGCCAACTTCGGGTATTCGAACGACTTTATCGGTATCCGGAATTGGGGCGCTCTGGAGTAATCCCTCCGGGCCCAAAGGGAAGGCGGGTAAACTCCCCTGTAGCCCCAGTATGGTAGTGCAGTTTCGAACTCACAACCTCCAGGTGCAAGTATCTCATACCTTGAGATGATTATTCACAAAATCAAAGTGGGACTTAATAAGAGTTTTGATTAGTTTAGAAAAATCATCCCTTTTCCAAATATTTTGAGGAAGGTAAGTTTTCGATTTGATTTGTGTAGGAAGATTGTCTTGTGTATAGTTGTAACGGAATCATAACAATATTCTCACATCTCACCTTTTGATGGGGTGAGATTGCTTCTCTCAAATAACTTCAAATTTCAGAAATCATAAAGTAAATTCAATTTTACTTTTGATAAGTTTATTTTATAATATTACTACCTAATTTATTAAACTTTTATTAGAAAGAGAATTGGCCACATTTGGGCTTACCCTACTCCATGATTGGCATCCAGGCCCATAAAAGTATGGGGTGTAATGAAGAAAACAGAACCTGAAATTTCTATTGTATGGGGTGCATAGATAGGCTAAACATGGAACTTGTAGAAAGAAATATTCTACAGAGAGCAAGTCATTTTTTTTAAGAGGAGAAAATAAGTTGCTACATGTAGATTAAAACGATAGTAGCTGTTCATGGGGTTTTAAAGTTTCAAAGTTCCTAAGTCTTCTATATGCAGTCAACAATTCTTCAAGGATATTACTTGTTGCAAGACGTTTAGGAAAGCATTGCATGAATTGCGCTCTGATTTTATGGTGATTTGGTTGCCTGTTTTCTTTTTCTTTTTTTGATATAATCTGGTTGCCGTTTTTTCACTCGTGAGAAAAGGTAATCACTCGTGAAGTAGAAAGATGGAGATCCTTGTATGGTTATATTGGCATTGTATTGTGAGAAAAGTGATACATGAAGGGTTTTTTTTTTTTTTTTTTGGGGCCCGGGCTTAGTGCGGGCCTTCTTTACTAGTCTGTATATTAGAAAGAAGGATCAAGATCTCTTGTTTGGACCAATCAGGGGTGCCACATGGGGAAGAAATGTCACATCCCATCTCCTCCATGAATAAAAAAAATCCAAACAGGGGATCCGTTTCCTAGAAAGAAACATACCTTGTCACAAGAAGATTGGACAGAAAGATTATCTGTCTGGGTGCAGTAATGAAAAAAAGAGGATGACTTTGTCCTTCTTTGTGTTCCGGTTGTAGGGAAGAAAAGGAAGAGTTAGGATTCAAGATCGAAGTTCACTTAAATATTCACTTAGATAGAGAACCGACAGTAGAGGATAGCTTTGACCCAAAAATTTAAATCTTTGGATTGGATGCATATGTGTTCCTTTTAGAAATGATAATAATGTGATTTGCCTAATTAATAGGGGATGGGTATTATAAAAATTGGTTTGAGAGATATGAGACAAAAGTGAGAAGTCTTTTAGGACACGTTGATATGGAGTTAAATTAGGAGATAATAAAGATCTAGGATTAGAGGAGATTTGGGGAACCTATTTGAATTCTAAAATGTTGGTTCAGTAGTTGTAATCGATGAAGGAGATAATAAGGATCCAGGATTAGAAGAGATTTGGGGAACCTATTTTAAATCTAAAATATTGGGTCACTGGTTGTAATCGATGAAGGAGATTGACCGTCTAATTTTGAACGCTCAACAGTGTAGATTTTTACACAATAGGTGGGCCCTACCGGGAATTACATACATCCATGAAGAGTGTAATCATAGACTAATCAGGGGATCTGGAGTCTTACATGATCATAAAAAAATCTTCATAGACTAACCAGGGGGTCTGGAGTCTTACATTATCATCAAATAATCTCCTCTTTGTCATAAAAGGGGCCAAGAAAAACAATTGCACAAGTCCAAAAATAAAACCACATAAAAAAACCAATAACATAATTTTGAGAAAAATGACGGCCTTGCACAATACTTTGTACAAATTTCATGAGAATAACCCACCACTTTTTATTCCCTAGAACAGTCTTGATTCGTTTTTTTAATGAATATCAACTATGAGATATAAGAAAATTGTGCAGAACACTAAGGGGACGTTTGGTAAACTTCCACGCCGCGGATTTTTGTCGGTTTTCCGCGATCGCGTGGAAAACCCACGTTTGGATCCGCCTAGAAAAGCCTTTGGAGGATGCAAGGAATCCCCGTTTTCAAATATTCTGGACGTCAGACCTCCCCCCCTCGGATCCGCTGAATCCATGCGCTTGAGGATTTGCGGAGCTACAGTGATTTTGGGCGTGATTTTAGATCAGACCGGTTTTTTGCATTTTTTGGTTTCTATAGACCACACAATCAAGATCGGAACCGATAAAAGTGTTAAGAAGGTTCAAAACTGCTACATCACAAAATTTCAGCCGTTGATTCATCTTAGATCATGAGATATTTGCAAAACCGTCCAAACTGTTAAATGCCAATTTCTGAGATGCAGTGGACCAAAAACGGGATTAAATCCAGTCTGTTTCAATTTGCTGGTTCCTGTGGGCCCCAAAATCATGATCTGAACCATTAGTTATTTCTACAAGGTCAAGCACGGCTAGTTGACCAAATTTCAACCGTTGATCATTACCATATCTTGAGATATTTGCAAAAATGTCCAGGTACTAAAACATTAATTTCTTATTCCTGTGGGCCCCCATTGCACGATCTGAACCGTTCAAATTTTATAGATGACCACCAACAACTATGAAGTGAAAGTTGAGGTCTTGATTTTTCATGGATTTTAGAAATTTTTATAAAAACATATTTATAACCATTGAATCATACATTCTACAATTTGTAGGAATCCTCCCTCCATCCAAACATGGAACACTCTTTGGGAATCCTACTTGAGGATTGTGACTTTCTTTGGAGATGGAAAGAATCATCTAAACAGAGGATTCTTCTTCTAGCATGGACGGTTGCCAAACGTGCCCTAAGAATGCAAGAGTCCGGATCATCTTGAACTCTCATGTAATATTCTACTTGATCAAATAAGGGCCACAAATATGGCATAACCACAATGATTAGAACATCGCAATTGTCCAATTATTGTACTCATCTGATATGCACCATTGTAACTTCAATTTGGAACTAACAAAACATGCCCGCAATATAATTTAAAATATTAAAAATAATAAAAGATGTACATAATATTTGGTCTAAATTACGTTAAAATGGTAAAAATCTCAATCAAGATCAAAATCTATAATAATAACACAAAAAATATAGTTGACACTATAATTTGTTTGAAATCAATTAATATTTTACTTCAAGCATTCTTTTAAAATCAGAAGAATAAATCCATAATAAAAAATTAAAAATGATAAATACTACTAAAATACAACATAAAAACAAAAGTCCATAGACAATCCAACAATAAAAATGACTTAGAAGAAATGAATAAAATCATTGAAACCCAATACTAAGAGAACCCATAAAACTGAAAACATAATAACAAAAATAGAACTATGATAAAAAGTAAAAAATAATATTCATTAAAACATCAAAAAATACTTAAAGAAAAGAAATGTATATAAATAAGATGAGCAATTTCGAAGAAAGAAACAAACCCATCAAAAACCAATACTAAATAAATGAAACCTAAATCTAAACAAGAAAAGACAAAAAACTGTAAAATTGACAATAAACATCTAAACAATCAATGAAGTGTTATGAGATATGGATCTCGGGTGGATGTCCACTTAAGATGAGTTAGGGTTAGAATTAGGGTTCATCTCTTATGAGGCTACTCTGCCTATAAATAATAGGCTTCTCCCCTTGTATTTGTACACACATATATTGAGATAACATAAAAAGCTCTCTCTTCTCCCTCTAATCTTTTTTATCTTGGTCTCTCTCTTTTCTAACACGTTATCAACATGGAGCTCTAAAAGAAGGAAGAAAATTCAATCTTCTTACCCAAAGAGAAGAGAAATCCTTCCCTGCACAGATTTTCATGGCGAAATCCTTCCCAGCACGGATTTCTATCGCGAAATCCTTCCCAGCGAGAATTTCCTACACAGATTCCTTCCCAGTGCAGATTTCCATCGCGGAATCCTTCCCAGCGAGGATTTCAGAAAAGAGTAATATTTTTCTTCAAATACAGTAAGTAGTATCTCATCCATTCTCCAAAATCAATTTATTAGAATGCATGCAACTAGTTTATAATGCTTGTTTACAATAATTATAGTGTTTGGTTATTGTTCATCTTCTTGCATGATTTTTCTTTTAATTTAAATTTATCAATATTATGAATGGATAACAAAATAGAACCAGAAGTTCTAAATCTGAACCTGAAGTTCACCGATCTATGGATCAGCAGTCCTAGAAGTTCGAATACTGATATGAACTTGTAGATTCATATCCATAAATCAAAACCTAGAGTTTTTTGTTCAAACCCAAATAAATTATAAGGCCATGAAATTAAATCTGAAGATTTAATAGAACCAAAAGTTCTGATCAATTATTAGAAGTAGAAGTTCTACTTCAAACCTAAAGATTTGATAAAACCAAAAGTTCTATTTCAAACCTGAAGATTTGACAGAACCAGAAGTTCTGATCAATTAATAGAAGCAGAAAGTTCTATTTCAAACTTGAAGATTTGATAGAACCAGAAGTTCTGATAAATTGTTAAAACCAAAAGTTCTACTTTAAACCTGAAAATTTGACAAAACCAGAAGTTTTACTTCAAACCTGAAGATTTGACAGAATCAGAAGTTCCGCTTCAAATTGAAAGGTTCAACAGATACTATAGTTCTAATTCATGTGTTATGAACCTGAGGTTCTAAATCAAGCTTGAAGACTTGACAGAACCAGCAATTCTGATTCTCAAAATTGAAAACATGATGTTCTAACTTTTCATTGGCCAATTTTTTTTTATTTTTTTTATTTTTTGTCATGTTTAAATTCCTTCCTTGATTACTTTAGATGTTAAGATTTTATTGATTATCTGCACACAGTTAACTTAATATATATTTTCTATTACAGTTCTTGCATGATGTCAAATTTGGCTAAGATTGATTTTAAAGCACTTAACATAAATGGGGACAATTACTTATCTTGACAATTGGATGCTAAAATCCACTTGCAATCTAAGAAATTAGGAGAGACCATAAAGGATTATGGTGAATGGTTTAATAATTTCGGTTTTATCATGTGATTGCATAGTTATATTGATTTATTACTCTTGTTTAAGGAATGGATCATGGAACTGAGGATAATCTCTTTTTAGTAGATAGTGTCACAACACACACCATTCTAAAAAGTCAGAAATTTTTCTTAGAATTGTTGTTCATTCCACGAAATGTATTCACCATAGCTGGGATTGTACAAATAATTGAAGGCTCCAGAAGAGCTCATATGATGAGACAATATTCCCGCCGTTCGGGGGAGATAAGATAGTTCCTGAAGAACGTATTGTTTCAGTAGAACAACTCGTTCCTGAAGAACGGCAAGAACTAACATGGAATACTTCCAGTCTATCTTATCTAGATCCACGTACTTCACAATGTGAATATGAATACGCAAGAAGCGTGGCAGCCATATAGGTTTAAAGGACTCAGCTTCACGGAAAAGAAGAAATGAAAAATCATCATCATTTCCTTCCGAAGAGGCACATAACGCTCTTGAAGAGGTTACCTCCCGAAAAGACACGCAACGCTCCTAAAGAGGTTTCCTCCCGAAGAGGCACATAACGCTCCCGAAGAGGTTTCCTCCCGAAGAGGCGTAACACTCTTGAAAAGGTTCCTCCCGAAGAGGCACATAACACTCCTAAAGAGGTTCCTCCCGAAGAGGCAAATAACGCTCCTAAAGAGGTACCTCCCAAAGAGGCATATAACGCTCCTAAAGAGGTTATGGTAAAGTCCATTCTCTCTAGAATAATGAAAGTCCCTGATGAGACTTTGGAAGCCCCTGAAGAGGTACTGGTACCGGATAATAAAGAGATCTCTATACTTTATAATTAATCAAGAGAGAGATAGAATAAAAATGATGATGATGATTGGGATACAGAACCACGTTTTGTAAATTTCGAAAGAATTTCATTTGCTTGAAGCAAAGCCAAGGAGTACATACTCAATCCAATTAAGGCACTTGATTGATATTAAACATATCCTACAATATTTGTGTGGAACAACTGATTTAGGAATATTTTATTCTTATGATCGTAGAGATTTTAGTTTTGTAGGATATGCAGATTCATGTTATCTTTTTTATCCTCATAAGGGTCGATCACACCATTCATGATCTTAATGCCGCTATTTCTTGGCGTTTTACTAAATAGACTTTGGTAGCTACTTCCTCCAACCATGCTGAGATTTTGGCTCTTTTATGAAGCCAGTAGGGAATGTGTATGGCTAAGATCTTTGATTTAGCGTATTCGTAGTTCTTCTCAATTACCATCTACTGCAGGTATCCCGAATATTATCTCTGAAGATAATGAAGCATGCATAAAACAGATTCGAGAAGGTTTCATTAAAGGAGACAAGGCTAAGCATATAGCACTGAAGTTTTTCTTCACTCGTGAACTTTAGACGAACAATGAAATTGAAGTTAAGCAAGTTTGTTCGAGTAACAACCTGGCTGACTTGTTTACCAAATCTTTACCAAAATCAGTATTTCAGAAGTTTGTATATGAGATTGGCATGCATAGAGCTCATCATCAAACTATGTAAATGGTTGCTATCATCAGGGGGAGTGGTTTATCAGGGAGCATCCTGAAGTATGCTACCCAGGACATTTTGCGCAGTACTCTTTTTCCTTTTCTTGATTTTATCCCACTGGGTTTTCCTAGTCAAGGTTTTAACAAGGCAGCAATATGCACGTCCAACACCAGTTCAATGATCTTGAAAAATGTTGTACTCTTTTTCTCTTCACTTTGGTTTTTCCTACTTGGTTTTCCTTAGTAAGGTTTTTAATGAGGCAACTGTATTTGAATGGTGGTCATCCAAGGGGGAATGTTATGAGATATGGATCCTGGGTGGATGGCCACTTAAGATGAGTTATTGTCAGAATTGGGGTTCATCTCTAATGAGGTTACTTTGCCTATAAATAGGCTCCTCCCCTTGTATTTGTACACACATATATTGAGATAACAGAAAAGCTCTCTCTTCTCTTTTTAATCCTCTTTCTCTTGGTCTCTCTCTTTTCTAACAGGAAGTCCATTGTTGTTTTTGTGGAGCTATCAATGAATTGGCAAGTGCACAATAGATTGCAGAAATATAAATCAATGTAAAATAAAAGGTAAACTGGTAATATAAATTTCCATGCTAATCCATACTATAGTTCTAAATGAAAAGTGAGCATGAAACCAAAAGAGACTAATAGGGTAAATTTCAATGGTGATGTATATACTAAAATCCCATGTGGATGCATCTTCCCCAGGTTGCATGCCTTTTCTCTGTATTAAAAAGCGAAAAAATCACATACACACTTATGGTTTAAATACATAGCACCAACATTAATAATGATGAAGGCCGTTTAACTTTGAAATAATCAAATGAATATGCTATGTTTCATAGATTAAGAATTAATCTATTTTAGGAAAGAATATCATCTCTAAAACTGATTAGAAATTTATCATACTTGAAGCTTCCATTAAAATGTCCTCTTCATTTGACTTAAATATCTAGAATGAGGGAGAAAAACCATTAAAACTCTTTATTGCATAAAGATAGCTGGTGTTTTTAGACAAGAAAATAATAGAGATGGTGTTTCTAAATAATTTTGTAAGTCTTTAATCAAATTTACTATCTTTAATCAAATTTACTATGTATAAAGAGAATCAATAAATTAAAAATATGGAATAACAAAAGTTATGAACATTAACTTAGAAGTGTATAAAGCTCAGATAACAAGAGTTACTTGTACTCGAAATTAGAAACCACAACTAATTGAACACGTCTAATACAACATTGAATGTATCGACTTAGAAAGAATAAAATAAATAAATTTCTTACTACAAAAAAATAAACAGACTCATGCAAACCACTATACTTTGATTACATTCACTTTCAATACACACTTGTAATTCCTATGAGGTCTAAGTATTATTTTTCGTGAAGCTATTACTGCCATTTCAAAAACTTTATGCGAATTCAATCATGGAAGAGCATAGTAAGACAAAGTAAACACTATGACAAAGCATGAGCATGTAACTTCCTATTCAATATTCCAATTTACACTAAACAAATAAAAATATAGATAAATAATAAATTCTAGATTTGATAACAGCTCCATTTCTTTAAAACATGGTTTCAAACAGCACGTTGGAGAAAGCCATTAAAATAATAAAAAATAGAAAAACCCAAATCGATTTACAAATGTAAACTCACTTACCCTTTGGATAAAGATCCAAACGGAAAGTAGCAGCCTAATGTTGGATATCTCGTATGAATTAAAATAAAAAAGATGGGAATCAAATGTAAAATCACTTACCCCGCCTGCTGCACTTCAAGTCCACCCATTGTTTTTCACAGTATTTTTATCATATATATATATATATATATATATAAACTATCATCCAAACGAAATTAAGACAGAAGGGTCCTCCTCATCCAGGCTTCACAAGGTTTATTTTCATATTCCAAAGAAGGCAGGGCAGCTCCACTTGTTTTTGCCGCCCAATGGCAGATGGCTTAGACCTTCTTTGCACATAACAGAACCAACCATCTTGCAAAACTACTGCCTTTTGGATTCATCTTAGTACAGAAAGCCCCAATGATCCAACATTCCAATACTAAAATTTCCACGATGGAAACCCTTCTTTTGGTCTCAAATCATCCACAACACGAGAGAGATAGAGAGACATGAGAGATTAACTTTGTCAGACTCGGAGAAATAGAGAGACGTGAGGAAATTAAAAAAAAAAAAAATTCAAAACCTCTCCTTATCTAGATGACCCTCTTTTTATTTGAAAATACCTAGATGAGCCTATTCTTATTTGAAAATTGAATTTGAAATTTCAATGAAATTGAGTTAAAAAAATCAAATCCTACGCCTTTAAATTGAACTTCCAATTTCTCAATTGAAATCGATATTGAGATCCAATATCTCAATCAATTGCAAAATTGGACTCCAATGTCTGGTTGGTTAAAACTTGTTTAAAAATAGATGGAGATAATTTAGGGAAAGTGTAAGAAATCTTCTCTTAATAGATAAAGATTTCAAATTAAGGATTTGAATTTGTTAAGAAATGTGAGTAGATTACTAAAATTTCTCTCTAAATTAAAATCATATCAAAATTGAGCTCCAATTTCTCAATCAATTGCAAAATTGAAACTCAATTTTGAAATCGAATACTACACCTATATAAATTGGACACTTTTGTAATAAGTTCTCCCTAAAATGGACTCTTTAGATTAGTTAGAATTAATTTAAATTTGGATTAGTTAAAATCAATTTAAATTTGGAAGCCGATTTCTCAATCAATTGCAAATTTGGAATCAAATTTCTCAAATTGATTTGAGATTAGAGTCCAATTTTGCAATCGATTATGAAATCAAACTCTAATTTCGAAATCGAATCCTACATCTTTAATATATTTTAATTGGGTTCCAAAGGGTGGACCCCCATCCATATGTAGCTAGGCCACGGGAACTAAATTTCTCAACATGGGTGATAAGGAAGTCTAAGATTCTATCAATGATCAAATCATGCGAGATTAGATGCGATTCTCTCTCTGTCAATGATTCAACCACCTAAAACTTAAGAAAAAACCGTCATTCGTTGTTTGATCTAAATGGCAAGGTTTAAAGATTTTTAAGGTTTAGGGAGGATTTAAAAGATTTTAGAGATTTATGGTAATGTGAAAGGAAGACTTTCCTTCTAGAAATAATAATAATGTGATTTGCCCAATTAATAGGGGATGAGTATTATGAAAATTCATTTGAGAGATATAATTTCCTAACTACTAACCTTTCCTTAAAGCCTATCCAAAGTTGTATGAAAAGTTTTTATTTTTGAAAAATTCTAAGTGGCTGTAATGAGATGGGTGTTCCACGTGTCATCACAAAACCCCAAGAGGAAGCGTCATGTATCGCTCTCTCACGGAGGGGCTGTTGCTTTAATATATATAATAACTAGCAACAAAGCCCGGGCATAAATAAAAATATATTAAAATTTTAAGAATTATTTTAAAATATTATTAAGTTAAAATAAGTCTAAAAGAAAGAAATTTATTATCTTTGAATATTAGAATCTTTTAACATGTAATGAAAATAAATATAAAATGAAGTAAACTTACATAACATAACAACCTCTTGAATTTAAAGGCATTGACCATTACAAAAGTATGAATGTGTGTCTATATAGGGGCAGCTCTCCTAAGCAAAAGCTTAGGTTAAGGTAAGCTCAAGTTTGTCGTGGGGCCACCTGGCGACCCACATGGGGGTGGTGATTGGGGGATTTCAAGGACTCCCTAGAACCCTTCTCTTTACAAAAAAATTAGTCCCAACCGTAGTTTCTACCATCTCCATCCAGCCTCAAAAGTTTAATGGTCAACAATCCATTCGAATCGATACACAATAGATCCAACAGTTCAGTAAATCCGGATCTGACAAAAAGCTAGTGGACATGTGCAATTTGGGGAAGTCGTGTGTTTGGTCCATTTGGATGGACCAAGGATGGGCCCCACAAGCATAAGCTTACAGAATTAAATGGAGAGGTATGGTGCCCGGGCTCAAAAATATAGTGAAATATGTGATTCTTTTCTGAGATATTATTGGAAAATAATAGATTTTATAGAAATAAATAAGTAGTTTATATTATATATATAACTTTAATAAAAAGAAAAAAATAACTTGGTGAGGTCACATGATGTAACATCTAATGGTGGGCCTCATATCCTAATTCCTTCAAGGTGTGCAATTGGACAGTGAAACCTTGCTAATGTGTCATTCCAATGATCATTAGTGGGGTCACATGGTGTAACATCTAAAGATATGCCCATATCCAAATATCTAAAGGTGTGTCCAATTGAACATTTTGACAGTAGACCCTTCTTGATGTGGTGTTCCAAGGAACATTGATAGGGTCACATGATGTAATATTTAAAAGTGGGCCTCTTATCCTAATTCATTAAGGTGCATCATGATGTGTTTAAAGGTGGCCTCGTCTACAACAATTACTAAAGGCAGGTCTCATATCAACCCTTATACTATTTCATGTATATATAATTAGAAATTAAATGTATTCTTAATATGCATTTTAATAACAAATATAATTATTTCTAACAACTTTTTAATTCCTGTAGGATTACTGAAAATGAGTCATATGCATAATATCATGTTAACCTTTATAATAATGTTGATATGAATCTTTTTTGCATTAAACCTAGATTGGTAATGTCTTTCCAATTGTATGATGTTTAAGCATATACTTAATTTGATCTTAATTACATGGTATCTTCCCAGCCACCTCACCATAGGCTTTGTCAATTGCACTGCACCATCCACACCTATCTCATTCTACATGTACATGCATGCCATGTGTGGGACATTAGAGAAGTTGTGTGGTTTGATTGTAGTGGTGGGCCAAGCATGTCCATGAAATCGAATGACTTTTCATATATAATAATTGTTGTGAATTCACTCTTTAACCTTAATTCTTGTATATTTATCCAAGTATTAATAAACTATAATGGGCATTAGAATTGAGTGAAATTATTTATGATGGTGGGCCACAACTAATCATGATGGAGGGTTTTCAAGAAAACTAATAAACACATGATTGTGCACAATCGTTTACAAAAACATGAAATGGCTTTGGAGCTTAACAAATTGAGTTTCTAAATCTATAACCCACCTTGACTATTGATCATCAGGGTTCATTATTTCATGTTCGTTGAATGTTGGATTCCACCTTGTAATTAACGGCCTAGATCATGAAACTAATGGGATCTTGATACAACTCCATATTGGCTGGTCCCTTTTGTTTGGTGTTCCATCATCCGTGCCGTTGGTTTGATGGGTCAAGCTGGATGGTGGTGCCTTTTGAAGGTGTCTATCAATCGGGAGATCAAAGTGGTCCCCACAAATCCATCTGTTGTTTCTACTTTATGTGGATGATTAATCTATTCTCAGATCATGATAATTTAGTCCTACCCATTCTCTCTGACTGCCAACACCAAGAAAGTGGGCCCCACAAAACTCTATCATATGGAGTTGATTCTAATCTTGTAAGGAAAATGAGATAAGGTTTACTTTAAAATAGGAGTAATCGAGATATGAGGGAGAACATATCCAAGGAGTTTTGTTGCTAGAAACAGTAGTGTGATATAAATTTAAGGGATTATATTTAATATTATAAATATTCCTAGGATTAAGGGAGGGGATTTAAGGAGATTTGTTTGGGTTGAGATTGGGTTGAGATTTTGAATGAGGAGACTTGTTTGGAAGATTTGGAGTGGCCCACATTAAACCCAAAGCTCTGTGTGTTTTTTTATAAGTATTTTTTTTAAAGGAGAACTAATGTGGGTGATGACGTGGTACCTCTCACAGCCCTCCTCATGTTTGCTTTAATATATACTAGAGCTTCAGGTCCTGCGCCCAATGCGAGCCTTTAATTCATGGAAGGAAAACTCAATTTAAATTGAAAGTAGACACAAGTAAACAAACAAACTAATTCGAAGTTCATTTTGTTGGAAATTCAACATATCTTAAATCTCTTGCATAAGGATATTGACGATTTACTTCAAACCGCTGAGTGAACATAATAACCTATTCCAGATCTATGTAACACAGATGCCAAACTATCATAATCATTGATCAATGGGTAGGATGATTTGATTAAAGATGTTATGGCAATTTCAGTGAAAGTAATCCATCAAAATAAAAGCACTCGATCACCTAAAGTCAACATAAAACTTAGACTCCTCGAAAATCATCCAAAAATAATTATAATAATAGAACTACATGGCAAAAACAAATAATATTAATAAAAAAGGAATGAATGTAAAAAATAAACAGAAAAAATTAGAAAACATAAATCTAAATAAATTGACCTCGTCATCAAAATATAATAATAAAAATAGAACTACATGACAAAAATAAATAATATTAATAAAAAAAAGGAAGGAATGTGAAAAATAAACAGAAAAAATAAAAAAAATCCAAATAAACCGGCCTCGTCATAAAAAATAATAATAAAAATAGAAGTACATAACAAAATTAAATAATATTAATAAAAAAAAGGAATGAATGTAAAAAAATAAACAGAAAAAATAAAAAAATATATAATTCTAAATAAACCAGCCTTGTCATCAAAAAATAATAATAATAATAGAAGTACATGAAGAAAATAAATAATATTAATAAAAAAGGAATGAATGTAAAAAAATATAGAGAAAAATAAAAAAAATAAATCTAAATAAACTTGCCTCATCATCAAAAAATAATAAAAAAATCGAAGTACATGAAGAAAATAAATAATATTAATAAAAAAAGGAATCAATGTAACAAAAATAAAAAAATCTAAATCTAAATAAACTGGCCTCATCATCAAAAAATAATAAAAAAAATTGAAATACATGAAGAAAATAAATAATATTAATAAAAAAGGAATGAATGTAAAAAATAAGTTATGAGATTTATGCTCACATTAACTTTTTTTTTTTAATAAGATCAGTCATTCCTCTCCTTCCAGAGGGCATCATAGTTAATAGTAGATCTGGAAATTAAAAAAATAAAAAACCAATGCCTCATCTTGTATTATGATAGTTTGAAATTCTTGCATGAAGTCGGAGAATAGATTACCTTATTCTGTGAAGATAATGTGTTTGCTGCTCCTGCTCCTCTTTTTGCAAATAGGAATCCAGATCCAACGCCTTTCCAACTTCTCTTATGATTTCTTCTTCAATCGAGATGAGGGTGAAGGAGGGCGAGTAGTGAAGTGTAATAGCAAAGATGATGATCATATCACTTGGTCCAGATTTACAACTCAGTGACAGCTGGCTATCACAGAATAGATTACTTCTAACTGTATTCAGTTTTCTGAATTGTATTTATATGAGTTGAGACAACTGATGTATTATTGAAAAACATTGAAATAACTGAGAGCTCTGGGTTCCTTTCTTTTCTTTCTCTGTTTGTTCATAGCTTTGAGATCTTGTTTTGCTTTCATGGTATCAGAGCTAAAGGACTAACGTCAGTAGATCCTGCTCTTCCTCTAGAATCTTCTTCTGCAAGATATCTCTGTAAGGCTTCTTTTACAAGCCTTGTACAAGACTGTGTTCAGTTGGTGTTGTCTTCTTCAACACGTTATCTCTGCAACAAGTGGCCTTCTTCAAGAACGATTGTCATCTTCAGCTGTCTGCTCATTCAGCAGGATTGAGACGAAGATTTCTTCAAAGATTTGCCTTCTTTTCAGGATTTGTCTTTCTTTCAAGATTAAACAAAAGATCTGAGGGTTCTTCAAGTGTTTTCGAGGAGCAAGATCAGTTTTCAAGAAACAAAGAGGTTTCTTCTTCACTTTGCATATTTGATTATCTGTCGTTCCTACTTTCCTTCGATCGGTAGTCAGATCTGGTGTTCTTTGCTGATTTTTGGCATTTCTGTGATCTTGCTCTCTAGCTGTTTGATCTAATCGACTGTTTGGTGCACATCTGTTTCTCTCTTCTCTTTCTATTTTCTGTATTGATTGTGTATCAATGGCTTCATTTTCTGCTTAGTCACCTGCATATCTGTTCTAGGATATTAGATTTCCATCAAGCTTGACAACCAGAATTATCTACTGTGGAAGTCACAATTTCTACCTGTGCTAAGAGCACATGGCATGGTTGGCTTTGTTGATGGTTCTTGCATTTGTCGTCCTGAATTTCTTCTAGATTCAACAAAAGAGGTGAATCCTCAGTATCTAGCTTGGATTCAACCGGATCAAAGCGTTCTTTGTTGAATCAATGCTACTCTTTCTCCTACTGTCTTGGCTCATGTTGTTGGCCTCAAAACTGCACGAGATGTTTGGATTGCGTTGGAGAAACGATTTGCTTCCTTGTCTCGTTTACATATCATTCAATTGAAGACTCAGCTGAAGTCCATTAAGAAAGGATCTCAGATAGTCTCTGAATACATTCAACGAATCAAGCATTTGGCAAATAGTCTTGCTGCTGTTCTTTGTCCTGTTGATGGTGAGGATCTAATCATTCACACATTGAATGGCCTACCTTCTGATTATGGCCCATCCAAAACTTCAATAAGAACTAGATCTTCACGTATCAGTCTTGAGGAACTTCATGTTTTTCTACTCTCTGAGGAATTGAGTATGGAAAACTCACAAGCTGCAGTTCCTAATTACTCTTCTATGGCCTTTCTATCTGCCAAATACAACAATTATGGTCGATCCGATTCAGGACATCAATACAAAGGTTCTAGTAGTAATAATAATCGTGGCAGAGGTCGTTGGAGAAGAAACAATAAGGGCAGTGGTTCTCCTGGTTCCACTCAGGCCAATGCTTAGACTGGAGCTTCTTCTTCCAAGTCTTGTTGTCAAATTTGCAATCGCACAGGGACATACAGCTCTTGATTGCTATCACAAGATGGATTTCTCCTATCCAGGTCGTCATCCTCCTTCTCAGCTAGCTGCCATGGCTTTTTCATTCTCACCTGATGGAGCTCAGAATTGGTTTGTTGATTCTGGTGCTACTACTCATGTCACCAATTATTTGCAGAATCTATCCATTCATTCATATTACAAAGGGAAAGATAAACTTGTAGTTGGTAATGGCCAAGGTTTGGCGATCTCTCACATTGGTTCCTCTATTGTTCATACATCCGCTGGGCCCAAGGATGAAAATATCGGCCGCTACGTAGCGTGCCGATACGTTACGTATCGGCCGCTACGGGCAATGAACATGGAATACAAAAAAAAGAAAAAAACATCTAGCTTTCCCCCATCAATTTGACTGGAGGAAGAAAGGGCAAAAAAAAAATAGGAAGAAGGAAAAAAAAAAGACAATAAGTTTGACTGGAGGAAGAAGAAACATACCTGATCCAGCGACAGCGGCAGCACCAGCAGCATCAGCAGCGGCGGCAGCACCTGCAGGCATCACCAGCAGCAGCAGCAGCACCTACAGGAGTCCCCAGCAGCACCAGCAAGCAGCACCAGCAGCAACAGCACCTGCAGCAAGCAGCAGCACCTGCAGCGAGCAGCGGCGCACGATAGCAGCGAGTAGCCCCTCCTCTTTCCTTCTTCCTTCTCCCTTCTTCTTCTTCTTCTTCTTCTTCTTCTTCTTTCTTTTCCTCTCCCCTCCCCCGCTTCTTGATTTTCGCCGACCTTCAATCTGGGAAAGGAAATAGGGCACGAAACCCTCTGCCCTTCTTTTATTTCGTTAGTGGGGCACTTAATGGGCCCTTATTAAAGCTATAAACAAAATTTAAATGTAATCCCTCTTTTAGAGGGCACTTATGCACCAAAACCAATTTCATTTGGATCCTTGTATTATCTCATTAAGGGGCACTTATGGGCCTATGAAAGTTGTAAATAAAAATTAAATGTACCCCTCTTTTAAGAGGAAGCTTATGGGCCCTGTGAAAGTTATAAATATAAATTAAATGTACTCCTCTTTTAGAGGGCACTTATGGGCCCTATGAAAGTTATGAAAAAAAATAAATATAAATGGACCCCTCTTTTATTTCATTAGAGGGCACTTATGGGTCCTTTAAAAGGCATGAATAAAAATTAAATGGACCCCTCTTTTATTTCATTAGGGCACTAATGGACCCTTTGAAAGGTATCAATAAAAATTAAATGAACCATCTAAGAAAAAATAAAAGCTGAAGCACTTGATTCCTTTAACCATTGGTGGGCTCCACAATGAGGCTAAATATATATAAAAAAAAGTCATATCTTAGCCAAATATTACTCAATTAAAATCAAGGCCTTAGCCAAAATTTCATTCTACTTGAAAATAGAGCTCAATCAAATTTCACTCTAACTAGAAATAAGTTAGCATAACTAAGCAACGTGAATACATGTTAAAAAAATTGATCATTACTATTATTTTATATTCATACAGCGATACAGGATCTCATATAATGAGGGGGCCGCTACGCCCCTTTATCTAAGTTACTTTTGCAAAACAAATACATTTTCAATCATTTTCCAATATTCTGAATTTTCTGAAAAATTTTCAGATTTTTTTGACGATTTTTTCAAAACGCACCGCTACACCGCTATGTATCACCGCGACGCTACGTAGCGCCCGCTTCGTAGCGTTTTGGCGGCGTACCGCTATTTTCATCCTTGGCTGGGCCTTTCAAGCTTAACAATGTTTTACATGTCCCTCAAATTTCTTCTAATCTTCTATCTGTTCATCAGTTTTCTAAAGATAATAATTGTTTTTTCACTTTTGATTCGTTTCGTTTCACTAAAAGGATCGAGTGTCGAAGAGAATCCTTTTTCAGGGTCGTAGTAGGAATGGTCTGTATCCATTCCACCCCACCACTACAGCTTCCTCTACTGCTTCCTCAGCATTTCTTGGTGCACGTTCCATAATTGATACATGGCATCAGCGTCTTGGGCATTTGCGAGCCTCTATGCAATGTCTTGCTTCTGCTATTCCAATCACAGGCTCCTCTTCTTTGTCTTTTTGTCAACATTGTCAATTTGGAAAGAGCCATAAACTTCCTTTTTCTCTTTCAGATTCAGTTTCATCTCAACCTCTTGAACTTGTACACAGTGATGTCTTAGGGCCTTCCCCTGTTATATATGTAGGAGGTTTTCTTTACTATTTGATTTTCATTGATGATTTTTCACGCTTTACTTGGTTTTATCCCTTGAAATGTTAATCAGATGCCTTATCTGTTTTTCTTTCCTTTAAACTGCTCGTAGAAAGCTTACTTCACTGCAGAATAAAGTGTCTTAGAATTGATGCTGGAGGTGAATTTGTGTGCACACACAGTTTCATAATTTTCTTGCTTCTAATGGCATTTTGCATCAAGTAACCTGTCCTTATACCCCTGAACAGAATGGGTTTACTGAGATGAAGCATCGCCACCTGGTTGAGACTGGTCTCACCTTGCTGTTTCAAGCCTCTATGCCTCCCAGGTTTTGGGCTGATGCTTTCTCCACTGCTAAATATCTCATTAATAGGATGCCAATGAAGAGTTTGGATTTTATTTCTCCTTTGGAATGTCTGTTTCATACAGTACCTGATCAATACTCTTTCTTCAAAGTGTTTGGTTGCTCCTGTTATCCCTAGTTACGACCTTACAACTCAAATAAGCTTCAGCCACGGACAAAGCAATGTGTTTTTCTTGGTTACAGCTTTTCTCAGAAAGGCTATAGATGTCTTGACGCTATCACTGGGCGTCTTTATCTTTCTCGCCATGTTGTGTTTGATGAAACTTCATTTCCCTTTGCTTCTAGTTGCTCCACTTCCTTTCCTCTGCTGATCGTGCCTCTCTTCTTTCCCATTGGCTGCCAAGCTCCACCCACACTTTCCCCACTTCTCCTCCCACACTTTCTTCTTCATCTCCTTCTTCTTCTACATTGGTTCCTTTACTAGTGCCTTCTCCCTTCCGTCTGTCTCGGATCCTTCTCCCACCAACAGGTGAGGTTATTGCTGTTGGTTCCTCTTCGCCAGCTTCTTCTTCAGTGGCCATTTCTCTTCCAAATAATACATTTTCCTCTTCTCCTACTCCTCCTGTTCCATCCACTCCTGCCACTACCTCTTCATCTTTGTGCCCCATTTCCACCAATACCCACTCCATGGTCACTCGGTCTAAAGCTGGGATTTCTAAAAAGAAGGTTTTCCTATCTACCAAACATCTCCAACCCAACTACCTATCACTTCCTACTTTTCTACTACTGAACCATCCAACTATATTGAAGCTTCCAAACTCCTTGTCTGGCACCAAGCTATGGCGGAGGAGTTCTCAACTCTTCAACGTTAAGGGACATGGTCTCTTATTCCCTTCTCACCTGACAAACATATTATAGGCTGTCGATGGGTGTACAAGATTAAGCGTCATACTGATGGCTCGATTGCAAGATAAAAATCACGATTGGTAGCAAAGTGGTTTCATCAAGAATTTGGAGTTGATTACACTGAGACTTTTAGTCCGGTTGTTAAGCAAGCTACCATAAGGGTTGTTCTTACGTTAGTTGTTCATTTTCACTGGGCTATTCATCAATTTGATGTGCATTCCTTCATGGCTTATTAAATGAGGACATTTACATGACCCAGGCTTAGGGCTTTGTTGATCCATCCATTCCCTCACATTTGTGTAAATTGTATAAATCCTTGTATGGACTGAAATAGGCACCCAGGGCCTGGTATGAGCGCTTCTCAAATTACCTGATTGGCTTGGGATTTCAGACTACTTATGCATATCCTTCTTTGTTCATCTGGCTATATAGTGGCTCTGTTACATTAGTTCTTCTTTATGTGGATGATCTTATAATTACAGGGAGTGACAACATTTATAATACCTCTCTCCTTGCTCAGCTGAACATCCTCTTTGAGATGAAATATCTGGGTCGGCTTCACCATTTCCTGGGCATTGAAGTTTCCCCTACTCCTGCTGGACTGTTCCTTTCTTAGTTTAAATATGCACGTGACTTACTGTCTAAAATAGCTATGCTCGATTGCAAACCAGTGGGATCACCCTGTTCTTCAAAATAGCCTTCACAGCCTTCTCCTCCAACGCGTGACCCCTCTCTCTATCGAAGTATCACTGGTTCACTTTAATATCTTACATTAACACGACCTGATTTGAGTTTTGCTGTGAATTTAGCATGCCAATCTATGCAGCAGCCGACTGACTCTGATTTTGTTGCTCTCAAACATATTTTACTCTACATCAAAGGCACACTTTCTCATGGTCCTCATATTACTGATGGTCCTCTTCGTCTTGTGGCCTTCTTCGACACTGACTGGGCAGGAGATTCACCGATCACCGGTCTACTACAGGGTTCTGTGTGTTTTTTGGTCCTACTCCAGTTTCTTGGTGTGCTAAGAAACAGCACACAGTGGCTAGGTCTTCTACAGAGTCAGAGTATCGCTCTTTAGCTGACACGGCTGCTAAGCTTTCATGGATGCGAATTATGTTCAAGGATATGGGATTTTTTCTGTCCAAACGGCATGTCATCTGCTGTGATAATGTTTCAGCTATCTCTCTTGCTTCAAACCCAGTGTTTCATGCCCGGACCAAACACGTTGAAGTTGATTATCATTTTATTCGTGAACGGGTGCTTTGGAAAGATCGTGATGTTCACTTTGTGTCTACTCAAGACCAAGTTGCAGATATATTCACTAGAGGTCTTCGTCCTCGCCGGTTTCAATTTTTATGATCCAAGCTACAAGTTACTAATCGTCCCTTGTGCAGGGAGGCTAATAGCAAAGATGATGATCAGATCACTCGGTCCAAATTTACAACTCAGTGATAGCTGGCTGTAACAAAATAGATTACTCGTAATTGTATTCAGTTTTCTGAATTTTATATATATATATATATATATATATATATGAGTTGAGACAACTGATGAATTCTTGAAAAACATTGAGGGTTTGTTTGTGTAACCCATTTCCACAGAAAAAACCCTGGTTTTCTGTGGAAATGGAGTTTTTCGTGTGTTTGGTGCGGATAAATCCGCGGAAATGGGTTTCATGCCACGTCAGATTTTTCTGCACTAGGATCGGAATGGGATTCTGATGGGGGGGTATGGGAAATCTGTTTCTGTATGGAGAAATGTCCCCCCCCCCCCCCCCTATAAGCATCATTTCCAAACCTTTTCACCTAGCAACTCCATCTTCTGGTGAAAACCCTAGCAGCCTGGATTAAGCGATCATCTTCTCCTTCCTCGCCTTCGAGCTGAAAGGGCTGCCTCCATCTGGGTAACCACTCTCTGATCGTTTCCTTCTTTGTCTCTATCTCATCTCACTTCCCCATTTTTCTCTCTCTCTCTCTCCCTCTCTTTCCATTTCTCTCTTCTATCCGACCCCCTGTTTCAATTTCGTCCCCATCCCTTCTCTGTTTCATGGTAGGCTTGTCTCGCATTTGGCTTTGGGGTGGGATTCAACCCACAATATGTTTGATAAATGAAGGGTCAGGATCCCATGTCTTGCACAAAAAATAAATAAATAAATAAATAAATCTGTGTGTTACGGCTTTTACCTTGGCATGCATAGTAGTTGAGTTGACAAGAATTGCTGTAACTAAGATATTGTTAGAGAAGAGAGCATAGTGGTAAAGATTTGGATTTTCCAAATCCTCTTTATTTGCAAACATCCCTTTCTCAGGCTGTACATAAGAGTAAGACATGGGACTGTCTTTGCTGCCATTTGACTTAGGAAAGTGCTCTTCTTCCTCAACCTTCTCACCTGTTCGAAATATATTTGTTGTGTTTAGCAAATATACAATGGGTTTGCAATGTTTATCAGTCAGATTTTTCTGTCTTATTTGGGTTTGGTGTAGGATTTGGCCCACAGTAGGTCTCTCTTCATTTGGGTTTGTTGTGATTTTTCTCTATCCATTGATGGGCTGTAACATTGATGGGTTGTGATAGGATGGTAGGAGTGGGTTGCCTACTGTGGGTTGACTCTGGGCATCACTTTTTCAATGTTTGAATTTTAATGCCTTCAACAAATTATTATTTGATGTGATTGATTTATGATGGTGTTTTTTTTTTTTTTTTTAATTAGTTAGGTATGTCTATGATGATTATTCCTATGAAGGGTATTATATTTCTGATGGCTCAATCTGTACCATTCATTTACAAATTACTTAACTATTGTACACATTAATTGCTTTCAGATTTTTCTTAAATCCTAATATTGTAAAACTGTATACTATCATAGACTTCAATTTGTTTAATCTCAAATGTGTATGCAATGTAGGGTCATATGTTTTTGCTAGCTGAAAGAATTTATAACCATGTTCATATGAAATGACTTCTAGGTTTTTAGGGGGCATGAGGATTTGTTTAAACTAAACTCTATGAAGAAAAGGATGTTTTTATAAAACAAGAGTATCTTTGTTAAGGTGAAATACTAATTTGCAGATTTTACATATTATTTATATTCTCATCCTCGGTAAAATTTGTAGGAATGGAATCGCAAAATACAAATGATAATTTCGCCGCCCTTCCAAAAAATCTGAAATGGACACCACTTCAAGATGACACACTCATCCAACTTATGCTTGATCAATGTAAAGATGGACGCAACATAAAAGGAGGTTTCACCTGTGAAGGGTGAAATTTATTGACAAAGGAAATGAAGACTCAATATGGTGACTTTTTTAGTAAGGATAAACTGAAAAATAGGTTTAAAACATTGAAGAAGACGTATGGAGATCTGAAAGCAATGGTGGACCTTAGTGGATTTGGATGCGATGATACAAGAAAAATGGTCACTGCTGAGCCTCAAGTTTGGAAGGAATATGTAGCGGTGAGTCAAATCATACGTCTAATTTTTAATAGTTCTTGTTAATGTGGTGAAAGATAATTTTGCCACTATCTTGAGCTATTTTTAATCACTTGCAGGCACATCCTAAGGCAACTCATTATAAGAACAAGACATTCCCTGATTGGGCTTCACTGGCTATCATCTTTGGTGATAGTGTTGCTGATGGTAGAGATGGGTTTGCCAGCAATGATCCGAAACCTATAGAAACCCAAGCTGAAGATGAGACACAAGCTGATGATATGGATAATGCGTATGAAGCAAATGCATATGAGGATATTGATGTGTCCATAGGCACCAATAGGAGGCAACGCCAGATGAGTACTGCAATGACTTCTCATCATATAGTAAGAAACCGATCCAATATGGGTCAGGCATTGATTACTGCAGTGGAGACAATAGCAAATGCCATGTCTGATTATGCAAACAAAAGAGCTAAAGAGCGTCCAGATATGGACAAGTGCATCGCATCACTTCATGATGTTGGACTTCCGAATGTTATATACTTTAAAGCACTTAATGTAATAGAAATTGAAAGGAAGGCAGAATTCTTCTTGGCGTTGCCTCCTGGTGATCGCGAACCATGGATACTGAGTCAACTTGGAATAGAGATCAATTTGGATTAGAGTGATGATGGGAACTATGTTTTGACGTAGGAGTGATGAAGCACTTATGTTTTGCTAGTTGTCAAAACGAGTTAGTTGTCAAAACATGGCAATTTTTTGGGGTACTTCTTTTTTTGCCATGTTTTTATTTTGTTTGCAATATGGCAGAAAACAATGGATATGTATTTAGTGGATGGATGGCATACAAATATGCCAATTTGGGGTAATTCTTTTTTGGCCATGTTTTTATTTTGTTTGCAACATGGCAGAAAATAGTGGATATGTATTTAGTGGATTTTCAGCTATAAATATGCATGAACTTTGTTTCCATGAGTGGTATTTCTTTTTTGCTGTATATTTTATTTTATTTGGTTGATATGCACTAAGTGGATGACATACAATTCTGTATTGGTATATTATTTTTGTGTTATTGCAGATTTTATTTTATTACGAAATGGATGAGGATATGGAGTTCTTTTTCTTTTGTGCCCAGACTGTGGCTCTTATATGTGTACTTGGGTACTATTATTCATATGGCCATAGAGATAGAGTTCATAACTCTATCTTAAGCGGTGAATCATTTGTGGATGAGTTATTGATTGGGCATGAGCGCAATTGCTTTGATTTATTACGAGTCAGCAAAGGATGCTATGTTAATCTCTCAAATGAGTTGAGGCAAAGAGACCTATTATCCGACTCACGAAATGTTACGGTTGAGGAGCAGCTTGCTATTTTTTTATTTACGATAGCTCACAATGAGCGTAATCGAGTTATGCAGAATCGATTCCAACACTCTGGCGAGACTATTAGTAGGTACTTCAACAAGGTGTTAAGTGCGATTTTGAGGCTTTGTCCTCATTATATTAAGCCTGCAGGAAGTGGGACTCCTCCAGAAATTGCTACGAACCCATTATTCAACCCCTACTTCAAGGTAATTTAATTGTGACCTAAATTTGCTTGATTTATTACAATGGGTTTAACATAACTGTGTTTATTGTTAGGATTGTATTGGAGCAATTGATGGCATACACATACTTGCATGGGTTCGTTCGGAAGATTAGGTGCGTTACCGAAACAGAAAGAGGTTTCTCTCACAAAATGTCATGGCTGTTGTATCGTTTGATATAAGATTTCAATACGTATTTGCTGGGTGGGAAGGGTCAGCGTCTGACTCTAAAACACTACAAGATGCATTGTGGAGACGACCATATAATAGGCTTCAAGTCCCAACAGGTAAATTCCAATTCACTTCTTTTAGAAATAAAGAATATTTTATTTTTGTAGGATAAATTTATTTCTATGATATACTTCGGAATTTTCATTCTCATAGAGTAAATTTCTTTGTAGGAAAGTATTATTTGGTTGATGCGGGTTATGCAAACACCCGAGGGTTTATTGCACCATATCGGGGAGTGCGTTATCATCTCAAAGAGTGGTCAACCACACATGCACCACAAACACCCAAGGAACTCTATAATTTACGACATTCTAAATTACGAAATGTAGTGGAGCGTACTTTTGCAGTATTGAAGCAACGCTTTCCCATCCTACAAATAGCACCGCGATATCCTCTCAAGACACAAGCGAAGATAGTTGTTGCTTGTTGCTTTATGCATAACTACATCAAACAATGGAATTATAATGATGAGATGGAGAAAGAGCATGCACAAGAGATGGATGTTGATGAAGACATGAACGTTGAGAAGGGACCGGAAGTTGGATCTGTTTCGAGTGATGCGAACACTCGATTTGCATGTGAGCTACGAGACACAATTGCTCATCAGACGTGGGATGGGCATTAATTTATTAGATGTTTAATGTTTAATGTTAAGACCTTGGAGTAACTCTATCTTAAGTATTTTCCTTCCTTTTAAGTAATGTAGTTTGTCCATGATTATAGAGTCATGACATTTGACTGAGTTGCCTTAATATGCTGTGGTGAACTTTTTCAAATGTGGCTGTTGTTTTATTTCTGACATGGTCTATATTTGGATGGATATGGATGTATTCATAGCTTTAATGGATATGTGTGCATGGATATTGTTATGGTTGTGGTTGAAGTGGGAGTGTTACCTATTGTTGTACCCATTTATGGTTACTATTCATGTTCAAAGGGAATAAATAGGTGTTCTTATAAGCTACAGTTGTAATTTGATGCTATGTGGAATCATGTGCATAGTGCAGTATGTGGGTGTGTTGGATTTATTAGAGCAGCAGGATTGTATTTATGTGGATGGTTTTTGTTTAGAAAACAAATTGAGAAAACCAAAACTGAGAAAATTGAGATGATGTTTGGAGCAACAGGGATGGTTTATGTGGATGTGTTGGATTTATTAGAGCAGCAGGGATGGTATATATAGTTGATTGTGTTTGATATTTGAAGCTTCAGGGATGCAAGTTAACTTGATGTTCCCTTGGACATTATCTTTGGTGTGGCTAGGATTGTATTTGCATGGACGAGAGACTAATTAATGTCTAAAGATTTTTGCAAGTTTTTTGTTGTTTGCTGAAGATTGGTTTGTGCAGCTAAATTTGCATCTTAACATGGCCCCCCAGTGCAACATCCCCAACAATGGCACCAAACTTTTTTTTTTTCCCTTTTCTTTCTCTTTCTTGTATGTGACGCCAATCCCATCGTAACTAATGGTGGAGAATAATAATCGATGCTCCATACTTTATTGCTTTGTATTGAAAGTTATAATATATGAATAGTGAAAAAAAGTTGTAAAGATCAACCAGCTGAATGGCAGTTTCTTTATTGTAGAAGTTGGCACTATGGATGCTCTCGTTTGAACACTCTCTCTTTCAAATAAAAAGAAGCAAGAGTCCTGTAAAGGTGTTGCTAGCATTTTTAATGAAGATAGGTCAATCTAATCACTTTAATACTAAACTTGGTGGGGACATAAATCTATATGTATGTAATTGACAAATTGAAAGTAATTGATATGTATGTAGTTTTGTTATTTTTCTACGGAAAATTGCCGCACCAAACAATAAATATTAGTTTTCCGTAAGGAACCCGCATCCGCACCAAACAACATTAGCACAAATTCATCGAAGAAAAACTTTTTGCACCAAACATGAATTTGTGACTTCCGCAAAAAACCTTTTCTAAAGTATTTCAAAACCATAGAATTTGCTGATGTGGCAAATTCACCATTCCATGGAAATTAAGTGTACACAAACGTGCCCTTAAAGAATTGAGAGCTCTGGGCTCCTTTCTTCTCTTTCTCTATTTGTTCATAGCTTTGAGATCTTATTCTGTTTTCATAGTGCACGTGTTTACCAAATGATGGAATTCAACTTCCAGTAACTTTTCTTCAGGGGTTTCGGGTTGAGGTGACGGTTGCTCCTCAAATGATGGATATAGGGGGTGGACATTGGCTAGAATATAGTTGCTTCTAAATTTGTTCGTCCCCTGAACTTAGGAATAAACTTGCAACTATTTTGGGTAGGGATGTAAATGGGACGGCTGCAGAACAGTTCCAGAATGTACTCAGACCCAGACTTGGTAACCACTTAATGTACTGGATATGAATCTATTATACGAGATCGGACTTCAAATTCGATGGATCCATCTGAATCCCAAACCCAATTTCAGACCCAGATTCATATCCAAAATATTGCAAGGCAAATCTTTCTCCCTCCAATTCTTTAGAGAGTTATTTTAGGAGAGAGATTACTTTTATCATCTATACATCAAATATTAGTAAAACATCATTTAAATATACATTAGTTAAACTCAGCACCTTAATCCCCCATTGTACAAAAATATACGTCATTTAAATATTCTGTTTGAGAAGATCTACATCAAGTATGAATTTATCATCATCCTATACCCAAAATACACTAAGATAAATCATTGGATCCAATTTTGTGTTGTTCGCACATGGTTTTGGTGCATCAGATCTAGTTGTTTGTAATAAACACGGAGATAATGCCCATTTGAATATGGACCACACATAACCACATCATGGGCAAAGTGGTGTCCTGGTTTGATTTGACGTGGGCCTGGATATGCCTAGGGGTTGTTGTGTCCTGGTTTGGTTTGACGTGGGCCTAGATGTGCCTAGGGGTTGGCGTGGCCTGGTGCGGCTGTTGTTGTGCCTGGTGCATGCTGGTAGGATATCTCTAACTTTGAGAAATTTAGACAGATGAATCTTGGTGTAAAGACAGTGTTCATTTTGGATGTTGTAATAGGGATCTCATTAAGAGATTTTAGGATAATTTGAAGGGAGTAATTTCCTTTGAGAGATTTTAGGATAATGTAATAAGGATCTAATTGAGAGATTTTAGGATGATTCAAAGAAAGTAATTTCTTTTGAGTGCAAGATGATTTTGTGAACCATGTGTCCCTCTCCAAGGAAGCTCCCTGCCGCGTGTCGCTCACCCACGAATTCACCTACTGTCTTTTATTATATAAAATAATAATATACTATTATCAACATTTGTAAGAACCAATTTCTCTGCTTCATCCGCATAGATCATGTTTTACACATGGGGGCTGTACAAACTCACATAGGAGAAATTCTTACTTCCTCCTCAACTTATCTCATGTGGTAAATCCATGGTTAGGCAATTGTAAAAAAATTCTATATAAAAAAGAAGTTAATAGGTAAATTTTCAAACAAGAAATCGATTCTCAAAAGAGCTGTTTTCTGTGAGATTTTTAATATGTTTCGTACCTAGAAAATGCATAATTATAAAACAAGTATCCGAAAAAACAAAATCCAGACATTGTATTTCTTATTTTTGAAAATTCCTACAAGACTCCTAATCTTTTAAGAGTATAATTCAAATAATTCTCTTATCTATGTTGTAAATCCATGGTTAGGCCCTACCTCTGAGACCCAAACATCTAAAAACCACTTTCCACCAAGTTTTATTTGCAAGCTAAATTTCACTAGCAAGAGTAATTCTCACTGTGAGATCAATCACTTATTTCAAAAAATATGAAAATATCGAAAACAAGTTGTCAGAACACATTTTTTTACACCTGTTTAGTTTGACTGTGGGCATGACATACATTTGGATTTCAGATAAAAATAATAATAATAACAGTGGGACACTGATTGAAAGCTGTTCGGATTTCAGAGACGGGCTCCACGAATGGTTTTATAGCAATGCACTGAAATCCCAAAAAACTCAGCATTTGAAAAATCACTTTAACAAAGAGAATTTGGAAATCTCACTTGGCACAGGAATTCCGGAAGAGGGATGACGGCATTCCAAATCCCGGAATGAATTCAGGCCATGAATGAAACAACGAATTAATTCAGAATTCCAGAATTTGACAGCATTTCAAAAACTAGCATTTGAAATTTCCAGACAACCACCAGACATGAATTCTATAACTTCTAGTAAAAAAAGGGGGGATGAGAGTGCTCTTGCCCCAAAAGTCAAAGGGTCCAGATTCTCCACCCCTACTCACATTTACTTGATTTCCGTAGAAAGGATGACTTCACAATCAATTTCTACAGAACCTGGTAACCATGCAATTAATGTAATTGCTAAAATCGTTTCATTTCCATATAAAGAGGTTATAGATAGAAAATGGTAGAGAAAGGGCATTACAGTGGAGAAATCTCAAGTGGCAAGCATTTGTACTGAGATGGCTCCCAATCAATGGTTTTCTTTTTTTCTCATGGCATTGTTGGTGATCTCAGCCACTCTAACATTTCCTTATTATTTGCAGCCAAACACCCCAGAAGTCATAGCCATTTTATTGTCCATTGTTCCAATAGTGAGCCTCGTCTATTTCTTCTGCCTTGGGATCTTTGGGGATGACAGGAGAACCCAAGATGGCTGATGGCTGGTATGGTTTTTGCCGTTATCTTTTGTTTTGATGAGAGGATTGACGGTTTTTTTTTTTTTTAGTAGATTGTGTTTGAAACTAATTACATTTTGTGAGTTTTTGGATGGTTGGAAATACATAAATCTCTCTCTCTCTCTCTCTCTCTCTCTCTCTCTCTCATTCTCTCTCATTTTGCTGTGGGTGTCTAACATGGGTAGAAAGTGTTTGGGCTTCAACACTTTATTAGGGCTTGTTCGGATGTACGGTGAATTGAAGTAATGTGAGGTGAATGATCATATCAAGGGAGAATAAAATATAAGGTGTTATGATGGTATTTTATTTTTAATTGTTTGGTATAAAATCTTGTAAACTTTTTTAATAAAAAAGTTGAGTTTTTTTGTCTTTTAGTGGAGAAAATAGGTTGCTTTTTTTACTTTTTTTGAAAAAGTCGGAAAGAATTTTGAAATTGTGTATTTTTGTTCTAACCCTTGTCATTTCTTGTATGGATCCACTTTACTTTAACTTAACTAGTTAATTGCCAAACATGCCCCGGCTTTGATGGTACAAGTGCTTTCAAATTTGATTTTTGCCTCCTAAGTGTTTAACAGTTTAAAAATGCAATCATAATAGTTGGCACAATGAAGGATGGTACGAATATGACAATTAAGGAAAAATTTTATCATTTTCACACCGTATTTTATCTTGCAAATAATTTTGTAGAAATTTGTTAAATGTCAACCAACATGCATAGGGCAAAAGTCAGGTCTCAGCGCACCTATATAGTCAAAATCCCCTTTTATTTTCTTTAAAAAAGTAATTTATTTTTGTGAAGTGTTTATTTGTGACTTAGAACCACGGTTTGCACCCGAAAGTTGAGGATTCAAAACTGCACTACCACATTGGGGCCACGGGGAATTTACTAGACTTTCCCTAAGCTCGTAAGGATTATTCTAGCCCAAAGGTCTCGTTATCATAAAAGAAAAAAAAAAGTGTTTATTTGTGACTATATTTTTCATGAACGTGGCACAAACTTACTTTAGATAGATTTGAGCCCATCATCTGGAGGACCATGACTTAATGGAGGAATCTTTAAAAATTGAGGCATGAAGAAAACGAGTCGACCGAAGAAAACGAGTCGACCGAATTATTAGTTGAGTTGAATAGGCGCAGGCCTAAAGCTAAAGTGTGCCCAGCCCCACAATATTATGGGGAGAAAACAAAAGAGTAAACACCCTACTCTTTGTGAGTTTGGAATATGACTCATAATGAGGTGAAACAAATCCCACTTAACGTGCTTAATAGGGATGGCAATGGGTAGGATTAAACGAGTGACCCATCCCCATTCCCCAAGCATTCCTATTCCTATTATATTATATGAAGTGAAGTGGATTTGATTTCCAATTTCGCTGTCAATTTCACCGTCAATTTTGACTGTCTATAATTTTTGACCTCCTTTTAATGCCAGGCCCTACCAACTAATGGGTCATTGAGCCAAAGATAAAGCACACTTTTTGGACCCAACCTGACCCGTGTATTTTTAATGACATAGTAAAAATTAATCTGGTTCATACCAAGACTCGAACTCAAGACAACATAGATTTCAAAGGAGCAACACAACCACTACACCACAAAGCATGTTTTTATTAATAATTATCAACAAAAAGCTTAAAATTAGTTAATGAGAAAGGGACCTGGCCCCACTTTGGAATATTGACCGAAAGTCGGAATTTTCCTACAAGGTATTTATAAAAATAACTTTATTTTTAGAATATTGACCCCTATAAATACTGTTGTTATTATTTTCATACTTATGCATTGTACTTTAAGATAGATAATCAACCTTTTGAAATAACTATTTTATATGATTTCCTATATAGTCATTAATTTTCTATGACAATCATTTTACAATAAAACTAAACTCAAATGAATATATAATATATGGAATTGATCAACAAAAATAATACGTTTCATAATTAATAAGAAAATGACAATATTATTGAAAAAAAGAAAAACTTGCTACAACAGCGTGGAGCTAAAGAGGAGGCGGGAAACTTTCCATGTAACTGATGTGCAACCATGCACGCTTGCCGAGGGATAAATGGTGGAGTCTTGGTTTTTTCTTTTTTGTGTGTATGGCTTTAACTTTTATAAATCATGATGTAAATGGAGTGGAACACTACGATAAACCCCATCTATTAAAAATCACAATCATTAAGGCAAACATCCTTGCTATTTATGGAATACTTCAAATTCTCACGGTTATTTCCACGGTCAAATTGATTCTCTGATTAAAAATACAAAATACTGGAGTTTTACAAATAATTTTTTATTTTTTTATTTTTTTGTTATTTGGACTCTCCATCATGCCTTTTGTCTATTAAGAAACTCTCAATTTCATCATATTTCTATCAAGGCAATAGCATTTAAGTGTTAATGAGTCCCACTGTCTTTAAGTGCCACTAATCTAAGGAATTTCAAGTATTTTTGTTTCATCCAATTATATGATTTTTTTTTTTTTTTTTTTTTTGTTTAGGAAGTGAAACGTCAATTTCTGGGTTGTCTGGTTTATTTAATTCTGGGTCTTTTTAATTTAATCCACTCTCGGTCCTGGGTTGTCTGCTTTCTTTTTTATCTATTGATTTTGATTGTACACTTTTTTTTAAAAATACGGAACTAATGGTAAAAGGAATCTCCAATAAAATTGGTCCATCTAAATAAAGAATTAAGCTCATTCTTGTTATCATCATTTTCTACTTTCTCCAATATAATTCTATTTCTCTATGTCAACAAGAGAACTTTCATTTTTTCTATTCATTTACTTTTAAGTTCATTTTATTTTTTTAGAGAAACTACAATAATTTTTTTGTTTCTTTGTGTCTCTTTTTAGTACCGTCTCATGTCTCATTTGCATGCTTAGTTTGGATCAGTATTCAACTTATTTTAAAATGTGAGCATCTTGAGACATTTAGTACAATTATTAAACATTTCAATTTGAGAGGTAAACCTTTTTTAATTTATTTACTTTTGAGTTCATCATATTTTATTTGAGCAATTTTAGTTATGTCATTTTAATATGATTTATACAAAAGAATCATCATTTTAAAATTTCTATAGATTTGCAATATTTTTATGGTTTGTATTTGTATGGTTTTCATAGATTGTGGGTTTCTTTTTGTCCCCTTTTTTGTTTTAATTTTTGGGCATTGGGTTCTCTTTGATTTTTTTTCTTTTAAATCACTTTTTATAAGGGGATTTTTTGTGAATTCTCATTTTTATGTTCTATTTTTTAAATTTATTTAATGGTTATTATTATGAGTTAATTATTTTTTTTACTTCCATTGGGTTTTTTAATCTAATTATCTCTTTGTGAAATCTTTTTTTGGATTTTTCTTATTTCTTTTGTGGCTTTAGATTTCCATTTTTGAGTATTAGATTATCTTAAGTTGGTTTGATTATCTTAATATGTGCTTGATTCTCTTAAATTGCATGTGTTATTGAGTTGATTATGGATTTTCAATTCTATGTGTCTTTCAAATTCCGTTGGATTTTATTTATAGTTTGTATTGTTTGTTTGTTTTGATTTTATTTTTTAGTTTTCTTGATCATTAATCTTCAATTTTCTTGGGCTTGTGTTTTTTTTTTTTTTTTTTTTTTTATGGTATTCGGTATTGAATTCTTATGGACTTTTTTTTCCCTCTCTCTCAGACTAAAACCTTTTGCATTTTAATTTAAAAAAAAAAAAACTAATCAAAACTGCATTGGCCTTTGAGTTACATGGTTTGATGAAGCTTTTCAAATGAAATTAAATGAGAAGGTAAGTTTCTCCTCTCACTTATCACAACTCTCCTCAATAAATCCTACAATATCTCTCTTTACTCAATGGGCAGGGGCCTACATAGGACAATTCTTATCATTTGGTAGGGACTTAGATTGGGACATTCTTATCATCTGAGATTTCTAATAATTCTTTTTATTAATGAAATAAAATCTCTTTGATAAAGAAAGTTTAAAATAAGGACAAACACTCTAGAAACCTAATTTTTAGTAAAACATGAAAGTTTTTTATTTTTAAAGTCTATTTAACATAAAATTGAATTTAAGAAGAATAATGCATGTCTTAACTAGCAGGGACCTATATGGAATAATTCTTATCATTTGAAATTTCGAACCCATTTTTTTCTTTAGAAAGTTAAAAATAAGAAAAGAAATTATAAATTTTAGTGAAACGTAAAAGTTTTCTATTTTTAAAATCTATTTAACCAGAAAACTGAATTCAAGAAGAATGATGCATGTCTTAATCGGCAGGGTCTTATAATTACATGGGATAATTCATATCATTTGAGATTTCTAACAAATTCTTCTTTGATTATCATGCATATTAAATCAAATGTGTTTGATAAAGATAGTTAAAAAAGAAAATAATCAACAATTATTATTTTTAGTGAAGATTTTTTATTCATGAATAAGGCTTTTTTATTTTTAAAGTACAATTCTTTCTAAAATGTGATCTTTTAACTTAATATATTACCCTTTATCTTTTGTAATTACAGCAACATTTTTCCTTTTAGCTTGATCCTTTTTAGATTTCATTATATTTAGCGTTTTGATTTTTCTCATTATTGGATTCTTTTAATCTGTAATATAAAGTGGTTAGTACATTAGTAAGTTTGTTGAAGTAATGGAAGTTCTTGCCAACATCTCAAAACTTGTATTAAAAGTTAGGTTATTTCTCACGGTTCAATTGTCACTTTAGTTTAGAATTGACCAAATATATCTTATGAGTATAGATAATACCAAAAAAGAATTAATATATATATATATATTTATTTATTTTAAATTATTTTTCTTTATAATATATTATAAACAAAACTTCAAGTTTAGATTTTCTATAATTTTTTCCCGGGCTTAGCCCGGGCCTTTCTTGCTACTATATATGAAGTGAACTTTGAACTCAGAGATTAATTTCAATTTTATTTGGACCATGTGAACTTTGTTTTGACCCATTCTTTTAATAGATTGTTTCTATCCTCTCTCTGTTTTTAAACCCTCTTTAATTGCTACCGAAGCTCTTCCTTTATGACTCTTTAATACTGAAACCCCTCTTTTCTCTCCATTCCTTTCCTCATCTTCGTACGTTTTCAGCATTTGAATGCATCCTTACATCTTCTTTGTGTATCTGTTCCCTTGAATTTCCTCTCTCTGCATCTTTCCCCTCTTTATTTACAAAGCTTTTTTTTATAATATTTTATATTATATAATATTATGAATTACGTTGTCCGTACTAAACACAAGGCTTTTCGGTAGTTGGAAAATATGAAGATTTTGAAATGAAGGAACGTACATCAAATCCTCCTAGAATTTAATTACAATATTTTAAACCAAAACAATTCTATTGTCAAATCCAACACGACCTGTAAGACTGATTTAATATTGCAAAATATGAACCCATAGCAGGCCAGATCAGGCCGCACAGGGCAGGGAATGTGCTAACCAGGTCTGTACAATCCCCAACCCGTTTGTACAATCCCGAACCCATTGCCCTAGCATTTTGTCTTATTTCTTGCATTACTTTTTAGGAAGAGTAATTAAGCCATTCATAGATGAGAAATTCGGCCATATAAATCAACACAACTATCATTTAAGTTGACGTACACTTAAATAGTACCAATAGTTGGGAAGTCCAGTATTAAACAGGAGGTGCTGGCTTTGAAGAATCATTTTGGTCCTTACTCGATACGTAGTGTTAGTGGGTAATGCTGTGTATCCGGAGTTCTATAAATAATCAACCGTAAGGGGCGTTAGCGGGTTCCATGCCATAAAAGAAAAGCTATTATTTAATGTTAGAGATATTTAGATCCTAATTCTAAGGAAAAACAAGTTCAACTGATCCCTCAATTTTCTCCTTCTTTATAAGATTTTGATTACCTTACCACTTTTGTAATCTCAAACTAAAATATACATTGATGCTTCGACTTGGAATGTGGGCCCTCTTGTAAAATTAATTCTTATAAATATTATAATCTTGAATGGTTTAGACTAAATTATTGAGTGTGCTGTGGATTTATAGCATCGCTTTCATGACAACATTCTAAGTGTGGGGCTCTCTTATTTTTTGTGAATAATGCCATTTTATGAGTTAAATAAGTGTAAAGATCTTGGATTTATATAAAGGTGTACCCCACTCTACAAAATAAAGTACTAGAAAAAAGGAGTAGAAAAAAGGAGGGAAATGAAAGGACAATTTCATCTTCAATCCTGGATCTCCTAATAAATGGGGATAGATAAAAGCATTGTTGGAAAACTCTCCTAGTTTACTCTTGACTCTTCTGAGTCATCTTATTTTGATGAAGGACGGAGTCAAAAATAGGGGAGACTCGGCCGAGTCAACTCATTTTAATAAGTTGTTTGCATTTCGAACCATTTAATATGTGGATTTGGCTTTAAGCAATTAAAGTTTATTTATATGTAATTATGCATGCAGTTTAGAGTCAATGATTTAAAATTGATGACTGCATTGTAGTCTGAAACTTATATTTGATCTTTTACATTCGATATTTGGACTAACAAATTATATAATATGCAATATTTTTCTCTTTTATTTTTCTTATTATAGTACTTCTCTTATATGTATAAATTTATTAATTTGAGTTGATTATCATGAATGAATATAAATAAATATATTTTTATATTTTATAAGTAATTAAATTATTTTTAAGTATTTTTGAAATTATTAAAAAAAAAAAAAAAAACATGGCTCTCTAGTCTCTGCACTAACTCTATCTCAATCAATTCTTTTGCATTAATCGAGTCGAGTCCGAGTCATCAGTTTTCCGACCTTGAATAAAAGCAAGTTGAAAGGCTCCTTCCTTTTTTATTTCTCACAGTTCGATCGATTATTCTCATTGGGTCCTACATAGGGCAAAAACATCCCTTTTTTAGAGGGGCAATTTTTAGAGTTCCTCATAGATGTATATGTATATATGTGCATCATTATTTAAATGCAGCTAACCAACTAGAAACTGAGAACAGACGAGCTCATTTCACTTCCATAAATCTTCCTCTTCTTTTAATCTCAACCAATTTTATTTCCTCATTAATAATTAACTAACACTCCAAATGCCTTCAACCAAACAACTAATCTGCAAACTAGCACTACAAATGCCTTTGAGATCTCAAAATCGGCACTAAAAAAATTAAATGCCTTCATATTCTCAAAATTAATCACCAAGCTCTCCAAACCAAACATAAAATCTCCAAATCAAGCTGCAAATGCCTTCACTCATCCTCATTAGATTAGAGGTAGACCTGGCTGTCCCACCTTTGTTTGACTTTGGTCTGGTCCAAGATAATAGATAATCATGTATTAAATGCTCCCATTAATCTCTTCTTTTATTTATAAAAGGAACTTTACCCTCACTGATCTACTGCATCAGCATCATTTCCAAGGGAAGCTCCAAAGAGAGGAAGACTGCAAATAGGGAAAAGATGATGGTAGTCTAGGTGTATGGGCCTGCTTATGCATCTGCAACTAGGAGAGTACTGGTTTGCCTCTTTGACAAAGAGATTGAGTTTGAGAGTGTCCCCATTGATTTGCTCAAATTTTTTTGTCAGTGTTATTTTATTTTTCTTCTTAATCAAGATTATATGATACACCAAATGGGTTGATGATCATGACCATCCACTAGTAATCCTACTGAGCAGGAAAAAAAATGAAAAATCATCAATCAAAAGGTGGGCCCAATTCCATTTGGGGAAAACATGGCTCAACGTCAATACATGGATAGAGTGATTATGTGAAAATTTGATTTCAGAAGAAAATCTGATTTCAAAAGTGGACACCACCGGTGGACTGTGAAGTTTAGCATCCAATGCAATATGTTGATGATGTGCCACAAGAGTCCGGATTCTCCACTTTATTCATTATCTCCATTCTGCCTATCTAAAACGAGGAGATTGGCTTAAATCTAAACCACTCAGTCATTTGATCAGAGTTCATGCAACCCATATTTGACTACTGCTCATGCAATCGGGTAATCCTGATTGGGGCCTGCTTTGACTTGTAGATGATCTTTTTTTTACAAGTAAGATATGACTTGTAGATGATCTTTTTTTACAGGTAAGATGAACAAAGGGATTGTTTACAACACCTTTATAAAAAAATTTGATCTTTTCTCAATCCACCCTCTACACCCCAGAACCCAAAAACCCCAGTCTGATGACCACGATCCAACTGCAATAGACGAAATTGTTCCTCCAATGGCTAAAAAAAATGATCTTCAATATAAGAAGATGGTAGCAAATGCAAGAAATCAAAATGGAAAAAAACAATGAAACTATAAAAGATCGGGGAGAGAAGATAAGAAAAATAGCTTCTTACGTTTGATTTTTAGCTTGAAAACTGAAATGGATAGTCGAAACTCCTCGTAATGCTCCCCTTCTCTGGTTTCCTAAAATGCTCAATGAGCCCCAAGCATTCCAAATGCTCCTTTTTCAGGATTTCAAATGCCCAGAGATCCGCCCTTTTTATATTCACTTCAAACAAACAAAGCATTCCTTACAGGATTTCTATGAACAACCGACAGCCGAAATTCTCCGTCAGGAATGCTCTATTCCAAACGGGCCCTTTTATGGTTTTTCTCAAGTGATAATTAGGGTTTCAGATTTGTTTATAATGATGGGTGATGGATTTTGTGGAATACACAATCATAAATGAGTGCTTTCTCTGGTTTATGCTTGGAAATTTGCAAACTATGATGTGGAACCCTAATTAATAAAGATAAGTAAGATTTGATAGAGTTTGGCTATGGACCACCAAGTGTGGATCTACGCTAGTTGACCTATGTGGAGGTTGAATAAGGTCATAAAAATCCTATTATATCATGGTTCGCATAGACTTGAGTATTTCCACATACAACCACACTAGGATTTCGTTATTATCAATGTCAGACATTGTTTCCATATTGTTTCCATATTCGCATTTGATCGTTATTAGGGTTTCAATTTCTGATAATCCCATGGTAATCATTAGATAACTAGCGAAAAGTCTCCGTGCTTAACACGGGCAACGTAATTCACAATATTAAACAGTGAAAAACATTATAAAAAAAGAATTTTGGAAATAGATGGGGGATGTAGAGAGAGGAAATGCAAGAGAATGGACACACAGAAAAGATGAAATGATGTATTAAAATGTTGAAAATATACTGAGAAGATGAAAGAAGTGCAAAGAAATGAGGAGTCTTAGTATTAAAGAGTCATGAGGGGAGAGTAGTTTCAGTAGTAAAGAGGATTAAAACACGGAGAGAGTCGAAATCAATCAAGTGAAGAAAGGGGTCAAAACAAAATTCACACAGTCCTAATCAATCTTTGATTTCTCAGTTCGCTTCATATATATATATAAATAGAATTATCTTATTTTAAGTGTAATGAAGTCATGAAAGGGTATGGAAACTCAACGCCTCATGGTAGTAGACCCAATTTGGAGAGCTTCCTGGGCCCTTGGATGTTAGGGCATCAAGACAGGTTGACTTTCTAATTCCCTATTAAGTAATATGATTAATATTTATAAAACTAGGGGATTTTGTCTTGATTTAGGGTTTTTAATTCTAATTGATGGTTAGTGAAGAAGGAAAAATGCAATTGGTGATGTTTTTTAGGCTTGACACTCACATACAGATCACCGCGATGCATACCTAGGATTATGTTAACCTAAAGGTATGCCATCGTGAAACTTCCAAACATCAAATAGTACCTTTGGAAGTGCTAATTAGTTCCAACAGGATTTAGGGAAAATTTACTGTATTTGAGATTCCATGATAACATGCATAGGTTTAAATTAGCATGGTACTTGTATGTGGAAGGCGATCCAAAACCTAAGCGTGACATAATGTATAAATTAATAGGGGGATTCGGCGATGGGTCCCTGAACATTTCACTTTATTACCTTAGGTCCACAATCTTTTCTTATAGTGTAATAGGTTCTTTTTCCAAATTTGGAAACCTAAAATGTCTAATTTACCCTTTCTTCAAATCGTGTCCCATGATTAGTGAGATAAGCCATTAATAATGGTCAACTACCATTAAATTAGGCACGATTAATAAAATTTCACTAATGAGATTTTCAAATAAATTAAAAAAAAAAACACAAATAAGTTTCAAAAAACAGGAAACAAATTTCAAATAAATTTCAAAAAATGAAATGAATTTAAAAAACCCAAATAAATTTCAAAAGAAAGCAAATAGATTTCAAAAAAATGAAATAAATTTCAAAAAACACAATAAATTTTTAAAAAAAGCAATAAATTTCAAAAGAACGCATATAAATTGAAAAAGACACAAATAAATTTCAAAAAATATAAATTAATTTCAAAAGATCCAAATAAATTTCAAAAGATCCAAATAAATTTCAAAAATATATAAATAAATTTCAAAAGGCTCAAATAAATTTCAAAAGAAGTAAATAAAATTAAAAAACGCAAATAAATTTAAAAAAACGCAGATACATTTGCCAAAACTAAGACATCGCCAGATTTCCAAATTAGCGAATAATGTGGCAAAAAACTCAAGTCTTTTTGTCAAAAAATCAGTTAAATTTATTTCGAAAAATACAAATAAATTTCAAGAGACACAAATAAAATTCAAAAACACAAATAAATATGCCAAAAACTCATATAGACTTGTTTATAAATCAGATAAATTTGTTCCAAAACTTAGATAAATAGCCTAAAACTCGGATAGATTTGTCCAGAACTCAGATAAATTCATCCATAACTCAGATAAATTCATCCAGAACTCAGATAAATTCATCTAGAACTCAGACAGATTCATCCAGAACTCAGATAAATTCATCCAGAACTCAGACGGATTTGTCCAGAACTCAGATAAATTCATTCAGAACTCAGATAAATTTGTTCCAGAAGTCATATAAATAGCCAAAAAATCAGATAAATTTGACATAACTCGTATAAATTTATTAAAACTCAGATAAACTTCTTTCTCTGGTGATGGCGCAGCACCCTTGACTGCGTTCGAATCTCACGGTGGGGTCCAGTCGAAAAAACAACCCGGCTTATGAAACAGGTTAGGTCAAACCTAACCTCGACCCAACCCTGAACTGTTGCAGAGCCTAGGCCACCTTCACTGCAAACGGGTCGGGCTGACCTGGATCCAACCCAAAAAAAAAACCCAGCCCAAATCGATCTTCTTATTCTTCAAGTTTCTACAACAGAAACCTAATTCCAGAACCCTCTTCCGATCTTCTTCCTTCCTCGCTTCGGCCACGGGACGACGGCAGGAAAGGCTCCGGCGACGTACGGTGGCGGCGAGCGACAAGCGGCACCGGCAGTGTGGGATTCCAACGATGTTTTCACGCCTCTCCTCATTCTGCAACAGACATAGAAGACCTCCAGTCTTCTTCTTTCTCAGTCACGGCAACGGAGCTTCTTCTTCTTCTCCGATCGACGGCAGCGGCGTTCCACGGAGCTTCTTCTCCGATCTTCTTCTCTGACGATCGTGACCCATCAGTAGATCTAACGATCTTCGCACAGCAGCGGCGTTCCACGAAACTTCTTCTCTGATCTTCTTCTCTGACGATTGTGACCCACCAGCAGATCTAATGATCTTCGCACGATTTGCGGCCCTTTCGAAATCTGATTCAACGGATCTTCTCCGATCACGCCAAATGGCTCTCATTCAGGAAGAAGAGGGATGATGCAAAATGAAAGGAGGGATAATCCAAAATTTTAAATTTTAAATTTCAAAATTTTATGCCTAAAATGGTTGAAAGGGTAAATCGGTCATGTAATTTGTGTCCGGGGACCTCTGGCTGCAAACAGTCTAGCTGCTTGGACTAGAGCCCTTAAAAGGAATTTGCTTGGACTGGAGGCTGGATAGATTCAGTTCTAGGGACCTTTTGCTAATTATCTCTAATTAATATTCAATTCATAATTGATCTCAATATTGTAGGTTGTTGGTGGATTTCTTGTCTACATGTATTCCATGATAACATATATTTAAATTAGCAAGGTGCTTGTATGTGGAAGGCGATCCAAGACCTAAGTTTGACATAATGTATAAAGGGAAACATTCAAGTGAGAACTACTTATCACATATTATATGAGAACTTTTTTGCGGGGCCAACTAGCAACCCATCCAAACCTAGCAAACCAATAGGGAATCCCTTGATAATCACTAATCCCAAGGATTGGCACACATTTGAATGGACTTAACCGTTGGATCGATTGTTGAATATTTTTTTGAATATGAAGCCATTAAACTTGTGGGCCATGGACGAAGGGGTTAGGGGCATGGTTTTGGGGTCAAACTTGATACTTAGGGTGGTCTCATATATATCTTTTCATCTCCCCTGGACCTATCCCCAAATGTGGACCCCACAAAAAAGATATTATATAATATATGAGAACTAGTTTTCATCTGAATATCACCTATGCATAAATTAATATTCAATTCATAATTGATCTCGGTATTGTAGGTTGTTAGTGGATTTCTTGTCTACATTTATTCTTTGCATTTATCCTAGTATGTTAGCATATCTATTTGTATTTACAAGTTTGTGATGTTTTATGTATAACCTAGATTCGACCTAGGAAACCCTCCTTCTTTTGGTAGGATTGTAGTTCTATACGTACTTAGGGATTAGAGGGGATATTTGGATGCGACCTACTGGTAAAATGGTAATTTTTATTTTAAAAAAAGGCAACAATCGTTCGGCCTAGTTTTTTTAGGACCAAACGAAGCCTGAACTTGAAATTCTTTAAACATATGGCTTCTTCTCGTTCACTGGCGGACACAAGATTTTTCATTGAGGAGGGGCTGAGGATAGTGAATTGAAAAGTCAATCATTATTTTTACCGTACGATCTTAACATTAGCAATAACAAAAGAGAAATGTCTGCCCTAGAATAGCTGAATAAGGGGGAAAAACATGCTCTAGAGGAGTGGGAGGGAGAAGGATGAGAGAAATACCCGCCGGAGAAAATGACAGTAATGCATCGAAGACAATGCCTGAGACTCCGAGACTAATTTGGAGTACTACCGAGGAACTGTTGAAAGAGGAGAGAAAGAAGACGTATCTCTCTCTCTCTCTCTCTCTCTCTCTCTTTCTTTGTGGAATGAGGGAAGGAAAGGGGCGCTCGATGGGTTTTTCCACTAGGAGCTGGGCCAAACGGGCGTTAGGGCCGTATGAGTTTTATTTTAGGTTTCCGGGGGGGGGGGGGGCGGGCGGGTGCGCTTTACATGTGGGTCCACCCCTGATCTCGTTAAGTAGTATGAGATTCATATATAGATCATCAAATTTGGACATCGGATATAACTAACACAAGGTTCCCAACCAAGATTACCTAAATCTGTAAATTACATAATTACATTTTAGTCTCTAGTTTCTATCTAGAAAACATGAATGTGTAAAACCGATGAAATCTAAAGTCGAATAGAACCTAGTATCCCAGCTAGTTCTAAATCATGTGTGGAGTCGCAAGTAACTAAATCTAGGTACCCCATTTGTTTGGTTTTGATGTATAAGAGATTTGGAACTTAGGAAGGTCTAAATACATATTGGTATTTGCTCTCTACACACTGGTACTCTCTACACTCCTCACACTTACTCTATACACACCATGTTTTACCCAAAATACCATAGCCTCTTCTCTCTCGACACTCCCTCTCTCTTCTTCTCTCCCTCTCCTTGCCCGCCGCCGCCAGCCGCCCATCCTCTCTCTCCCTCCTTCTCTCCTTGCCCGTCGGTGCCCCTCTCTCTCTCCCCCTTCCCCCCCCCCGACCTCAGCGGTGCTGCTAGAGGGGGCAATGGTGGCTGGGGTCGAGGTGAGGGTGGTGTGTGTAGAAAGAAGTTTGAGATGTAGAGAGTTTGATAGATGTCCTAAGTAATTTCCTATATGGGTATTTTGGTTATAAAAAAAAAGATTTTCGTGTGCAGAGATCGATCTTTAGTGTGCATTTAGCAGCTCTCTTTGAGTAGTTTCTTAATAGTTCGTGTTTGTTTAAGTATTTGTTATTTGAACCTTCCGTTGGATATCAAGTCGGCACCACTAGGTTATTTAAACCCAGCCTAAATTGGCCATTGCAAAGTAAGGGTTATATATTTTGAAACAATCTGCAGAAAGTAATTACTTTGCAAGTGACCCACTGCCACTTCGATACCATATCTGTATTTGTATTTGATCGCCATAACTATTGAATTTGGTTACCAGTTACAATTTGTTCTCAGCACGATTAAACTGGGGCCGTTAAAGGCCATGGTAAAATGTGTTGCTCGCACATTAAGAGGGGCCGCTATGATTTCCATGACTTCTTACCTCATATGGATTGCCAAACTTTGTTTATTAGATTTGCTTTGATGGTCCTTAATTTTCTATCTTTATTCTCGCACGATCTTGCATACTCGTAATATCTTTGAGGTTCCGTAATCCGTTTGTCTTTATTCTATTTTTGGACTTGAATGAACTATGGAGTAATGAAATGCTTACTTGCTGGGTTTTAAAAAACCTTATTCAGTACAAGTGGTGCTTGTAAGTGACCAACCCACAAACGGAAATCATGAAGGAATACAGTCAATGAGAAAAATGCAGGGGTACTAAAAATGGAGTGTAGATGATTATAGAGACATACATTGGAACTCAAGCACATGCGAGAGTTGAAACCAAAAGGACTTTACTTTAGCCTCTAGGTTGGCATGTCAAACGGGTCGGGCCCGCCCGTGGCACTAGGGAAAAACCTTGGCACAGCACGACCCGCCTCCTTTACATTTTTTCCATTTTCTTTTCTTATCAGTATTAAAAATAAATAGAACACAAGCATCAATTAAGAATGGTGGTGATTTATTGTGACTACAGAAAACTTTTATCTCTTTCATTCTGAGTATGGGATAGGATCACTCCAAGAGAGGTACTTTCATAAAATGTGACCTCTTTTTTGGTAATTGGCAATTGCTCCACCTTGCCCTTTTTTATGTTTTTTTTTGTAAATTTTGTAACAGCATTTTTTTTTCTGCTTATGAGTCTAGCAACCCAAGCAGCATTAAATTAATTAATAAAACCAAATAGATTCAAACAAACTCCCATGATTGAATAGTGATGAATTGTCACGTGGACAAAGTGGCTTGAAAGAAATCATGAACCTTTTGAAACAAATTGATACAATTGAAGCAGTAGCACTCGAAGTCTAAATGAGAGTAACATCTTCTGTTCATTGTTGCAGCCAAAAGGTTGCTTGTTCAAGCATATTACCAATAAAAAAAGGCAAATATATCTTGTGTTATAGCCACTAGAATTTGGGGATTTCTACCTCTGGTATGTGGAGATGTTAGGTTGAATGGTTTTGTTTATGAGTCTCCCTCTCCCTCCCTCCCTCCCTTTGTGCTGAATCATTATTTGTTACCCGGTGGTTATTTATATTCTGTTACCATTTCAAACTGAGTCACATGGGAAGGCAGCCCCCTACATAATCAAAGCTTTGGTGAACATCCTGAAAACCCTCTGGACCGATCATAAAACCAAATATTGTGTCTTTTTAATCCCTGAAAATAACACCATTTTTTTTTGAATGGTAACACAAATTTAACCTAGGTTGGGACCTAATATTTGATTAGACACATTCCAAAGAGACACCTGTGAGTCCAATACGAGATCCATGGTCTGAGGCACAAGTAAAGAGACCAAACTATACTTAGAGTTAATTATGTTTTAATGGGATAATATAATCATAATAAAAGTAAAAGTAATGTTATATATATTTTTTGGATTACTATTATAAGTTTATAACTATTGACCAGGCCAGAGAAGAATATTAGAAAAGGATGCAATTTGAGTCAATAAATTTAGGTTTGGTTTCAATTAGACCCAATTTCTCAACCTATTTTCCAAGCTTACCTGGCCAAACAAAGCCATCTAATGATGTTTGATAGGTGGGAAAAAAAAAAAATGGACAAAGTTATTTGTGTTCTATTTGGGCCCAATTTCCACAGTGATTTTGTCACAATGGGCCCACTTGTTATATAATGATTGACATCCTTCGTTTTTCTTTTTTTTTTGGTAAATAAAACTTTGATTAAAAGAAAATCAATGGGAGGGTTAGAGTATTTATAGACTTTGTAAAATTGAAAAGGACACAAAATACACCTTATATAACCGTTTTATGGCTATTGAGGGGTTAAAATGAAGAATTTTTTAAAAAATAGTCATTTTTGGGCGGGCCAGGCTGGCCGCATGGGCTAGCCCACATGGGTTGGCGGGCTGTGCCAAACAGGCCCAGGCTCCTCGGCCCAGCACGGCCCGCCATTGACCGGGTCGTGTCGGGCCACAGGCCGTTGACTGGCGGGCCGGGCAGTGCCGAACAGGGCCGGCCTGGCCCATTTGACATCCCTACCTCTAGGGACCATCTAGCATCATTCTCATGTTATTCCCAATTTTGTGCTTGGCTCATGTTGTATTGACATTGGGTTATACCGAGATTGCTCTGCAGAACTTGTTTGGTAACATTATATTAAATTACTATACTAAGAATATGTTGTACAAAAATTGTTTGGTAATATTATAAAAATCTTGCTCCAAGGAGTGGACATAGGTTTACAATGTGGGACTCACCTTTTATTGTTTGCAGTGCCCTATTATTTTTGTACATGGGACCCACCTGTAGAAATTACAACGTGATATCTACCTTTAAAAATTAGATCATGGAGCCTATATTCATAAGATTTACAATATGGACCCACCTTTATAGGAATTATAATGTGGGACCACTTTTTGTGATTGTAAATATGGGACCCACATTTAAAAAATTACAATATGGTATCACCTATAAAAATTAGAATATGGGGCCCACATTCATAGGATTTACAATATAGGTCCGTCATTTGTGATTATGACAATATGACCCATATTTATGAATTACAAAGTCAGCCACATTTTTTGTGATTGTGGACACAGGACCCACATTTAAAAATTACAATATGGTGTCCCACCTTTAGAAATTAGAACATGGGAGCAGCATATTCATGGGATTTATAATGTGGGCCCACGTTTATAGGAATTATAATTGGGGCCATCTTTTTCGTTGATTGTGTACACGGGACCCACATTAAAAAATCACAATGTGGTACCTGTCTTTAAAAATCCAAATATGGGACCACAAGCATAGGATTCACAATATGGGGCCACATTCATAGGATTGAAATTTGACCATATGACTCACCTTTGAGAATTATAAAGTCGGGCACCTTTTCTATGATTGTGAACACATTTCCCACCTTTAGAAATTGCAATGTAATGCCCACCTTTGGAAATTAGAAGATAGTGCCTACATTCATAGAATTTATAATATGGTCCAACTATTATAGAAATTATAATATGGGCCCACCTTTTGTGATTGTGACCATGTGACCCACCTTTAGAAATTATAAAGTGGGGCCACTTTCTTTGCGATTGTGGACATTGAGCCTACCTTTAGGATAAGTGATAGGATTTTGAGTTTTTATATGACATCTTTTAAAAGGCAATAGATAAGTAAGAAACAACTGTTACAACTTTTTTAAGCCAATGGGTTAAGATTTTGGTCAGTGTGAATCTCAAAACCTTAAACCGCTGGCATAAAAAAGTTGGAACAAAAAAATTATTATTTTTAAATAATAATTTGTTAGCACAGTTATTTTCTACTTATCTCGTCTTTTTAAAGAAGACCATTTAAAGAATCTAAATCTTTTCACTTATTCTAAAGGTAGGCCCCATGTTTACAATCTCAAAGAAGGTGGCCCCACTTTATAAATTTTAAAGACAGGTTACATGGTCACAATCACAAAAGGTGGGCCCATATTATAACTCCTATAATGGTGGGACCATATGATAAGGCCTTTAATTTCTAAAGGTGGGCCTCGTATCCACAATCATAGAAAAGGTGGCACCACTTTATAATTCTTAAATGTTGGTCATATGGTAGGTGGCACCACTTTATAATTCTTAATGGTTGGTCATATGGTCACAATCGTAAAAAGTGGAGCCAAGCCACAATGTAAATCCGATGAATGTAGGCCCACATTGTGAATCCTACGAATGTTGCCCCATATTCTAATTTCTAAAGGTGGGTACCACATTATAATTTTTAAAGGTAGGTCACGCGTTCACAATCAATAAAAAAGATGGCCTCATATTATAATTCTAATAAAGGTGGGCGCACATTGTAAATCCTATGAATGTGGGTTACATGTCACATTCACAAAAGTTGGACCCATATTGTAAATCCTATAAATGTGGGCCTCATATTCTAATTTCTAAAGGTGTGTACGACGTAATTTCTAATGGTGGGTCCCATATTTACATTCACAAAAAGGTAACCCAACATTGTAAATCCCATGAATATGGGTCCCATATTCTAATTTTGAAACTTGGGTATTACGTTGTAATTTCTACAAGTGGGTCCCACACTGTAAATCATATGATTCCCTTGCTTCTGTTTCGTGGAATAAAACTTTATAATGTTACCAAACAAGTTCTATACATCATATTCTCAGCATGGTAGTTTAATATAATGTTACCAAACAAGTTCTATAGAGTATAGTTTTGGCACGACCCGATCTCCGTAGGGACCACAAGGGAGGAGCACCTAAGGTCTGAAACTCAAGTATTGCAGTTTGGGGCGGGGGGGTTATAAGAGTTTAGACCCTTCCCATGACCAAGATGGGTAATTTCTCAGACCTGGGCATGTGGGTCTTTCCCCACAGCTAGTTTCCAATTTTGGGCATGGGGATGCATTCCGACACCCAAATTCATCTTCCCACACTTAGTTGATAGTAAAATCTCCTAACAACTAATAACTTTTGAAACTTCAATGGGCATATAAAAAGTGCTTAAACTACTGTGAAAATTAAAGCCTAGGAATACCATAAAGAGATTCTTTCTATTACCTTGGCTCAATAATTAACAAGGATGTGAAGATTAATGAAGATGTCGAATAAAAAAAAAAATGGGATGGTTGAAGTGGAGATTTACTTTTAGAGTGTTTTGTGACTGATGAATGCTAACAATATTGAAGGAGTAATTTTGCAGTGTAACAATTAGACCAGCTATGACTTGTGTAGTAAAATGTTAGCAATCAATAAGCAATATATGAAGAAAGATAGTTGTAACCGAAATGAAAATAATGAGGTAGATGGGTAACAAAATTAGGAAGAATAAAATTAGAAATGAGTACTTTTGAAAGCATTTAGGGATAGCATCAATCTCGAAAAAAAATTAGAGAAACCCATTTAAGATGGTTTGTGCATGTCCAACGTAGGCCGATAATGGTGCCGGTAAGGAAAAGTTTGATTATGCAGGTTGATAGCCCACTAAGAGGAAGGGGTAGACCTAAAATGATGTTGATGGAGGTAGTAAAAATAGATCTTAAAAAGTGTAACTTATCTGAAGATCTGACTTATGATAGATTGGAATGGAGAAACAAAATTTACTATCTCTTTCTTAGGTGGAAGAAGAGTGCACCACAACTAGGAAACGACTTCAAACTACTACTTCTTGGATTTTGGGTGTGGGAGTGATGCCATGCCCATTTTTCTTCAAGATGCATATTTTGTTAACTTTTCAAAGTTTGGCATGGAGAAAGCTCCATTTTGGTATTTTGCCCCATTATTGATCTTCTGAACTCCAATGTGATTCCCAGTATTTTTTGTCTTTGAATTCGGACCCCTTTTTTTTGTTTTGTTTTAATTTCCATAGATTTTTCAGTTCTCAATGGAAATGGTTTTTCATGCTTGTGGGGAATCTTTTCATTTTTTTAGGGAATATTACCGTACGGACGTTCCAAAACCCTGCATTTACCAAAGATAAGATGAAATACTGCAAATTACCTAATAGAAGATCGTACATGAGAGGACGTCCAAAGTCGGACAGTTTTACTCTTTTATGCAAATCCTGTAGGATATCCCAGGGTTCGATATCCCAGGCCCATAGGATATCGCACCCCCTTTCTAGCTATAGCGAGAATAGCAGCTAGAATAGGAGGTTTTACAGAGGAGTTCTCGCTATAGCGAGGACACACCTTGCTATAGCGAGCCCACACGAAGGCAAAACCTCGCTATAGCGAGCCCACTCTCCTTGCCAGGGGTATTTTTGTAAAATGATTAATGCCATTTATCCCTTTCTCCTCAAGGATTAATGACATTTATCTAACTGTATCCTACCCACTCCTACTCTCATCACTTGTTTCTTTCATTTTCTTCTCTCATCTTCTCAAGTATGATCCTCTTCTATTCTTCTTCTTATGGGTATTATTAATTTTTTTCTCTTACATTCACTCGTCTAGTTTCGGTTTTCTTGGGTTTTCTTGATTCATCCCAAACTTATGTATTTAGCATTTCTCTTTACAATGTACACGAGGAAAGGTTCTCTTGAGATCTGACACTCAGATTGAACATATTTTGAAGTCTGGTAAAAGCAAAAAAAAAAAAAAAAAAAAGAAAAAATTCAGAATTCAAAAATACATGATCTGTCATGTCAACACCCAGTACTTGCTCTAGGTCTAGGGTACATCTCCTTGGCTACCTTCTTCAGCTATGGCGACCCATTTGGTCCCCTCTGCCTACTTTCCTCTCTTCCTATTGCCATTACCAAATCCTTATTTGGACTGACAGTACTACTCATTGTTGGGTTTGGGTGTGCAAGCAACACAAACACTAGTAGAGAGATTGTGAATAGTGGAAGCAGCATTTTTTTGATGTAGCTTGTGGGGTTTGAGGTGGGGAAGTAGAGTAATACTGGTGCATGAATGGGGAGAGACGTGTGTGGAGGAAGGAATTAGAAGGTACTCCTGGAAGGGAGGGGTGAGCATTATATCACATTTAACGCATAAGGTGGCTGTGTAAAGGGTGATGGAATAATACATCATGTGTTGTGTTGGTTAAAGGTATGGAGGTGAATTTGATTGGTCTGGAATTGGTTTAAGTTGAAGGTGCGTCATGGCATGCCATTCGACTGCCATGTATCGTGAGCTTCTCTCTCTCTCTCTCTCTCTCTCTTCAAAGTCCTCACGCCAACTAGAAAACGTGGGTGAGGTCTTTCATGTTCATAAATGTTATTCATCTTGGCATAAGTCACTACAAGAAGTTGCACTTTTAGCGACGTTTTTTGCCGACGCTTTTATAAATTCGTCGGTAAAGATATACTTTTGCCAACGAAAACACTAGCGTTGGTAACAATTAGCATTTTACCGACGTTTACAGTAAAACGTCGGGCAAATCATAGTTTTTACCGACGTTTTATGAACAACGTCGGTAAAGGTGTGCATTTTACCGACGTTTTTGTATAAAACGTCGGTAAAGTTAGCGTAAATCTGATCATCCTTACCGATGAATCATAAAACGTCGGTAATATTATTGTTATTTCATTTATTTTTATTTTTGATTTTACCGACGCAAAAGAACGTCGGTAAAATTGTATTTATATTCTTTCTATTTTTATTTATTATTTTGCCGACGAAAAAAAACGTCGGGAAAAGTGTAAAATGTTCTTTATTTATGTTTTTTTTACCGACGACAATAAACGTCGGGAAAAGTATTTTTATATTATTTATTCGTTTACCGACGACATAAAACGTCGGCAAAAGTATTTTTTATTGTTTATTGATTTTACCGACGAAATAAAACGTCGGCCAAAGTGTTTTTTTTTTTTATTTTTTCTCGTTTATGTTACTGACGAAAATTAACGTCGGCAAAAGTAATTTTGTATTTTTTATTATTTTGCCGACGAAAAGAAACGTCGGTAAACTTAGTTTTATATTATTTATTGATTTGCCGATGAATAAAAACGTCGGCAAAAGGGTTTTATATTTTACATATATTTATTGTACCGACGAAACCAAACGTCGGTAAAATAAATATCAGTAAAAGTATTTTATGCTTTTTATTTTTATTTCTGATTTTTCCGACGAAAAAAAACTTCGCTAAAAGTTTTTTTTTTTCAATATAGTTATCATGTTAACCTGTTTATACACCTTTATCAAAAAATATACCTTTTCTTGTACCTATATTCAATATAAAATATGCATGCAAACAAAAGTTGCTAAATAAACAAACAATCACCACCATTTTTCATCAAATCATTTATCTTATTAAACATATATTACAATCAATAATGATACAATTACATATAAATGTCAAATATACATAAACAAATAAACTAAAAAGAATAAAACACCCCTAGAAATTTGCAACCGACCCCAAAGCGTCCATCAATATGCAAAGACAAAAATAACATTAGAATTATTTCAATGAATGAAATTATAAATGAAAGATAAACATATATATATATATATAAATCTTTTCTTAAGTTTTTCGGCGGCCTGTTTTCCAGCTTAAGTGTTGAGAATCAGGCGGTTTTTTGTGTCTAATTCGTTTACCTAAAGTCCGATTCACTAACCGTCAATTCGTAGAAGTTACTTTGGCCTTAAATAAGGTACCCGTGCCGGTTTTTGATTTTTTTGGCGGCCATTTCCCGTTCCGGACCCCCGACAGGCCGTTTTCGAGTCCAAGAGTTGGAAAATTCGATGTTTTTGCTTCTAGTTCTCTAATTGAGAGTCCTATTTGCGAACCGTCAGTTCTTACAAGTCATACTAGCCTCGAACGAAGTGCTCGTGCCGGTTTCTGATTTTTGGGGGGGCCGTTTCCCGTTCCGAGCCCCCGGCGGGCCGTTTTCGAGTCCAAGTGTGTTGGAAAATCCGATGTTTTTGCTCCTAAATTTCTAATCGGGAGTCCTATTTGCAAACCGTCAGTTTCTACAAGTCACACTAGCCTTGAGTGAGGTGCTCGTGTCGGTTTTCAATTTTTTTCGGGGGCCGTTTCCCTTTCCAGACCCCTAGCGGGCCGTTTTCGAGCCTAAGTGTTGGAAAATCCGATGTTTTCGCTCCTAAATCTCTAACCGGGAGTCCTATTTGCAAACTGTCAGTTCCCACAAGTTACTTTAGCCTCGAGTGAAGTGCTCGTGCCGATTTCTTATTTTTCCGAGGGCCGTTTCCCCTTTTCCGGACCTCCAGCGGACCGTTTTCAAGCCTAAGTGTTGGCACATCGTCGATTTTCGCTTCTAAATCTCTAATCGAGAGTCCTATTTGCGAATCGTCAGTTCCCACAAGTTACTATACCCTCGAGCGAATTGCATTTTTGCCGTTTATATGTCAGTTCCCACGTTTTTATGTCGTCAGTAAAAGTATTTTATACTTAAGTTGCATTTTTGCCGACGAAACAAAAAACGTCGGCAAAAGTTATATTTTGATTTCACCGACGAAAATATAACGTCGGTAAAGGTTTTGTTAATTTGATTTTACCGACGAAAATAAAACGTCAGTAACACAATTTTTAATTTTTATTTATTTTATATTTTATGTTACCGACGCAAATATAACGTCGGGAAAAGATTTTATTTTTTTTATTTATTTTAATTTTGTTTTACCGACGTAAATAAAATGTCGGTAAAACCATTTTTTATTTTCTATTTATTTTACCTTTTATATTACCGACGAAAATAAAACGTCGGTAACGTGATTTTTATTTTTTATTTATTTTGCGTTTTATTTTGTCGACGAACATAAAACGTTGGTAAAAGTTAAAAATGAATTTACCGACGTTTAAAAAACGTCGGTAAACGTAAAATAGTCGTCGGTAAAAAGGGACTTTTGCCGACGGAAAATTATTTCGTCGGTAAGATGTTTTGTCCACGACTTTTTACCGACGTCTGGCCGACGAAAATTATTTCGTCGGTAAAGTGTTTTACCGGCGTTTTATGGACTTTTGGCGACGAAAAATTGCGTCGCTAAAACTGCAGTTTGTTGTAGTGAGTAGCCAGAGATAATCTGCACGTTCATGTATAATCTAGCTTGAATAGTGATAGTGATTGACTGTATAGGTTTTTTGTATAAGGCATTTCACAATACACTAGAATTTTTTTTTTTTTAAATTGTTGTTCCTCTTATAAATTTGATATTTAGGCTACATGAGTCTATGGTGGGACCCACGTGTCGGACAATGTAGATTGGAGCTTATAACATAAATTATGGGAAGGGGTTGCCACCGATTTTTATATGCTGGGAAACCAACAATAGGAGACGAGGTCTCGTCAAATTAAGCTTTGAAGGATTTTGTAGATGGACCAAAGTTAATCATGCACTATATCATGAAAATTTTAAGACTGGTTGCCGCAAGCTAACTATAGTCACGGATTGGTTAGTGGGCCTTAATAGTTATTAGATATAGAGGCTATAGAAATAGACGATGCTTGGTCAGAATCATTAGACAAGAGCCAAGATGGAGAACCCCTCCAACTCCAAGATTATACCCATCCATCCTCCAGGAGGGCCACTGGCCACACCATGTACATGGTCTAGCACTTAACATCTGCCGATGCCTGCTCGACATGATAAGATGGATAATCTGCATCATCTTAGCGAGCTTTGGTTTGGTTCTAGTCTTTTCAAATGTAAGCCTGTTTGGAACCTTATAATAGATTAACAGGGTTGCCATGTTCTCCCTTACATGTTTAAGTCTAATTCCTCACAACTCTTTACTTTACTTAAATTAGTTATGGCAAAAAAACAAAATCAACTGCAAGAGAACGCAGATTTATCTTGTTCATCCTGTTCATCCTCAAGAACTATTGATGTGTTTATATCAGCTTCATTCAAGAACAATCTTTTTCTTACGCCATTACTTCTCGTTACCTTCTCATCGTCTTGTTCATCCTAAAAACTTCTTGATGGGTTTGTATTAGCTTCATTCATGAGCGATCTCTTCCTTACGCCTCAAAAATAATGCATTTCATGGAGGGATCTAAATCTTAATAAGTGATTTACGGTTTCCATCATAAGAATCAAAGCAGAAAAAATGTTTATCAATACTACATTTATGAGATTTTTTTTAACACATTCAGAAATTATATGGTCCCACATACTTGTTGTGATGAATAAAATGTATAAAGTATGAATGAAAAAAGATGGAATGGCATCGAAACCCACAAGCCAAAACGGAGAAGATGGAAACGGAGCTCTTCAATTCATTGAAACAAAGTTCTTTCAGTTCGTGGTTCAATTCATAGAAACGGAGATCTTTTAGTTCGGGGTGTAAAAATGAGTTAGATGATGGGATGGGAGTAGGTAATGATGCAATATCCTACGAGGCTTGAATATCGCAATATGCGATATTCTACGATTCTAGAATATCGAACGGTGCGATATCCTATTAGCCTGGGATATCGAATCCTACGATATCCTACACCCCTAAGATATCGCAGGATAAGGGTAAAAAACTATCTTCTTTTAGATGTGTTTTGTGTACGATCTTCTGTTAGGAAAATAAAGGTCTTTCATCTGTACTTGTGTAAATATTGAGTCTTCAGGCGTCCGTACGGTAATTTTCCTTTTTTTTTTTTTTTATTCTCAATTGAATTTGGGTTTACTGTCAACTCATGGGACATAAATGCAGTGTATCATTATAAAATAATAGGTAGGCATTTTTATAATAATAGAGAGAAGCACCACAAGTGATGTGGCTTGAAATGTTGTTCAATTGAGCTCAATTGTGCAAAAGTACATGGAAGAACCAAAAGAAGGTGACCACCATTGTCTAAAAGAAAGAGAAGATACGCTGTGTGAAATAACCAAAAGTTATATCAGCCCAGTTCATTATTGTTTTAGGTGAACTACACTCTGCAAAAATGGGCTCAGTAGTTACATCAACTCTGGCTTGATGTTCGTTTTAGTCTAGCATTCATCCATTTCACTCCATTGAGTGGCCAACATGATCTCTCTTACTGTTTATAAGTGGGGCACATTCATCAGAAAACGCGTACAATGAGTGTGAACATCACAGATGTAGACATATTTAGATGTATAATCACACATCAAATTTTGAGAAGATAATCATCACCATTCAATTGGTGGACAATAGCAGTTGATTTTAAGATTCTCTAATCAGTGTCATCTTTTAGTCTGAATTCTCTTATGCTCAAAGCTGATGATTTTAAAGAATATAAATTAGTAAGTGGCTCCATTGTATTAAAATTTAAACGGGTTTGGGGATTTCATTGTTTGCAAATTGAATACATAACAATTATTTACGGCCAAATGGAACAAAGGATATATGGTGGAGAAACAAAGATCACGTTTGACAATTAAATCTTAACAGAATTCTCAATATTTTCCCTAGAGTTTCAAGAAAATCCACAATAGGCAATTATTGGGTTAATGGAAATCCTCTTGTGGAGTTTCAAATCCAACCCTCCCCCATTGGATTTGGAAGTCCTTAGTTCTGCACCACCACATTTCAATATCAATTTTTCTCAGCTGGACACGCACAAGTTGATTCGAAGTCCTCAACTATATAAATCTTCAGCGAAGAATCCTCACATTTATGGATTCTTCACTTGTCACAAAACGTGCCAATAAAACTTAACTTTCCTCAAATTTGAATTACTATTTATCCATTTTTTGCCTCCTTTCTTTGAGGAACATTATTTTGGTGGTAATTTTAAATGTTTACTAATGTTTATTTGATTTTAACCACTATTAAGAGTATGATTCTTAGAATTTCTAAAGACTCAATTACATCAAGCATCTCAGGCCTTAAGCAATTTTTCTGCAAGCAAACCCTTTTACTCCAATAATATTCGGATCCATCTCCAAACGTGTGATTTTTCACTTAATCATTAGAAGTTGGACCTCACCTTCATTGCACGAAAATTTGACAATGATAATTAGGGATGTAAATGGGTCTCTGATTCTCCGATTAGTTTGCTACCTGTTAAGATTCGGATTTGGGTCCTCATTTGTGCTCCTCGATAAGTAAACGGTTTGAATCTGATTCCACCTTGGTTCCGGCATGCGGGCCGAAACCTGACATATTACCTCAATCTGATTCCACCTTGGTTTCGGCATGCGGGCCGAAACCTGACATATTACCTCAATTTTAAAAAATCCCACCTAAAAATTAAGGTTTTTCCTTATCATTCCCTACTAAGACCCGAACCCGATTCCACCCAGACCTGTTTACATCCATAGGTTTCAAGTTTCAACCCCAAAAAAAGCTCCTCTCCCTTTCAAGTAGAATTTTTACCAGAAAAAGAAAAAAAAAAAATCTTATGAAAAGAGAAAAGGAAAAAGAAAAAAAAAACTAGCCATTCAAAGTAGAGGAGGATGACCTTAGTCATTACAAGACGAAAATTCCCTTTCATGTTGCTAACCTGCGCCTTTCGTTTCCAATCTCCCCATTCCAAATTCAATTGCAAAGAGCCAGATCAATGCACCATCTTCCACTCTGCTGCTAGTACTCGTGGGACCCCCTTTTCTAACATACGCACATGGAAAGAAAGCGTGTTTGTTGAAACCACCACCAGAATCCCGCAACAATCGAGCGGCTGTAGTTGAAGATTCGAACCTCAATTTTCTTGTCTTAAACAAGAACAGACACAGAGCAAGCCACGCGCCACGCATGCAAGATAGCCGTCAAATCCTCTGTTTAGACCTCTCTCTTATACAATCAGGCCTTATGTGCTTTCCGTTTTCTCTGCTTTCACGTTATTACTATTGAAGGAGAAGTAACTGTCAGTGGTATCTAACAAAAACCCTCAAAAAATCCATTCCATTGCAAGAACTACAGATTCTTCGGAAGCTTGTAAGTGGTCTGGTCTAAAGCGTTTTTCTATTCTTTTTTCCGATTCTGCAGTTGGATTTTAGGACTTCTCTGTGAAAAAAAAAAAGGTGTTTCAGTGATTGAATCATACCTATTCGATTGTAGAAATGGAAAAAGACTAAAGGTGAAGATCCACAAGAGGCCACCAAATGATATCTCTAGTGATGAGAATTGATAACCCACATTTTACCCTTGTGAATCAAATCCTAGGATTGTGATTCCCTATATGTGTCCACCTTGGACCCTTCACTTCTTGCCTCTTTTTGGTGTATGACAAAGCCCCAAAGCTCCTTTTACTATGGATCCCTAGGATTTCAAAGAGGTAGGAACATGGTCCCTAAGTGATTGATAAATATTCCTATGTTTTCTTCAAAGAAGTGATTGATAATCGGACCTATGAGGAAGTGCGGGTTCTGTCGTTTTTTTATTTTCTTTTGTTTCCCTCTAATCAATAATCTATACTTGTCATTGTTACTGCCTATGAGTGAAAAATTCTTTCTTACAAAGCATATTTGATTGATGGGTCAGAGTTTTTACTGGCTTTGCAGGGAGATTCAAAGAGCCCAAATTTTGGATTGTGTAATGATTTAGTTGTAGATTTTTTTGTTTTCTGAGATTTATAGGAGTTTTTCACTTATTGATCTATGACCAATTTTGCAAAGTGATGCTGTGTTTACCAGATTCTTATTGAATAAAAAAGAATTTCTTTCGTGTTACTCAAACCCAGAGTTTTTCTTGTTGCAGGATTGTAGGAAGTTAACAGATTATTGGGAAAGAAGCTTAGTTTGTTTATTGTAAGTATATTTTTTATTTAATTATTTCATTAATGCTTGCAAAGATGGGACATTTCCCTGAAAATACCTCAGAATCTGAAATTCCATGAGAGTGCCTACATTTTGAAATGTTGCCTGCAGAGGTACTCATACACATCACTCGGATGAAAATGCCCTTTAATTTCTTTCATTTCTAATAAGGAAAAGGGCTCCCATATGGGAAAACTCAAGTCCTTGAATTAAATGCGATTGGATTGATATGATTGGTCTCTTTTGACGTGTTGGGCTAGTAGTTTGAAAAAGTGTGACTCCTATATCAGAATATAGAATTTCCCATATGGGGAAATCTTCCACGCTCCTCCCATGTGGGAAAATTAGATATTCGATATGGGAAATCCTTTGGGAAAGATTGAGGTTCATATGGAAAAAAATCTTATGTAAAAAGAGAGCCCTCCTTTCAGAAAGCCATTGCTGTCTTCTTCCATGGAGCACTCTCCGCTGCAATCTCAATATCGCACTTTGATTTTGACAGGGCCATACAAAACATGAAAAGAGATGAGTGGGGATTTCGTGGACCAAGAAAGGAAGAAGACATGCATGAAAAATTCTTACACAAAGAAATAAAACTTGAAATACCTTAATACATGCATGAGAAGATACAAGATGCCTTTTGGAAAATTTTTCAGGTCATAGGAACACAAAACCTTTATGAAGTGGTAATTGAGGAAGGAAAACTGCCTTAGGGAAGAGGACACAAACATTCTTTAGGGTTAGCTTGTTATTATTTGAAAGACTATGAAGAGTTTTCACATCGAAAACCTTAAAGTTGCCAAATTGCATTTGCATTTTCCCAAGTGGGAAAGTTCTTCCATATCAAAAGGTTAACATTTTTCCATACAGGAAAATTCTCTAGCCATAGCAGAGATCTAGTTTTCTCATATGAGAAGAGTTTGAAAAATTTTCCATTTTGGAACCTAACATTTTTCAAACTAGCAGCCTAGAGCAACAAACAAGACCCATCACATCAAGCCATATAAGTCGAGACCCATTTATTACAGGGGGCTTGAGATTTCCCATGTAAGGGTTCCCATATTAGAAATGAAATGACATTTGAAAGGGCATTTTCTTTTGACCCCAACATAGTTGGCATAAGTCTTTGATGATGATGATGATGATATATGAGTCCCTTTGCATGAAATATGCAAAAGGTAAGCACTCTAGGGAAATTTCAAAGTCTATGAGATTTACTTATGTGCTTGCATATTTTGTTGTTCTTTGGGGTTTTCTCTCTTACTCCCAGAGTCCTATATCATCATCATCATCAAAGCCTTGTCCTAACTATGCTGGGACCGGCTCACGTCGGACATGCCCTATTGTTACTACCCCTAAATGCTCTCGAAAGCGGTCGTTTCTAATTTTATCCTTCTTAGTTTTACCACACATCCACCTCAACATTGTGATCTTTTGTACATCCATTTTGTGCATATGCTGCTTCTTGATTGGCCAACATTCTGCTCCATAGGTCATGGTTGGTCAAATCGCTGTCTTGTAAAAATTTTCCTTCAATTTTGTTGGTATCAGTCGGTTACAAAGAACTCCAAAAGCAAGTCTCCACTTCAACATTCTAAAGCCTCCCGCCACTTCTTGAGTTTTACATTCACACCATCTATTGATTCATCTACCAACACAATATCATCTGCAAATAACGTGCATCAAGGTACCTCTTCTTGAATATGAGCAGTTAACTCATCCATAATCAGTGCAAAGAGATAAGGACTTAGGATTTACCCCTAATGCAAACCTATGGTCATTGGGAACTCCCCTGTTTTTCCACAAGTAGGTCCTACACTCGTTACTGCTCCTTCATACATGTCTTTAATAATTTCAATATAACCTCTTGGAATATTCCTTTTATTTAAAACCCACCAAATTAAATCTCTAGGTACCTTGTCGCAGGCTTTTTCTAAATCGATGAAGACCATATGCAGATTTTTCCTCTTCTCTCGATATTTTCCATTAATTACTTAAGTGAGAAGATAGCTTCTATTGTTGAGCTCTCTGACATAAAACCAAATTGATTTTCAGATATCTTGATCTTCTGCCTTAGTCTTTGCTCCATTACTCTCTCCCATAGCTTCATAGTATGACTCATAAGTTTAATCCCATGATAGTTGGAACAGTTTTGTATATCTCCCTTGTTCTTATATATAGATACTATCCGACATTTTCTTTGTCATTAATATCTTATTGAAAAGTCTAGTTAGCCAAATCTCCCCAACTTCTCTTAGGCATTTGTAAGCCTCAATCGGGATGTCATCTGGGCCCGTAGACTTTCTTGTCTTCATTTGTTTTAATGTTTTGCTCACTTCCACCACCCTAATTCTACGACAAAAGTATGCTTTGCTACTGAAATATCCTCTTTTGTTCTTATGTCTCTTATATAGTCTTCATTTAAAAGTATGCTAAAATATACCCTCCACATTTCTTTGATATTGTTGTCCTTCACTAGAACCTTTTGGTCATTGCTCTTAATACATTTGACATGATCTAAGTCCCAACTTTTCCTTTCTTTTATTTTTGCAAGTTTAAAAATATCATTCTCTCCTTCTCTTATTCTCAACCTATTATATAGGTCATCATATGCTTTGCACATTGCATCACTTACTACTTTCTTAGCTTCTTTCTTTGCCGCCTTATACATCTCATAGTTTTCCATACCTTGCCAAACTTTGTTACGTCTCTTCTCCCGAACAACTTCCTAAACCTTTACACTCCACCACCAGGTTTACCTTTACACTCCACCACCAGGTTTCTTTATTATCGCGTCTCTTCCTTTTCGACTCTCCAAGCACCTCTTTAACAACCTTCCTAATACAGTTAGTCATTTGATTCTGCATCGCTGTAGTTTCTCCTTCAAAATTCCATTCTCCCTCATTTATCACTTTGTCTTTAAATATTGTCGCTCTTTGTCCTTTCAAATCCCTCCACCTTGTTTTACTGCACATTTTATTTACTACCCCTCTCTTTCTACTTCTAATGCAAATATCTAAAACTACTAGCCGATGTTGTGTAGTCAAACTCTCTCCTGGGATAACCTTACAATCTTTACAATCCAATCGGTCTTGTTTTCTAAATAGAAAAAAGTCTATCTGTCTGTTACTAGTTCCACTTTTATAAGTAATTAAATGCTCCTCTCTTTTTAAGCAAGTGTTTGCTATTACAAGGTCAAATGCTAATGCGAAGTCCAAGATAGTGTCTCCTAACTCATTCTTTTCTCCAAATCCTTGTCCTCCATGCACTTTCTCATTCCCAGAGTGGCAGAGTCCTATATATATTTCTAAAATCCAAAAATTGTATATTATCCTCCATTATCCATGTTGTCCTGCAGATATTTCTCTCTCTCTCTCTCTCTCTCTCTCTATATATATATATATATATATATTTTCTTTTGGGCAGAAAATTGCAAGAAATTTATTTTTCCAAATAACAAGAATTCATATGATATGTTCAAGTGCTTCAAGTGCGATCGTCAACTAACAAACTGAGTAATCCAGATATAGATTCCTAGGGAAAGGCTGTCATGCACCTAAATTAGTTGATGGAAAATGCACATCATACTTGAGAGCAATTAGATAAGTGCTCCTAACGACTATCTTCTAATACCTTAATTGAGGAATGAATATGATTGAAGACATGTACCTTTTCTTGTGGGATTGTATTTATAATACATTTTTCCTTGTGTTAGGCTAAATTATAGCTCCAAATCACATTATCACCGTGTAATCACAACCTATTGAGATATAGTACGAGTATGGTAGGCCTTGTATGTAAATGCAATCATACTCTTTACTTGCATAAAATAGTCCGCAGAACTATTTGTCTTCCATTTTCCCCCTTGAATAGATGGTGGGATGATCGGACAACATCAATAGTGAACAAGGGATTTGTGTCTATCCTTGGTCATAGCTTCCGTAAACGGATTATCAAGTTGTATAACCGATGTAATATGTGGGATAGAAATGGTGTTTTTATCATATTCATTTTGAATAGAGTGGAAATCAACCTCAATACGTTTTGTGTTTTCATGAAAAACTAGGTTTGAGGTGATCCAGATGGTACTAGTACTGTTAGCATTAAATGCAGTCACTGTATGTGAGAACTCAAGCTTAGATTCCTGTAAAGCATGCAGAAGGCACGATATTTGACCTTAGTGGGAGATCTAAAAACTTGATTTTTCTTCTTGCTTTTCCAAGAGATGAGAGAATCACTCAAGAAATACATCATCTTGTTGCGGACCGACAATTTTGAAGGCACCAAGCCCACTCAACATATGCATAGACCAATAAGATGAGGGAAGTGTTGCTCGGGAATAGTAAGCTTCTTGATGGAGTACCTCAAAAGGCATTCAATGATTCTCATAACTGCAGCCATGTGTATGTATTGACTAACAATATCAACAACATGAGAAATAACTGGAGGTGCCATTGTTAGGTAGATTAACCTTCCCACTAGTTTTAAGCAAAGAGCAAGGTCAAATACGAGGTCACGCCATCACTTTGACATTTAATGTTTAGTTCTGAGGGTTTTATTAATTGGATGTTCTTTAGATATGCGGGCAATATCATTGATAAGATACTGAGTGGACTTTTGTTGGTTGAGAAGAATGCTCGTCTCACTTGTACACTTCAAGCCCAAGGAAGTCATGAGTTTGCGATCTTTTATTTGAAATGAGGCCTTTAGATTGATTTTAAGATGAGAGATTCGAGGGGAACCATCACTAGTGATAAGAAAATAATCCACACATACAAAAGTACAGTTATCTCTTTTGCAATCTGAGTCCCATTGAAGTTAAGCTCCACTGAAAACACCCATTTTGATCCAATAAGGGTGACCCTTGAAGGGCATGGAACAATTTTCTATTCATGATTACCTGCACAGGCATCCAATTCTTCTTGCATGACCTTCTTACGCCAGTCATGGATCATGAGCTATATAGCTTGTATATTTGGGCATCCAATTCTTCTTGCATGACCTTCTGACGCCACTCATGGCTCATGAGCTATATAGCCTGCATATTTGAGCGAGGAATGGAAACAATGTCCAATGATGTAAAAAGATAGGAAAGGAAAATTTATACCTATTGGAAGGCCAAGAAGGACGAGATGACCACAGTTTTGAAAATCGGAATCGTATCGCAAATTGCACATATCCATGAATCTAATCGAATCGCGAATTGTATTGCAAATTGTAGCATTTTTTATTTTTCTAATAAAAATGAAAAATAATTAAGAATTAAAAAAAGTAGTTATTCATAACCATCCAATCTCCCATTTATAGATGTACAAATACAATGATAAATAAGTCTATGATACAATCATATCAAGAACATGACATATAATCATATATTAATACATAATAAATGATATGTGTAAACAATTTAATAAGTTTAATGTATCAATATATATTTATTTTTAATCTTTAAGTCAAAATATAAAAGTAAAAATAAAATTCAATCTTACACAGTAGGATCTCTTGAAGTTAAGAAAGTGTTCGTGAAGAGAAAACCAAAAAAGATTTTAAAAGAAAATAAAAGATATAGACAAGTACCATACGTATAGTCGAACGCTTTAATAAAATGCCTGTTCTTTATTTATCTCTAAAACCTCCCTAAAGCTGTGAATATTCTTAAGTGCTTTTGTTAACTACTAAATAACTTTTAAAAGTAAAAATGCTAAAAGAAAGAAAGAAAAATGGTAAAAGATTGTTAATATTTACTTAGTGGTTGTTGCTATTCTCGCTCCACTAAATCGCTTGAATCATAAGATTTGACGATACGAATATCGAAACGCAAGATTCACACATGAATCTTAAGATTCATCTATAAATGTGATTCGTTGCATAGATATGAATCGTTTTCCTTAAGATTCGGCATACAAATCGGGATTCGGGAATCGGGATATGAATCGTAGGATTCTGATAACTATGGAGATGACTAACAAAGTACCAGAGATGGTAAAGAAATAACTAACATATTTTAAGGAACATGTTTCGTGTTTTAAGGAACATTATAAGAAAGAAGTATTGTAAGAAGTAATAGCTTGATAGACTTTGGACTATGCCCAAATGTTGTGTTGGTGCCATCACATGACATGTCCCTTGTTATCATGACTTGAAGACTGGACAGCAACAAAAATACCATATATCATATGAAGAAAGTAAAACCTGCAATTCTTATGATTACCACTAGGGATGGCAACAGGTTCGGGTGTATCCATGTCTCATCTTATTCATAACGATCCTTTCCCATTCTGTGATAGGTAGAGGCTGAATTAGGTTTGCTATGGATCATCATATAGGGTCATTGCTTTGGTGCAATGGTAAAAGTCTCGGGTTCCATGCGTGATAACGTAGGTTCGAGACCTGCGAGCAGCCACTTTGTGCAAAATTGCCAAAGATTAGGTTTGTCTCTAGTCTGGACCCTCCCAGGACTCTGCTTTGGCGGGACCGCACTGGGTGATGACCTTTATGGATCATCATATACTTTTACGGAAAGATTTTAAACTTTAAATATATTGAGAGAAGCGCCAGTTTTTTCAATGCATTTTCCATTGATAAATGGGAAAATAGACAATAAATGGGTATAGGCTTGCAGGAGCCAAACCCAAATCCAACTCAGACTGGCATCTGTAAGCCTATGCCCAGCAATGAGACACAGCCTGTTTAACCCAGTTCATTTCCATCCTTCACCATTGCCATTCATTTGTTTGTCTGGCACATATAATGAGAAAGAAAGAATACCACACAGCAATTATTTGCTTAGGCAAGACTATTGATGAATAATAAATCACTAAACAAGTTGGGTGCATGAAGAGCTGGGCGTAAAGAGAGAGAAAGTTTTAGGTTCTTGTTCGTACACGTAAAAAAAAAGAACCATTATCAATTCTAAAATGAAACTATTAAACATGACCTTGCCTGCATGGATCTAACGGAGGACATGGCCCTAAACAGATTTGATTGGCGTTGTCAAATCCATATAGGCGACCCCACCTAGTGGGAAAAGGCTTTGTTTGGTTTGGTTTATCAATTCTAAAATGACCACTACTGGAAGAGAAAGAAACTAGAAGAAAATTGAGAATTCATGCTGGTCATTCAATCTAATATTCCAAAACTACTAATCTAAGAGGGACTGGTTGATGATGTAGATATTAAGTGAACAGAGGCAGCAATCTTATTGATCGGGGGTGGATTGTGATGTTATGTCTAGATGTTGAAGAAGCTTTGAAATCTCATCCTTGGGAACCAAATTAAATCAACAGCTGAAGACATATCAGGAGTCCCAATAGAATGAGATTTCCCGTCCCTAATAAAAAACTGAATTAATGCATGTTTTGAGAGAGGTCTTCAGAATTGAGACTATATCTCAACAAGTTTCTTTTCTAAAGTGAGTCCTCCCATTATGAGAATAATAAAGCTTGTCCTTCTGATTTGGTTACAGATTAGTATGTTCATAGCTGTCATGGAAACTATCAGTATCTATAGAACACCCATCATGGTCATTATGGTGGAATGGCCACGATGAGTGGACCTCATAAAGTTTCCATGAAAGCAGATTGTTCAGGCCCCATGTCACGACCCGAATTCCCGGGCCCTGTCGGATATCCGAATCATGATCATATAGGAATATTCATCACGCATACATCAAATAATATTCACAAGGTATTAGGCATTTAATTCAAAAATAATTTCAATTATAAATATCATTAAATTTCTGAGAATTCAAACTCCATAATATGCTTGAAACATTAAATAATTTTTCTAAATAAGTTCTAATGATCCCATCATCTATTTAAGTTTTTCTCGTTCTCTCTTTTCAGCCACGCATGCCGAAATCTACGTGAGGATCGTCAATCCGCTCTGGCCCACCCGCAATTTGATTACCTGAAGGGGCAACACAACATCAGTATTACTGGTGAATGAATTTTCCTAATTACACAAGTCATATATAACATAACATCACATAATCAACATATCTGAATTAATAATCAAATATCATTAAAATACAACCATATGTAAATCCGTGCCCATGCACATTACCACGCCTCAAAGGCCCATCGTATACACATATATTGGTCACCATGACCCTGTCTCATCAGACACGTCCGCTAAGGACCAGCCAGCTCAATGGCCTCTCACGTCCACTAAGGACCAGCCGCTAAAACGGCCCGGACACAAAGTCTAACATCCCACTTATGTTTGGGACCCAACACATAGTATCACATAACAACCAAAATATGAATATTAAATAATATAATTGAATACACATGCAGCAGCGTGGACCCAACTCATGCACATCTCACTGATTTCTGTCCCACTTCTTATCATAATTAGTATTGAGTAGTATAGGAGTGGCCCACACTATATTATAAACATAACATTAATTGCTCTCAATTTAAAGAATTAATCACAGTTAATCATAACTAATCATAGTTAATCGTAATTCACAGAACCTCACTTCAAAGAAAGTTATTTAATATTTCAAGACCAAAAATCCAAGTCTTTCTCAATTACTAAACCCATCTCAGAACTCATTTTTATATACTGAACAAAAAATATACAATCAGTATATAAAATAAACAATCAGTATATGTCTGGCGCTCTTGATATAAAATCCAGTGGATTTCGCTGGACCAAACCAAGATCAGACCTAATGTCTAAGGTTGTCCACGGATAGGCTTTACTCTTAATGGATTGGATTTACCATCAGACATCTTTATTGGGCCCCTTGGTCTTAGATGGAGCCCAGGCCACATGGGACCACCACCATTCAGATCGTCCCTGGGCCCTCTTCAAAACGTGGGGTCCTAATCTCTGATTGATTTAGGTAGTGGGTCCCACCATGGATGTCGACAGTTGCTCTGTTTCCATTATAGTCACGCCTAGGATTTCTTTGACTTGATTTATCAGTGGGTCCCACTGATAAAATTCCCAGATGTCCCACTCCTCTAAGGTTGCTCAGGGGTCCCCTTCAAGATGTGGGGTCCCAATTTCCAATCAGGTCCACTGATGGATCACACAACCTCTGACGACATACAATCCTGATTATCTTAAACTCACGCCTATAACAAGTAAATCCAGTGGATGGTGGCCCAAACGGGGTCCACCTCACATGGGTCCAGGTTCTCCTTGGTCGACCATGGATTCTCCTTATGATCTATGGTCCTGATCATTCATACAGTGGGCCATGTGGTCCCACAACCTTCTAACGTCAATTCCTGCCATTGACGCCAGCTTCTATTTCATGTAATTTCCATTCCTGCACAATAGATTATCATGATTCTGCACTCTTTTCACCCTGTATTATTTACACAAACTCTCATATATAATTCCTTGACCGAAAACAAGATTCTACTCTATAGTTCAAGAGGATCACTGCATACTTATCAACGAAGAGTTGCATACTTATCAACACAGAGTAATTGAATCCTTATCTATTAAAAATCATCTGATTTAAACCATCTAGATAATTAGGAAGATCCACTCACCTTTTGTAAACGATCCTTGCTTTTGCAATATGTGGACGCGAATAGAACATCCGTCAGTGACCTCCTTCCCCTGAATTCTCTGCCACAACTTCACAACTTCCTTTCTCAGAATTTCTCAAAGAATTGGATATCACCCTACAAGAGAACCGTGGTTTATTTATACATGAAGAGAAGACAGAGTCCTAGTCCTTTCATGCCTCCCAACTAGAGTTGTATAACAACTCCTTATCTTTCCTTTCTAAAACGTCCACGTTAACACTTCTAATTCAAAAACCAGTTAACAACTAAGGGTCCTTCCTAGGCCAAACTAATCCTGGGCCCAGGTACTCAAGATATTACACCCCACATTTAGGGTTTATCATAACCTTTGATTCTCTTCCTGCTAGAAAGGAGAAACATCCCCAAAGGACAGAACAAACTCTCTTCAAAAGATTTGAGCTTGATTAGTTGCATTTTTTAGATTGAAATTAATCAGTAAATCAAATATATGCTGCTTCGAGTTGTCTCGTAGATGATCCTCACAACATGGACTTTCAGGTTGATGCTGACTCCATTCCAGGGATGTATCTGGACATGTTGAATTCTAGGTACCCAAAGACTTCTCCTCCAATGGAATATGAGATATCTCCCAAGTTAGCTCATAGATTCTAGCAAAAGTTCTCTTTGGACGTGGGATGGAGCAAGCGAATCTTGTATCTCGTTTGCCATCTTATATGCTTGAAGGCTCTACTTCTCTCAAGCTTCATTTAATGAAGCAACCAGAGCATGACAATAAGATATTTTCACTCCTATTTGCCATAAGTGGGATAGCCAAGAGCTGGTTCCAAAATCCTTCAATTGATATGACCTAAAATTTTCTTCCAGTAGACATTGTCAGACTGTAGCTCTCCAAATAATTATGTTCATTAAATTTCATGTGGTCTTTTGATCATGATTTTTCCCAACTTCACCCCATTGATGGTTCCCCAACACATCCTTCAATGAAATTTCCCTGACGCATCCATTCTCCTCTAAATTAGAAAGTTGTATAAAGTAAGAAGCTTCACCATTAACCATTAACATATTTCTTCCCAAGTTCACCAGAACCATAAGAAATCATCTGTGCTCAGAATTTGAACAAAAAGCAAAAATAGCATTAGTTGATAATCTTGAGAATTGGACAACAACGCATCACCTTCAAAACTCATTAAAGTCAAGACTGCATGTCATTAACTTTTTTATGTGCTATAACAGTGCAATGATCCATCCAAAAGAATCAGATAGTCCTATAATCTCAATTTTGGACTATTGTTCAACTTTTACATGTGTACCTCAAAATTTTATGTGTTTTCCTTTTTACTTTTTCTGTTTTTTATTTCAAAATTTCTATCTTGGATGCCTAAAAGGAGCTGGTAAGTTCTCATTGTCACTGCAATATTTTATGGAAGGTCTTTGTTCTTGCTTCAAGAGACAAAAATCTAATGGTAATTTTTGTGGATTCAGTAATTATGGTCACCTTTTATCTTGTTTAACAAGTTCTTCAGGTCTTTATGAATTTTAAAGGGCCAATTTCCAATGGTCCACACTTCATTAGAGTGTTTCTCCTTGTCTCATCCAATGAGAAGGGCTTACCTTCAAAGATCCAAACTACTCAGAACCCCGCCCCACCCTCTCTCTGAACCTAAACCCCAACCCCCAAGACACACAGAGTCACTGTGGCAGGCATATGCAATCCCACACGCGTGCGCACTCACCCACCCATACACACTACCTCCACAAACCCCATTATCATTGGTTGAAATTTCTCTCCAGCCAGTGGGGCCAACTGTTGGGTTGGTCGCTTCTGAAAACATATGATCAGCTTACAAAAAGCAAATGGCATTAATTGAGAATTGGCTTCCCTTCAATTGCAGTGGGTCTTGAGCTAGTGACAGTACGTTGACTTGTTTAAGGTGGGGCGATTGGATGGAAGGGGTGGAAACACTGGAGTTCCTAACAATTTTGAATTTTTTATGCTAAGTTGGGCTACTAGTCTTGAGTGTACATTCACTTGAGGATCCAGGGATCGATCCTCGGGCATGGCTGTGAGACTAAGGTGCCAACACCACTCAACCATGAGTGTGTTGGCTACTTGGTTTCCAATTTTGAAATTATTTTGCAGTGAGCAAAATGAAAAAAAGAAAGAATTTCCTTTTGATGAGCTTTTTTTGAGTTTAGAATTGAAGTGGATTCTTATTTCTGTTCTTTTAAGCGTCATGATTATTCTTCTTTTAACAAACCTAATTTATATTCCTTTTATTTTTAGAAGTCTTTGGTTTTAAGTTTCTGAACTTATCATTGCAGACATTTGCATCTTTATGGCAGCCATACTTGCTTCACATGGCTGCTATCGCTGCTGTGTCGAGTTGAGTGAGAAAGAAAGAGTGGAGGATCTCAGTTTCTCCAAATCAATTTTTAAATGGACACTCCCAAAGATAGATAGGGAGGCATATGAAGCTGCTAAGAGATGTTTAAGTTTCCAGGTAGTCGCAGCACAGACGGAAGAGAACAGGCTAGGGACCAATGGTCGACCTTCCAAACTGGTGTCCACTAAGGAATTGAAAAGAAGCAGGACAGCTTCCCGTACCAAAGAAGGCTTTGTAAATGGTTCAAAGCCGGCTGTTAATGGAGTGAGTTTGGTTAAGAATAATACTACTGCAGCCATAGTTAAGGCCAGGAAAGTTGCAGACTCCAAAGAGTTCCCATTTACAGATGAGGTAAAAGTTTTACCTTCAGATGAAGGTTTTAGCTGGGCCAATGAGAACTATAATACCTGGCAAAGGTCCGTGGATGTGTGGTCCTTTGTTCTTTCTTTACGCCTGCGCATCCTTTTTGACAATGCAAAATGGGCATATGTTGGAGGTTTCATGGAAGAAAAGCAGGTGAGTTATGGTAACCCAGTATCTTAAGTGTATCAGCAGTAACAGCATAAGTATTCTTTAAACTAGTCATGCTGAATTTTTTGATAAATTAATCTACTTTGCTTAAGTTTATGGGAGTATGTCGGTTTTAATAATGTGTTTCCATTTCTGCTGCAATTTTGTTTCAATTGTAGAGTCTACAGTAGGGGGGTGACCCAACGGCTAGATTGAAATTTGTATTGAATTTGAAAATAATATTGTGAGAAAATTGAAATTCTATGAAACCTGAAACAATTTTAGGAGATTCTCTGTTATTAGCTTTCTTCTTTCTTGAATGTGTGATTTTAAGTTTTACTACAGTTGTTTAGTATTTTATATCAAATGAGCCAACTGCTGTTTGAATTGCATATGAAAATAATCATGTGATAAAATATAAATACTATGAAACATGTAATGATTTCAGGAGACCCACTATTAGCTTTCTCCTTTCTTGTTTCTGTGATTTAAAATTTTACTACAGTTTTGTGTTTTCTATAAACACATAAAAGATGCCTCGTGTCTAGTGAGCCAAGCATGCTGTAGTAAGTGCCATCTTCTTTAGGTTTATCCCACCCTACACGGTGTAGGATGGCGTCGTTACATCAGGTAGACCCCAAAAGTTTCCATCACACCATTGTTTTGTCATCTTGGATTAGAACTATTGTTTTGTCATCTTGGATTAGAACTCTCTCTCTCTCTCTATATATATATATATATGTGTGTGTGGAACAATTTCCTTACCGTAACAATCTGTAAAACAATTTCTTCACTGATACTTTGTACTACTTTATCCATAAGACCAGGAATGTATTTCACAGTCTGTTTCTCTTCAGATGCATAATGGACTTTTCAAAGATGGTTCCGATGGCAGAGTATACTACTACGTTTATTAACTGTGTTTTGGTGTTGCTTGTCCATCGATCACACATAATAGTGACTCCCTTCTCGTCATAGATGTTTGAAAGTAGTCACCCTGTTCGACTAAGGGCTGCATGGGTTTCTTCTGACTTCAGGACTGCAGCGGGCTCTCTTTGACTAGACTGAAACATCCTCTTTGACTGCTTGTGTAGGGCTGATCCATTACGATGAAAGTGGGAAGCCTCTTGAAGAGGTGGGGAAGAAAGGAGGAGAGAAGGAAGAGAAGGAAGAAGATATAGATGCAACTTGGTTTTGATACCAAGTTACAGATTGAGCAAAAATTAGTCCCAAGTTAATGTGGGGTGAGATATATCATTATTAATAATGTGACGAAAGGTAAAATAAAAATCAAGCTAAGTGTGTGCCCAATAAACCATACATTGGACATACATGATGTTTCCTGGAAATCGTAGGACCATTTTAGATGAGAACTGTTGGAGACAATGGAGATGAAGAAAACTGTCCACAGTTAAAATTTATACTATAGTCAGCTCTCTCCACCTGTTTCTCTACATCCGAATGGGCAGTTAGTGAAATCCTCTGCCAGAGGGGGTGTCTAATAGGATGTACTTAGAAAAGAGCCCTTGAGAAGAACTCTCTATATCGATTGTAATTCGGTGAGATCATGTGTGTATGTGTTTTTTTTTGTGTGTGTGTGTTCTTTTAAACATAAATGTAGAAGAGTTGCGTAGAAATGTTATTTGGAGAGAGGAAGAAAAGAAATAAGTCTTATTATGTATTTTAAAATGTTTTGGGAAGTAGGAATTTGTCTCACTCCGTAGTGGCTGCTACGGCGCCAAATTCCATTTAGACTAATACAACCAATATAGCAACCGCTACGCTACTTAGCATCCACTTTTTTGATCCATGTAATGTAGTGAATAAAACATGACATATCTGTTTCTGGTTTTTACTGTACCAACTATTGTCTGAATATACCTCATATTACAGGAATTCTATTTTCTAATAATAAAATAAATACAAATGGGTAAGGCTCTCTCTACTCAGTTCTGTCATAATACTTGCTATTCAAGTGCACCTAGCTAAATGTCTTTCCAATTGGACCCCTTTTTGCGAATTCTTGGCTTTAACACATCATTTATATTTGATTCTGTTTTATTGTTAGTTGTAAAGAAATTTTATTGCTATTATTTGGTAATAATCATAAGCTCTTTATCATACAGAGAGTTAGAAGGAGAAAAACTGCGTCATGGTTAAGAGAAAGTGTACTGCAGCTTGGGCCGACTTTTATCAAACTAGGCCAGTTATCTTCAACAAGGTCTGACTTATTCCCAAAAGAGTTTGTGGAGGAGCTTGCAAAGCTGCAGGTATTTATGGAATCTTAACTCATTTCTGAGCTGCTTTTAATAATTACCTCGTCTTTATTATATTTCACTTTCATTTGGGCTCAATCAACTTCTCAATTAGGTTGTTCCTTTCCAAAAGGAACTACATTTTAAATTTACAGCATAATCATATTTTTGGTAGAGATAAAGAAACTGGGTTTAAACTAATAACAAATACCTATGTAAAATGAAGAAACTGATTGAATACACTTATTAATTTGGACAAAAGAAACTTAGTTTAATTGAATAGAGGTAGGATGACAATGACTGACCAAGATGTAGAGTTCTTAACATTTATCATTTCTCTCATAATCCATAGTATATTGTGCTCACCACCAAACCCGCACATAATAGGAGGTTGGGGCGTGTCACCTGTTTAACCGCATGAGTTTCTATCCCCCCTTTTAAGGGATATTTTGTTGATATTTGTTTGAGGTAAAATAACTAAAAAATCATTCAAATATTTGTGGTTTTTTTTTTTTTTTTTGAAACGGACAAGTAATGCAAGTTTGGATCTTTGATTTGCTCCTACTTGCATTATTTGAGAATCTGAAGGTTTTAGTTTCCTCTATTGAAGTACATTTTTTGTACCCTGGCCTGGGTGTTGGTTCGTTGGCACGAGGCGTGGGTTTGCTCCCTGTGTCGTGTGTTAGACAGCCCCCCAGATTTATCTGGTGCAAGTGTGTTGCGGGGTCATGCATGCGCCCAATGGATTAGTCTTGTTGGGTCAAATTCCTTGGGGATAATTACAACTTGTGTAAGTCTCTTTATTTATGATGAAGTCACGAAGCCATACCTGATTGTTTTTTGAAAAGAACCATGATCTTCAATTGGACAGAAAATCTTTTTCAATAATGCAAATCAAGAGAAACAGTAGATTGCTTACCATTGATTGCCAATCTACTGAATGAAATATTCAATCCAGTGAGAGTTATCTCAAAACCACTGGAGAAGAAGTGAAGTGCAGAAAACTGCAGCTTTAATCAATATATACATGTGAAGTAACAAAAAGATGGGCTGGTCAACCATTTTACGTGGCGTTTATAATACCCTAGACCAATTTAAAACCGTAACTAAATCTCAGCCCTTATAATCTCTAAACAATTTAATCCTTAATCAATAGAATCCTAACATAATCAAAGAACGAAACTAATTAAGGAAGAACCAAATCTTCGAAAATATGCTGTATGCTGGTTGCCCAAGAGTTCCTTGTGCGTAAAGCATTGTGGATTCTCTTTGGATCTTTTCCTTTAACAAACACCTAAAAATTACTCAAAAACAAAATCCTAAAATGAAGGATTTTGATTCCCATTCAAATAAAGGAAAGAAACAATTCAAAACATTTGGAAGAAAGAAAACTTCAAATTGCGCACGTTATGGAGATAGCTTTTCATTTGATGCTCATGGGGCTGTCTGTGGGACCAGCTGCTGTTACAGCTTTGGTTGCCAGGTCCAGGTGCCCTTCTTGGTGGCTGTCCCAGCCGGACTGGGCTTCTCTAATATACTTGATTGATCCCTCAGAAAATTGGATCAAGGCACCATTTGATCGATCCAAATTTTGATTATGATAGAGCCTGATCTTAGGATCCTCTACAATCTGGCTATCTACTCCTGATTTCTTCATTTGTGATTCAAGTAAAGTATCACTCGATTCAATAATCAGTATCACTATTTGTCTATTATCTAACCTTCAGCTAGCTAGCGTGCTATTCTTCATCATGTAATTGGCATATAATTTTTTCAGTTGTTTGTTGATTTATGTTACATTTTTTTTTTTTAAGTTTTTGATGACATGAGTCACATGACTGCAGCTTAGCAAATTCAGTAATTCTGTTCAATTAAAGTGATACAACAATGAAGGATCTGCATATATATGCTAGTTAAGATTTTGGTAAATACATACATACTTGTCAAAAATGGAATGTTAAATCCTTTTGTACTGTAAGCTTTTGATCAATACATGTTACTGTTCAGAATATATATTCTAGATATTTGGAATACTCTTTTTCAGAATTTTTTGGCCTATCAAATAAGTTGCTCCTTTGCAGATAATTGATATGTGTCACTCGACACGTACAATCATTTTGGACCTACCTATGGATAGTGTGTGTGTAGAGTGCATGAGTTTGAGCCCAACTAATGCAGAAATTGATGAAGATCTAATTTTTGTTATGATTGAAGCTTATTTGCAGTAATGGGAGCATCCCAAGATGGCCCGCAAAGGTCCTGGCAAGTTTTTAATGGACAACTTGGGCCCAAACAGTCTATTTCTAAGTCTAAAACTGTGGTTTAGGGACTGTTTTATTATTACAGTAAATAACAGGGTGCTGCTTGCAGTTTTCAGAAAATCCCAACAGTTGAAAGGGTCTCACGTTGTCGTTTTTGGGCCTACAGTTGGTGGATCAAACTAGACCCAATCCACATGAGATCAATGTCAATAAGTTCGCCCATGAGTGCTCTTTAGGATTGTTGAGTGCTGACTTCCAAAGCATGGCCCGTGTGGGCCCCACATCTTGATTTGCAAAGTGCTGCTGAGACATCCAGATTTGAGATCAGATCCAATTTTCTCTATTATTTTTAGTAGTTTGTGATTTTTTTGGATTAGAAACTAAGATTAAGACTTCTATTTGTGTTAGAAATCTGTTATGGTAAGAGTTCTTGGTTTTTGGGGTGTTTTGAGTGCGATTTAAGCATACAGTGGTCGAAATTATTGTTAATTTTTCTATATTCTTAATAAAGCATTGTTTTGGCTTTATTTTTCCTCTCTTGTATCACGTGGGTGCTAGGATACTGAGAAGGCTCTTACAGGTTAGATTTGGGGTTTTCAAGCACTGTTCCTTCACCATTAATTTTCTGGATTTCTGTTTTCTTTACCTCATATTGGTGTGGTGTTGGAATATTTCTGGATTTGATTTATGTGGGCCCTAGATAGTCCGATTGTGTCAAATCGGGACTGCATCATTTGGTATCAGTGTGCAAATCAATCCTAAGATTTGTGTTGTGAATCCATCTCCCTAATAATGATGCCTTCCCAAAGAGTTCGTGGTCGTAGGCTAGAGATTGAGAGTGATGTGGGTCAAGGATGAAAATAGCGGTAGCGGGCTAGCGGCCCGCCTCCAAAACGCTACGAAGCGGGCGCTACGTAGCGTAGCGGCGATACGTAGCGATGTAGTGGCACGTTTTGAAAAAAGCATATAAAAAAATCTGAAAAAATTCTAGAAAATCCAGAATATTGGAAAATGATAGAAAATGTGTTCTTTTCGCAAAAGTAACTAAGATAAGGGGGCGTAGCAGTCCCTTCATTATATGAGGTCCTGTATCGCTGACACTGAATAAATAGAGTGAACAATAAGAGTTAGGTCATAGGAATTCAATAGCAAACAATAAGAATGAACTTTGGTGGTAAATGACCCATTTTGTTATTTGGTTAGTTATTTGGTTAGGGCCCTATTTCCTATTTATTAGAGTGAACTTTGGTTAGGCCCTATGTCCTATTACTGTAGTCTATGTTTAATTAGTATGAAATTTGGCTGCGCTTTATTTTAAATAGGTTTGAAAGTTGGCTATAACACTATTCCCAATTAGAGTGAAATTTGACTAATGTGTCAATTTCAATTAAGTAAGTAATATTTAGCAACGATATAATTTTTTTATTTTAACGTTGATGCTTCATTGTGGAGCCCACTAATGGTTATATCAGGTTCTTCAATTTTTATTGTTTTGGATGTCCACATTTAATTTTTTGAATTTTTTTTTTTAGTGAATGGATTTTACATTTAATTTTTTGAATGTATTATTTTTTGGTGGATGCATTTTTAATGGTTTTTGAATGGCCCATGTAATTTTCATTTCATTTGTGCCCTTCATTAGGTGGGCCCATCATGGGCCCATGAATTACCTAACGATTAAAACGAAGAGGACGATATGGGTAGCCCGATAAGGGCATTTGCTGCCCTATTGCCCTAGCTTCATCTAAAATAGAAATAGGGAAATGAAAGAGAAAGGAGGGAAAGAGGAGGAAGAGGAGGAGAAGAAGCAGCTGCCGATGTTGCCGCTGCGACGATGCCGCTATTGCCGTTGCCGTTGCCGTTGCGCTGCTGCTACTGCTGCCGCTGCCACTGCGTTGCGTTGCTGCTGTCGTTGCTGCACTGCTGCCGCTACCGCTGTGACCCTGCTGCTGCTGTTGCTGCTACTGCGACGCTGCTTGTGCTGCCGCCTCCTCCAAGCATAAGGTATTTCTTTGTTTTTTCTTTTTTCCTTTCTTCCTCTGTTTCCTTTTTTTTTTTTTCTTTTCCTTTCTTCCTCTGACTGATTCAGTGGAGCAAATGGGGGTAGACCGCAATGTAGCGGCCGCTACAGCAATGTATCGGTTGTAGCGGCCGCTACAGTAATGTATCGGCCGCTACAGGCCGATACGATTGTGATACCCGATAAACTCAAAGAAGCATAGCGGCCAAGGCCGCTACGCCCGATTTATCGGCCGATACACTACGTATCGACCGCTTTTTTCATCCATGATGTGGGTCATGAAGCAGATCCAAGAGATATTGAGATTCAAAATTTAAGGAAATAAGTTGAACGGTTGACCCATCGCTTGGAGCGTCCGAATTATCGTGAGGATTATAATGATGAAACGGATGCTGAGGAATTTATCAACCCGTTCCATGGTCGGTCTCTGCGGTGAGAAGACGATGGCAAATAGAACGTCATGAAGACAGTGATTGGAGTCTAAATATTAAACTGGAAATTCCCGAGTATAATGGCACCATGAAAGGCGATGAGTTTTATGATTGGCTGAATGCAGTTGAGAAAGTATTTGCATAAAAGGATTAGGCCAATCACAAGAAAGCCAAGTTGGTGGCTAAGAAACTTTGTGGAAATGCCGATGCGTGGTGGGAACAACTTCAGAATTCCTGTCAATGCATGGGTAAAGCACCAATCACTTCATGGGAGAAGATGAAGAAATATATGAAGTGGTATATTCTTCCTCCCACATACAAGCAAACACTTTTTATGCGGTAGAATCTCCAACAAGGAAATCGCTCCATAGATGACTACATGGAGGAATTCCAGTATATAGTGGCCCCGTAATGATGTTACGGAAGATGAGGATCAGCTAGTAGGGAGATATAAGGGCGGGTTACGACCATCCTTACGGAAAGCGATGGCTTACCATCCTTGCTACACTTTGACAGAAGCCATTCAGTGAGGGACCGCCATTGAAGATTCGCATGCCATTGAGATTCCTCGGTCTAGGACATCAATTCCACAATCTTCTAAAGATGAGGGTATATCAAAGAAATATGGGTGACACTCTAAAGAAGACACTACAAGTGGTCCTTCAAATAGACCAACTCAGATGGGTCGACGAGCTACCAATGTGGAAGATAAGGGCAAAGGCAAAGCGATTGTTCGTTGCTTTAAGTGCAATGAGTATGGTCAAATATCCTCAAAGTGTCGGAAGAGGAAAATTCATGTTGCTGAACGAGAAGAAGAGTCAGACATGCCACCCTTTGTAGCAGATGATGATAAGCCTCAATTTGATAAATCTGGAGCCGACGACGACACTATCTATGGTGATGGAGGCCAATCTTTGATGATCCACAAAACACTTTTTTCTTTGAAGACACCTACCAAAGATGATTGGCTTCGCACTAGCATCTTCCACACTATCAAAGACTGCAAATGCCACTTGATCGTTCATGGGGGTAGTTGCAAGAATGTGGCATATGGGAAATCGTCGACAATCCCAAGCTCTCGACAAAAAAGCATCAGGCACCGTACAAGCTATCATGGTTCAAACGCGGTAATGAGGTACTAGTAACTCGTAAATCATTGGTTTCTTTTTCTATAGGTGCAGATATCATGATGATGTGTGGTGTGATGTAGCCCCCGTGGATGTTACTCATTATTAGCTAGGCCTTGGCAGTATGGTTATAAAAACACGTATACCTTCTACAAAGATGACGCTAAAATTGTCCTTGGACTGACTCACGAGAAAGGATCTGCTCACGAGAAAACTAACATAGTACCTACTTTGTTAGGGATGTCAGTAATTTCTCGGGTGATATATGTGATGAGGAAATTCAAAAAGAAGAAATAATGGAAAATATTGATGTTGAGAAAGTTGAAGATGAATTATATTTACCTCCTATATTTGATGAATATGTGGAAGATGATATTCTAGAAGCGAATTTAGAAAATCAGATTTTTGACAAAGGCCAAGATGAACAAGTAGCTGTAGCTGAAAATTAAGTTGCCGATAGAATTTGTGCCAAAGCCAGAGTGCATTCTGCCAATGGTAAATATTGCATCAGAATTTGTTCCCAATCAAGAATGCAAACCGTAGGTTGTCGCTCTTGAAGATCATCTTAATTCTGAATACGTTGACCCATTTTGGGAAGTAGTAGAGAGGTAACAAGAAGCATCCAAACAGGTTCGTAAAGTTGCAAATCAGATTGAAAATTCAATTCCGACAGCAGCCGTAATGAGTGTGCAACATCATGAAGACCATTAAAAGCGACAAACAGAACTTCAAGCTCCTCCGCGAAAGTGCTGCAAGAAGCGAAAGCGCCGACACAAATTGCAACATGAAGATGCAAACTCGAGGGCGAGTTCTTTTCAACCGGGGGAGAATGATGCAGAAATTGATGAAGAACTAATTTTTGTTATGGCTGAAGCTTATTTGCAACAGTGGGAGCATTCCAAGATGGCCCGCAGGGTCACAACTCCCGACAAGTTTTGATGGAAATCATGGGCCCAAACAATCTAATTCTAAGTCTAAAGCTGTGGTTCAGGGACTTTTTTTTTTTTTATTACTGTAAATAACAGGGTGCTGCTTGCAGTTTTCAGAAAATCCTAGCAGTTGAAAGGGTCTCACGTTGAAGTTTTCAGAACTTTCATTCTTCACACCCTTGTAAAAGAATTGACATATGCAAGGGATGCATAATCATTATAATCCCTTTGGATGCCGAAGCAGTATGGTGCACGTTCGTTTTCCACATAAGCATTGCAACAATGTTTTTTACCCCTTCCTATTTATGCATTCAAGTGAGTGTGTTTGTTTGCATGGAAATGGAACCTTTGTATTTAAATGGGTCGATTTGTTTGCATGGAATTGGATACATGAGAATTCTGATGCAGGAGCAGATAGGCCTAGAACTAATTAATTATGTGATCAATCAAGCCCTTTAGCCATTAGATCGATTTGATCAGTCAAATTAGGTCATGATCTGTCTTGAATAGGGTCCAATCAAGCCAAGGGGGAAGAATCTGAATTTGAATGGTCACAATCGGTGTAATTTAAATTCCAAATTAAGTTGTGAAACTAGATGGCGTGCCACCTTTCCCAAAATCCCTCTAACTTAAAGGTGTCAAAGATGATCCACTCAAAAAGTTTCTATTGTTACGGTCTTTATTGGAGTTGTAACTTCCATATTTGAGTGTGATTTGTTTCCTTTTATTTAGGAGACTCTTATGGTAAGAATATAAGATAAGATAAAATAAATAAATAAATAAAGAATTCACAAGACTGAATGATGCATGGGGTATTTTATAGATTTCTTCGTTCTTTGGAAGATTTGTAATGCCTATTTTAGTGTTACAGGTCACTTCAGATAGGATATTGAATATTTAAAATTGGATCTAGAATGGGTTCAAAGAATCAAACATTGGGCCCCAAAATTAGGCTACACCTCATCCCATGGACATAACAAGGCATCCACTGACACTTTGCATTCTTTTCTTATAATTGTTTGAGTTGTTCTTCCTTGTTATGTGTTATTAGGATTTCTTTATTATTAAGTTCTCTATTGTAACAAGATTAGATAATTGGATGAGATTAGATTTAGGGTTTGATTTGAAGTTTTTAAAAGAAACCTTGTATAAATGGGGTGTGGTTGGATGCCCATCCCTAGTCGTTAGAAATTTCTCTTCAATAAATTGCTTTAGTGTGCAATTTTCTATCTTTCCTCCTTTGTTAAGCATCTCCCAGTGGATTGATGACATTTACGATGGATTTTCATGATCAATGGTAAGAAAGTGATGCAGACGGCGGACCAAGATGTGGGGGTGGGTAGTGATTAAAATGGAGAGGGGTGTAGGTCAACCTTTTGCATTAAAATCTTGGCCTTACGTCAAACTCCCTATCACGGGTGTAAAAGCTGAGAAGCCTGGAAACCCAAATGCTCTCCGAAAATCTTCATTCATCATAATCTATCTTGCCAAGGAGGCATCATTGTTCAAAATAGCGGTCGCTACGTTACGTAGCGGCCGCATTATCGTCCGTAGTGGTTGTGGCCGCTATGTTATTTGAAAATAGCGGCGCTATGGTCTAAAACCTAGTGGATCTAATCAATTTTAATTTATGACACTGTTTTTCCTATTTCTTCTCTTCAACAGCCTTTCCTATAGTTTCTCTACCCTTATATGGTTGCAAATCACTAAAAAAACACAAGATTGGTGTTACACAAGATTCAGATTTTTGTACCATTTAAATATTTTGCACCGCTACGCCACTACGTACCACCATAACCGCTATGTACCATCCACTACATAGCATTTTGGCCATTGGCCACTACGCCTGTCGCAACCGCTATTTTTATCCTTGGGAGGCATTACATCCTTTAAATAAGCAGAGGGAAAATCTAAAACTAATCTCATCAATTAAACCATCCTACTGTCGGGATTGAAACATCTTAACTTGGAATGAATTAAAGACATAAATCTGAAAAAATAAAATAAAACAAAGACTAAATGTGGGTTGGGCCAATGGTCTAGGTTGAGATGGATGGGCTGGGACCATTGGATGGTCGACCCATTGGGGGCCATCGGTCTGTCCTGCATAAAAAAGACTCAACTTTTTTCCTTATTTTAGTAGATTTTTGTTTGATTGAAGATCGGGGTTGGGTTCACCACAATCAATCAGATTGTGTTTCCCTGACCGCGTCAAATTCATTGTCAAATGGGCTGGTTTGTTTGCATGGAAATGGTACATATGAATATTTTTTGCCAAATGGGCCAGTTTATCTACATGGATTATGGGTTGTTTGTTCGCATGGAATTGGAGTACAAAGGAAGTAGTTAATTAAAATGGGCATGTTTGGAATACATAGGAGATGGTTGATTCAGGTCGGCCTGTTTGTTTGTGTGGAATTGGCATACATAGGAATTCATTTTGAAATGGCCTTTTTTTATTGCATGGAGTTGGAATACATAGGAATTCATTGAGGGAATGTGCCTAGTTTCTTACATGGAATTGGAATACATAGGAAATAATTGATTCAAATGGGCTTATTTGTTTGCATGGAATTGGAATGCATAGGAATTCATTGTCAAATGAGCTTATTTGTTTGCATTGAAGTGAATACTTATGTAGATGAAGCTTACAAAAATTAGATTCATACATTCACACACACGCGCGCGCATATTTTTCATATACATAGTGGACAAAGGGCATATACACCAAACCAAAAAACCAAACCAAACCAAGCCTGTTCCCACTAGGTGGGGTCGGCTATATGGATTTGACGACGCCAATCAAATCTGTTTAGGGCCATGTCCTCCGTTAGATCCATGTAGGCAAGATCATGTTTAATAGTTTCTTTCCAACTTCTCTTGGGTCTCCCTCTTCCTCTCCTATTCTTGGCAATCTCCATGCTTTCACACCTTTTAATAAGTGCCTCCGTTGGATGCCTTCTAACATGGCCGAACCATCTCAGTCGATTTTCTCTCATTTTATCTTCAATCGGTGTTATTCCTACATTGCCCCTAATCTCCTCGTTCCTAATCATCTCTCTTTGTGATCCTGCATATCTATCTTAGCATTCTCATTTCCGCAACTTCCATCTTGTTAACATGATTATGCTTTACTGCTTAACACTATGATCCATTTAACAACGCTGGGCGTACCGCCACCTTATAATACTTTCCTTTAAACTTGAGGGGGACTTTCTGATCACACAAGAAGCCCGAAGCACTCCTCCATTTGGTCCACCCAGCCTGAATCCTATGACTTACATCAGTATCAATCCCTCCATCCTGTTGCACCATAGATCCAAGGTATCTAAAGTTTTCTTTCTCTACAAAGGGCATATACACGTATATATTTATTTAATACATCATATATTAATGGACAAAGGATAGAGTCAGGCTTGGTCAAGCATAAGCTCGGCCCTACCATACCCTTAGGCTTTAGGACTAAAGAAAGCCCTCAATTTTGCAGGCCCTTCAATTGGTGGTTTTTTCAAAATCTGGCCCTGCTATACTCTCGGGCTTTAGGACTGAAAAAAGCCCTTGATTTATTGCCTTTTGTGGGCCAAGTAGGCCTGTCAACGGTCCGGGCCTAGGACTGGGCTGTCCAATCCCTTCTTGCATATTGGGCGGGCCTGCGGGGAGTTGTCCAATCTCAGCCCTAAATTGAACGGGCCTACGTCAAATCCCGTCCCATGGGGCCCGGACCGGGCTAGGGCTTAGCATGATCTTGAATATAAGCTAAACATTCTCTAATTATTCCTATACTACCACTGGACACCAGGTGTGAATCGGACTTTAAACCCTAATTTTTTCCGAGCTTGGGACTGGCAATGCAATGCAACGAGTATCATGGCGGAGTGTTTTTTATTTTTTATTTTTTTGCCGGTGACAGAGCAGAAAATAAGAAAATCAATAGAAATTAACTAAGTATCCTATGTGTTTTAAGTAATGTATAAAAGAACTCAGTAGAAATGAACAAAAATCATTTTTTTTAATATGTCTAAAAAATCTTTCCTTTTTTTTTTTTTATTTTTATTTTTATTTTTATTTTTTTTTGCTTTGGCTCATTGGTCAGGAGGAAGGAGGTTCAAACCTCCCACCAGGGATCGACCCCTGGTGGGAGGGATGGGAGCGAGATGCCTTACTAATAGGCCATCCCTATGTTCCCATCTAAAAAATCATTTAGTGCATTCCCGTTATTGTATAAATCATTATCACTAGTTGGGTTGTGATTGAATCAATCCCGGGCATTATCACTAGTTGGGTTGTGACTGAATCAATCCCGGGCACAAACTAATGCTTCTACCATATCCGGTTTCAAAGTAGTCCTATGTGGGCCAAGTACCCTGCCTCGAATGCTATATGCTGACTCTGAAGCAATTGTGGACACATGGATAGCTAAAATATTGCAAGCCATATGAGATAAAATAGGATACTTTGCTGAATTCAATTTCCACCATTGTAATATATCTATTGTGTTATCTTCTTCTGCAGACTTGTCATCAAAATAACGATCTAATTCCGTTTTTTCTTCTACAACTACCTTATTGGTAATTTCTTTTTGATACCTTAAAAAAAGAGAATGAGTCTTTCCATGTTCATCATCACCAACCTTTCTTTTAGATTGCCTACTAGTTGCATCATTTTTATCTACCATTTGATCACTATCTTTAGCACCAAATCTCACACAATACTCCGCATAAAGCTTTTTAGATAGATTATGAGCTTATGTCATATGATTACTTCTATATTCCTCTGTTTCATATAATATCATAAAAACACATTCCAAGCACACTATCTTAAAGGAGTGATCAAGAAATACGGTTATTTCAAATAGTTGATTATAATTATTCCAATATTTCTAAATTCTTCCATCATCACTTAAGCCATTCTTGCATAAACAAAATAAAAATCACCAACACTTTTGTACCAACTCATTATGTATTGTATATACTTCAGGTAAATTTATTAAAAAAAGAGTGAAATATGCTTGCGGGTGGGCCAAGCTGGGCCGAGCTTGTTGTACCCATTCCCAGTCCCATTTTAGCCGGGCTTTAAAACCATTGTCCAAGCCTAGCCCGCTGGGCTCAAATTTTTTAAAAGCCCTGTATTTTTGGGCTTTGGACCGGTCGGGCCGGGCCAAGTATTCATTTTAACGGGCTCAATTAACAGGCTTAGTCGGGGCCCCTCGTCAGAGAGCTGTATTGATAGGCCTACTTCTAGGTTTCCAAGTATTATACACCAAAGTCATAGTTCAATTAACTGCGCCCCCTCCCTCTTACATGTGATGTCATTCCTTTAATGTATCTCTTAGGGACCATTTGGTATTTCACTTGTAAAGTGAATGCAAAGTGAAGGGTCAATTTTAAGAGACAAGAAAAGAAGCTGGGTTTTGTCAAAAAGTACAAAATTGAGATTCTGTACTTTTTTATAGGACCCCTCATCTTTTCTTGTCTCTTAGAAGTGACCCTTCAATTTGAAATCACTTTAGAAGTGAACTTCCAAACGGTTATTCACTTTTTGTTTGTAGAGTTCTGTTGTGCTGAGTGCTTTGGAAGTGTATTTGCATGCTTCATAATTCTAATTGATAGATTTGTTGTGAATAGGTTATATCTCTTGCACACTCGTCCATATACTAGTCAGAAGCACTTTCAAAATAATGGCTATAAAGCTCAGTTGCATGAGGATGGGCATGTTTGCTGGAATTTGGTACTGGGACGAGTCTGATTCGGGAAATCCTTAAAAAATAGAATTTGTGGATTCAGCATAATATTCAAATAAGTTTAAGTGGATTTCTTTTATTTCAAATATAAATTATGTGCAAAAGTGGCACCACTAGAAAATTTTGTAAGCTTTTATTCTAAATAATCAAGTAAAATTTCAATCTATAGTTCATTTTGAATAGAAGAAAACATGTATTATTTTATCAGCTACGGAAAAATGCTTCGGCAATAGAAGAAGCTGTGAATAATACAACATGGTTCTGTGTGAAAGAAGTACCGAAGTCAATATGTAGCTCATTCTAAAGAATACTGCTGCTATTTTCAGTCACTCTATTTAAGTGCCAAACAGAACTTCTCCTTTTATTATACATTTACTGCCATGTACATATGGTAACTCCATCTCTTTGTTGTTTCGTAAGAGATCTTGAATATTCATTGCTGGTTAAATGATTTATTATTGTGTGCTCTGCACTTGTCATCTGATCATTAAACTATTTACTTAACTACAGAATATTCTTTTGGTATTGGAATTGATATCTATTCTGTCTAATATGATGTAGGATCGTGTCCCTGCATTTTCAGCTAAAAGTGCTAGAGAGTTCATACAGAGAGAATTAGGAGCTCCTGTCAATATATTGTTCAAGGAGTTTGATGACCAGCCCATAGCAGCAGCTAGCCTTGGTCAGGTGTTCGATCATTCATTCCTTTTAGAAGAGTTTGTTCATTTTATTGTAATATACGCATGTTTAGATTTAAATTAGCAGGCAATTTGGTATATCATTTGGGGAAATTGTTAAATCACCAATCCTTTCTCTTGTTTCTCATTGCTTTGAAAATAGAAAAATAAGATATATAATTGGAAATTTTCTTTTAATTGTTGTATACCTTGATCACATGACATGATACTATAGTCAGAAATAAGGCATGGCATGGTTCCATAAGGGTACGATTGTGTATGCGCAACATAAACCAGTTCCGCAGACCTTTTCCTCTTCCACAGAAAAAAAAAAAAAAAAGTAAGAACAAATCTCAGAACACCCCCCCCCCCCCCCCCCCCCCCCCCATCTTGTAAATGGGCCCATATAATGTAACACATGTGACAGATTGCAATGTTTGTCAAAATCATCATTTTCACATGAGTAAATGAGTGAATCCAACATTTTTAGTTGTATTTGGATTTTTTGGATTTTTTGGACTTTTTGACAAATTTCTCAAAATCCATGAAGAATTATGTCTTGATATTTACTATTAATATAAGAATACTAGACCCTTCAGATCATGAGATATTACTGTTAATATAAGAATACTAAACTCTTCGGATCATGAATTGGGGGCCGACAAAAGTGTAGAAAATTAGATCTATTTGTGCGGACCTTTTCACAAATTACTCAAAATCTATGAAGATATAAGATAATCAACTCAAGGTCTTGGGGTTTATTAGTTCAATAAACAAATTGCACAGTTTGGATTACAAATATGGGGCCCACAGGAATAAAAAAAATAGAGGTTGTTGATGGGGCCCACAAGAAAAGATTCACCGTGTTTTGGACTATACTAGTGCCTTTTTGTAAAGGGGCTTGTGAATCATTTTCATGATTGTATGACTTGTTTCAGACTGCTTGCACCATCTAGGCCAAGGTTAAACTCATGAAGGGACTCAGGAGTCATGGTTTTTTTTTTTTTTTTTTTTCAAATAATTTCAAAAATATTAAAAAAGGAATCCATTACTTATAAAATACAAATATACATATATTACATGCATTCATGATAATCAATTCAAATTAATAAATTTATATATGCAATAAGTGTGCCACAACAATAAAAATAAAAGAAAAATATTGCATATTACACAATTTGTTGGTCCAAATACCGAATGTAAAAGATCAAATACAAGTTTCAAATTGCATTTCAGTCATCATTTTTAAATTGTTGACTCCAAACCTCGTGCATAATTAGTTATAAATAAATTTTAATTGTTTAAAATTAGGTCTACTTATTGCATGGGTCAAAAATGCAAACAACTAATTAAAATGAGATGACCCAGGCAAGTCTCCTCATTATTTGACTCGGTCCTTCATAAAAACGAGATGACTCGGGAGGGTCAATCAACTCGAAGAGATTACCAACCATGATCGAGACATGGTATATATATCCCATGTATGATTTGTTTACAGCGCATCCAATTCTTCCTACATTGCTTGTTGCCAACAAGTTTGCCTCATAGCTTGCAAACAAGAGTTAATGGAAATTGAGGACAAGTAGCGAGCAAAGATATATTAAGAAATCCAAAACGATAAGGAGGTTTTAAGGGTTGAGTGGACGTGTGAAGAGGAAGAGGATCATGACTTGGATCAGGTGCTAGAGGCAGTTTTCCATGAGGGTCTTCTTCCATATTTGCTTAATGGTGATCTCTTTGCATGTGAACACTCCCAGGTTTAAATCTCGTACTAAAAGCAGAAATGTTGGTGAAATCAGTAAGGTAACAGTCTGAAGATGAAGGCAGAGAGGCATTATGATGTTGAAAAAGAATTAATTTCCAAAAGAAACAACATTTCAGGAAATACAAATACGCCGAACAAAGGGATCATAACGAAGAAACCCATTTTGATTTAGAGCACAACCAAGAGACGCACATCTAGCAAGCAGATTGAGCGGTCAGTTTATTTATTTATTTTTTTCAGATTAGGGAACATGAACAAAATAGAGAATCTGAAATGTATGAAGATGATTATAGCTAAGATGATTTCCATGCATTTTAAGATATGGAGATTGATGCTAAATCTTTGGAAAGGAAAACTATTGATGGGATGAGCTGCAGTAGAGATGGCCTCTACCTAAAAATGGGATGGAATTGAAGCTTCAAGGATCAAGGTTTTGGTAACATCCAAGAGGGTCTATTTTTTCATTCCGCATCCCCTTGCTCCTGAGGACTGTAACGAAAAGTCTGCTGGGAAATAATTCCTTTGATTTGGAAGAAGTTTTGAAACTCGTTAGAATATACTCCCCTCCAGAATCTGATTGGAGAGTTTTGATGGATATGGAAAATTCATTTTCAACATAGGCCAAAAACCGTGTGAAAGCATCCAAACTTCAAATTTGGAATGCAAGAAAGAAATTCATGTGCAATGACTATAATCATCAATGAATGGGACAAATTATCCATGATGTGAATGTGATACAGTAGGAGCAATCCCCCAAACATAAGTTTGAATCAAATCAAACAATTTGTGGTGATGTCATTGTGTGTGGGGAATGGAAAAAATTATTTTTATTCTCTTGACTACTTGCACAATCAAACGAAATATCTTGAACAAAAAACATGAGATTTTTTTAATAATAAATTAGATCAACATAAATAACATTTTTTTGGCGTTAGGATGCCCCAAACGTTTATACCACTATTGGCATACATTATGAGGAGGACACAGTTATTAATTTCGTTTCGTTTTGGCCGAAATGGCTGAAAATTTTCGTTTCGGTCAAGTGGCCGAAACAAAATTTCGGCCAAAATTTTTCGGTTTGAATTTCGGCCGAAATTCGGGATTTCGGCCGAAATGTGACTTTTCGGCCAAAATAGAATTTTACATAATTAATTTTTTTTTTTAACCTTTTTTTACACATATATTTTGTATTTCTTATTTTTTTTCACAAAATATAATTCCAAAAAAATTACTATAATGGATTAAATCTATATTTATTACTTTTTCTATTTTTTTTTTACTTATATATGTATATATTATATTATATTTTTCCCGAAATGTAATTCCGGAAAAGTTTCGCCGAAATCCCGAATCGGCTGAAAATTTTCATTTTGCAGGCCAGAGCGAAATGAGGTCCGAAACGATATCAACAACTATGGGAGGACAACAATGAAAATGAAGGCTTATTCTTGGGATATTGCAAGGTGTTAATTCTTACGGAGGACTTCCTTTTTTATATTTGAGTGTCTCATACAAGTAAGGTCTATGACAATTACTCCCCTTTTATTGGGGTGATTACATTAACAAAATCCCACTAAAGGGGAAACTAAAACAATCACTAATTTTTGGTGGCAACCAAAAACAATCACAAATCAAAGAGGATTTGATACAGATTATACAGATTTGTTGAGAAGCTTTTGTGTTTAACAGAGCATATATTGGTAGTCCATGTGGGATCCACGTTTTGGATGGCTGTGAGAATATGGATGGTGATTTGGTAATGGGATCAGTTTGAGAGATACGTGGAGAAGATGAGTATCGCAAAGGCGCCAAAAGGGTCTGAAATTCAGATTGGGCATGATGGTGAGGGCTATACCTGTATTATGGAACAATGGCCCACATGTTGGGACCATAGGGTGGGGGACGTTTCAGGGGCTTTATTTTATCATTCATTCTTTTAGTTCCATATTTTTTGTTGTTTTTATTTGATGCTTTTGGAGATTATGGTAAATTTTGTGATTAGGAGTCTAATTAACTAGTGCAAGATTTAAACACCTTAATTTGTTATTTGCAGATACTTCATAAGAGGCGATATATCTCAGTTTAATCATATCTGATAATAGGGGTTATTATATAAACCTCCTCTTTTTTTTTTTTTTTTTGTCAACCTCATAACCCCTCTCTATCTTTGCTAATCTTAGATACCCCTTATTTTTTCTGTCGTTCTCCATAAAAACCCTGTGACTCACTGTCAGTTGAATTCTTTCAGGCTCTCCAGAAAGTGACAATAATCACTTCTACAGTGTTTAGATGAATATGACTTACGATTTCAATAAAGTTAAATTTCCATTTCAAGCTGTTTTCCATCTGTTTTTTGGAGCATGAGGAGCTTTATTTCAATGCGTGATTAGGAGGGTTCAAATGATACCTTGTGAATTGAGTTCTCTTTCTTGTACTAAGATTTTTCCCCTTGATTATCTTTTTCTTTGAGTTTTGGCTTCACTAAGGGATTGAGCTAAAAGGTTTTATTCCTGTGATTTGATAGCTCTATCTGGAGATTCTCTAAATAAATTCATTGTAACAGCATGGTATCCTCTGATACAAAGCTATTATTTAATGGATTCAAAGTCTTCATCTATATTAATTGGTAATAAAGTATTTCGTAAATGAACTATGGCCTTAAATCAAAGATTTTTTATTTGTGAAAGTGGGTTCAAATCTCTACAATAGATAAAACTTTGATGTTTAAGTAGGCTGAAATTTTTTCTGACTAATTAAATCAAGCTGAAAATTTTATAATAAAGGAGATACTCAACCAGAATTTCTCTTCTCACATTAATATGCCAAACCCATATGAGTTGTGAATGCTAGGAAGCCAATTCCTCCAACTGTCCAACCTGGAACCTTTTTTGGTTGACAATTTTGTGGAATGATCTGCGACAGGCTACTAATATATGCGTACCACTATAACTATTGTGAATTGATGTTTGGAGGACAAAAGGTAAATGTTCTCATGATAGAAGTTGGAATTATGTGGAAATTACGATTCTCATTTGGGTAGAAACTTTTGAATTTGAAGTGGATAACAATTCTTTTCTTTTCTTTTTGTCATTATTCAAGGGTTTTTTTTTTTCTCATGTAGTCAATGGTCATGTATATGGTTTATTGATTCCCTGCCCTCTGCTTATTTGATTTCTAATGATCACTGATTTCAGGTGCATCGAGCTATTCTACATAATGGAGAGAAAGTGGTAGTTAAAGTTCAAAGGCCTGGTCTGAAGAAGCTCTTTGACATTGATTTAAGTAAGTGATGCTTGTCAAGAGGGGTTATCCAAGTTTGGTGCATGTGGAACAGCATTGTATAGATAGATTGTGCATTATCTTAGGTGATTGTAAAAATCGTGGGGGTATACTTTTCTGATCTTTAGTTGATTTAGCTTGTAACTTTACCTGGACAAGGGGTAAAGGATGTTGCTAAATCATTATCAATAGGTGTAACTTCTTACATTAAGGACATAACAAATCTCCAAATTTATTTTTGTGTGTGATCACTTCTCATGGTATAAAGTCCAGTTTTGACCCATTATTGAGGGGCTGTCTTTGAGTTGGTTGACACCTTAGATTTATAGGATTGAATAGTGTTCATGGTATTGGAGCATAGGCTTCTGATCTCTCTGTGCAAGAAGATCAAGATACTGGCTGTATATCCTTGGTGTGTCCACTTCCAGATCTTTTTTTTTTTTCCATTCCAATTCTTCTGGGAGACTGGAGGTTTGATTTGTTGCAACTATGGTGTCTGTCTGATGTTTTGATGACCATTGTATTTGTGCATGTGGAGGATTTCTAGTGGGGCCTATGTCCGAGTTATCACAACTAGGATTATAGTGATCATGTTCTCCCTCTTTCGTATATGTGATAACTTCTCGAACCAATCAACAAGAAGCTAGACTAGTTCAATTCATGATGGCTCTGAGATCTGATTTGATCGCATTTGCGGTTTGTAGTTTCAATGCTCTCCTCTCCCAACCATTGATGCTACCATAAATGATTTTCTCGTTGATGAACAGACTCAGAACTACTTAAATAGGAAGAAAATAGTGGATTCTCATAATTCTTTACTTAGCACAATTCCTCAAATTGGTTTGTTTAGTTCTAGAGATCAAAGGGCCTTCTCTTCATGATATCTGCGATAATTGCTAATAAGGGCATTGGAAGCATGATTGCCCTATTCAGTTGTTGGGAAATATACTTAATGCAACAAACGCTATTCCTCTTGATGCACGCTAAGGGCCAAATGTATCCTTGGAGACTCATAACACAACATGGATTAATAATCGGCCAACCCGAGTTGAGGCAGGTCCTATGGGGCTCGGACTCGAATTATGGGACTCGGCCGAGTCCCATATGTTGGGAAAGTCCTACATCCCACATCGCCCAAGTAATGGGTTCGACAGGCTTTCCACCTACCAGCTTAAGCTTTTGAGTTGGTACATGGTATCTTTCATGGTATCAGAGCTAGTTCCTGTCGTTCTTGTGTAGCCCATGTGGTAGGCTCTTCCATGAAATTTGTTGGGCCTGCATATGAGGGTGAGTGTTGGGACTTGGGAAAGTCGCACATCGCCCAAGTAATGGGTTTGACATCCCTTCATATACCTGTTTGGGCCTTCCACCTATTAGCTTAAGGGTTGAAATATGGTATCTTACACCATAGGACTCACGCAAGTTGCACACCTATGCAACTCAGCTACACTCGGCTGACTATTTTGATTTTAAATTAGGACTCAACCCGACTCGAATCGGACTTGGCCCTGACCGAGTTAGGCCCGAGTCCAAATTTTTTTTTTTCCTTTTCACACAAGGCCAAAGAAGACCAGCACAAACCTTGTCCAGTTAGAGGGCCCATAAATTAAGTGATTAATTAGTCACATGTTAAATAAGGGCATTATGGTCATGTCACACGCCAAATCAATTTATGTCTTCATATTTTAGGAAGTTTCGCCTTTGAGAATCCATTTGATTATAGCATGTTTTAAGTTTAGCAAATTTGTTAGTCAAAATCTTGTGGGATCATAATTAGAAATTGCAATCTCTAATTAAGGTACCAAAGGGATGGTTACTAGTCTATATAGATTGTAAAGGATCCTCACTAAATCAAGTGAACATTTTACTCTATTCCTATCTCAAGTTTCTGAAAAAACCCTCTTAGACTTGTGTAAGGACTCCTTGGCATCTCTAATGTGTGCAGGCTCTATTGGGATTGCTCCAAGATGTGTGTGAAAACTCTACATTGATCCACCTTCCAGTATCTCACATTGGCCTGTACATCCTCCCGAACCACTTCTTAATCCATTGTAGCCCTCAACACTTATAAGCTAGGCCAGTGTGCAATAGTGTTGGCAATAGGCCATGGCTGAGGAATCGTAGGCTCTTCATTACAATTATACTTGTGATCTTGTCCCTTGTCTTTCATGAATCACTCCCTATTGTTGTAAATGGCTTGATGCAGTTAAATTGCACTTTGATGGCTTTCTTAGATGCTAGAATGCCTAGTTGGTGACCATAGGGAGTTGACACGTTAATGTCATTGACTATGTTCAGACTATTGCACCTACTGCAAAGATGACCTTAAGTCGTAATCTTTCTATTGCTACTTCTAATTCTTGGCCTCTCTTCCAGATGAATGTTAAGAACTCCTTCGTGGAGATCTTAAGGAGACAACAGGGAAGAAAAATCTTACTTGTCTACATTGACGACGTAGTTACTCTGATAGCAGCTTGGATGGTAATCAATGACGGAGGATTCTTCAATACTCATTTCTTATGAAGGGTTTGGGCCATTTAATATTCTTAGGTAGCCATCTCTGCGGCTGCGACATTTGTTTGTTAGAAAAAATACACACATTTTCTAATCCACATGGCCTGACTAGCTAATGCTAAGCCTGTTGATATTCCTTTAGAGCCAAATGTTAAGTTTCATCATGATGAAGGGGGCATTAGTTGAAGATACTTGTTTGTATCGACGTCTTGTGGGCAATCTCATATATCTTATAGCTACTTCTCCTGACATTTCTTAGGCTATACATATAACGAGTCAATTTATGTCTGATTCACATTATCTTCATATGGTCGATGTTCAGCATATCATTTGATACAAGTGGCACCTCCAGTGCTAGTCTATTCTTCACATCCTTATCATCGATCCACTTTATTGTCTTTGTCGATTCAGATTGGACCGGATGTCTTCATGTTAGACACTATCGGGTGGTGTGTGTTCTTGGGCCCTTCTTTAGTTTCCTACAAATGCAAAAGCAGTACGTGTTGTCTAAATCTTCTATTGAGGCAGAATCTCATTCCATGCTGTTGACATGCTCCAAAATTCTTTGGCTCTGGGGCTTGGTGAATTAATTGGGGTTCCCAGTATATCTGAGAGACTGTGGCTTAAGGAATCAAATCTTTTAGGAAGATTCATACATCTGAAAATCCAACAAATATGTTTATGAAGTATGTTCCTATAGACAAGTTTGAGCTTTGCTTGGACCTGATCAATATCACTCAGCATTGAAGAGTGATGGCTGCGCCTAGTGAGAGTGGGTGTATGGACGTGCTTTTCAGCAAGGTAAAAGAGGTTGACGACGTTGACGATTATCTTCCAGGTGGCTTAAGTTTTATGGAATCCAAGCCAATATGGAAATTGTTGAGGTTATGTCTTGTATTTGGGTAAACCGTATTGTTCCTTGAGTTTGTTAGGGACCAGGTTTTGGTAAGGGGTATTTTCGTAATTGTATTGGGCTTTCTCAGGGCTTAAGAAAGAGGAAGTTATATATATATATATATATATGGGAGGTGCTCTTGTGAGAGACACTCTCACCTTACTATGAGAGATAAGGTGGAGGCCCTCACATCCATATCCAATGCCAAAAACTTAAATGTGAGTGCCCCCACCTTTATCTCTCATAGTAAGGTGAGAGTGTCTCTCACAAGAGCACCTCCCTATATATATATATATATATATATATGTGACATAGGCACACACCGCAAATGACGTGAATCCTTTTGCAATCTCTCCCTTGTGTGTTTGCTTTGTGTGATTTGATTGTCACTTGCATGTTTCAGTTTCCACATGCGCACAACACACCTTATGGATGAATGCTTATCCATAACTCACCGATTACTTGAATTCATAATGCCAAATAACTATTGAGTACTTGTAGAGTTTATCCCCCTGATTTAGATATCCTCATAACCCCTTATTTAATTCACTTGACTTCTTTGATGAAGAGAACCTGATCAATGAGTTTTCTCCCCTTGATCTAGCTAACCTCCAATCCTTAGATTATTTTTCCTATTTTTTATTATTTTTTTCCTATTTATAGGGGATAACCCCTTAGAATTTTGTACAAAAAACAACCTGACATCTGCAGTTACCATAAGTATGTGAAATTGACATTGATAGTAATAGCTGATGGAATTTTCCCCATAACAGAGTAGCTAAGGCTTAACGTTCAATGCTCCTAACATTGCCAGTCCCTTGGAACGTGCAATTCCATAGTTCTCATACCACTCTATCTCATCAGAACCCACCCATTAAACATGTATGCAGAGATATGATTCAAACTATCTTTTTTCTTTTCTGTACTGAATCTACACTGCAATTGTGTTAATCATCTATTATTTTGGTCCAGGAAACTTGAAGTTAATTGCCGAGTATTTTCAGAACAGCGAAGCGTGGGGAGGTCCTACTAGGGATTGGATAGGTATTTATGACGAGTGTTCGACGTAAGCACTGAACATCTATCATCTTTGCTGCTTGCCATTTTCCATTTGCAGTATATTGTTTATTTTTTTTAACATGACTGTTTTATTTTGATGCAAGTGGTTGTTGTGCCAAGTGCATTCCTCTTCAATAATTTGTGACGTATACAAAAACTTTCACAACTATAATTTGTTGTTTCTTCAATATCTACTTGATGTGGATAGCGAGAAAGATCACATAATTGAGCACGTTTTAGCTATTTGGAGGTGTATGATCGCACATGTGGTTCGAACCGATGTGTGAACTTTTGGCTTTGATTAGGACCCAAACAGCCCCCAAAATATGCATTAAAACACACAATCAGGGGCTGTTTTGAGTTAATGTAACACTAACAGTAAAGTGGGCAGATGGCGCTCATTTTTGGTGCTGTGGTTAATGGGACTAAATGGTTCCAAACACACTTAGGTCCTAGAGCCCCAGGGTCTTGCAGGGAATGACTTGCAGATGGCGCGGTCCACCATCACAGTATGTGGGCCGTGTGGGGCCACAGGCAATTCTGTCCAGAGAAGTCTGGAATGACCTGCTCACATGAATAGTAAATTTCTCTTTGATTTATTAGTAATTGGATTCTTATTGGGTGTTATTAACCTTACTTAGAAAGTGTGATTGTATTAGGATTATTATGGGTCTTAGATTAGGTTTTTATGAAGGGTTTTTAGCTTTTTATAAGGACGAAGAGTTGACTATGGCATTGCTGTAGGACAGAACAGTCAGGCAGTCAATGTTTTTTAGTCTTCTTTCTATTGTAACCTGCAATTAGCTTCGATTAATACCCTATTAATTTGACACAAATGCAAGAATGATTGGATTGAGGATTTGATTGCCTATTGTGAGGATTTTAAGACTGTTATATGTATGATAGTTGACTCGTGCCTGGGGATAGTCAACAGCGCATATGATGAATGAAGAATTGATTCTTTTTTTTTTTTTTTTAATTATTTCTCCCACCACTTTGTTTCTATCTATCTTTTTTCTTGGTGGCTTGTGGTGTCTGTGCATAAGAACTAACCTTTTGGTGGATCAAATCCCGTGCCATCCTCAACTTTTTCAAGTCCAAAGAGAAAGCAATCACTACACACTCCCTTGTAATAGCAGTAAGATAGAGTTATATGCTTTTTTGGGGTTTGACTAGGTTCTCGTGACTGCGACACTAGTCACTACTTGTAATGCCCCACCCTACACGCATGCATGATATTGTCCGCTTTGGCCCATGGGCCTCACGGTTTTGTTTCAGGTAGGTCTCATGCAAGGTAAGGGTGAAAGCTCTACATATAAATCCCAGTCACTTTCCTCTCTACAGTCGATGTGGGACTCTAGGGTGTCACAATCTACCCCCTTTAGGGCTGCAAGTCCCTGTGCAGTAGCCCGTCAGTCCTCTTGGCCAGCCCACTTGCACAGGACCACGACAGGGGCCCACACTCGAACGAGTTGAGAGTCAGCTTTGATACCATTTGTAATGCCCCACCCTACACGCATGTATGATATTGTCCACTTTGGCCCATGGGCCTCACGGTTTTGTTTTTGGTATGTCTCAACCAACCAAAAGGCCTCATATAAGGTAAGGGTCTAAGCTCTACATATAATCCCATTTACTTTCCTCTCTACAGTCGATGTTGGACTCCAGTGCGTCACACTACTCCCGTACATGAACCAGAACTTTAGGTGGTATAGAGTAAAAGTTAGGACCAATGATTCAATGTAGATTGTATGTGAACACATTCCCATGTTCTTGGCATCCACTTTGTTAACTGTTATCTCCTATCTAAGGATCTTTGGTAACCATATTTATTAGCTTATTGTTTTATTCCTGTAGCCCATTTAGCCAATAGATGATCGATGCTATGTACTGATTTTTATCTAATTAGCATGAGTGAGAAAACCTTCTTATCTAATTTCTCTCAAACATAAATGAATACATCATTTTAATTAAAAAGGTACAATTTGACATAATCCAGTCTCAACATCTCTTCCGAATAGTACCATGAAAATTCAAATTTTTGATGAGTTGGGATTTTGATGGTATTCTGGCTTGGTATGAGGATGGTAAATTCCCAGATGCTACACTATTGAGTAGCTAGTCTCCAATTTGGTCTGCATCAAAAGTAAACATTGAAGCAGTGTTGAATATCATACTACCATGGGCTAGATGGGACAACAGAACAGGGCATCTACATTATGTTACTACAAGTAGTGTTTGCGGGTGTAGAGAGTGAATATGTTCATATGTTCATCTCCAACTAAGCGAGAGAGAGAGAAGAGGGAGGGGGGGCAGGGGGGGGGAGGGGAGGCGGCTTAGGGTTAACATCAGCATGATCATATCATCTCGTTTCATTTAATGGCCTAAAGGATCTAACAGTGGAAAATTAAAGTGATCCAATTGAACATGAATTATTAATCTGATTGACATCAAATTTGTACACAATTCACCTCATTTCATTTAATGGCCTAAAGGATCTAACAGCGAAAAATTAAAGTGATCCAATTGAACATGAATTATTAATCTGATTGACATCAAATTTGTACACAATTCACAGATTGTAGGTGTAATTGGGGCTTCATATCATCTCGTTTCATTTAATGGCCTAAAGGATCTAACAGTGAAAAATTAAAGTGATCCAATTGAGCATGAATTATTAATCTGATTGACATCAAATTTGTACACAATTCACAGATTGTAGGTGTAATTGGGGCTTCATATCATCTCGTTTCATTTAATGGCCTAAAGGATCTAACAGTGAAAAATTAAAGTGATCCAATTGAGCATGAATTATTAATCTGATTGACATAAAATTTGTACACAATTCACAGATTGTAGGTGTAATTGGGGCTCTGGGATATATTTAGGGATACTTGGAAAGCTTTAAGCTTCTGACTACACATGAATGCGCTTCTATTTGAGTGTGTGCCTATGTGCACACATATAGGGATAGAGTGAACCTTCATGGAGGGTGTTGAAGAGGCTTATTCAAGCAAATGGAGAAAAATACACAGCAGTTATGTTTGCCAAGATGGCATACTTCAGGTTTGCCTTCCGCTTCTGCTGCTAATTTGGCAGGAAACTATTCCTTTTAAGGTAGGAAAAAATGGTCTAGGGGAATGGAAAGAGTTAAGGCCTAAGGGAAGTGTTTAAGAGCAACCAATATTCTTTTTAATAAGACAAGCACCTGCATGTAACATTTTGAGGAAAGTTTAGTCTGATTTTGTCACTACATTGGTTTCTTAGAGCATTGCATTCCTAATTAGATTCTTAATACTTAGGTGGTATATTAAGTTGAGTTGGGTCAGTGCCATGCTCCTGGTTGTTGCTGGATGGTCATTTGTAGCAGTTCTAGGTATAGCTGCTAATTGGACCTGGATGGGCAAGAAGACCAGGATGAGAAAGAGAGAGTACTACTAATTTTATTGTATTAGAGAGAGAGAGAGAGAGAGAGAGAGAGAGAGAGAGAGAGAGAGAGAGAGCATTTTGTTGTGCAAATGTTTTACATCTGTTATTCCTTTTTCAAATTTGTTGTATTTTTCTATTTATCAGTCCTGTGTATCCAATGCAACTTGTAAGAATCTTGTGAATCTTGCATTCCTCTGTATTTCAGGATTTTGTATCAAGAAATTGATTATATTAATGAAGGCAAGAATGCTGATAGATTCCGGCGGGATTTTCGAAATGTAAAGTGGGTCCGCATTCCTGTATGTTTCTTTTGCTACATGACTACAAATTTTCAACTTTCTTTTCGCTACTGAATTTCGATGATCAACTTAAAACATCTGTCAAGTGTTTTCTTTACCTTATTTGTGTGCTAAATAAAATTACCCATACTCTTGTCGACCAGCGTTGCCAATTCTTATGAAAACCTTGCATTGTTTTTGTAGCTTGTTTATTGGGACTACACTGCCTCCAAAGTGTTGACATTGGAGTATGCTCCAGGTTAGTATTACTGATTTTGTAAGATACATTGAATTTTATACTTGGTAGGGATGCGATAAAATTGAATTTTATACTTGGTAGGGATGTGATTAAAGTTGTTAGCATGTTATGCGTGCATGCAAAATAATGTTGATTATTTTTATTTTTTTTATGGAGACTTTCATTGTTGCAAATGTAGAATGCTAGTGATAGAAGCTAGAAGTGTAACTGATAATGATAACTCCCACATCAGCACAAAAGATTGTAATCCAAAATGTTGCTAAAAAATACATATGCACTAAATATATTAATTGGCGACCACTATTCATGAATCAAATATAGATAGGAACTTTCATATTGAAGAGCTAAATCAAGGCATCAGATGTTAAGATGATCCTAACTCTATATTTAGCAATTAAAAAAAGAAGAGAGGAAAGAGGAAGCCTGTATTGACTGAATTCTCAGCAATATGCAAAGCAGCTTATCTCCAGGTAGATCATTGAAAGTTGAACCTTAATTCTTAGATCTGTCGATGATCCTCAACACTTCACACACTGCATGTGCCATGGCTTGATACTTGGCCTCATAATAGATTGTACTACCACATGAAGTTTTATGCTTTCACAAGAACTAGGTCACTCTCCACAACTTTTAGTAACCTAATATGGACCTTCTTGACTAACTTAGGTTTGCTCTAAAATTGTCATAACCACTTAACAGGAGGGCCATATATTTATATTATTGTTCATGAAGTACAATTACATGAATATTCTTTTGAAAGGGTTTAAAGAGAGGATACGTACAAGGGTAAACTTAGAAGATCTAATGTACAAGTAGTTACTTAGAGGTGCTCAGCTTAGTAGGTTCATCATGCTCTGCTGGTGTACTGGAATCAATACGCTCTTCACACTCCCCCTTGAAATGATGTTCTATTTTGATATATTTTGTTTGTTCGTGAATTCCGAATTTTCCAAAAGTATAATAGAACTTTTGTTGTCTGAATAAAGAGTAGGCGCTGAGACAGAAACATTAGATTTCTTAAGTGTCGAAGCCAGATGACTTTGAAGCACGCAGAGGACATGGATCAATATTCTGTTTCTGTAGATTACTTGGAAACACTATCCTGTTTCTTATATTTTCAAGAAATCAAGGAACATCCTAAAAAGTCACACCAACCAATTCTCGATCAATGAGTGTTAGGACATCCTTCCAATCAGTGTGAGTATAGGCAACAAGCATTAGGGAAGAGTCTTTCGAAAAGATAAATCCACATCTTGAAGTTCCATGTGGATAACAAATTATGCAAAGAATGATACTGCAGTGAAGATGTCGTGGGTTGGACATAAATTGGCTGACAAACTGAACTGCATAGGAAATATCTGGTTGATTCGTGATGAGATAAATAAGACAGGCAACCAATTTCCTGTAAAGAACAAGGTCCAAAATAAGTTCACTTTTCTTGCTATATTCGACAGTCAGCTCAATGGGAATATCGAAAGTCTTTAGTCTGTCATTCGAGCCATGTCAGTGAGATCCGTGCTGTATTGATGTTGAGATAGAAAGATACCAGTAGCAGGAGAATAACCGTCTCAACCCAAATTCCGGGGCCCTATCGGATTCCGGATCGTAATTCTTTGGCAATATTCACTAAGCATTCATCAAATAATTTTCCTCAAGGAATTAGGCATTTAAAAAAATCTAGTATTTCAATTAATTTATGAAAGTCAATAAACATCAATTGTCTCTAAATAAATAAAATTCTCATGTCCTCACTTTAAGCCATGAAGTCCTAAAACATTATTGAAATGAATAAATAAAAATTTCCACTAGAAAGGGCTAATCCCACTATTAGCTGTTTTGGAAATTTCCACTCTCTCTTCAACCACGCATGCTGAAATCTACAGGCTGAAAGTATGCTCCGGCCCTCCCGCAATGCAATTACTTGAAGGGGGCAACCCAACATCAGTAACACTGGTGAATGAATTTTTCTAATTACCAATACAACATAGAACATAATATCAAATACAATTCGCAAGACTAGATTAACAAGTAAAGTGCAATTATAAGTTTATCCAGTTACTGCTTCCCGTAATGCAACTCATGAATTACATCCTCGCACCCTGTCCACATTACCACGCCACCAAGGCTATACACGCATCAACATGCCATTCTGGCATTAATCAATGTCCACGTCCCCCAAGGACTTGCCAACACAGCGGCCATCATAGCCCAGATCCATAACATAACCTGAACACCAAGCCCATAATCTCCATAACCATAAGGGACCCCGAATACAAGTCCACCATCACATGCATGCTCGTAATTTAGAGTGCATTACTTTTCTTATCAAATCTGATTCCATTTACAGGCCATCAATATCATACAACCAAGAAACATGAACGGAAGATAATATAAATTAGCACACATTATGTAGCAGTGTGGGCCCAGCCCCAAACACCATCCAGATTGTCATTGCCCCACATCTAGTCATAATTGGTAGTTAATGGTGTAGAGGTGACCCCACCCTGTTCATCATCAACCCATTCCATAAAAATCCAGAATTCCTACAGAACTAATAAATAAGACATTCAGGATTCCATAATATTTAGTTTAAAACATTAGGGTCCAAAAGCAATTTCAATACAATTACATAGTTAACGTAAAGGTTCCGACATGTTTCAGCAGAATCTTAGTGTAATTACACTCAATATCAGGCACCTTCAATATACAGAACTCTTCCAATGAAGAGTAGCAACCATCCAGATCTGGGGTACACCAAATAGTGGGCCCCACTGACCTATTACAAGATCAGACCTGATCTCCAGGGTCGCCCAGGGTCCCACAAGAATTTACATAGTTCTGATTCAACATCAGATAGTCTTACTGGGCCCCGCAGCCTTAACAATTACAGAAAATTTCATGAATATGCCTCACGTTTCCTAGAATTGATGATTCTGGATGATGGGGCAGATGGGGCGCACTCCACATGGGACCACCACCACCTACGTCGCCCCTTGGTCCCGTGTATGATGTGGGGTCCTGATCTCAGATCAGGTCATGCAGTGGGTCCCAGTATTGATGTTGACCAAACTGCCCTGCCCTTCCTCCAACCCCGCCTCTCATGCTTCAAGGGTCTGGATGGTGGCCTAAACAGGGCCCACCTCACATGGGTCCAGGTCCTTCTTGGTCGAGTAGGGGTCTGCCTCCTGCTCTATGGTCCAAATCATCCATACAGAGTGGGCCATGGGGGTCCCACTGCCCCAAGCACCAATTCCCACTGACACCTAGATTTTGCCATTCACATCCAGATCTGATTCTGGCCACTACTAAGGGCAGTATCTGTCAAAGCTGGCAAGGGAAAAAGAGGGAAAAGGCTTTGTGAATTCGATGATCCCTTTTGAGGGTCACGATGCTTGAATATATAGATTAAAGTTGCTATATGTGTTACAGTAATTAAGGTAATCAACTAAATTACAGTCATTGTATGCTAATCATATCTCCTAATAAGGCAAAGAATAAATTACATAGCTGTACACAGGAGGCTTGTTTTTACCCACAAGTTGGGCTTTATTTGCCATGGGCTGTGACCCACTAACCCATTGGACTGTGACCCATTGACCCATTTGACACCCCCCCTCAAATTGATGCTGGTGAATCAACGAGCATCAATTTGCCAACTAAGAATTGGTGTCGTGGCCGAGAAAGTCCCTAACAATTGGAAGCCATTGTAGATTTGGAAGAAAAGGGAAGAACTTTGCTCTTTCCAAGTTTGCAAACAGAACATTCATCAGAAATATGACTAAAAGATATTTTATTTTCATTAATACCACCAGTGTTCAACATCAAAGATAACAATTTTGAATGAGGATGGCCTAATCTATTATGCCAGAGCCTCCAAACATCTTGAGGAGAAAAACAAGAAAAAGCATAAATCTGTTTATTCTGAGAGAAAGGCATAACAAGAGGAAACAGGCGTCCACACTTAGGCCCCTTCGCGATCACTGTCCCCGATACTTGATCCTGCAGAACACAACCAGAGCGAGAAAAAGAAACATTACAATTATCATCAATCAGTTGTCCAACAGACAGAAGACTTGTAGTTAGATGAGGAGACAGAAAGACATTTGTGAGAGGTAATGAGTGAATGATATCACCAGTAGCTGTAATAGGAAGCTTTTGACCATCAGCAGTATGGACTTGCAAAGTGCCATTGTATGGTTGCAGGTTAGAGAGATGAGTGGTGGAGGAGGTCATGTGATTGGAAGCTCCAGATCTGATCAGAATCAAGGATTTTGTGCGGCTGTGATGAAAACTATTTAAAGAAAGTGAATAATCGCAAGATGGATCAAAGTGCCTACCTCTGAGCTCTGAAAAATGCTGAAAAATCTCCAAAATAACGAGGAGAGATGGACAACCAAGGCTGGAATGAAGCTTGTGGATTGTGAGATGATCACAGTTGGGCCACTGTTGATCAGATGAGGGAACAACCACGATTTGCTATCCCAAAGCACAGATCCTTGATCTGTGTGCAAAAAAATCCTCAAAAAATGTCCACGAATACCAGAAAGACCAGTCGACCAGATTGGTTGCAATGTCCAGGCTTGATGATGCTGATCTGGGGTGGGCCACGTCTGATTACACCTTGATCTGACGACTTCCAATGCTTGGAAGATGAAGAAGAAATACCCAGAGAGTCTCTCAGAGACTATGACAACTTCCAATGCTTGGAAGATGGAGAAGATTCACTCAGAAACACAACTCTGCTACCATGTCAAAGCCAGCAAGGGAAAAAGAGAGAAAAGGCTTTGTGAATTCGATGATCCCTTTTGAGGGTCACAATGCTTGAATATATAGATTAAAGTTGCTATATGTGTTACAGTAATTAAGGTAATCAACTAAATTACAGTCTTTGTATGCTAATTATATCTCCTAATAAGGCAAAGAATAAATTACATAGCTGTACACACGAGGCTTGTTTTGACCCACAAGTTAGGCTTTATTTGCCATGGGCCGTGACCCACTGACCCATTGGACTGTGACCCATTGACCCATTTGACAGTATCTTGTTAGAAGCATTGTTGATGTAGGCCCTCGGGTTAGGGCTTGCGTAGATGCCGAAGAACATGTCAACAGACACCTCAAATTATCTCCACAAAGATTTCTAGCACGAGGAAAAACCACCTCTCGAAGGGAAAATCCCAATTTTATTCAATTCCAAATCTGAGATTATCATCTCTACAATGCAATATAAATAGGCAAAGTAAACTTAGGGCCTAAGAAAATCCAATCTATTAATAGAAACTATCCTAATCAAACTAGGAAACCAAATAAATCAGAATGTTAATCCTAATTACAATAAAATTAGGAAGCTACCAAAAATAAATATCCTTAAAACTATGTTGGGTGGGACTAGTGGTGGAGTGGTAGCCCGCTCTGCGTCATTCCCCCCAGGTTGAAAGAAGAGTTTGACGAGTTTGACCTCGAACTTGGGTCTTCTTCAAGTTGCCTCTATATATATGATGTACGTAAAGCACTTCATTTGTAGCATGGGCCCTTGATTTCTTCTTCGGTGATTTTGGCTTCTTTGGATAGAGTGTAACTTCCTTCTCGCAGTGCCTGAATGTGCACGTGTTGTTGCGCATCCCATGAGTTCCATTATCCACATGCGACCCAATAAGATATCTCCACTATCCATTGGTAACACGTCACACCAAATTGTATCTTGATAATCGGCACCAACTGCAAAAGTAACTTGACATGTATGTCGCACTTGCGCTTCATCACCTGTCATTAGCCATTTGACAAAGTAGGGATGTTGTGCTTGCAAATCTTCAACTTCAAGTGATCAACAAGAGTTTGGGAGATAATATTCTCACAACTTCCACCATCAATCACAAATGTACAAATTTGCCCATGTATTGTACCTGTGGAACGAAAAATATTTTTCCACAGCCATTTCTTCTCAATGGTGGGTATAGACTCTTGTTGCACCAAGAGAATTTCACCATTTGTTTCAGCTGCTATTTCCTCCACTTCATCGGATTCTTCACTTGTAGGATCATCTTGTGTTTCCGGTTCTTCTTGTGCACCTTCCATTAAATTTATTCTTTTTGGACATTCAAACGAACGGTGACCCTTTTGCTTACAATGAAAACATGTGAATCTGTTCTGATCTTCAAAGTTGGAGGAAAACTTTTCTAAGGAACTAGCATTTGGATTAAAATCTGATTTTGATGGAGACTTTTGCGCAAACCATTTAGACACATTATGTTTTCTGGCTTGATGATTTGCAATCCCCTCAGCTTTGATAGCATGTTGAACAATCTCATCAACATTATCAAAATGCTTGAATGTGAGGATATATTGTATGTCAAGTGTAAGCCCATTAAAGTATCTTTCAACTAATACATCATCATCTTCATTCAAGCCACAACAAGCTTGCATGGACATAAACTCCTCAGAAAACTCAACAACTATCTTAGATCCTTGTTTCAAATATTGAAAACTTGAACGCAAATCTCTGGAGTAATTGACAGGAAGGAATTTTTGCTTCAACAGATTTTTCTTCTCGGTCCACGTGTCAACAGGGTCAATTTGTTGGTTTCTTCTCTTCTTTTGCAACTTGGCCCACCATATCGTAACATAATTGTTAAATCGAGTTGCCACCAGTGTAATCTTATGACCATCCGTCATTGGTTTATGTGCAAAAATATTTTCAACGCACACTAACCAATCCATGAATTCATCCGGTTTCAATTTTCCATCATATTTAGGAATTATGAGTTTAATACCCAAATCATGATCAACATTGACCACATGTGGATCTCGTTGATTCCGATTATGTCCTCCATCATCTCGATGATTATCCTCACGCCGATTATTTTCCAAATTGGTTAATCAGGTCTCAATCCTTGCAAGAGTTTCTTGCATTTAAACCATCGTTGCGGATAGTTGATTAACAGTTACCGATAATTCCACAACGATTCCCCTCAAACAATCATCATTATTGGAGGAAGACTCTACTTCTACATGCTTTTTGGGAGGCATTTTTCTTGTTAATGCAAATTTAGAATTTTTGACTGAACTAATGTGTAGATCTGCTTTCCACGATCACGCTGGCGAAAATGGATCAGGAATCTGATACTGGATGCATAGTTTTCAAAATCGGAATCGTATCACAAATCGTTCATACCCATGAATCGAATCAAATAGCAAATCGTATCGTGAATCTAGGATTTTTTATTTTTCTAATAAAAATGAAAAATAATTAAAAATTAAAGGAAAAAGTAAAAAGTAATTATTCATAGCCATCCATTTTTCCATTTGTAGTAGTATAAATATAATAACAAGTAAGTCTATCATACAATCATATCAAAAACATCATGATGATATATATATATATATATATGAAATAAATGATGTGTAAATAATTAAATAAGTTTAAAGTATCAATACATATTTTTTATTATCTTTAAATCAAAATATAAAAATAAAATAAAATCCAAACCATCAATCTTACACGGTAGGATCTCTTAAAATTAAGAAAGTGTTCCTGAAGAAAAAAACCCAAAATAGATTAAAAAAAGAAGAAGATATAAACAAGCACCATACGTACGGTCGAATGCGAATGCATGTTCTTTATTCATTTTTAAAACCTTATCAAAGCCATAAAAAATTCTTACGAGGTTTCGTTAACTATTAAATAACCTTTTAAAAATACAAGCGATAAAAGAAAGAGAGAATGAATAAAGAATAAAGGTAGAATATTATTAATATTAGCTTATTGGCTATAGCCATTCTCGCTTAGTCGAATCACTTGAATCGTAAGATTCAATGAAACGCGTATCGAATCGTAGGATTCACACCTGAATTCTAAGATTCATTTGTAAATGGGATTCATTACATGGATACGAATTGTTTTCCTTTAGATTCGGGGTACGAATCGTAGGATTCTGATAACTATGGCTGGATGAATCTGATATCGTGAAAAGAAGACATGACCGTTGATTTGAAATCTGCGGTTTATCGGCTGCCACTGAAGATGGCCCTTTCTACACTCAGTTGGGCTGGGTCAGCTTAATGCGAACTTGACCTTGATGAACTTAGAACGACAGATGAATGTAAACAAAGAACACGTGTGGGCTTCTCTTTTCCTGCCTCGGTGACGGCGCCGAAAAGAACAAAACCAAAAGGTCGAAGCCCTTGGATGGGTTTCACTGTACTATTTCAACAACGAGGGGGCCTTCGCTTCTTGCTTGCTACTTCGTCGACTAAAAACGATGAGAGGGGCGGCGACGGGCGAATGGCGGTGTCTATTGGTGAGGGCCTGCGGTGATGGCGAAGGAGGACTAGCGGTGACAAACCAGGTACGTTGTTCTCTTTCCTTCTCTCTTCTCTGTTGTCCTTCTTTTTCTACTGCTTTCTTTTTTCTTTTCTTTTCTCTCTCCACTCGGTTGGGCAGTGATAGGTTCTGCTGGGATTGTGGAATGATGAGTGGGGTTCGGGAGGATTTGGTGTGGCTAGGGTTTGGGGATGTTAGGGTTTCGAAAGGATTTGGGAAGGAGGGTTTGTAGAGGGGACTGACGAAGGAGCTAGAAAAAGGTTTTTTTTTTTTTTTTTTGCTTGTTTTCTGCAATATGCAGAACTGTCACACGATGGGAGGTTGCGGGAGTTCGGGGATTATGTAGGGTTTCGGACGGTGGAGAAGCTGGGTATTTGGGGTCTGGATTCTGGGATTAGAATGGAGTCTGGTTTTTGCCAGATTGGGTTTGATTTGTGGTAAAGGGTCTCGGCAATGATTGGTTCGGTTTAGCGAAAAGAGGATGAGAAAGGCTTCCGGTGGGATTCTGTGACGAGTGACGTGGATTTTTGTAGGGATGGTAAGGGATGGTGTTGGATGATGGGTAGGTTCCTATCGGTGACCAGAGACGGATCGGAACGATGTGGATCTTTGCTCTGATACCAATTGATGCAGGCCCTAGGGTTAGGGCTTGCATAGATGCCGAAGCACGTGTCAACAAACACCTCAAATTATCTCCATAGAGATTTCTAACACGAGGAAAAACCACATCTCCAAGGGAAAATCCCAATTTTATTCAATTCCAAATCTGAGAGATTATCATCTCTACAATGCAATATAAATAGGCAAAGTAAACTTAGGGCCTAAGAAAATCCAATCTAATAATAGAAACTATCCTAATCAAACTAGGAAACCAAATAAATCAGAATGCTAATCTTAATTACATTAAAATTAGGAAGCTACTAAAAATAAATATCCTTAAAACTATGTTGGGTGGGACCAGTGGTGGAGTGGTAGCCAGCTCTGCATCAATTCTCTAACACCTTTACAACTCCTACAAAATTCGCATGAATCCTCCATCCGAGAGGACTTGATCTGAACCTCATCAATGGGTTTCATGAATTGACGATTATTGTAACTATTACATAAACCAGCCACACAAACCTAAATTCATTAGGCATCCAATTAATCGCTTAGAATCATCGAGGAAGATCCACTCAGCTCCAATACACAATCGTTGCGTTGCCTATGCGAGAGCGTGGGTCAGACATCCGCTAGTTGCAGCTTCGCGAAGCATCTTCTTCTTCCACACAAGACCCCGAGTTTTCTCCTGGATCCCAAGCAACCAAGCTCTCTCTCTCTCAGATTTTCTCTCGAGGAAAGGAGAAGAAAATTGAATACAAAGAATAAGGGTCGATGGTCTATTTATGCATACACATTGGAGTTAGAGTTCTTCACAAATTAGTCATAGAGTCCTTCCCAAACTGGACATGAAGTCTTTCCCAAACAAGTCATATGCAAGTCACTCCCAGTTTGGGTAGACGTACAACTCTTCTCCTCATCCTAATACTAATTCACAAGTGGCCCTACCAATAGTAGATAATTAAAATAACAAGGATCTAAGGGTCCCACCTGGGGCCCTAATAATTGCTACCAATCCTAGAGTCCCTATAGGACCCAGGATATTTCAGTAACTTCCGAATTAAGGAAATATGTAAGATGCCCCAAGTCTTTCATGGATGATTGCAATATTTGTCTTTGAGGAAAGCAATATTATACTTAATCATCCCCAAAAATCAAACTATGCTCAACATATACTAGAAATGTAGTACTGCCCTTGAAAGGTTGACAAGGAAATAATGAATGGTCGCAATTGCTCTGTTTAAACCCCATGTTTGAGAATTATAGACCAACATTTTCAAAACCATGCACGTGGAGTTTGTTTGAGTCCATAGAGAGATCAATGAAGTTGACAAATATATGTAGTAATTGGAACTACATAGCTTGGCGATATAGTCATATACATTGTTTCCTTGAGACCTCCATGAATGGTTTCACACATGGAGAGCTATGAAAATGGCCCCATTTACACACCATTTTTACACCAAAACTTACAATGTGATGCTTAAATAAGCACAAATGAACATGTTCATGTGCGAATGTTAAACGTGTAACATTTCATATATAAATGAGTGAAAAGACCCCTAATTGTAGAGGTAGCATCTCAAAACACAATGAGCAAATGAGATGGCATGATATGGGACATTTTTAATGGTAATCCTGATGCACACTCCGTAAGGCCCTACACGTGGGCTGTGCAAATTTTTTTGATGTAGTTGTAGTTACCATAGAACACATGGGGCTGTCTGTAACCCTACACAATCTGCCTATAGAAGCACTATAACCAGCAAAATCTCTTCACTATATGCCTATCAAAGCACAATGTCCTTGCATATAGTGTGTAAACTATTTTTTGTCAGGTTTTGAAATCACATTATGCTACTGAATAGTGAATATACTCCAACACTCTCCTTGTGAGTTGGAGCATAGATATGAGTCTTACATAACTTTTATGTTTATTTCTCTGCACTTGCTTAGTGTGAAATCTGCCAATCTTTCATAACGTACTTACTCGAGTTGTAGAATGTTAGATGTCACAGTTTCTTCGATGAAGTGATCCTCAACCTCAATGTTCTTTTGTACCCTCTCGAGGACCATATTAAATGTAATGTGCGCTATGCCATTCTCATGGAATACCGAGCCAACAAGTCCCATATGCACATCCTGACACACCATGAGCCATGTCCCTATTCACAGTCATTATCGATCAAGAAAGTCTCAACTTTGACACCATGTTATTCAGTGAGAATGAAGCTAGAAAGTGTAGAGTTCTTCCCCATGTGGAACTCCTAATTGTTAAGACCAAGAGAGAATGATTATAAAAACATGAAAATGCTGATGATCACCATGAACTATTTCATAGAAGTAGCTGATTGCTATTCTGATCTTCATTGTAAAATTGGATCATTGAGTAAAAATGAGATTACTCGTGGCATCCTCATCTACTGCCATACAGTCTTATCTTCTTCTGCATCTTCATGTTCCCAAAAATGTATTGTTACAGGAAATGATAGTAAGAAATTTTCACTGGTCTGCTAACACAATTTCTTTACCATAAATTATATTCCAAGTTTAAGGCTGTAATTTTTAGCTTACATTATGGTTGCTTTTTCAGGCATTAAGATTAATAACTTGGATGTGATAGATGCTCATGGTTACAACCGCTCTCAGATATCATCACGTGCAATTGAATCATACTTGATTCAGGTCAACCATCTCACCCTTGTTTAAATTTAAATCACTTTATTTTGTGTTCAATCATGTCTTTCTAGCCTATCTTTTCCACTTTGCTCAAATTTTACTGTTAACAAAGTCTTGTCAGGGAATTTGTTATAAGAAAACTACTAGAAAGCACTTTTTTTTTTTTTATCCTAGGTTCCTTTTACCATGTTGTAATGATGTAGCAATAGGACACTAGGAGCATCTTAACAATCATTTTACCACGCCATCCTAATCTTTAATCGAAGATCCTTTTTCTCTTCTCTCTTTTTTTTTTCTTTTCTTTTTTTTTTTTTTCTTTCAAGGAACGGACTTTATCTATGAAGAGTGTTTGTAAATAGAGAAATAAGTTTTTTTTTTTTTTTTTTTTTTTTGTAATTTTGAGAAGTATAACACACATATAGGAATGATTGTCCAGCCCCGGGGACCTGAAACATGTGATTGATTTCTCTGAATTGGTCAACTCTCTGTTTTCTTATTTTTCTTCTGTTAGGGTTTTTCAGTCAATTAGGGAGAAAATCCTGGAAGTCATCATATCAAAAGTGTCAACTTGTATCAGAGCCTCCTTTTCGGTAGAGGACTGACAGTTAAAGAGGTTGATCAGAGTGGATTGGAGAAAGAATCAAGATTTAAGGGTTTCTAGCCTCTGCCAAAAGTTGCTTAGATGCTACTCATGCACCGTTGTGTTTTGTAAGTTTGTTTGGTATGTAGTTTTTTATTATTTCAGTTTCAACCAGAGTTGTTGCTGTTAGTTACATCTAGAAGGAAGGACCATGGATTGGGCAGTTTTTCCAAGTTTTCATTCTCTAGGATTAACCTTACCCATGTGCGAGCCAGACGTGAGGTTTTTATCGTTTCAGTTCTTTCAGCTTGGAAGTTTTTTTTCATGTTGTAAGCTTATTCAGTCCTAGATCAATTATAGTCGATTGTTATTGGTATTTGCTAGAAGCTTTTTAGAGTTTTATAATCCAGCCCTAAGGCTACGACTATCAGTATCACTTCTGTCAAGAGGGAGATTGGAAAACACAGCCTTTATGATAATTGATTTCTGGTAATTGTTTTTCCTTGTCTCTAACAGCAATTGTGTAAGAGTTGATACCCTCTTATGTTTTTCCGTGTTTGGGAAATCCTTCATATAATATTGGTTTTGATTTATACAAGACTTGGTTATTACATCAGGTTGTCGGAGTTTGTGTTTGGCCTCTTTTTAGGACTGATCTTACACTATAATCAGTTTCTAAGTTTAAGGTTGATATGGAATCAAAGCAATGGGGAGATAGTTTTGTCAGTTCTTTATCCACTTCATTAGGGAACCTTAACCCTAATGTTGGACTTCTTGTTGAATTTTTTAATGGAAAAAAAAAAAAAAAAACTATAATGAGTGATCATATTCAGCAGAGTTGGCCCTTGGTGGAACTCGAAGAGTAGGATATATTAATGGAACTATTTAGGAAACCTGAGTGTCTCCAAATAATCTGAATGGAAGGCAGACATGTTAGTTATAAATTGGAAATCATATAGTTCAGGAGTGTGATAGATATAGATATCTATGAGCAATTGCAGAACAGGGTTTAGCTTGAATTGCAAGATCAATGAAAGGTGGGCCAAGTGGAGACAAGCTAATGGAGTGTTGTCAAACCCTTGAATGCTAATGTTTCCCAACCTTGTATAAAACATTGGCATTGTTCTTTTTTAAACATAGGTGGGTTGATTTAATCTTTGATTTGAATTGCCTATGCTCATCTCTACATATCTCTTTTGCTCATGTGGGCAATGATTGTGGGTCTGTCATTACTTTAGTCGAGGGTTATGTTGGAAAGAAGACTCTTGGTGCTGGATGTGATTACCTAGTTTCTTAGTTCCAAGGAATACAATATATTATAGATTACACTATTTAGCTTTATTGATAAAGTAACATTTACAGTAAAAGGAAAATGTGTTTTTTCAGTTGGTTCTAGTTGTAATATGTTCCTGTAGCATAAAAGAGGCTACTCACAGCTAATATAATTATCAATTTTGGTAATAATTAATCTTTTGTCGATTTTCTTCTCTATTTTTAAGTGAATTAATGTTTGGATGTGCATCCTCTTACAAAAAAGGGACCGCCTGGTGTTAATTCAGATACTGAAGACTGGTTTCTTCCATGCTGATCCTCATCCTGGCAACCTCGCTGTCGACAAGGATGGGTCACTCATATACTATGATTTTGGAATGATGGGAGAAATAAAATCATTCACTCAAGAGAGATTGCTTGAATTGTTCTATGCAGTTTATGAGAAAGATGCAAGAAAGGTATGTTTATTTTGCAAATATTGGCTAATATTTACTTTTTGCAGCACTAAGTTGATCTCTGAAGTTTTTGGAAACAATTGTAGTGTACAAAACCAAGTAACATGATCATATGTGGCACACGTGTCACGATCCGAAGTCAGATTCTTGAAAAAGTCTATCTTTCGAGTCGCGAGTAATAAGTTAAATCGCAATTATGAGATTAGTTCGTATTCATAACATTTGCATCGGAAACTTTTCAAACATTAATTGTAGTATCAAATCTCAACATAAGACATCATAACAAAGCATAGCATAAAGTTTCAGTCTTAATTAAAATATTAATGTCAAACAAAATACTTAAATGTTCATCCTAATCAAAACTTGGCCAACTTCAAGGGCCCTTTTAAATGTCATAGTAAAGAAGAAACTAATCAAAACTAATTATGATGAATCGTCTTGCGCAAAAGCACGATCTCTCTAACCACATCGTCCACACTCCATTCCTGATGACCCTGTGGTTCCCCATCAACTGCATGGCATCTTGAGCTTCGGGTTCTATTTCTTCGCCTACAAGCATCAATTTTAGTGTGTTAGGTTACAAATAACCTCAGCAAGTAAGCATTCCAAAATTCCTCATTCCATACAAGTTCAAAAGTAGAATAATAGACAGATGAGATTACAGAGTTGCAAAGTTACTAAGACTAGGCAAAATCGTGCAAAAACAGAGAGAACATCTTAAACGAATTTTGGCAACCCACATGAGCTAAGTACTCCCATCTCCCCCCCGCCCCCCACCCCCCCTCCCGGTCCTCCTCCTCCTCCTGTTCTTCTCTTCTTCCCCTCCCTCCTCTCGTAAGGTGAAAGGGAACAGATTTTGCCACGGTATTATAAGCTGCCACAATTTAATCATGGTGGGAACAAAAGCATTGGTACCTAGATAAAATAGTTATGGTCATCAAAGAAAATATAGAGTATGGTACTGAAGTGACAGTGGGTCACTTTCAGAGCAAAAGACTAATCTGCATATAGTTTCAAAATATATAACCATTACATGGCAGCGTCCCATCTATGCTAGGTTAACAGCCTAGTTGTGCCGACTCAAGATTCCGGTGAATAATACAAATAATTAATACCAGACACATATGAACTATGAAGGAACTGCTCTATATACAAATCAGATCCATCAAAATTACCAGATTACAATTTGAGTAGACCTTCTTAAGTTCCAAATTAATAAGACATCCAAGCCGCACAATTAGGGGACCTAGATTTGGTTCATTGCAACTTCATGCAAGATCTAGAATTAGCTGAGATACTAATTTCTACTCAAGTTTCAGGTTCCTTTAAGTTTACCCTTTCATATTCTCAAGATAAGAAACCAAGGGCAAAATGTAATTTTACAAATTTAGGCAGTTTTCAGTGGCAACCTTGCGTTGCTTATATCTTTATTGTCCAATTTCCGAATTTAATGATCTAATATGGATCTAATTCTATTCGACGAGACGAAACCATATGTTCAAAGATCTTCAAATTTCAACATCGTTTGGACCTTGAAAATCAAGTAGAACGGTTGCTGCTTTTTTTCTAAAAATTACCATTCTATCCCTAAGTCATATCCGAATATCCCCTATAATCCTAATTACTTATGGAACGACAATCCTGTTTAAAACTAGGACTTCCTAAGTGAAATCTATGTTTAAACAGAAGCTTCACAAATTTGCTTGATACACATAGACAAGTTAACCATACTATGATCATCATCATCATCAAAGCTTTGTACCAACTGTGTTGGGGTTTGCTACATGAATTTTGTTTCTCCACTTCCATCTATCCTAAACCAAATCCTCATATAAGTTACACTTCTCCATATCTATTTTTACTATCTCTATACACATCCTTTTTGTCCTACCCCTTCCCCTTGGATTGACTATGTATCGATCCGAATGGACTATTGACCATTAAACTTTTGGGCCCACATGGAGATGGTGGAAATCACGGTTGGGGCTGATTTTTTGTAGAGAGCAGGATCCCTGGGGGCAAGGCTCTCCTAAGTTAAAGCTTAGGATAAAATTCCGTAAGCTCACGCTTGTGGGGCCCACCCTTAGTCCATCCAAACACAAGACCCTCCTAAATTGCACATGTCCACCAACTTTTGGTCAGATCTGAATTTACTGGAACGTTGGATCAATTGTGTACCGACTGAGGCAGATTTTTTTTGCAAAGGGGAGGGTCCCAGGGAGTCCTTGAAATCCCCCCATCCCCACCCCATGTGGGTCCCTAAGTGGGCCCTCACCACACACTTCAACTTACCTCAGCTTACCTTATATATATATATATATATATATATTCTAGCATTTTCCAATACTGTGGATTTTCTGAATTTTTTTTTCAAATTTTTTGACTACTTTTTTGAATTACACCACTACACTGCTATGTAGCATTTCGACAACCTGTTGCTACACCCGTCGCTACTGCTATTTTCATCCTTGAAAATAACTAGCAATACTTGTCACTATATCTCAAACACTAGTAATGATCACATATGGACATAAAAACAAAGTCTGTCATCATGAATTAACAAACCCCTGGTACCTAAGTGACTTACAGTGATCAAATCCCCACAATCCTAAGAAATCAAACCTACATATGGTGAATCCATAGCCAAACCATGTTTGGCCATGTTGGAATTCAATTCCCTCCATTCGTACATTCATATTTAGTGTGTAGAACCCTAATCCCTTAAGAGTTCTAATGCTTAGATCACATGCACATATCAAATCCCTAATTTAGTACATCAAACCAACTAAAATTCATGAAAGTATACTTGTCAGAAAAAAAATTCATGAAAGTATAAAAGATCCCAAGTGTATATGTGTAGACTTGCCTTAGAATCACCAAACCCTAAAGATGAAAGAAAGCATAGGCCACAAATCTACGCCATATAGGTTCGGCCATGGGGCCTTTTCACCATATGGGACCTCCAATTTCCTTATAATTGCACTTTTTTAAGAATGCACAACTTGCATTCTAGGGTTTCCAAGTCTTCACGTGCATATACACAAGGTTCAACTCATTCATGGCTTAATTGAGGGTTTCTAAGAAGAGAATAGTCTAAACCAATCAATAAAAGTCATGTATGAATGGAAATTATGGTTTGTTTACTTGCCTTTTAGTAGAATTCATTGAAAGATTTCACGTCTAGGTTGAAACACTAGGTCAAACTGATGCAGTCTGATTTTACTCAATCAAACTTGCTAGGGCCCTACGTGATAACGGAGATTTCATTGCTTCGGTGCAATGGTAAAAGTTTCGGGTGCCATGCGTGAAAACACAGGTTCGAGACCTATGAACAACCACTTTGTGCAAAATGGCCAAAGGTTACATCGATCTCCAGTCTGGACCCTCCAAGGACCCTGCTTCGGCGGGACCGCACTGGGTGATGATGACCTTTGAGACTTGCTAGGGCCCAATGAATCCAGAAAACCAGAAAATCCGGCAAACAAAATTGATCGCAGTAGATTTTTTTTTTTTTTTTTTAATGGCTACTTTTATTAATGAAAGCTACACGAGATAAGTACCGACAAGCTAAGACAGGAAAGCTGGAAAACAGGAACGCAGAAAGAGAGAGGGCAGAGCCCTATAACAGAATACCTAAGGTGTTACATAAGAGAATGCTAACTCCTTCCAACCTAACATAATTTTATCTATAGAGTAACCTCTAAAAGATGAACTAATGGACACCCAAAGAGCAACTAAAAACTTAATTCTCTCCACCAAGCTGCTAATGCTGGATTCTTTTCCTTCAAAGCATCTTGAGTTCCTTTCCTTCCTTATGATCCACATCACAGCTAGAAATGTCAATCTCCACAGTTCCTTACCTCTGGGGACCCCAATTGGATCTTGAGTTCCTTTCCTTTATTAAGAATATAGAAAAATGTACTATTACTATTGCGTCTACAGAAATGTCGACCACTATAGTGCTTAAACAGCAGTATAGCACTCAAAACGACACAAAAACCCTAGCAACGCTTCTAAATATGAATTGCAACACAATTAGAAATCTAAAACAAACTTTCTAAACAAAAAAATATCTAGAAAATCCTGGAAAAATTGGAGAAATTCGTAGATTTTCAGAATCTGGGTCATTTCTGATGTCTGCGTGAAGAACTGCTGTGGAGCCCACATGGCCCACTCTTTGGCGAAAGCACTTGTTCAATCTGAAGGCCCACTCATGGGCAACCCTGCTGTACCTTCCTTTCTCAGGTTGGACCTGATTTGACCCTCCAAACATGAGTCCAAAACCTGCTTCGCGTGAGGGACTCGTAAATTCTGAATTTTCTGCAGATTTGCAAACAAGCCCCTTTTTTCTATATTATTCTCCAAACAGCCCTTCTTCATATTTAAGCATACTTCCTGGCTGTTTGAGTCCAAGTTTTCAATCAACACTTGTAGGGACCCTTGCGGACCTTCTTGGGATGCTCAAATTGCTTCCAGTAGGCTTCGGCTAGCACAAATTTATACTCTAAAACTAACTCTACATCACAAACCCTCCATTCTCGTGTTTTCCCCCAAATCTGAGCCTCTTTATCTAGTGATCATATGATGCTATGAAGTAATTAGGAAGGAATGTAGAAGAGAACTACCTAGAGAGAGAAAGTAGTGTGAGGAACTGCTGAGAGGACAGAGAGAGGGAATTGCCAATAGCTCCTCAGGATTCGTGCACACACTTTGTGAAAAGAATGAGGGTCTTTGTGAAAAGTTATTTATTACTTCTTGGAGGGCCCCCCTTTGAGTTTCATAAGAACTGTAGCATCCTAGTATTTGGCTACGCTGTATGAAATCCCAGACCATTGGTTGATTCTGAGTCCCTGTTAGAACCTATCTCCTCATTTGATTTGGTTTCCAGCTGTAACTCTGTGGTCCCTACCACAGACCTAGTACCCCTTAACCCACTGAGGATACCTCTCAACTGATCATCCCATCCTCTTTAGGGTCGGATGCCCAACTCATATGGGTGCCAATTGGGTCCCATCAATTTCCCAATTAATTAGTTAACTATGCCCATTAATTATTTACTCTCTCTAATTAATTAATTAATTAAATCAATTTCTGCCCAATTTCACCCAAATCACATTGGTGCCCTACTTTTTTCCTAATTGTCTAATGTGGGTCGATTTCCCCCAATTAGCTTAATTTTATCATTGAATTTCACAAATTCTATTTAATATAATTAAATACTGTTAATTTGGGTGAGGATCTTACAATGTGCAATGTTCATTTGATGTCATATACTCTTGGTGGACTTGGTTGTATTAATGTGGAATGACAAGGAGCTAACATGCAGGTCATGCAAAGCCTCATTGATCTTGGAGCACTCCAACCTACTGGAGACATGTCGCCGGTATATGTTGCATGCCAACCTTTTCACGTTTCCTTTTACTGCATTATTTTTCCAAGATAATATTACAAACTGTAGAAGCGTATGTTCATCACTGCTTATTTCCATATTGTATGCTAGGTGAGGAGATCCATACAGTTTTTCTTGGACAACTCGTTAAACCAGAGACCAGATCAGCAACAAACTCTGGCAGCTATTGGTGAGGTAACATTGAGAAAATTACTTAGGACTATTTGATATAGACACACCATGTGATATGTATATAATCCTAAAATTAACTTGCATACTACTAATGGTGGCTGTCGGCCTTTTTTATTCAATTACCCAAAGGGGCGACTTGAAAATTTGGGTAAGCACTAGTGTTTCGAAAAGCGAACTTGGGGGGCGACTCGGTCCCCCTCAAGTCGACTCATCCAACTCAGCTGACTTGAAAGATTTGGGTAAGCACTAGTGTTTCAAAAAGCGAACTTGGGGGGCGACTATGTCCCCCTCAAGTCGACTCATCCAACTCAGCTGAGATGGACTGACTCACCCTGACTGACTCTGTCTTTCTCTTCTCCTTCCTCTCTCCTCTCTTTCTCTTCCTCCACCACTGCCACAATCTCCTCCTCTGCCCACCACCACCACATCCATTTCCACCTCCCTCACAGCCTTACCACATCCCCTCTCCTCCATCACCCAAACCCCAACCCCAAACCCAAACGTCAACCTTGCTCCAACCCACCGAGGTTCGCCTCGATTCTCGTCTCCGTCCCCTCTCCTCTCCTTTGTCTTCCTCCATGACCATCACCACCATCTCTTCCTCTCCCCACCACTACCACATCCACCTCCATGGCTCCAACTCCCTCACAGCCACACCACCCACGCTCTCAGGCTCTCCCCCATTACTCAAACCCAAACCCCAATTTGATTTAAGACTTTTCAAACCCTTTAGTGCAACTTGGTTGAGTCGTCCCTGAAATGGACTCTGCCGAGTTTTAAGACATCGATCATCATCATCAAAGCCTTGTCCCAACTATGTTGGGATCATCTACATGAATTCTATTTCCTCATTCCGATCTACGTGAATTATGTTTCTCCATTCTGTTTTTGGATCCATTAATAATTAAATCTAGATTCGGGACAATAGATTTTGATTCAATTAAAAATCAGGTTGTGTCATGACCCAAATTCCGGGGCCCTATCGGATATCTGGATCGTGATTATACAACATCATTCACTATGCATTCATCAAATAAGATTCACAAGGTATTTGGCATTTAACTCAAATAATTTCAATTATAAATATCGTTAAATCTCTGAGAATTCAAACTTTATATAATACTCAATCCATAATATGCTTGAAACATTAGATAATTTTCCTAAACAAGTACTAATGATTCCATCATCTACTTAAGTTTTTCTCGTTCTCTCTTTTCAGCCACGCATGCCGAAATCTACGTGCTGATCGTCATTCTGCTCTGGCCCATCCACAATTTGATTACCTGAAGGGGGCAACACAACATCAGTATTACTGGTGAATGAATTTTCCTAATTACATAAGTCATATATAACATAACATCCCATAATCAACAAATCTGAATCAATAATAAAATATCATTAAAAATACAACAATATGTAAATCCGTGCCCATGCACATTATCACGCATCAAAGGCCCATCGTATACATATATACCAGTCACCATGACCCTATCTCATCAAACATGTCCACAGAGGACCAGCCATCATAATGGCCACTAACGTCCACTAAGGACCAACCGCTAAAACGGCCCAGACACAAAGTCCAACATCCCACGTCAGGGATCTAGTGCACAATATCTCACAAGCACATAACAACCAGAACATGAACTTTAAATAACATAATTGATCACACATGTAAGCAGTGTGGGCCCAACTTATGCACATCTCACTGATTTCTGCCCCACTTCTTATCATAATTAGTATTGAGTAGTATAGGGGTGGCCCACACTATATTATAAACATAACATTAATTACTCACAATTCAAAGAATTAATCACAGTTAAATCATAACTAATCATAGTTAATCATAATTCACAAAACTCACTTCAAAGAAAGTTATTTAATATTTCTGGACCAAAATCCAAGTCTTTCTCAATTACTAAACCCATTTCAGAACTAATTTTTGATATACAGAACATAAAATAAACAATCAGTTTATGTCTGGACCTCTTGATGTAAAATCCAGTGGGTCCCACTAGACCAAACCAAGATCGGACCTATTGTCTAAGGTTGTCCAGGGATAGGCTTTACTCTTAATGGATTGAATTGACCATCGGACATCTTTATTGGGCCCCACAGTCTCAACAAACACACACAATAAGCCTCACGGTTAACAAAATTGAAGCTTCTGGATATCTGGGCAGATGAGGCCCAGGCCACATGGGACCACCACTATTCAGACCGTCCCTGGGCCCTCATCAAGACGTGGGGTCCTAATCTCTAATTGATTTAGGTAGTGGGTCCCACCATGGATGTCGACCTTCAGCCCTGTATTCATCAAATTCACGCTTGGAATTCATTACACCTCTTGAACAGTGGGACCCAATGGTTCAAAATCCAGATGTCCAACTACACAAAGGTCACCTAAGAGTCCCACACTTGATGGTCGGAGTTGATTTTTAATCGAGTGTACAGGTGGGACGCTAGCGATGAGAACTGTAAAATTCCTGTAACAGTCGCTCTATTTCATCATACCCATTGGATAAAGGCCTAAATGGGGCCCACTCCTTTTGTGTCCAAGTCTCCTAGGGTCAACCAGGGGTCCCCTAGATCATGTGTGGTCTTCATCATTGATCAAGTCAATAGATGGGTGCCACAACTACAAACGACCATTATCGAACACCCCGTCAAGCCTCTGTTTTCCATCAGATTTGCAGAACTGTTTCATATTCTTGCATCCAAATCTATCAACACCATTATCATATCTATTAATATGAGATTCAATAATTTTTGCAATACAGAATATACATAATATATGATCCTTCAGATCTTCTTAATGTCAATTACTCATAACATATGATTTCATAACCAGTAAATCTTCTCACACAAATTATCCAACTCACATCACAATACAATCATCTTAATTGATCAACTTGTTAACTAGGAAAATCCACTCAGATCTTCTTAATGTCAATTCCTCATAACATATGATTTCATAACCAGTAAATCTTCTCACACAGATTGTGCAACTCACAACACAATACAATCATCTTAACTAGTTAACTAGGAAAATCCACTCACCTTTCGTAAACAATCGTTGCTTTCGCAATATGCGGACGCGAATAGAACATCCGTTAGTGACCTCCTTCCCCTGAATTCCAGCCACAACTTCACAACTTCCTCTCTCAGAATTTCTCAAAGAATTGGATATCACCCTACAAGAGGACCGTGGTTTATTTATATACATGAAGAGAAGACAGAGTCCTAGTCCTTTCATGCCTTCCAATTAGAGTTGTATAACAACTCCTTATCTTTCCTTTCTAAAACGTCCACGTTAACACTTCTAATTCAAAAACCGGTTAACAACTAAGGGTACTTCCTAGGCAAAATAATCCGTCTATCGCGCACTTCCTCCCAACAAATCGGAGAGCGACAACTTCTCCCATGCAGTGCCTCAAAAGGAGCCATCTGTATACTCGAATGATAGTTATTGTTATAAGCAAACTCTGCGGCGGTAACTGCTCATCCCAGCTGTCTTTGAAATCTATAGCGCAAGCTCTAAGCATGTCTTCCGGTGTTTGATTGGTTCTCTCCGTCTACCCATCCGTCTGGGGGTGATATGCTGTGCTAAAATTCAGTTTCGTACCCATAGCCTTCTGTAAGCTCTTCCAAAACTGTGAAACAAATCTGGTATCCCTGTCTGATACGATTGATGCTTGTACGCCATGTAACCTCACAATCTCCCGAACATATTCCATCGTAGTTCTTCCTTTCAACGGTACGAAGTGTGCCGACTTGGTCAACCGATCCACAATGACCCAGATTATTTCATTATGTCTTTAGGTTCTGGAAAACCCTGAAATGAAATCCGTAGTGATATGCTCCCATTTCCATTTTGGTATAGGTAAGGGCTGCAGCAATCCCCCCGGCTTCCTATGATCAGCCTTCACTTGTTGACAAGTAAAGCAACGTCCGACAAACTCAGTAACATCGTTTTTCATGCCGATCCACCAAAATCTGATTTTTAAGTTCTGATACATCTTGGTGCTCCCCGGATGGATAATATATCTTGTGTGATGTGCTTCCTTCAAAATTTCATCTTTGATTTCCCGGATATTTAATACACAGTCTGCCTCGGAAATATAATACGCCATTAACAATTGAGAAGTCCGGTTTATTGTCCATTTTGTCGAAGATTTCCACCAAAGCCTTGTCATCCCGTTGATGATCTTTTATCCTCTAAATTAATTCAGGTTGAACCTTGAAACTTCCCAATAGTACTTTTTCACCATTAGGCCATAGATTAACATCTAAGTCCCTGATCTCTTCCAGCAGTCTCCACTCAGCGGTCAAACAAGCCATCTGTGCTTATTTCCTGCTTAAGGCGTCGGCTACAACATTCGCCTTTTCTAGATGATAAAATATAGATGATGATAAAATATAGAGGAGTCATAGTCTTTTAGGAATTCCATCCATCTCCGTTGTCTCAAGTTCAGCTCTTTCTGAGAAAAAAATATATTTGAGGCTCTTGTGATCTGTATATACTTCGAGTTCTTCACCATAAAGGTAGTGTCAACAAATTTTCAATGCAAAGACCACAACTGCCAACTCAAGGTCATGTGTAGCATAGTTTTGTTCAGGACCTTTAGTTGTCTAGAAGCGTACGCAATCACCTTTCCACGTTGCATGAGAACACACCCTAGCCCTTGTAATGACGCATCACAGTAGATAACAAATCCTCCGCTCCTAGCGGGAAGGGCGAGTATTGGTGCCGATGTCAGTTTACCCTTCAATGTTATGAAGCTATCTTCACATTTCTCATCCCAAATGAACGGAACATCCTTCCTTGTGAGTCTGGTTAACGGTCTAGCAATTGTAGAAAATCCTTGTATGAACCTTCGATAATAACCCACCAGGCCTAAGAAACTTCGCACTTCTGAAACATTTGTGGGTCGCTTCCAATTCATAACCGCTTCTATTTTGGTAGGGTCTACAGATAATCCGTCTACTGAAATAATGTGACCCAGAAAGGTTACTTGTTCTAACCAGAAATCACACTTGCTGAACTTGGCATATAGCTGGTTGTCTCTCAACAGCTGCAAGGAGGTACGCAGATGCTCGCTATGTTCTTGTCGCTCCTTAGAGTAAATGAGGATATCATTAATAAATTTCACCACAAATTTATCTAGATAGGGCTGGAAAACTTGGTTCATCAATGCCATGAAGGCGGCTGGTGCATTGGTCAATCCAAAAGGCATGACTAAAAACTCGTAATGGCCATACCGTGTTTGAAACGCCATCTTGGGAATGTCTTCCTCCCTCACTCTTAGCTGATGGTAGCCGGACCTTAAATCAATCTTGGAAAAGTATTTCGCACCTTGCAGTTGATCAAATAATTCATCAATGCGGGGCAAAGGGTACTTGTTTTTTATAGTCACCTGGTTCAACTGTCTATAATCAATGCACATTCTCAGGGTTCCATCCTTCTTCTTTACAAACAACACCGGTGCTCCCCATGGAGACACACTAGGCCTGATGAATCCTTTATCCAATAGTTCTTCCAATTGATCTTTGAGTTCCTTTAGTTCCGCGGGAGCCATTCGGTAGGGTGCCTTGGAAATAGGGACTGTATCCAGCATTATCTCAATCGTAAAATCGACCTCTCTAATTGGGGGTAACCCGGGCAGGTCATCCAAAAACACGTCGGGGAATTCTTTAACAATGGGGATATCTTCTATACTTGGTTTCGGTTTATCCTCCGAAATGAATGCTAAAAAGCCTTTGCACCCATTCCTCAGTAACTCAGCAGCTTTGATGGCTGAGATAAACATTGACCTAACAGGTCTCCTTTTTCCCACCAAACTAACATGAGTAAATCCCTCCAGGATAAACCGAACTACTTTGTTAAAGCAATCTAAAATAGCCTGATCCCTAGTAAGCCAGTCCATTCCCAATATAACATCAAAGTCGTCCATAGGTAACAATACCAGATCATTCGGCATCCGGGCTTGCCCAATTTCTATCATACAATCATAAAATATGGTTCTAGTACATATTTGCTCGCCCGTGGGTGTAGACACTACTAATGCATTAGTCAAAGTTGAGGGGGAGTTTTCTATCTTAGCAGCAAAAGTATGCGAGATGAAAGAATGTGTTTAACCAGAATCAAATAAAGTACTAGCTTCAAAATTGGAAATTAAAACCATACCCTCGATCACATGGTTGGCCGCTTCCATATCATGATGAGTCATGGCAAAGAACCTTCTGTCCTGCTGTTGTCCCGCTTGATTCCCTCCTTGAATATTCCTGCCAAGGTTGTAGTTCTGTCCTTGGGGTGGGTTCCGCTGATTTCCACGTGACTGATGTGTCTGGTTCTGTTGATAATAACGCTGGTGTTGTGGACGCTCTTGTTGGCGGCCCTGCTGATTTTGCTGAAGTGCTTGTCCTTATGTCTGGGTTTGATTCCTCCCATGTTTACTAGGGCAATCTCTAACCTGGTGTCCTTCCTGACTACAACCGTAACATCCATTTTTCCGTTTGACCTGATTTCTTTCCCTGGCTTCCGGACAATCTTTTACCTTATGACCTCCCTTCCCACGCCCAAAGCACACTCCCGATCTTTTCCGACATTGATTTGTTTCATGTGATCCCCCGCAATGGTTGCAGGCTGGCTTGGTTCCAATTTTCTGTTTCTTATTAGGGAACTAGTGTTTGGAGTTATCTGTTTTCCCTTCAGTGGACATCATTTGAGTCTATCTCTTTATATCTTCGATGGCTTCTTCTGAGACGAAAGCTTTTCTTAGATTTTCAGCATAAGTCTTTGGTTCATGCAGCTTCACATCTTTTTTGATGTCTGGTCTAAGGCCGTTCACAAATCGTTCCATCTTTTCTTCCTCTGTAGCCAGAAATGTTTCAACAAAATGCGACAACTCAGTAAACTTAAGAGCGTTCTTGGCTACAGTCAGATTTCCTTGCACTAAAGTTTCAAACTCTCTCTTCTTCTGAGCTCTAATATGATCTGGTATAAACTTCTTTATAAACTCCCTCTTGAAGAAAGCCCAAGTGATTTCTGTTTCTTGCCCATTAAATGACCTCTTAGCTGCCTTCCACCATTCTTTCGCATCACCTTCTAATTTGAATGCTGCAAGTATGGCTTTTTGATTGTTCTGTACATCACATAACTTCAAAGATGCCTTTCATGTGTTCTGCCCATTTATTTGCATCCCAAGGATTAGTTGTTTCTTCAAAGCTCGTGGGGCGAAACTCATTGAATCTTTTGTATAAGGTATCCCTTTCATGGTTCCTGCCCCCATTATTGCTGCCTTCTCCCGAACCATCTCTGTTATTGCTGTGTCCCTCGCCATTCTCACTTTGATGGTGATAAATGGCGGAGATCTGCTCTTGAACTTGCGCATATGCCTTCATAAAGCTTTCAAACATTTGCCGGGCATACTCCGGCATCTCCATAGTTCCATTGTTTGACCGAACATTGTTGTTCGCATTATCATTTCCAGTAACATTGTCCATTGCCTTATTCCTTCTGCAGAAGGGAAGAATTTGTGAGCTAAAAGGTCATTAACAATACTTATTATTTAATCTCTATCCTTGACACCCCAACGTCCTCACCACGTGACTTATGGGTTACTAATTCTTTTATTTACCCAAAACCTTATTCTCTGATACCACTTTGTCACGACCCAAATTCCGGGGTCCTATCGGATATCTGGATCGTGATTATACAGCATCATTCACTATGCATTCATCAAATAAGATTCACAAGGTATTAGGCATTTAACTCAAAAATAATTTCAATTATAAATATCGTTAAATCTCTGAGAATTCAAACTTTATATATAACTCAATCCATAATATGCTTGAAACATTAGATAATTTTCCCAAACAAGTACTAATGATTCCATCATCTACTTAAGTTTTTCTCGTTCTTTCTTTTCAGTCATGCATGCCGAAATCTACGTGCTGATCGTCATTCCGCTCTGGCCCACCCGCAATTTGATTACCTGAAGGGGGCAACACAACATCAATATTACTGGTGAATGAATTTTCCTAATTACATAAGTCATATATAACATAACATCCCATAATCAACAAATCTGAATCAATAATCAAATATCATTAAAAATACAACCATATGCAAATCCGTACCCATGCACATTACCACGCATCAAAGGCCCATCGTATACATGTATACCAGTCACCATGACCCCATCTCATCAAACACGTCCACAAAGGACCAGCCATCATAATGGCCACTAACGTCCACTAAGGACCAGCCACTAAAACGGCCCGGACACAAAGTCCAACATCCCACGTCAGGGATCTAGTGCGCAATATCTTACAAGCACATAACAACCAGAACATGAACTTTAAATAACATAATTGATCACACATGTAAGCAGTGTGGGCCCAACTTATGCACATCTCACTGATTTCTGCCCCACTTCTTATCATAATTAGTATTGAGTAGTATAGGGGTGGCCCACACTATATTATAAACATAACATTAATTACTCACAATTTAAAGAATTAATCACAGTTAATCATAACTAATCATAGTTAATCATAATTTACAAAACTCACTTCAAAGAAAGTTATTTAATATTTCTGGACCAAAATCCAAGTCTTTCTCAATTACTAAACCCATTTCAGAACTAATTTTTGATATACAGAACATAAAATAAACAATCAGTTTATGTCTGGACCTCTTGATGTAAAATCCAGTGGGTCCCACTAGACCAAACCAAGATCGGACCTATTGTCTAAGGTTGTCTAGGGATAAGCTTTACTCTTAATGGATTGGATTGACCATCGGACATCTTTATTGGGCCCCACTGTCTCAACAAACTCGCACAATAAGCCTCACAGTTAACAAAATTGAAGCTTCTGGATATCTGGGCAGATGATGCCCAGGCCACATGGGACCACCACCATTCAGACCGTCCCTGGGCCCTCTTCTAGACGTGGGGTCCTAATCTCTGATTTAGGTAGTGGGTCCCACCATGGATGTCGACCTTCAGCCCTGTATTCATCAAATTCACGCTTAGAATTGATTACACCTCTTGAACAGTGGGACCCAATGGTTCAAAATCCAGATGTCCAACTACACAAAGGTCGCCTAAGAGTCCCACACTTGATGGTCGGAGTTGACATTTAATCGAGTGTACAGGTGGGACCCAGAAAGCCTATCGATGAAAACTGTAAAATTCCTGTAACAGTCGCTCTGTTTCATCATACCCATTGGATAAAGGCCCAGATGGGGCCCACTCCTTTTGGGTCCAAGTCTCCTAGGGTCGACCAGGGGTCCCCTACATGATGTGTGGTCTTCATCATTGATCAAGTCAATAGATGGGTCCCACAACTACAAACGACCATTATCGAACACTCCGTCAGGCCTCTGTTTTCCATCAGTTCTGCATAACTGTTTCATATTCTTGCATCCAAATCTATTAACACCATTATCATATCTATTAATATGAGATTCAATAATTTTTGCAATACAGAATATACATAATATATGATCCACCAGATCTTCTTAACGTCAATTACTCATAACATATGATTTCATAACCAGTAAATCTTCTCACACAGATTATCCAACTCACATCACAATACAATCATCTTAATTGATCAACTAGTTAACTAGGAAAATTCACTCACCTTTCGTAAACAATCGTTGCTTTCACAATATGTGGATGCGAATAGAACATCCGTCAGTGACCTCCTTCCCTTGAATTCCAGCCACAACTTCACAACTTCCTCTCTCAGAATTTCTCAAAGAATTGGATATCACCCTACAAGAGGACTGTGGTTTATTTATATACATGAAGAGAAGACACAGTCCTAGTCCTTTCATGCCTTCCAATTAGAGTTGTATAACAACTCCTTATCTTTCCTTTCTAAAACGTCCACCTTAACACTTCTAATTCAAAAACCGGTTAACAACTAAGGGTCCTTCCTGGGTCAAAATAATCATGGGCCCAGGTATTCAAGATATTACAGGTTGGGTTTCAATCTTGTATACGTTGATAACAATCTTTTTAAAATAATATGGTTTATCTTTTTCCTTATCAGAGTAACAAAAAAATACTAGGTATATGGTTTTCTCTCCCCTCTATCCAATCTAAACCCTCATTTCGTTCAATCGGTGAGCAAAATTTCACCACTGCAGGCAACGGATGTTAGTATCTATATCTGTGTCTGACTACCCAAATAATTATTATCGAAAGGAGAAAGGGCAATGACAAGCAATAAGTTATTCAATCTATAGAAGAAAGAGTCAAGCCATTCATTCAGTTGGCCACCTCTACTGGATAATATCATCACCTATCATCATCATCATCAAAGCCTTGTCCCAACTATGTTGAGGATAATATCATCACCTATAATGATCTAATTACCAAGAATCACAGGTTCTTGATATTAGGTACCATTGGCATATCCAACGGTATATGTACATTTCTATGCATTATGTTCATTTAGTCATGTTCATAAGGTGATTTTATTTTTAATTTGGTGATGGTATTTTTGCATCGGAAGAAGTGTTTTCTGTTGCAATTTGGGTTTAGTTCTGCTGAAGTCTTGGTAAGATAGTGTAGAAGTTTTAGTTTGACGGATTTTTGTAACGAAACGAGTTTTCTGTTCATTCAAATGAAAGGTTATCATCATATATTTCTCAAGATTGTAAACTGAAGGGAAAGACCACATGCTTGCCACTTCTGTCAGTGATGAGCTTTAATCCAGGCATATAACCTAATTAACCTCTACACCCTATGCTTTAATCAGAGCCGACTCTCGACTAGTTCGAGTGTGGGTCCCCTGCCGTGGTCTGGTGCAAGTGGGCGGGTCTCCATGTGGGCGGGCCAAGAGGGCTGGCAGGCTACTGCACAGGGACGTGCCACCTTAAGGGGGGTGGCTAACACCCTTACCTTGCATGAGACCTTTTGATGGGTTGAGGCCCATCAGAAGCAAAACCGTGAGGCTAGTGGGCCAAAGCGGACAATATCATGCATGCGTGTAGGGGTGGGGCGTTACAAATGGTATCAGAGCCGACTCTCGACTAGTTCGAGTGTGGGTCCCCTCCCGCGGTCTGGTGTAAGTGGGCGGATCTCCATGTGCGCGGGCTAAAAGGGCTGGCAGGCTACCGAGACTAGCAGGCTACTGCATAGGGACGTGCAGCCTTAAGGGGGGTGGATTGTGACGCCCCGGAGTCCTACATCGACTATAGAGAGGAAAGTGAATGGGGTTATATGTAGAGCTTACACCCTTACCTTGCATGAGGCCTTTTGATGGGTTGAGGGCCATCAGAAGCAAAACCGTGAGGCCGGTGGGCCAAAGCGGAGAATATCATGCATGGGTAAAGGGGTGGGGCGTTACATGTAGAAACCCAAACACACTATAGTAGATTTGTCCATCTTAAACATTTATTTGAAGGACCTTAAATAGATGCTTTAGGAAAATGTCAACCAGTATGTAACACCCCAAAACCCGGAGCTCTTCAAATTCCAGAACATTACTTGAAGTATTTCAAGATCACCACAGAAATCAAATTTGTACAAAGAATTTAGCAATACCTCGAATTTATTTAAGATGTCATTTAAGCAGATGAAAAAGAAATAAACAACTCTTATAACAAATAATTCCTAAATCATAAAGAAACCAAGCTCAACATTATTGAAAGGAGTAATCCATCTCTAAAATTCTAAATCTCAATTTCAATATGATTGTGATGCTTTCTCATCAGCCACGGAGATTGAAATCCAAAGGCTGATCCTCACCATTGCCAAGCTTCCCCAAGTGACCCGTACCTGAAGTGGGGTGAACCACTTGTCAGAAAACTGGTGAGCAATATTTCTAAATATACAAATCACTTTAATAACATAATTCAATAATAGAAATGACAAGAAGAAACCCATGAGATTAGAACAAATGTCTTATGGAATTTCTTATGATCTTATGAGATTTCATATCCATCTCCTAGCATTGACAAGTTCAATATTCCCAATTTTGGGTCCTTATAATACAGTAAGGCTCTCTCGTAAGAGATTCAGTGTTTTAGTCCCTTCCAATAAGGAAGTCTTTTCCATAAGTTAATCAGACTCTCCGTTAGGAGAATGGTTCAATAATCATTGATTCAGTCCTTGTCCAACCTTATCCCTCCATGCCCACAAGGGGTTCACTAATCAAATCAATATTCAGAGTAGGTGTCCTTAATGATGTTCCAAATAGTGTCCTTACTGACGTTCCAAATATGATCTCTATGTCTTGTGCACGTTAAAATGTTCTAAGTTCACTAGGAAGTGTTCATTAGTTCTTTTATGTCTATTATGCATTCAGTAGAACTATCATAGAGTTATATAGACCAATTATTTTGATATAGGGCTAGTTCCGCATAACCGGGTTTAAATACGCCCCACTCCAATTCAAAACTGGTACCCGCCTATGTGGCACTACTCTTATATCTTTTAGTTCTAAATCCTCATTACAAGTCCAATCATATATAAGGAATTTCTGCCAGTGAAAGAAAAAGGTCCTATTGACTTGAATATTTATTTCATAATCATGTACCATGGTTTATGTTCATTAAACATATACCCATAATATGCAACTCTAATTATATAATTCAATCAGGGTCTATACTAAAATTTCAGGCCCATAACAGAATCTATAATGTTATAATCAGTTCAGGAATTCTGATGTAATCTAAGGTTTAAATGTGTATTTCTGTACATAATGGTCATAAGAGGGCTCTTGGGAAAATTCTGGAGTAACCGGGGTCCATTTTAAAAAAACAGAACTTTATACACAAAAGAAAGCACTGTACGTCAGCCCAGAGAATGGCTTCTTACGCCCCAACAGTTTGGAGAAGGAGATGGTGGGTCCCTAGTGGCCCGATCCGCATGGGTCTAGGGCTATCCTGGTCGCCCATCAGGGACCAGCTATGACCCAATGGGTCCCACAAACCTGATTGTTCAGAAGGGATCTTTACCATTGAAAATCTAGAATTTCTGCATTTTCATGTCAGTTTGATCCATCCTCTGGATCATATTCTACAACGTAGGATTCCTCACACTTAATGTTCTGATTTCTAAACCAATATTCTGTTTGAGGGAGGAAAAAGATGGGAATTTGTGCAGTGGAACACAATCGAACGATAGCAGAAAACAGAGGCTTACGCCTTTGTCCTTTGGGATAACCAAAAGGTGGGTCCCCAATGGTCCAATCCACTGGGGACCAGGCCCACCTTGGTCGCCCCTCAGGGCCCAGCCAGAAGGCTGGTCCTGATCATTGATCAGGTGGACCCCTGGGCCCCACAAGATCTGTCAAGCCTAAGATGTTGGGAATGCTGGAAACTCTGAAAAATTGCATTTCAGATCCGCTCCTCTCTGTTAGATGGATTCTTGGAATGGATTTCACAACTAAGGGATTAATCAACATAATGGGGTCAATTACACAAGTTTAATCACGAACTAAAAGAATTTATAGTCCATTTTTTCATTTGACAGAATCTCCCCAATATCACCATTATCGACAAAGGTTTTCCAGCTCTTACCTGGGGGTCCCATAAGGTCTGTCCCACAAGAGAACAAACTCACCTTGGTCGCCCAAGGATCCTTCTTCATTTGCATGGCCCTGATTTCCAATCGGGCGGCCCAGTTAGGTCCCACAACCTCAATCAGTTTGGTTGTTTTTTACGCTGGAATCTCTGCCAAGTTCCTATCTATACCAATATTTTTCTGGATGTGATTTTTGAACAGATTTCATCAACTTAAGGAACTAAGGGTTATTAGGGAAATAATACTTACAGATCTTGGCTAATGAGGCCAAGATTTCACTGCCATGAATCCATGATAACCAATTGGAACTGTCCCTAATATTCCTTCATCCGGCTATGATGAATAATAGATTACTCTGGGTCTCATCCCATGTGTGATGGAAACAAGAAGGAAAGAGACCTTGCAGACAGTGTTCAGATTTTTTTTCTCTTATACCCTTTTGGGCATGATCATGGCTAGGAAACAACAAGAAGCCCAATTTCTATATTTATATATAAATGAGAAATATTGCTCACCTCCTAGTGTAGCAAATTGTGGCACGGTCGATATGAGGTCTTGAATATTGCATCCACTAGATCTTCCGGCCTCTTCTTCCTTGCTATTCCTCTCTGCTGCTTCCCAAGAAAAATCCTTCTGCACTCTTTCCTCTCCTCTCCTCTCCTCTTTAACCAAAAATGGGAAAGTCGGAAATCATAAGGTAACTAAAGAGCTCGATTAATTTTTGGGGATAAACTCATATCTCTACCCTTTGGGAACTTCCCCTACCCGAACGGAATCCTCCTTCCAAGGAGGTATCGTTCTAACAACCCAACAACAAACAAAGGGGTTACTAATGGGTTGTAATTTTGTAAACAGGCTAGAAATAACTAATACAACCCAACCCAGCCCAACCCAATGCCTTATGGGTTGGACAAATCTGGGCCTAACCAGGCCCAAGTTATGACACAGTATCTCTAAAGCCATCTCCAGGAATATATAAAGTGTTTGTTGGAAGCAATAAGGGGAAATGAAGGGATGGAAAGAGGAAAAACTGTTAAAGTGATACCATACATCTGTAGTAACAGTAAATTGCTTGCCTTTGCTTATGACATAATAAAGAGGTATTGAAGATCCACTCATGACTCATGGTTCTTGAATTATCAGTAACTAGAATATGGAAGTTGGCATGTATGTAATTGGTAAATTTTAGTTATCTATTTTAATGAGAAACTGTAGCATATATGTAGCGGTAAGTTCTAACACTACTGGAATTGTGGCATTCTTTGCAGGATTTATTCGCAATAGCAACAGATCAGCCATTCCGCTTCCCAGCAACTTTTACCTTTGTTTTAAGGGCATTCTCAACACTTGAAGGTACATGTTAATATGTTATATTTATTTTTACTTCAGTATAACATGATAACTGAAACATTAATAACCTCGTGTACATGATATGCAATGTATACTGGTAGGAAATTCCAAATAGGGCGCAAACTGAAAATGAGGCACAGAAGAAATCAAATTGAATGATGATCTGATGTCTGTATAGTGAATAGGTTTTTGTTATTCATCCTTTGACATAAGTTTTGAAATTTGATTCATCCATTACGTGAACTGAATATTAATGATTTGGATTGAAGTGTCACGTTCTTGCTGGCTCTCTCCATGGATCAATCACCATACATTACTGTTGTATCAGTTAGTCCCTTCGAATCTACCTGCAGAAGTTCAGCTGGTAAAGAGACATCAAAAGGGGTTTGTTTGGCTTTTACGTCCTGATGCAGTCCTGATTAGGGGTTTGGTTTTTATGCATGTGATAGGAAAATGATTCGCATTTGCAAATGATGCATATGTGATTCATTTCCATATGCCATTGAGTCCCATGAAAACAATTAACATTGTTTGTCATTTTGACATGTGAATCTCAATGTATCCAACGATTCACCGTTTTTCTCAAATTTCTTAAAATCTATGATAAATCAAGCCGTAAGCCGTAACATTTAACCCAAACCCCTCCCTCTTCTCAAATTGTTTTTCATCCATCAAAAGAGAAACGGTTCGGGTCGTAATTCAAGCGTCCATAGAAGTCTCGAGAACCAGATAAATTAGTTTGGAGTTTTTCGCAGCTTTATCAAAATCTATGATGAATCAAGGGCTCAAATTTGAAAACAAACCATAACCCCCCCCCCCCCCCCCCCCCAAACACACACACTAGCCTTTTAAAAAATGAAAAAAAAACATTTTGAAAAAAGAGGACTGCCTCAAAACCACAGGAGAAAGTGGCCATTTTCAATGAGTACATCCAACGATTCACCATTTTCTCAAATTTCTCAATGTTCATGATGAATCGGAACCTGAAAATTGACCCCCTATTACCCTGTATCCGTTTTTTTCCTTTCCAAAGAGGATAAATGGTGGGATCGTGAAAGAAAGGGAAAGGGGGACAGGGGCAAGGATGAAAGTAGCGGTAGCGCTACGCCCGCTGTCCAAAACACTACGTAGCAGTGTAGCGGTGCTATTTGAAAAAAATTGTCAAAAAAATCTGAAAATTTTGTAGAAAATCTAGAATATTGGAAAATGAGAGAAAATGTTTTTTTCTTTTGCAAAAGTAACTAAGATAAGGGGGCGTAGCGGTCCCCTCATTGTATGAGATCATGTATCACTGTATAAATAGAAATAATAGTAATGATCATTTTTTTCACATGTATTCATGTTGCTTAGTTATGCTAACTTAGAAACTAATGAAAGGCTCATAAAAAACTATCACGAAGTCAAGACTTAAGACTTAAAAGTACCTAGAGAAAAGAATACATCTACCAAAGGGGGTATTTAATATGATGTACCTAAAAAAGAACTCTCTGTATTGATTGTAATTTGGCGAGATCATGTGCTTTTTTGTGTTCTTTTAAACATAAAATGGTAGAAGAGTTAAGTAAAAATGTTATTTGGAGAGAAGAAAAGAAATAAGTCTTATTATGCATTTTAAATCTTTTTGGAAAATACAAATCTGTCTCACTCCGTAGCAGCCCCATAGCGGGTGTAGCAGCCTTGTAGCGGACCGTAGCGTCCGCTACGAATGTGAACGCCGCTAAATGCATTTTAGGGTAGCAATTCGATATAGTGGCCGCTACGTCGCTCTTTTCATCCATGGGCAGGGGTGCACAAAAGTCCAGTTTAGTAGATTTTATTGGTTTGAGGTTTTTTGAAAATTTCTCAAAATATATGATGAATCACGCCTAAAATTGAACGCCATAGCCATTTTTAGCATTTTAATTTTTTAAATACATCAAATAATTCAAATCTTCATTTAGGGGCCCACAAAATTAAAAAATCTTATAAAGAAAATGGACTGCCCAAAATGGATGCAAGATTCATTATTGCACCACTCTCAAAACGATAACATGTGTTATCTTTTCAAAACCAAGGGAGATGTGAGAATTTTGACACGTAATCACACCCATTTTCACCACTTCAATTACGCATCACAGGTGTTATCAGTGTAACCAAATATGGCATGCGTAATCAGTTGAGTCTCTAGATTCTTGTAGATTTAGGGTTTTATGACAATGTCAAAGAATATCGAAGAATTGAGAAAAAGGAGAAAATAGAGAAATATCGAAGAGAAGAAAAAAGGAGAAAATAGAGAAAAATAAGAGAATTAGAAAGAGGAAAGAAGAGTTGTCGTCATTAGAGAGAGAAGGCACTTTGTTTTATGTATAAATCATATTACCCATATTTTGAGTATTTACATAGAAGCCCCTGTATTTACTATTAATTACATCAGAGGTCCTAGGAACTGCTAATACTCCCCCTCAAGATGGCGATTTATGTTAAGTATGCCTAGCTTGGTCAAAGTTCCTTGTAAATCTTTCTTACCAACTGCTTTTGTAAAAAGAATCTACAGCTTGATCACTTGTATTAATATAAAATAGGTCCACATCTTCACTTTGAGGTTTTTCTCTAATATAGTGGCAATCAATGCAAAACTCAACAGATGGCGGAGGTTTAGAATCCAAGGGCTTTAAAATAGGTGTAATATCTTGAGTACCTGGGCCCAGGATTAGTTTGGCCCTGGAAGGACCCTTAGTTGTTAACTGGTTTTTGAAATTAGAAGTGTTTCCCTTTTATGAAATTAGAAGTGTTATTGGAAAGTGTCTCACGTTTGGGACTGGAGTTGTATAACAACTCTACAAGTGGAAATAAGAGAAGGATTAGAATTATGAAGTATAAGAGGCTAGGACTTTAAATTCCTCTTGGTATATATATAGGTAACCATCGTCCATCCCTTCTATGGAATTATCTTTTAGCTTTTGAGAAAAACCATCTGAGAGGAAGTTGTTTGGAACCTAGGGGAAGAAGAGGAAGAAGGTGACTGATTGATGTCCTATTCGTGCCCACACATCGCAAAAGCAACTATCACATATCAGAGGTGAGTGGATCTTCCCAATTACTTAGTTGATCAATTAAGATGATTGATATTGGGATGGACTTCAAATATTCTGTACTGTTCATCATACACTGATTTTGTGTCTAGCGTTCAGATATGAAAAGGTTTGTTCTTGGTTAAGAAATTGTATAGTAATGACTGTAGGCATGAGACTGGTATAAGGAAGACATACATGTTGAATAGGATTGAATTGGATTGAAACAGAGGCTAGGTGGCGGCAATACTATAACTGACGTTGGGGAGTTGTGGGACCCCATGGCCCACCTGATCCCATATCAGGTCTAGAGATCTGGTAGGGCACTACTAGTCGACCATGGAGGTGCTGGTCCTACAAAGATTCAATTCCATTTGGGCCATCATCCACATATCTGAAATTTCAAAATCGTGAATGAATGACGGAACAGAGGATTTGTCGTTTGTAGTTGTGGAACCCATTGATTGATCAAGTCAATGTTCAAGACCCCACATCCTGTAGGGGACCCATGAGCGACCCCTGTGGTGGTGGTCCCATGAGGGGTGGGCCCCATCTGGATACTTATCTAGTAGTATGTTTGAGCCCAGGTGTGAATAGGGAAGAAACAGAGCTGAAGGTCGACATTCATGGTGGGACCCACTACCTAAATCATTCAGAGATTAGGACCCCATGTTTTGAAGAGGGCCCAAGGACGGTCTGAATGGTGGTGGTCCCATGTGGCCTGGGCTCCATCTGACCAGTTATCCAGAAACTTCAATTTTGTTAACCATAAGAGTTACTGTTTGTGTTTTTGAGACTGCGGGGCCTAATAAAGATCTCTGATGGTCAATCCAATCCATAAAGTTGGGCTCACACTGCTTACATGTGTGATCAATTATGTTATTTAACATTCATGTTCTGGTTGTTATGTGTTTGTGAGATATTGTGCACTAGATTCCATACGTGTGATGTTAGACTTTGTGTCCGGGTCGTTTTAGCGGCTGGTCCTTAGTGGACGTAAGTGGCCATTATGATGGCTGGTCCTTTGTGGACGTGTCTGATGAGACAGGGTCATGGTGACCGGTATACATGTATACGATGGGCCTTTAAAGCGTGGTAATGTGCATGGGCACGGATTTGCATATGGTTGTATTTTGAATGATATTTGATTATTGATTCGAATTTGTTGATTATGTGATGTTATGTTATATATAACTTGTGTAATTAGGAAAATTCATTCACCAGCAATACTGACGTTCTGTTACCCCTTCAGGTAATCAAATTGCGGGTGGGCCAGAGCGGATTGACAATCAGCACGTAGATTTCGGCATGCATGGCTGAAAAGAGAGAACGAGAAAAACTTAAATAGATGATAGAATCATTAGAACTTGTTTAGGAAAATAATTTAATGTTTCAAGCATATTATGAATTGAGTTATATATAAAGTTTGAAGTCTCAGAAATTTAATGATATTTATAATTGAAATTATTTTTTGAGTTAAACGCCTAATACCTGGTGAATATTATTTGATGTATGTATTGCTATATGATCACAATTCGGATATCCGACAGGGCCCCGGAATTCGGGTCGTGACAAAGTGGTATCAGAGCATAAGGTTTTGGGCAAGTAAAAGAATTAGCAACCCATAGGTCACATGGTGAGGACATTGGGGTGTCAAAAGTAGAGATTAAAGTAAGATATGTTGTTAATGATCTTTTAGCTCACATTCTTTCCATCTGCAGAAGGAATAAGACAATGGACAATGTTACTGGAAATGATAATGTGAACAACAATGTTCGGCCAAACAATGGAACTATGGAGATGCTAGAGTACACCCGACAAATGTTTGAAAGCTTTATGAAGGCATATGCGCAAGTTCAAGAGCAAATCTCTGCCATTTATCACCATCAAAGTGAGAATGGTGAGGGACACAGCAATAACAGAGATGGTTCGGGAGAAGGCAGCTCTAATGGGGACAGGAACCGTGAAAGAGATACATTATATGAAAGATTCAACGAATTTCCAAGAGCTTTGAAGAAACAACAAATCCTTGGGATGCAAATAAATGGGCAGAACACATGGAAGGCATCTTTGAAGTTATGGGATGTACAGAACATCAAAAACCTATACTTGCAGCATTCAAATTAGAAGGTGATGCAAAGGAATGGTGGAAGGCAGCCAAGAGGTCATTCAATGGGCAAAAAACAGAGATCACTTGGGCTTTCTTCAAGAGGGAATTTATAAAGAAGTTTATTCCAGATCATATTAGGGCTCAGAAGAAGAGAGAGTTTGAAACTCTAGTGCAAGGAAATCTGACAGTAACCAAGTTTGCTCTTAAGTTCACTGAGTTGTCACATTTTGCTGAAACATTAGTGGCTACAGAAGAAGAAAAGATGGAACGATTTGTGAATGGCCTTAGACCAGACATCAAAACAGATGTGAAGCTGCATGAACCAAAGACTTATGCTGAAGCCCTAAGAAAAGCTTTTGTCTCAGAAGAAGCCATTGAAGATATAAAGAGACAGACTCAAATGATGTCCACTGAAGGGAAAACAGATAACTCCAAGCACCAGTTCCCCAATAAGAAACAGAAAACTGGAACCAAGCCGGTCTGCAACCATTGTGGGGGATCACATGAAACAAATCAATGTCGGAAAAGATCTAGAGTGTGCTTTGGGTGTGGGAAGGGAGGTCATAAGGTAAAAGATTGTCCGGAAGCCAGGGAAAGAAATCAGGTCAAACGAAAAAGTGGATGTTACGGTTGTGGTCGGGAAGGACACCTGGTTAGAGATTGCCCCAGTAAACAAGGAAGGAATCAAACTCAGACCCTAGTACAAGCACCTCAACAAAGCCAGCAGGGCCGCCAACAAGAGCATTCGCAAAATCAGCGTTATTATCAACAGAACCAGATACATCAACCCCGTGGAAATCAGCAGAACCCACCCCAAGGACAGCATTACAACCTTGGCAAGACCAACCAAGGAGGGAATCAGGCGGGACAACAGCAAAACGGAAGGCTCTTTGCCATGACTCATCATGATGTGGAAGCGGCCAACCATGTGGTCGAGGGTATGGTTTTAATTTCCAATTATGAAGCTAGTACTTTATTTGATTCTGGTTCAACTCATTCTTTCATTTCATATACTTTTGCTGCCAAGATAGAAAATCCCCCCTCAACTTTGACTAATGCATTAGTGGTGTCTACACCCACGGGTGAGCATATATGTACTAGAACAATATTTTATGATTGTCTGATAGAAATTGGGCAAGCCCGAATGCCGGCTGACCTGCTATTGTTACGTATGGACGACTTTGATGTTATATTGGGAATGGACTGGCTTACTAGGTATCGGGCTATCTTAGACTGCTTTAACAAAGTAGTTCGATTTAACCTGGAGGGATTTACTCATGTTAGTTTGGTGGGAAAAAGGAGACCTGTTCGGTCAATGGTTATCTCAGCCATCAAAGCTGGTGAGTTACTGAGGAATGGGTGCAAAGGCTTTTTAGCCTTCATTTCGGAGGATAAACCGAAACCAAGTATTGAAGATATCCCCGTTGTTAAGGAATTCCCCGACGTGTTTTTGGATGACCTGCCCGAGTTACCCCCAATTCGAGAGGTCAATTTTACTATTGAAAAAATGCCGGGTACTGCCCCGATTTCTAAGGCACCTTATCGAATGGCTTCCGCGAAACTGAAGGAACTCAAGGATCAATTGGAGGAACTATTGGACAAACGATTCATCAGACCTAGTGTGTCCCCATGGGGAGCACCGGTGTTGTTTGCGAAGAAGAAGGATGGAACCCTAAGAATGTGCATTGATTATAGACAGTTAAATCAGGTGACTATCAAGAACAAGTACCCTCTGCCCCGTATTGATGAATTATTTGATCAACTGCAAGGTGCGAAATACTTTTCCAAGATTGATCTAAGGTCCGGCTACCATCAGCTAAGAGTGAGGGAGGAAGATATCACCAAGACAGCGTTCCGGACACGGTATGGCCATTATGAGTTTTTAGTCATGCCTTTCGGATTGACCAATGCACCAGCCGCCTTCATGGCATTGATGAACCAAGCTTTCCAGCCCTATCTAGATAAATTTGTGGTGGTATTTATTGATGATATCCTCATTTACTCTAAGGAGCGACAAGAACATGGCGAGCATCTGCGTACTTCCTTACAGCTGTTGCAAGACAATCAGCTATATGCCAAGTTCAGCAAGTGTGATTTCTGGTTAGAGCAAGTAACCTTTCTGGGTCACATTATTTCAGGAGATGGATTATCTGTACACCCTACCAAAGTAGAAGCGGTTATGAATTGGAAGCGACCTGCAAATGTTTCAGAAGTTCGAAGCTTCTTAGGCCTAGCGGGTTATTATCGAAGGTTCGTACAAGGATTTTCTACAATTGCTGGACCATTAACTAGACTCACAAGGAAGGATGTTCCGTTCATCTGGGACGAGAAATGTGAAGATAGCTTCAGAACATTGAAGCGTAAACTGACATCGACACCAATACTCGCCCTTCCCGCTGGAAGCAGAGGATTTGTTATCTACTGTGATGCGTCATTACAAGGGCTAGGGTGTGTTCTCATGCAACGTGGAAAGGTGATTGCGTACGCTTCCAGACAACTAAAGGTCCATGAACAAAATTATGCTACGCACGACCTTGAGTTGGCAGCTGTAGTCTTTGCATTGAAAATTTGGAGACACTACCTTTATGGTGAAGAATTCGAAGTGTACACCGACCATAAGAGCCTCAAATATGTATTTTCTCAGAAAGAGCTGAACTTGAGACAACAGAGATGGATGGAATTCCTGAAAAACTATGACTTCTCTATAATTTATCATCCAGGAAAGGCGAATGTTGTAGCCGAAGCTTTAAGTAGGAAATCAGCACAGATGGCTTGTCTGACAGCGGAGTGGAGACTACTTGAGGAAATTAAGGACCTAGAAGTGAATATATGGCCTATTGGTGAAAAACTACTGTTGGGAAGTTTCAAGGTTCAACCTGAATTAATTCAAAGGATAAAAGATCATCAAAGGGATGACAAGGCTTTGGTGGAAATCTTGGACAAAATGGATAATAAACCGTACTTCTCAGTTGTTAATGGCGTATTATATTTCCGAGGCAGACTTTGTGTACCAAATATCCGGGAAATCAAAGATGAAATTTTGAAGGAAGCACATCACACAAGATATACTATCCATCCAGGGAGCACCAAGATGTGTCAAAACTTAAAAATCAGATTTTGGTGGATCGGCATGAAAAACGATGTTACTGAGTTTGTCGAGCGTTGCTTTACTTGTCAACAAGTGAAGGCTGATCATAGGAAGCCGGGGGGATTGCTGTAGCCCTTACCTATACCAGAATGGAAATGGGAGCATATCACAATGGATTTCATTTCAGCGTTTCCCAGAACATCAAGACATAATGAAATAATCTGGGTCATTATGGATCGGTTGACCAAGTCGACACACTTCATACCGTTGAAAGGAAGAACTACAATGGAACATTTGGCCAAAACATATGTTAAGGAAACTGTCTGGTTTCATGGCGTTCCAGCATCAATAGTATCAGACAGGGATACCAAATTTGTTTCACAGTTTTGGAATAGCCTATAGAGGGCTATGGGTACAAAACTGAATTTTAGCACTGCATATCACCCCCAGACGGATGGGCAGACGGAGAGAACCAATCAAACACTGTAAGACATGCTTAGAGCTTGTGCGATAGATTTCAACGACAATTGGGATGAGCAGTTACCGCTGGCAGAGTTTGCTTATAACAATAGCTATCATTCGAGTATACAGATGGCTCCTTTTGAGGCACTGTATGGCAGAAGTTGTCGCTCTCCGATTTGTTGGGAGGAAGTGGGCGATAGACGGATATTAGGCCCTGAATGGGTGCAAACTTCTACATAAAATATTAAGAAAATCAGGGACTGATTGAAGACTGCTCAGAGTCGCCAAAAGAGTTATGCAGACAAACGCCGGAGAGAATTAGAATTTGCAGTGGGTGATTCAGTATTCCTTAAAGTCTCCAACGAAGGAACTGATGCGATTCAGCAAGAACAGAAAGCTCAGCCCGAGATACATTGGACCATTCAATATTACAGGACGCGTGAGCGATGGGAATGCTTACGAGTTGGAATTACCACCACAATTAGCCGGAGTCCATAAGGTGTTTCATGTATCAATGTTAAAGAAGTACGAGCCAGACCCTTCTCATGTGCTAGAGCTTGAGCCAGTGGACTTACAGCCAAATTTATCGTATGAGGAGAGACCTGTTGCAATCTTAGACACCAAGGAAAGAGTTCTCCGAAAGCGTACAGTTCGACTAGTCAAGGTGTTGTGGACACATCACGATCCAAAGGAGGCTACATGGGAGATCGAGGATGAAGTCCGAAAGAAGTATCCGCATCTTTTCACCAAAGGTATCTTATTTCAATTTGGACGACCAAATTTTCCGAGGAGGGGAGTATGTAATATCTTGAGTACTTGGGCCCAGGATTAGTTTGGCCCAAGAAGGACCCTTAGTTGTTAACTGGTTTTTGAAATTAGAACTGTTATTGGAAAGTGTCTCACGTTTGGAACTGGAGTTGTATAACAACTCTACAAGTGGAAATAAGAGAAGGATTAGAATTATGAAGTATAAGAGGGCTAGGACTTTAAATTCCTCTTGGTATATATATATAGGTAACCATCGTCCATCCCTTCTATGGAATTATCTTTTAGCTTTTGAGAAAAACCATCTGAGAGAAAGTTGTTGTTGGAACCTAGGGGAAGAAGAGGAAGAAGGTGACTGATTGATGTCCTATTCGCGCCCACACATCACAAAAGCAACTATCACATATCAGAGGTGAGTGGATCTTCCCAATTACTTAGTTGATCAATTAAGATGATTGATATTGGGATGGACTTCAAATATTCTGTACTGTTCATCATACACTGATTTTGTGTCTAGCGTTCAGATATGAAAAGGTTTGTTCTTGGTTAAGAAATTGTATAGTAATGACTGTAGGCATGAGACTGGTATAAGGAAGACATACATGTTGAATAGAATTAAATTGGATTGAAACAGAGGCTGGGTGGCAGCAATACTGTAACTGACATTGGGGAGTTGTGGGACCCCATGGCCCACCTGATCCCATATCAGGTCTAGAGATCTGGTAGGGCACTACTAGTCGACCATGGAGGTGCTGGTCCTACAAAGATTCAATTCCGTTTGGGCCATCATCCACATATCTGAAATTTCAAAATCGTGAATGAATGAGGAAACAGAGGATTTGTCGTTTGTAGTTGTGGAACCCATTGATTGATCAAGTCAATGATCAAGACCCCACATCCTGTAGGGGACCCATGGGCGACCCCTGTGGTGGTGGTCCCATGAGGGGTGGGCCCCATCTGGATACTTATCTAGTAGTATCTTTGAGCCCAGGCGTGAATAGGGAAGAAACAGAGCTGAAGGTCGACATTCATGGTGGGACCCACTACCTAAATCAATCAAAGATTAGGACCCCACGTTTTGAAGAGGGCCCAAGGACGGTCTGAATGGTGGTGGTCCCATGTGGCCTGGGCTCCATTTGATCAGTTATCCAGAAACTTCAATTTTGTTAACCATAAGGGTTACTGTTTGTGTTTTTGAGACTGCGGGGCCCAATAAAGATCTCTGATGGTCAATCCAATCCATTAAGAGTAAAGCCTATCCGTGGACAACCTTAGACATTAGGTTTGATCTTGGTTTGGTCCAGCGGGACCCACTGGATTATACATCAAGAGTTCCAAACATAAAGTGACTGTTTATTTTATGTTCTGGATATCAAAAATTAGTTCTGAAATGGGTTTAGTAATTGAGAAAGACTTGGATTTTGGTCTAGAAATATTAAATAACTTTCTTTGAAGTGAGTTTTGGTGAATTATGATTAACTATGATTAGTTATGATTAACTGTGATTAATTCTTTAAATTGTGAGTAATTAATGTTGTGTTTATAATATAGTGTGGGCCACTCCTATACTACTCAATACTAATTATGATAATAAGTGGGGCAGAAATTAGTGCATAAGTTGGGCTCACACTGCTTACATGTGTGATCAATTATGTTGTTTAACGTTCATGTTCTGGTTTTAATGTGTTTTTGAGATATTGTGCACTAGATTCCATACGTGTGATGTTGGACTTTGTGTCCGGGTCGTTTTAGCGGCTGGTCCTTAGTGGACGTAAGTGGCCATTATGATAGCTGTCCTTTGTAGACGTGTCTGATGAGATGGGGTCATGGTGACCGGTATACATGTATACGATGGGCCTTTGAGGCGTGGTAATGTGCATGGGCACAGATTTGCATATGGTTGTATTTTTAATGATATTTGATTATTGATTCAGATTTGTTGATTATGTGATGTTATGTTATATATGACTTGTGTAATTAGGAAAATGATTCACCAGTAATATTGATGTTGTGTTGCCCCCTTCAGGTAATCAAATTGTGGGTGGGCCAGAGTGGATTGACGATCAGCACGTAGATTTCGACATGCATGGCTGAAAAGAGAGAACGAGAAAAACTTAAATAGATGATAGAATCATTAGAACTTGTTTAGGAAAATTATTTAATGTTTCAGCATATTATGAATTGAGTTATATATAAAGTTTGAAGTCTCAGAAATTTAATGATATTTATAATTGAAATTATTTTTTGAGTTAAATGCCTAATACCTAGTGAATATTATTTGATGTATGTATTGCTATATGATCACGATTCAGATATCCGACAGGGCCCCGGAATTCGGGTCGTGACAATAGGTTGTACAAAAGACGGAATATATGGATTGCAACTTTAATTGACATATACAAAGAGCTAAAACTACTGTGAGAATTGAAGCCCAGCAGATACCACAAAGTGATTCTTTTCTGTTACCTTGGCTTGATAATTAGTAAGGATGGTGAGATCGATGAAGATGTTGAACATAGGATAAAAACGGGATAATTGGAGTGGAGACTTGCTTCTGGAATGCTTTGTAACCGACAAATGCCAACAAGATTGAAGAAAAATTTTACAAGACAATGATTAGACCAATTATGACCTATGGGGTAGAATGTTGGCCAATCAAGAAGCAGCATATGCATAAAATGGATGTAGAGATGAGAATGTTGATGTGGATAAGATTAGAGAAGCCCATTTGAGGTGGTTTGGGCATGTGAAAAGCATGACGTTAATGGCGCCAGCAAGGAAAAGTTTGGTATGCAGGTTGATGGCTCACCATGGGGATAAGGTAGGCCAAAGAAGACGTGGATGGACATAGTAAAATTAGATTTGAAGAAGTTTAACTTATTTGAGGATTTGTCTCAGGATAGATTAGAATGGAAAAAGCAGAATTCATGTAGCCGATCCCAACATAGTTAGGACATGGCTTTGATGATGATGGTGGTGACAATCAACCTCCACATGTTTTGTTCTTTTGTGATATATTGGATTTCTGTCTAACTTAATTGCCGAAGTAGTCATTGTACATATTCATTGGCGCATCTTGTTCGAATCTCGTTTCACTCAATAGTATTTATAACCATGTCAACTCACAACGCCTCATAGCAATTGCTTGATATTCAGCCTCAGCACTAGATTTTGCAGTTACAACTTATTTTTTGCTCTTCCAAGACACAAGATTCCCACCAACCAAAGTGCAATACCCTATAGTAGATTTCCTATCTGTCAGAAATCCAGCCTAGTTGGCATCTATATATGCTTCTGCTCTAATATGCCCATATGACTTGTATAAAAGTCCTTGGCCTGGAGAACCTCTCAAGTAGTTAAGAATCCTATGAACAACAACTAAATGATATGTCCGGGGAGCATGCATGTACTCGCTAACTAGACTGATTGCGTAAGAAATATCTGTCTAGTGATGGCCAGATAAATTAGTTTTCCAACAAGTCTCCAATAGCCTTTTTGATCATTTAGTAATTCTCCACTATTTAAATGCGGCCTATGATTTTCTTCAAGACGTGTATCAACAGGTTTGACTCCCAATTTTCTCATTTCTTTAAGAAGGTCAAGAATATATTTTCGCTGGGAAATAACTATTCCACTCTGACCTTGCAACTTCAATACCAAGAAAATACTTCAACGTTCCAAGGTCTTTGATTTCAAACACGATTCTTAAAAAATCTTTGAGTTTATTAATCTCATCCCCATCATTCCCCGTGACTACAATATCATCAACATGCATAACAAGTATCACTACTTTCATGTTTCTTCTTTTGGCAAATACTGTGTGATCTGCATGACACTTGTTAAATCCAAAACTGATCACAACCGTCAACCTTACTAAACAGGTCAAACCATGCCCAGGGAGACTGCTTTAGCCCGTAAATTGATTTCTTCAGTCCTCTTTCCCTTTTACAACAAATCCTGGTGGAATATCCATGTAAAGCTCTTCTTGAAGGTCCCCATGTAAAATGGCGTTCTTGACGTCTAATTGATATAATGGTCATGAAAATTGAAAAGTTAGCTGCCAAGGATAGTATGACTCGAATTGAATCTAACTTTGCCACTGGAGAAAATGTCCCAAAGTAATCAATTTCATATGATTAGTTAAACCCATTAGCAACAACATGGGCTTTATATCTATTTATGGAACCATCTGGATTGTATTTTAAAGTAAAAACCCACTTACATCCAACGGTTTGATTTCCTTCTGGAAGATATGTCAACGCCCTTGTGTTCTTCTAAAGTGCTTCCATTTCTTCTACCATTGCCTCTTTCCACTTAGGATGAGCAAAGGGCCTCAGACATTCATTTGGGTACACTTTCTGACTTTTTTTTTTTTTTTTTTTTTTTTTTTTTTTTTTTTTTTTTTTTTTTTTGTAACAAAGGCACGAAAGGTAGGTGACAAATGCTTATAAGAAATAAAGTTCTAAATGGGATGTGGGATGATGAGTAGCACGTGATCTTGTACTTATGCGTAAGGCAATAGGAAGATCAAGATCAGTAGGTTTACCTGAAGGAGGCTGGGGATTCGACCCTAATCTAGAGATTCAACCTCCTTTTTTCTGTTCACTTTCAACCTTTTTAGTGCATTTCTAAGCTTGAAAACCCCCATGTAACCCTAATTGAAAGATTCCTAATACTCCTAATACAAGTATGCTTTACTAATAAGACTAATATTCCTAATCCAAGTGGGGTTACTAAAGAAAATTGAAAGAAACTTGCTGAATAGAAGGATCTGGGCATCCAAACCTTCTAGCACAGAAACTATTGTGAGCCCTGCATGATCCACTGTTAGAGAAAGTCCAACTTCAGGAGGACTCTTGAGCGACCCAAGGTACTGGTGGGTTTGGGCTCAAGTTGGCCCACACAGGCCCGCTCAAAATCACCCACATGTGTATCATTTGCATATGCAAACGCATATGTTGGAAGAAAAAAAAAAAACCTGAATGACAGTGACACTCGAATACTATTAACAGAAGACTGGAATGCTAAAGAATCCTCCTGTGGAGAGCTGAGAATAGAGACCGTTGCTCTCACAGCCTCCATTAATCATCCGTCTTGTCATCATATCCTGAAAAATATAATAATACAAGAAGAAAGATAGCACTAGAATATTGGGTCTTGACATTACTACTTAACAGACACAAGATTATAATAAAATATGTACTTATGAAACTAAAGAAAGAATACAAGGAAACACTAACCGGTCGTCTTCCAACTTGGATGAATGTCCCATTAGCAGCATGAACACTATAACAACCCAGTTTGCATTTGTTTTCGATTCAGAAACATGCTAGTCCTGATCTTGGGTATATGTGTGTGACTCGGCCTCAACTCCGCATGAGGCCTTTTAAAACCGTGAGGTAAAATTGGGTTGGAATCCAATGAGTCAAAGCGAACAATATCATATGGACAACAGGCCCAGGTCGTTACAAACACTCCCACGAATAGAAATATATATGGTAGCAATTGTATGTGCATACCATGTGATCTATGGCACACCTTTCGTAAGGTTCAAAAAGTTAGTGACCTTTTTTTTTTATCTTGGCACCTTTGCGGTTAAAAATGCATTCATAGAACCTTATTTATTTTTTTTCGTAGAATTGACTATGACTTTCTTCTACAGGCATCGGGTATACACTAGATCCAGAGTTTTCCTTTGTGAAGATAGCTGCACCTTATGCACAGGTCCATTTTCTTACTCAAGATGTGTATATTCATTTCCAACCATAGTCCACCTTATTTCTGTCAACTATTGTCTAAACTAAACTAGACTGGGATGTCCCCATGTTCAAGTTGGCTAGAGGTAAACTTGGGCAAATTTTAAAGAAAAAATGACTAATTAATTATTATTGAAGGATGAAAATAATGTAAATAAGAAAATAATTATAATGAAAAATTTTTAAAAAAAAGCCAAGGGAATCATGGAATTGCTCCTTTTGAAACTCATCTGTGTCAAATCGATTAAATTTCTGACTTGACTCAGGATGTTCTATGAGTTTCTTGAATATGTTGATGTGGATGTTATATTGATTCATATTCAAGTTGAGATAAACTTGATTAAGTTTAACTTCGAAGTTAAGTCACCCAGTAGTTCTGTCTTTTAGAATAGTAAGATTCTCTTTTGCTGATAGCAATGTAATTTATAAAAACTAGAGAGAGTTACGTTTCTTATGTTGAAAATTACAGGAGTTGCTAGATACAAGGCAAACGCAACGCAGTGGAGTGCAACTTGTTGACGAGTTACGAAAACAAGCTAATGATGTATTTATCTTTCACCCATCCACTCCATCCTTTTCTTTCACTCTCTGATGTTGATAGCTGATACATCTAAATTGCATAGAAGCTCTTGCAATCTAATAGCTCATCTTAACCATTCGGCACTCCTGTTTCTCATAGTAGTGGAGTTAGATTGTGATAGTACAATGTACTGAAGAGCATTTTCAATGCCGAACGCAGCTTTTCAATGTCATCAGAACTTAAATTTAGTTATGAATTATGATTTGCTATTTGTCCTTTTTATCATTCTTTTTATTTTGTATTTTAACTTCTTGTTTTCTATGGGCATATTAAATTATGATCTGATGCTCATTCAAAAGAGTTAAACACATGTTTCAGTCAATAATGGCCAAGTGTTTTGGATAAGTCATTGGTTTAGCAGACCCCATGTTGGAATGCATCGTCATAAAGTCTCCCTTATCGGATGATCCTTCTGATGAACATGGAAAGCTACAACCAATTGTCCATTTTTGGGACCTAACTGGACAAATATGATCATTTTATTGGGAAAATAATTTTTCAATCTCCACTCTCCTTGGCACAATGAGTACCATATGAACAATTTGGATCACAAAGAAGTGGCCAAATGTATAGTTGAGCAGAGAAAGTCCTCAAACAAACATTATACATTTTCCTATTTTCTTTATCAACAAACTTCACATTCTCATTTTGTATTCAGACACTTCTTTTCCTTTTATGACATATTATCTAGTTTGGCACAGGAAACCTTACAGATTTATTTCTTGCTTGTAAACTATTCACGCCTCACGTGTTTTGTTATTTTCTTTATCCTTTCTATTGGTTGATATGGTTGCCTATGTTATTACAGGCTAGAACCTACACTATATCCATGCCCTACAGAGTTCAGCGAATAGAGGAGTTCGTGAAGCAACTTGAGTCAGGAGATTTGAAGCTCCGAGTTAGAGTACTTGAGGTACTTTAGTTTTCCAAGATTTTCACTCATTTATATTTTAAATGTTTTGAAAAAAGGGAAATAATGAAGATTTGAAGGTTTTTATTGAGGAATAGAAATAACTAACCAATCAAAAAACAAAAAAAGAATAGAAATATTTAAATTTTGTGTTTGTAAATTGCATTGCATCAAATCCATCCATCTATGTTCACCTTCTCAAGCTCCCAACACTTAGTTGGAGTTTTAAATTAAAAGATATTTAGGTTTTAATGAACAAAGGTCCAAAAAAATTAGAAAATTTGGTAAGAAAAGGGAAAATAGAGGAGAAAGAAAGTTGATAAAAATAACCAGATGGTCGCTCAACTTAGGCAGGGTAATGTGGAGCAGAGGGGAGATTTGGGGTGGGCAATGGAAGAAGATGAGAAGGAAGAGATAGGGGAATCAAGGATTACATAAAAATTGGCTTCACGCCAAACTCCAATCCAGGAGGCAAATAGATCTATGAGAGAACTTGAAGCGAACTTATGGAAGATCCCAAAAGCACTCAAAACTCAATTTCATTATCAACCATCATTCAGCCAGAGAGGCTTACAATGCTTTAAATAAAGCAAAATCATAACCCTAAAGCTAATCTGGACCTCCAAACACATCAATGGCCAGAATTAAAACATCTAAACCTAAAAACAACTTAAAACATAAACATGAAACGCTCTAAATAATAATAAACTAGATAACTGAACAGGCTGATGAATGGGCTGGGACCAAGGGCTTGGTAGACCCATGGTCCGGGTCTGTCCTGCATCACAGGGTGACCGTTTCTATTAATTCTTATCAATGACTTTTTCAAAAAATTACAGAAAACTCCTATTTTCTGTACTTAAAAGATAGTCCTTCAATTTTTTACTGTACTTAAAAGATAGTCCTTCAATTTTTTGTAATTATAGGAAACTGTTCTCTATCTCAAAATACTGCACTCTGGCTGGTGCACATATGTTTCCTGTGCCCAGCTTGGACATGACATCCCACTATTTCTTCTTAGTCTCTTAACTTTCGTGGGAAAGTCTGGACCTTGCTCCTATACAACATGTTCAGATGATAGGTGTGAAACAAATGCACAATATGTTCAGGACAAGCAATGACTGGACACAGTTTTGAAGAAATTGTCTGAGTAACACAAGAGTGTGCAGCCTTTCATTATGCAATGGGAAGATCAAGATCAGAATCAGGTTAAGAAGAATTACCAGTAGGTACGTTTGAATCCAGGACTTATTCTGATGGTGAGCCAGATGAATATAATGGTCCAGTCCTTGTTGTGAAACAAGGATTTATTTGTAATTTTGGGTCACTGGGTTTATTTCTTTGAGAGTAAGTTTATAAAGTGGGGTTAGATTAAATTTTGAGGGATTTTAGGTTAGAGTTATAATACGATTAGAATTTCCTATTATGATATAATTAGGTTTCCTAGTATGATTATGATTAGGTTTCCTATTATGATTAGGATTAGAAAAACGAACAACGAAATACAATTAAATTATGCTCAAACTGAAGACTTAGTTATTGATTTTCCTACGAAAGGGTTTCAGAGAAGCAGTTGTTTGATGGGCATAATGGATATTTATGAACCAGCTCGAGGGGAAGTTCTGGAGAACGAGCAAAGACTTTCCACTAATTTAATAGTTTCTTGTTCCTGATATAAAAAAATTGCCAATACTGATTTCTGTAATTTAGGTTTTACTGCAAGAACTGCTTTGTAATTTCGTGAAACCCTTTGATTGTTTGTAGTTATATAAAAGTTAAGGGACTTGTGAACCATCTAATTTTTAATAATATAAGACTACCAGCCCTAATTGTGTGTTCTGATTCTGTTTTCTGGATTTGTATCTTCAACCGCTCTCTCTCTCCTCTTTCTTTCTTCTCGCTTTTTTCTCTTAGAATAGTTTGATCTACAAGCTTCCACTGCCTAAGTAGCAACCAAATTTGCTATTTTGATCAGGCATCCATGCATTACCTTAAATCTTGAAGCTTAATGTGGTCATTAATTCTATTTTAGATTATGATGTTACTTATTATTTCATATCAATATTCGTATGTTTGACTTCTAAAAAATACGAAACTCCTATCAGTCTGAAAGAGCAGCTCGAAAGGCAACTGTACTGCAGATGGCTACAATGTATACAGTTCTGGGTGGAACTTTGCTTAACGTTGGAGTCACATTGAACAACCAAGGCAGCCAAGCTATTGCAAATGGATCTTTCATTGGTGCAGGTACGCAATTTCCTTCTTGAGCCTTCTCAGAGTGTAGTATCAGTTCTCTTTTTTCCATGTCTTGCTCGTGCTTGTTGATTTAAGTGGTGTAAATTAGAGGGAAATGGAATCCTATCATTCATATTTGGAATGAGAACCAAGTTTTGGGGGAGGTCGTCAAGCGCAATGAAAAAAAAAAAAAAAATGGTATTATGACTTCTTATGGAGCTTACAAGGACCCCCTTCAGAGGGGATGGGTGAAATGTGCAGGGGATCAATAGTTGAAGTTTCAACCTCTTCCATCATCCCAGTTTTGTGAGATGGTCATGCCAAAATAAAATAAAGAAAATAGAAAGAAAACAAATCATTTTTTATGACGTTTGATGCCCAAAATCACCTCTCTAGAATGATTGGGTGCTGGAACTTCATCACATTATATTTCTGAGCCCCTCCACATCCCAACTACCCTTGTTTTGGTTCTCATTCACGTGAGGCAACATCATTTGATTGTGCCATAGGACCCTACTTTCAAGGGAAGGCATATCTCTACTTCCCCACATTATGCAAGCAATTTTGATTGGGAAATTCAAGTGAAAACTGCAAGGATTATGAATTTATGATGGAAGCATTTAGAGTCAGCTGAAATCTAGGGAAGGTGTCTTTCATCTTCAAAGAGGTGCACTCTCCACTGAGAACAAAATAAAATAAAATAAGAGCACTTAAAAGAACAGTGGTGCATTCTTCTAGAATGTGAATCAAAATCTACTAATCTCTCATGTAGTTACAAATTTTTCTCGACATATGAAAGAGCAAGGATTATGATGGAAGCCTTAAGAATCAGCTGAAATCTAAGAAAGGTGTTATTTATCTTCAAACGAAGTCTCAAAAAAGAAGAGGAAAAAAACCACTAAAAGGTGTTTCATGCTTCTTGATTGTGAATCAACAAACCACTCTCCAATCATGTAGTGACATTAATTTTTCTCCCAGTAAACAGATTCAAGCAAAGAGTGGATACAGATTAACAAAAAATACAACCACAAGGTTACAGATTCAACTTAGGTTAGATTTCAAAATGAGGCCTTATGAATGGGTCTTAATCTACAACCCAGTTAGTGACTATGTGTTCATTTGTTTTCTTTCTTTAAGTTATTAGAGTGTGGTTACGGGTATCAAGTAGACGCAATTTCTTCAATCTGTTTGGCACGGACTGATTGGGACTAGAGTTCAAATGGTAGGTATTCTAGTGGCTCAAGTTCAAATTCAGGAAAGGGGATTTCTAGGTACCATATATAACAGTTTCCATCTTATTTGATTTGATGCATGAGACTCTTCTTACCACCTTTCATCCCAACCTAAATGCAGTCATAGTTTCCCACTGCAGAAGACATAAGCCAAATTGATTAAATGCGGTCATATTCTCATTATAGAAGAGACAATCCCAAATGTTTCACAAATAGATAGAAGTTGATGGATTGGCAAAACAAGGAGAAATGAGCAATTCTACAGACCCATGCCCGAACATTTCTAGTTTGATGAAGAGCCCAGATCCATTCATGGGGTTCCTATATCTGGCAATTCAGATTTTTTTTATCTGATGGGGGCCATGGATGGTTGAATACGTCAAATTCTTCTATATTGGAAACAATTTTTCCTGCTCTTCTGGACAGTTGCTTTATCCACAGTGGGCCCCTGTCGTATGTGATTCGGTGCTTAGCTCCATACAATTTCAGGTGCTGAATCTTAGCAGCATTTGTAGGAATTATGAATTGTCGTGGTGTAAAAAATGTATAGCTATTAGTTTGCTGAACATGATAATCATCTACCATATCCTTATCCACTTAAGACTATGAAAGCATGTCCCTTAACCCTCTAGTGGTTTTATGCTGTCAGCATGATCTTGTCACTGTGGGTTTATACTGTCAGTGTGAACTTGTCAGCATCTTCAGGTCTTGATCCTTGCCTACTACTGTCTATTGATTTATGCTTCCCTGGGAAATGCAGGAATTTGCTTGACATTGTTTATTAGGTCCATGCAAAGGGTGAAGAGGCTCGAAAAATTTGAGAACATGATCTAGATCCACAGAAAGCAGTGTACTCCTGTCACTTGTACCCATAATGTCTCTAAGCATGCCGATGCAAGGTTCTTATATATTCATCCACTGAAGTTCTCTCCAGTGTTGGGTTACAGGTTACATCGGTCTTTAACCTATTTTGTTGTAGCTATTTATGCGTGGCTTCCTTGCATAGCAAGATGGTCTGCCATTTATGTGCCAAGCGCTTCTCATTTATATGTATAGAACCCCACCCTTCTTTTTTTTTTTTTTTGGCTCATTACTAATTATTTGTAATTGTATATTCATGAATTCAGGCAAGAGCCTTGACATTATTTTTTTTTAAATTTTTCATCTATATCATAAAATGGTGGTTCCAAGTGAATTCTTGATTAGGTGATACTGCATGAGGAAGTTTCTTAATACCCTGCAAAAATATTTTATGAAAGAAGATTGAATTGGTATTGCAGTGTTATAGAGTGCATGATCTGATATTTGGATAAAAAAAAGGTGCTGTAAGAACAATTATATGGCAGGATGCATTACCACTTTGGCAAGCGCAAGCGATAACACAACTACATGTCCTCAAGGAAAGCTTCCCCAGGCACTCATGAACCATGACCACTTTGGCAGCTGTACAGATTACCTTGCTTGTTTTCCCCTAACATATTTCTGTTGCTTGTACTTGTGATTTTTGGTGGTCCAAGGTTTGGGACTTTTTCAATAAACAGAAATATACTAAAAGGGGAAATGAGTGTACGTACATATACAGCCCAGCCACCAATGTTAAATGCCAATTATCAATTTATGAGCAAGTCTTAGTTCAGATGGCCGAAGGAAAATTGTATAAGACTCAAGACTTGCTGCAGTCTTCAAATTGCCGTGAATTCTGATCTGAGTTTAGCTCATGAAAAGAAAGTTAAAAGTTGATTTGAACCGTCGGTGTGAACTGATTTATCGGTTGAGATATTCCTTCTCAACAGTTCGAACACCTCTCAAGCCACATAAAAAGCACTTCTTTTTTTTTTTTTTTTCTTCTTGCTTTTTTTCTTCTTCTTTTTTTTTTTTTTGTTTTGCGAATTTGCTAAAGGAAAATCACATACAACTCTACAATACATATTAGATTGTGCGCTTTATAGATTTGTTTATAAATACCTTAAAAATTAACCAAATGTCGATTGCATGTTATTTTTCGTTGTGGATTATTTCACTCTCTTAGATCTACGCATTTTGATGCTAGATCTATATATATTGAAGGTTTTAGAAATGGGCTTTTTTCTTTTTGTTAAAATCTTCTGAGTTTTTCAAATTAATTGTTGCTAGTGTGTTTATGATGCTTATGGCTTGTTAGTATTGTGTAGATGATAGATCTATTGATTGGTAATCTAGATAATGCAAGGGGTGGGAAGTGAACTCGAGACCTTAGGTATCAAACCCCATGTTCAAACCAACTGAGCCACCGCCTTAAGGGCCTCTTGCTAACCACTTGGATGTTTTTCTACAAGGTCCTCAGCTTAGAACGGGCGTGCTTAGCTAGTTTCACTTCAATTAGAGTGTGGCACCAATTGCAGTTCGATTGGAGCGTTCTGCACGGTTGAATTACTTGTGTGAAAATAGATTATCATATTCTCTATGCACGATCAATTTGCCAGTGTCTCTTTGCATGGAGTAAAATTTAAGCCAGTGAACAGTGCATGTGGGTTTCACCATGTAAAGATGAGCACCATACAGATTAAATCAAGTAGATAGCTGGCCCAGCGGGTTGGGATCATTTCTGGTCTTTTCCTATCATCATTGGGAACAAGAGGCACACAACCAGTAGTAAGATAAAAAGAATTCCCTACGTGGAGTTGCACACCCTCTCCCATGCTCTGATGATCCCCTTCCCAACCTTTCTACTTTTCACCTAACAACCATGATTTCAATCAGAATCAAGTGCTGAAGGTGCTAGAAAAACGAGATGCCCAGGTGGAAAGGGGAATCTCATCTCACACAGGCATCCAGAAATGGATCCGTGGATGCACAGGTAGTTTCACAAGTTCTGTACCCCTTGTCCCAACTTATATATATATATATAAAACAAAGTGTGCTGAAGGTAGTAGTGAATGAACCCATCTTGCAGGAATACCCCAAAAAAAGAAATTTTATATCACGGCCTATGCTTCGATGAGCCACTGTTGCAATCAGAAAGCATAATCATACACAGTGTACACAGAAAATCGAAGGGGGTCTAAATACTCAGAGTTAGTAATTCTAACAAAAGCATAGGGGAGAAAATAAAGAGGGGATAGTTGTAAGAATGGTCACTGCAGAATACCTTCCACTAAGTTGTCAAAGCTGTTGGGAAACTTTACAAGACGGTCACAAAAGATGAGTTAATTTCCTTTGTTTATCCACATTTGGAGACTGAGTGCAGTATACAAAATTCACTCAGTCTATGCCCTGCATATTTACGCCAGAATTCCACTACCATATCCACACGAAACAAGCTACCTAGTACTGCTCCCCATGATTAGTATATTGGCTTAAAAAAGACCCAAAAAACCATTAAACTGTTGAACCAAACAAGTTACAGAGTCAAAGACCACTTGGGTCTCTTTGGAGACTCAGAGTTACCATGCTCACTCTTTAACTTTCTAACTCCATTGCGGGTACCTTTGGGAACAGGAGGGAAAGCTTTGGTTGTGGTTGCTAAACTGTTGTGTCTGACAATGTCCGTTACAATGGCGTAAACAAAAGCTTCTGTTCTAGGTGATTGACTCGTCTTTTTCTCAACAGCTGCATACTGTCCACAGCATGAATCCTGGACTGCTGCATCACTAAGCTTCTGAAAGACTACACCCCTATCATGGTCGAAGTCATCTGTCAAAACCTGCATGGCACAAAAATGTGCTTAGCAATTGGAGAATGCATGCTTGTGTACACTAAGCCACAACAAAACGATGACTGAATGTCTTCAGGCTATGACTGAAACCCCACAACCAGAATGCAACAGTCTATGATACCAGGATATGGCATTTCACCCAGGGTACTTGTACTGATATGGATCCGGGTACAGCATATGGTTATGATACGGCTCTCTCGTTTAAAAAAAAAAAAAAAAAAACCCTTTCGTGCAACCAGCTGAAAGAATGGGAAGAAATCTGTTCTGTCCTTGCAAAAAAAAAAAGGATTGTAAGGGGAAGGAGGAAGAGGAGGAGAAGAAAGAAAAAGAGAAAAGAAGAAGAATTGTCAGCATATTTGTTATGGCACTAATAAACTTTGTTTTATGCCCCTTTAAGGATCAAGTTGCAGACTTCTTCACAGAGAACATCCTATCCCGCAATTTCCTTCAACTAGTCTTCAAGCTCTCGATCCTCACCTTCTCACATCATGAGCTTGAGGGGGGCGTCAAGCCAACCTCAATAGGCTGACTCAACCAAAAGGATCAACCCAACCAAACAGATCATGAATACATGGGTCCGGTTAAAGCTGTACAATATTTGTATAGGATCTTTTCTTATTGTTCCAAATTCTAATTTCCTTCATTAATCCTTAGGTTAGATTTCATTGAATGTAATTACACACTATGTATATCAAGGCTTTTATTATAGAAGGAGAGCTTCAATAGATGGAACAACACAGTTCCTCATTCAAAATCTTCTTCCTCCTCTCTGTATTGATCTCTCTCACAAGGATGAGGCATTGCCAGAAAAGCTCCAGTATAAGGATTGTAACGACCCGGGACCATTGTCCACCTGATATTGTTCGCTTTGGCTCATGGGATTTCAACCCAATCTTGCTTCAAGGGATTACCCAGGTGTCCCACACTCTCCCCCATCATAACTAGAGTCGTCCTCGGCTCTGATACCAATTACCAACAATAACGACTCGGGCCCGCTGTCCACATGATATTGTATGCTTTGGCTCCTGGGATTTCAACCCAATATTACTTCACGGTTTTAAAAGGCTTCATGTGTGGTTAAGGCTAGGTCGCACATTATAAGCCCAAGCTTAAGACTTGGATATTTCCGATGCGGGACCTGGACAAAGCCTCACGGTGCTAACCGAAGCACTCCACCCTTACCCTAGGGCTTGTTTGGCAATTCTACTTGTAGAGTCAAGTAAGGTAAAACCCCATTTCTCAACAAAAAAAAAAAAAAAAAAAATCCCACCAAAAGCACTTTAATTCAAATTTCCCACCATATTTCTCAAAAAAAGTCAAAAAGTAAACTCATTTCTCCACTAAAAGACAAAAAAACTCTACTTTTCAATAAAAAAAAGTCAAAAAGATTTCCATCACAAACAACTAAAAATAAAATACCATCATAACTCACTTATATTTTATTATTTCTTCAAAATAACCTTTACTCCACTCAACTTCATTAGTAAAGCCCCCAAACAGGCCCGTTCTCCCTTCTTGGCTCACAGGATCACTTAACCTAGTCTTGCCTTGAGGGATTACCCATGCGGTTCTAATTCCATTCTATAACGACTCGGGTCCACTGTCCACATGATATTTTCCACTTTGGCCCACGTGCGCGCGCAAGAACTTCCTAGGTATTGCTCCCACCCAAGCGAGCTTAACTCCAGAGGTCTTATGGAATCGAGGACCGCACGACTTTAAATTGCATCATGTTGAGTTAACACGGGGTTTAACTTATAACCCCAAGATCAGGACTTGAATATTTCCGACGTGAGACTTGGACAAAGCCTTACGCTACAGAAGCACTCCACCCTTACCCCTGAGGATTCCCCTTTCTTAGCTCACAGGATCACTTGACCTAGTCTTGCCTCAAGGGATTGCCCACATGGATTAGGGTCCCCACATAGGCCCGGGTCGTTACAAGGATCATTTGGCAAATGACACCTCGTAGTATTCAATGAAAGCAAACCCTGGTCTTTAGCTTGTAGATATCATTGACAAAATAAGGCATATTGTGATACTATAGTTGCTTACCTGGAAATCAATTGGCCACCTGATTCGAGCTCGTGGACACGCACAACCATCACCAAAATTGAGATCCAACACCATTTTAAATGGTCTTGTCTTCACAGTCTCTCTGAAATACATAACCAGTGCAAGAGATAAATAAAAGAAAATGTAGTTAAACTGACAAGAAAGCAATAGTAGTAATAAATCTAACCTGCATACAAGATATTACATATTAAATCATTGGAATTGATTATGTTACCTTTTCAAGACAAATGGCTGCTTGTGTAGAACAGCAGCCTTCAGATCTGGTCTATCTGGAAATGAAACCTAGAATGTAAATAAAATAAAACTGACTTAAGGACAGATCAAAAAGCTTCAAAAGAATAATATGGAAGAGAAACTGCAGGTTCTTGCAGATAGCGATGCAATCCTAACTGTAGTCAGTAATTATATGAGCAGATTACAGGGTGGGTCTTGAGCCTCAACAGAACTTTAGCTAACTAAGACACTCTAAATATGTGGGCCCACCATGGATAGGGATATGCCAAAATATCTGAAATTGAGGGTCCTAGACATTATATTTTAGGACCTTTTATCTGTCAAACGTGGGAGTTACTGTATTTCCGTCAGAACTGCTGTATTTCTTTATATTCTTTAGTGGTTTTACTATTGTCCATGTGGTCTCACAACTTATTCTAAAAACAATGTTTCACATGAAAATATTTAATACCATATTCTCTGCAATGATAAGCACAAAAGCATCGAACACTTTAGACTGTTGTATACCAGACGGTTGTATGCAATTTAGAATACCAGACTGTTGTATGCAATTTAAATAATGGGATCCACCATTGACCTCTTAAAAGAAACACTTTAGACAATGGACAGCTGCAAATTCTAGCTAGCCAATCAATAGATTTTAGTTCACTGAAAGTAAACTTTCTTGCACGTTATGTGTTTAAGATATGCTCTCTCATCATTTCCACTTCATAGGGTTGCTATCACTTTCTTTCTTTTACTTCTGATCAGTTTCTGGGATTTTCTTATAGTCATTTTGATCAGTAAGCTATCATAAACAAGTAACCATAATGGAATTTTAAATTAAAACAAAATAAATGTGAGATGGTTTTACTAAAAAGCACTTTGTCACTGATGTCAAGATTCAAGAAAGAATTTAAATTTAAATGCTTAAAGAGCATATGACAAGAAATTTCAGTTATGTACTCAGATCCGATCCCAAATTACTAATAAGGTCACAGGACCTGTACCTGAATTAAAGAATGTGGCCCAAACTAGACTCAAGTCATGGGCTTGGCTTGGGCCCAGTGACATAATTTTCTTCTGAAATATAAAAATATCCAACTGGCGACAGATTTTGAACCTGAGACCTCTGTTTACAAGGATAGAACAGCTAACCAGCTGTGCAGGGCATTTCTGTGCATTGTCAGTTTGTCACATTCCTTCTATTGAGAGGTGTCTCTCAAGGCTTGCATGAGAGGTAACAATTTTAGCACCACAAGGGACCCACCTATCCTCAATCCAACCCCGTTACACTGACACTACATGAATTACCACTCCTATTTGACACTAACTGGAACTATACTAACTATTGGGTTGGATTTCATAAAAATCTGTAACTTGTTTTTCTAATAGCTAAAACAATGTTAACTTATGCAGTTTTAAGGGCCCTAAATCAAACACCAATGATCTAACTGAGATGATTTTTTTCCCAAAAACATATTCGTAATAAGACCTGTCCATCTCACTATCCCCCAAGATGGGCATGCATCCATGTGGGTCCCACAAGGGGCTAGGATTCCAAGAAGAAAGTCGTACGTGTTACTCATTTTCAATCAAAAAATCTTATTTTCATTGATGAACGCATATACCATTGTGCCCCTAATTAATGTGACTATAACTAAATAATCAATTACAGAATTTGACCCTTGATCCAATAGTCCAGTCCATTCTGCTCAGTGAAAGCTCCACGGATCTAGTGTAATTCAGGGGATCCCGTGAGTGCGAAAGGTCTATGTTGCCCCATATATGCATATGAAAATCTCTCTCTCTCTCTCTCTCTCTCTCTCTCTCTCTCTCTCTCTCTCTCTCTATAAATATATATAGGGAGATCTCACCTTACTATGAGAGATAGGGGTGGAGGCCCTCATAATTAAGTTGTTGTTGGCATTGGATATAAATGTGAGGGTCCCCACCCTATCTCTCATAATAAGGTGCTCTCATAGGAGCATCTCCCACATATATATATGGGAGATGCTCTTCTAAGAGTTACTCTCGTAGTACGATGAGAGTAAGGGGTGGGGGCCCTCACATTTAGGCTGTTGGCATTGGATATGGATGTGAGGGCCGCCCCCGCCCTTACTCTCATAGTACCATGAGAGGAAGTCTAATAGAAGCATCTCCTATATATATATACACAAGCATACACACATACAAGCATACACACATACATACATACATATATATAATCAACAAAGCAGTGGACATGAACCCAGATCCAAATTGGAATCGGGTCAACTTACACTTACTGTTAACATTTTTTCAATTGCATATATATACACACACTTATTGTGTTTGTGTATATGTATGAGGAATTCTCAAAAACTCCCCCATTTTAAAAAATCCCTTTTTGCTCCCCAATGTTTTTAGAGTGTGGCGCCCACCTTGAGCCAATCCAATCATTTCAAACATACTACCCCCCACGAATTGATATAAAGCCCAAATTTGACACTCATCCAACTTTTTACTCACCGTTGGAGTGAAGTCATAAGAAAATGATGCCTCTAAAACCATTAAACTTTGGGGCCATGGATTAAGGGGTTATGATAATCTAATGGAGTTGAAATTGTTTGCAGAGGTAGATCTCATCTAGATTATTCCATCCAGCAGCATTCCATGGTTGTCATACACCATAGTGGGCCAACTGAGAGGGCCTTTTTTGTATAAAAAAAAAATTTCTAGCGCTCTTTTATATATATATATATATATGGGAGATGCTCCTATGAGAGATAAGGTGGGGGTCCTCACATCAATATCCAATGCCAACAACTTAAATGTGAGGGCTCCCACCCCTATCTCTCATGTAAGGTGAGAGATCTCTCTCATAGGAGCATCTCCCATATATATATATATATATCACCTTATATGAGATATTGTGATATATATATATATATTATATAGGGAGACGCTCCTATGAGAGAGATCTCTCACCTTATATGAGAGATTGTGTGGGGGCACTCACATCCATATCCAATGCCAACAACTTAAACTTACCATCAACTTTTTTTCAATTCAGTTATCTGAGAACCCATTTTCATCATTAAGTTCGATCTTACCTCAACTGTTTTGAGGAAAGGTAATGGCGCTCTCTGACCATGGACACTAGCAATCCTGAGCGTCCATTTCACAGATTTGTTCCCTGCAAATGGAACAAGGTGTAAAATAACCATAAGACAATGCTTGACATAAAAAAAGGTAAAAATTGTGATTATATTATGATCCATGAGATTGTGTCTCCTATGGCTATGATGCTAGTATAAATTTGGAAAGATTGACTCCCATGTGCATGTCCCGTAGATGACATTAAATACAAATATTGCCCTGTATTTAAGTATTAAAGACCTTATGCCTTTTCTCTATTCTTCTCTCTCTTCTTCTTCTTTCTTATTCTATAATATATTCCTTAATAAATTCATAAAGTTTAGCTTTCCTTGGTCCATGAAACTAAAGTTGAACCCGCATTTCAGTGATACAGGCAGTTAACATGATAAGCCCATTACAGAACAGTAAAATCGTACAAGAATAATGACCAGGACCATCCAGTAAGGAGGATTTTTGAAGCACGATACATCCACAATATGGCCCTACAGATCAATTTCTTAGTCACAGTCCAAAAGAACCATGGGAGTTACTTGCACCGTTGCACGGACTCAAGGGCCTGAGGACACCACTCCTCACGACAATAGTCCCGACAACAAAGCTGATCAATTCAGTAGGGTTTCAAGCAATGATAAGTGCAAGATTCAAATTTGGTTAAACTAGGTGCTCGTGCAAAAAAGAGAGCAACCTTACTTTTAGGGAATTGAGAAAGGCTGAGCTGGACAAGATCAATGCGGACGTATGGAGGAATCTGAAGATTAAGAAAGTCCATAACGCCTGCAATAACCTGTACGTATTTATTTAAGTTAATGACTAATTTTCATCAAAAGAAAGATAAATTCAGAAGATATGGTCGATTATAAGAATCACTAGGAGTCTTAACAATTATACCTAGAAACAAGCAAAATCAGATGATAAGAATTAGACAAGGATAACCAAATCAACAGTATTAAACCCAACAGCTGCATCCACGCACCACCTCCTATGAACTTAAGGTGATAGAAATTTCATACAATCCTCTCCCTAGACCCACCTGGATGTACTCCAATCATGTGGGTAGGGTGGAAGAGAATCAATTATTGAGAATAAAGGGTGAACTGTGTTAAGAAATGGAAAGAAGGGGTTATGTAATTTCCACAAATTGAGGGACTTATCTATAAATAGATGAAATGAAAGTGGTTTTTGCAAATACCTGGCCAAAAAGAAGAAGTGGTTTTTGAAATTTTGTACTTTTCGATAAGACCCCGCTTCTTTTCTTGTTTCTTAAAACCGACCCTATACTTAGAATTCACTTTACAAGTAAATTACCAAATGGGCCCAATGGAAAAAAAGACTAGCCTTAAGGTTGCATAAGTAGTGCTCCATAAACATTAGATTAGAGGCCACCAGCATAACGAAAGAATATCAAGATATCCTTTTGGAGGATGTGTCTTAGTTAAGTATTTCCTTATGGAGTATTTTCTTTATATTTTCATATGGTACTCACATTTCTTGGATGTTGGTATATAAGGTGACATAGCTTTCTTCAACTTAAAATAGTAGGACCATTTTTATGTTGACTCTAGGAGCATGACTTGAATCTGCAACCTAGCTTTGCAACAATTAGCACTTTCCAACTGCACTAAGAGCACTTATCACCATGATTCGTTATTAACCACATGATATACAATAAGTTTTTTTCAGAGATGGTGATACACGATAACTACTATTGACAAGAGAACTGACATTCACAAGACTACTTCCTAGTCGCATGCATTCATAATAAATATTTAAAAAAAAAAAAGAAGAAAAAAAAAAGCCTACCTTATCTACTTTCCCATGGATCACCAGACTTGCTTTCTTGTCCTTTGGAGTTTGCTACAAATGCACAAGAGAAATGATAAGCCATCATTTCCTTCTGTCAATACATTATTGGTACAGTCATGACTGAACTCATACAGTTAGAGCCATCAGAATGCACAATGTGGCAACAATTTTTCTTTTCTTTTTTTTTTTTTTTTTTTTTTTTTGGTAAAGAATGTAGCAACAATTGAATATCACTATTGCTGACTTATTATCCTCAAAATGCACAAAGGAATGGGCCCAATATCTAATTAATGGAACAATCTTAACCTTCAATAAGAATCTTAATCTTCAATAAGTGGCATGAAAATGGTGTGCAGCTGAGATAATGAATACCACAACATTAAACCTTAAAAAAAGAAAAAGGAAATATTTGTTGGATAGGAAAGGGGACATATTTGTTGGATTTGACCCAACTGAAAATTTTAGTAACACTTTTCTAAGGTGAGCAAATCAACAGTATTGATCGATGAACCATGTGCTTCAGATATACAGAGCTAACGATGTAATAAAATCCCTCATTACATGCAGGTACATCAAATGATACTACTAGTAAAGGTAATATATCTTCAGCTTCATAAACAGGAAAAAGGAAAGTGTTATTAAGATTTAAGGGAACGTTTGTGTAATGCTTTTCCATGAAAAATTGATTTTCCTTGTGTTTGGTGCAGTTAAGTTCTGCAGAAAATAAAATCCTCAGTACACTTTTTTTCCTCAAACCGAGGATTTGTGTTTCCATGCAAAATCAGGGCCCATATAAAAATCAAAACCCAGCCCTAGCTACCAAAAGAGGGAAGAAAGAAGAGGAAACGCAGTAGCCACTGTTACATGTCTCCAGCACCTTCTCTCTCTCTCTCTCTCTCTCTCTCTCTCTCTCTCTCTCTCTCTCTCTCTCTCTCTCCACATCCATCTGAGCCCAAATCCTCACTTTACCCCCCCAAAATGAAACTCTTCCCCTATCTCTATCTCTCACTTCCCTCTCTTTCTCCCTCCCTCTCCATCAGCCAAATCCTCCATCTCTCTCTCCAACTCCTCCCGTTTACAGTTTACACATGTCTAAACTGGATTCTAAATTTTATTTTATAATATTGTGAAATTGCTCTGTTACCTGAATGAGTAGTTTGATTTCATTGATCTCTGAATTTTTTTGCTTGAATTTATTGATCTCATGTGCAATTTTCTGAAATATGTCAATTGATTTCACTTCGGAATCCACCGCCGCACCAATCATGACAGGTACCATTTCAGCAAAGAAAAAAATTCTGCACCAAACATGGATTTAACATCTGCAGAAAATCTTTCCCTTGGCATCCATTTACCATGGATTTTGCTGATATGGCAATTTCCACGTCCCACAGAAAGCACCTATATTATACACGAACATGCCCAAGATAAACATTACCGCCTGATCGTGGAATATGCGACTTATATACTACACTAAGAACCATTTCAAAAACAAAACAAAAAAATAATAATAATAATAATACACTGAGAAGTAACAGAAAATTAGGATTTAGGAGAAAGATGGCATACTTCTTAGTCTGAGGCCTACAATTAAATTTGGTCCCACAGGCCAATGGTGGAAAAAGAACCAACTACTCTTGGCTAGGATCTATTCTGAACATTAGTTGGTTATGTGATAAAAAAAAAAAAAAGCCTCTATTCTAGTTCGTGAATAACGAGTAACGACAGAATAAAGGGCAGCCTCATTTAAAAGAATCAACTGGCTAGTATCAGATTCAAAAAGAGATTCCTTACGCTAAATATGAATGGGCCACAAGAGGCTAAGGAGTACCTGAAGGTTAACAATAACAAGCTTTCCCCCGCCACGAAGAGATTTTAAAGGCAGGTTGCATGCTGGTGTAATCTGCAAACTGCACAGGATTATCAGCGACTCATCTAAGAGAGAAAAAAAATAGTACAAGCATATGAGGTAGAGATCCAAAATTTTACATTCATCAAGATAATGAATTTAGTCTAGCAAAATGACAAAATTCGCAAAGAAAAGATAAGTTAATGTGCCCTTTATGTAACCCATATTGCAAGCAGCAGTTCGAAATATGAAAAGAAAATGAGAAAAAATCATGAAGAAGTTGAGGTGGGTTTAATGTGGTAGACAAGAAGTTTGGAATGTTACCTCACTTAACAAATGGGTGCCATACCTGTCTGACACCTCAAATTTAACTATAAACTTTATACTTGACACACACCCAATTGCATACTCAGGTAGCATAGTAAACTGCGCAGAACAGATATCTGTTTCTCCACATGTGAGTATCAGCACCATGTGAAGGAACCAGAAAGAAAAGACTGCATTAGGTGCACAATATTTTCGTAAAGTTTCCAAAACTGAATTATATGAGCATATAAACCTTCATAAGGATTATGTATTGCCTATTTAAGTTCTTGTGTGCATTTGTACTCCATTATTTTCAACAGTAAACTCTCTACACTGTCTTTTCCCATAAATATGGTCACAAAATGTCAGAAACCAAAAAATGTATCACCTTTTTTACATCTACTATTTTATTTTTTTAAGAAAGTTCTTTTTAATGTAATTTCTTTGGGTTTTTTTTTTAACATCGCTAATCTTTCACAACAGTAGTAGCTGATGTTCCTCGTCTTACCAAGGTCAACATATGCCTAGCATTTAAGAGTGTAAATGTCCTGGCCGCATGAAGCTAAGCTAATGAATCTTTACCCCGAGCACATGATATTTTATATTACTCGATTGTTAAACAAGGTCCAGGCCCATAATTAGATCCAGTCCAGCATGATCCAGTCCAGCATGATTGTCTTGCGTGATTTGATTTAGTCAAAGATTACACAGTTGTACATATTATCTTAATTAGATTAGTTTCCTAACTTAGAACATAATTGATGTAATTAGATTGATTTCCTAACTTAGAGCCTTGATTAAGGCATGTAATACTCTATATATTGAGGCTCGTTCTCCAAAGGAAGACAAGCAATTATAATACAAGTTCATAGCTTAATGCTATTTCAACTTCCATTCGTGAGTTGTCTTAGGTTTGTCATGGTATCAGAGCAGGTTTCAAGAACACCTAGTTTCTTCTCTTCCAAAGCATCAAGGCAGTAGGATAGAGAGGAATAAAACTCTCCCTCGTGCAGAATAGCAGATCCAAGCATCTGTTCAAGGACTCCAGCGTCGTTTACACTCTGCAACAGTTTCATCATATTGGTGGCCCACCTCTGATCATCACATCATCCTCAGCAAACTTTACAGACATGGTCGCCTGGTCTTCCTAAGAATATTGGAGATTTTTTCAGAATTTTTCAACACCTTCAGGTTGGTGATTTGCCCATTCTCGAGATTTTCCAGTTTTCTCAAACTGATTCCATCTAGACCGTCCAAAATCTTGGATCTGTGGGGGAATTAGTTCATTCTTTTTTCAGTAGAAGCCAAATTACTGTGCTTCCTCAGATCAGTGATCTGATCATTGTCCAGATCCATCAGTGGGGCCCACGTAGAAGATCAGCAGCAAAAAATCAGGTCGCCTGGGCTGTTTTTTTGATTTTTTCTGTTCTGTATTGATTTTTTCACCTCTCTGGTTGTTCGGATCTTGGTTTCTATATCCAGCACAATATTTGTTCGACATTTAGCCTTCATCTCTTCACTGTTGTTAGATTTTTTTTGCAATCAAGATTGAAGATGGAAAAATCTGAGGTTACTTTGATCCGATTCACGGGCAAAAATTATCCTGCCTGGTCGTTTCAGTTCCAGATTTACCTTGAGGCTAAGGAATTATGGAGCTATATTTCTGGATCTGACCCTAAACCCACGGAAGATGAGAAGAAGATATCCACCTGGCTTACTAAAGATGCAAAAATAAAAACATGGATACTGGGTTCCGTCGAACCACATCTGATAATGAACCTCAAACCTTACCCCACCTCCAAAGACATGTGGGGATATCTGAAGCAAGTGTACCATCAGGATAACTCCGCACGTCAATTTCATCTTGAATGTGCGATTGCTGAATATGCACAAGGGACATTGTCCATCCAAGACTACTATTCCGGATTCCGAACCCTATGGTCGGAATACGATAGCATTAAGTATGCAGATGTGGCTGCCGACGTTTTGATTGTCATTCGCGATCTTCAGGCCTCTAGTCAGCGAGATCAATTTTTGATGAAGTTACGACTGAATATGAAAGTGTCCGCTCTGCCCTGATGAATCGGACACCTTTACCTTCATTGAATGTATGCTTGAATGAACTCCTCCGCGAAGAACAGCGCATGGCGACCTCGGCCCATATGTCTCAAAAGACTGAGACCTATTCAGTCGCATTCTCGGCAACTAAGGCTTCTCAGCCTCAGACTCGAGACTTGAGCAAAATGCAATGTTACAGTTGTCAGAAATTCGGGCACATTGCTACTCAATGTAAACAGAAGGTCTGCAGTTATTGTAAAAAGTCGGGACATATCATCTCTGAATGTCGCCGCCGCCCACAACGTCCATCATCACAGTCTCAGCCTCCACAGTCTCAGACTCCACAGTATCAGACTCCGCATGCTTATGTGGCTTCTTCGGTTATGCCTGCTCCTACCTTTGCACCCTCACAGCCTGGGACATCTTCCTCTCTCACTCCTGAATTAGTTCAGCAAATGATTGTCAATGCCCTCTCTGCCTTTGGTCTCTCAGGTAACTCCCCCTTCTCTTCTACTTGGTTCCTTGATTCTGGGGCTTCTAATCATATGACGTCTTCCCCCATCCCTCTATCCAATGTGACAAAATACAATGGGAATCTTCAAATACAAACTGCTAACGGAGGTAATGTTCCCATTACTGCTCTCGGAGATATCCCTGGTCCCCTCCCATTGAAAAATGTTTATCTTTGTCCCACTTTAACTTCAAACCTATTGTCAGTCGGGCAACTTGTTGAAAATAATTGTAACATCTCTTTCTCTTCTTCTGGTTGTGTTGTGCAGGACCAGATGACCGGGAAGGAGATCGCGAGGGGGCCTAAGTGTGGTCGCTTGTTTCCGCTGGATTTTTCTAAAATTTCTAGGACTAGATTTACCAATGATGTGTTCTGTTTTTTTATTAGAGATAACTGCCAATTGTGGCATAAAAGACTCGGACATCCTAATCCAAAAACTTTGTCCCTTATGTTAAATTCTGGTTTATTGAATAAATCTATTGGCTTATCTTCTTGTGTGCCTTTTGATTGTGCTACTTGTAAAATGGGAAAGAGCAAAACTCTTCCTTTTCCTATTTCCACTTCACACAGCACTCGGTGTTTTGATTTAGTTCATAGCGATGTATGGGGAATTGCTCCAGCTCTCTCTCATGCTCACTACAAATATTTTGTGACTTTTATTGATGATTTTAGTCGGTTCACATGGGTTTACTTTTTGCACTCCAAATCTGATGTTTTCACTGTTTTTAAAATTTTTTTAGCTTATGTTGAGAATCAATTTTCCACCTGCATCAAAATTTTGCGATCTGATTCGGGTGGGGAATATGTGTCCTCCGATTTTCAAACCTTTTTGCAAAACAAAGGCATTATTTCTCAAAGAACTTGTCCTTATACTCCACAACAGAATGGCGTCGCTGAAAGGAAAAATAGACATCTTCTTGATGTCACTCGTTCCCTTCTTCTTGAATCATCGGTTCCTACCCGTTTTTGGGTTGAGGCACTGGCTACGGCAACTCATCTTATAAATCGTTTGCCTTCAACCTCTATTCAAAATCAGAGCCCATATTACCGATTGTACCAGACATCTCCATCTTATGATGATCTTCATGTTTTCGGCTCCATTTGCTTTGTGCACTTGCCTCCTTCTGAGAGAAACAAGCTAACCGCCCAATCAGCTCAATGTGTTTTTTTAGGTTATGCGCCCTTCCAGAAAGGGTTCCTTTGCTACGATCCTCACATTCGTCGCTTACGGACCTCTAGGAATGTCATTTTTTTTTAACAGCAGTATTTTTTTCAAAAACACCTTGAACCTCCTGACTCCTCCTCCTTGGTGTCTTTCCCTGGTTTTTCTGACAACACATCTGTTGTTCGTTTTAATCCAAACTTTGTGTATCAACGACGGAACAGAGAAGCACCTCCCAGGGATTCCCCTCCTGATCTACCTCCGGCATCCGGTCCATCTGGACATCCTTCATTGCGTCGCTCCACTCGCATCTCAGTACCCCCCGACCGCTATGGGTTCTCTCATACTTCCTTGATGGCCACTTTGTCCTCTTCTTCTATCCCCCACTCCTATTCTCAGGCTGTGCAGGACAAATGTTGGAACAAAGCCATGCAAGAAGAATTGGATGCTTTAGAGAAAAATCATACGTGGGATATTGTCCCCCCTCCTGTGGGTGTCAGACCTATTGGTTGCAAGTGGATTTTTTCTCTCAAGTTAAAATCAGATGGCACTCTTGATCGATATAAAGCGCGCCTTGTTGCTCTCGGCAATCGACAGGAATATGGCATTGATTATGATGAAACCTTTGCTCCTGTTGCCAAGATGACCACCGTACGCATCATCCTTGCTGTTGCTGCCTCTCAGTCTTGGCCTCTCTATCAAATGGATGTCAAAAATGCATTTCTTCATGGTGATCTCAAAGAAGACGTTTATATGCATCTGCCTCCAGGGTCCTCCTCTGGGAAGGGTATGGTTGCTAAGCTTCGTCGCTCCCTCTATGGTCTGAAGCAAGCCCCTCGAGCATGGTTTGCAAAATTTCAAGATGCCCTTCTCCACTTGGATTTTCATCCTAGCCAGTATGATCCTTCCATGTTCTTACATCATGCTCCGTCTGGGATTACTGTGCTATTGGTTTACGTTGATGACATTGTCATTACTGGTCCTAATGCACAAATGATTCAGGACCTCCAAGCTTCTCTTCGTCAGACATTTCACATGAAGGATCTTGGCCCTTTACACTATTTCCTCGGTCTTGAAGTTCATCAATCGCCTAAAGGAATAGTTCTCAATCAGCACAAATACACGGTTGACCTCATTGACTTGGCTGGGCTAGCTTCTTCGGCTCCAGTAGATACGCCAATTGAACTGAATATCAAACTCAGTAAAGAGGAAGGTGACCTTCTTCCAGATCCTACCGCATATCGCCGGTTAGTGGGTAGCTTGATCTACCTCACGATCACCCGTCCTGATATCTCATTTGCAGTTAACCTATTGAGTCAGTTCATGACTGCTCCTCGTCACCTTCATCTGGCGGCTGTTCGTCGCATCATTCGGTACCTTATTCGCACACCGACTCGCGGGTTGTTTTTTCCATCAAACAATCCTCTTTCACTCAGAGCTTATTCCGATGCTGATTGGGCTGGTTGTCCGGATACTCGCAGATCGACTACAGGGTGGTGCATGTTTTTAGGTAATAGTTTGATTTCCTGGAAATGCAAGAAACATGACAAAGTTTCCAAATCTTCTACCGAGGCTGAGTACCGAGCTATGTCTGCTGCGTGCTCCGAAATCCTTTGGCTCCGAGGTCTGCTCTCCGACATTGGATTTCCCGCAGAAGGCGCTACCCCTCTCTATGCAGATAATACAAGTGCAATTCGGATTACTGAAAATCCGATTTTTCATGAACGCACTAAACACATCGAGGTTGATTGTCACTTTATCCGTGATGAACTTAAACGTGATGTCATCCGCCTACCGCATGTCTCCACTGAACTTCAAATTGCTGATATTCTCACCAAAGGTCTTCCACGACCACGCCATCAGTTCTTAGTTGACAAATTGATGCTTGTTGATTCACCCACATCAATTTGAGGGGGGGTGTTAAACAAGGTCCAGGCCCATAATTAGATCCAGTCCAGCATGATTGTCTTGCGTGATTTGATTTAGTCAAAGATTACACAGTTGTACATATTATCTTAATTAGATTAGTTTCCTAACTTAGAACATAATTGATGTAATTAGATTGATTTCCTAACTTAGAGCCTTGATTAAGGCATGTAATACTCTATATATTGAGGCTCGTTCTCCAAAGGAAGACAAGCAATTATAATACAAGTTCATAGCTTAATGCTATTTCAACTTCCATTCGTGAGTTGTCTTAGGTTTGTCATCGATTACCCTCCACGATTGAATGTCGCAAGTAACTAAGATTTTTTTTTTTAACGATTTCTAAGTAACTCTGATCATTTTTCTAAAATTGAAATCATATCACAAATCGTGCAAGGGATGAATTGAATCAAACTGTGAATCAAACCACGAATCATAGGATTTTTTATCATGAACCTCAGTCAATGATTTTATAAATAAAAGCCACACGAGAAAAGAGATATACTGAAAAGCTACCGCCCTCTTACTAACTACAAGAGCAAAAGAAGAAAGACCTACATCACCGGCAAAACTCAGCAAAGAAGAACCAAAATGAAATTTCACCGAACTAGATTAAATGTCCTACCCCCTACCAAAGATTTGTTGAAGATTCATCAGAATCCCACTAAAAGAACTCTAGGTCATCCTCACTTAAGACCTTGAATCATAGTATGGTTCTAACCTCAAATGTCCTCAATTCTTTGACTCAAAATTCAACAGAACCAACTCAAATCAACTAAATTTTCGGTTAAGACGCCTTCTGAACTTAGCTTAATAAAGACTCAACCAAAGATGAGAACATTTTTAAATATAGTGTTGCATTCATTTGAGTTAATAAGGCACTATTTAGTATTTGTTTTGTCAATTCCATTTGATTATGCAATATGCATAACATCTTGCTTCCACCTTTTTACATTCATAATTAAGCAACTCTAGAATATTATCTAAGTGTCACGACTTCAGACTGACCTAAAAGAGAGACAACCTTAACCTCTGTGGACATCAAATTGAATTAAGATTTTTCAATTGTGCCTTGGATTCAGCCTATCAAAAATAAAATAAATGAAATACACTTTCTGATCTTCTATGAACTCTGGAAACCATCACAAATGGTGTTCTCCGGAAATTGTCATCTCCGAATCTGTCGAGATGTTTTCGAATTTGGGCTTTTCTCAAGATCAGGAAAATGCCAAGGAAAATAAATTAATAATTAAATAATTAAGACAAAGAAATATCTTATACTGTTAAAAATAGTTTATAGGTATTTCCTTTTCCATTTTATTTCAATTTTCTCGCTATACTTTCATTTTTCTTGTGACATTTTAAAAGTATCATGTTGTTATTAAAAATACATTTCAAGCACACATAGCAATATTTAAAAAATAGCGTCGATATTTGTGACAATACTAGAAACTCCTATAGCAATTGGGCCTAAATTATCTATTTACAAAGATGATATGTGACAATAAGGCCACCAATGAGTTCCATGCATGGTTCAACCCTGAAATCCAATACAATACAAATTTACGATTCACAGCTGCTGTGCTGTGAATTTCATTTTTTTTATTTTTTACATAAAAAAAATCTGATAAAAAAAAAAAGGATATCCAAAAAAACTTGAGTGTGGGAAAATGCTAGAATTCTTTTTTTTCCCCCTCATTAGGACACTAAAAAAAGGGGTCCCCCGAACCTAAGTCATTAATATCATGTATCACCATTTTTTAGAAACTGATAGATTTTTTTCAAAATTAATAAAAAAGTGAAATATAATTTCTAAAAGTTGTTAGAATATTAATATGATAACTTATTTATAATGCAAATAAAGTAAATATCTTTAACCAAAAACCAATTAGCTATTCAAAAGACCCGTATATATGTGATAATCAAAATGCATAATCACTTTTTTCCTTGAGTAATTTGAGGAGGAGAAAACAAAAGTTACCAAAAAGAAAAAATTTCTCCTAAGTATAAAATACGGAACATTAATATCAGCTCAATATCTCGAAATCTATGGCAAAATAACAATGAGCCGGTCACTCTAACACAACCCACGCAAGTAGTTTCGGCAGATTCTTTTTCGGGAAAAAAATGCTTCATCAATGAGGTTAGATACATTAAAAAAAAAAAAAAGAAAATATCTCCCCAGATTTGGTATCAAGTTGTCATTCTTTCCATACTAAGTAAGCTCTAGAAGAAAGGCTCAAAACACAAGCCAACATACATACCTTAGTGAAGCTCGCTTTTCAACCTCGCAAAAATTCAGGTTTTTTTTCTCAAAAAATGAAGCTTTAAGAAAGTAAAAATCACGTTCCTCTTCAATTTCTCACAAGTTTCAGCCCTGAAGAGGGCAAAGAAGGGAGAAAAGGACCATAATAGCCCATTCAGCCGATATTTTGAATTTCTTAGCTGCATCAACCAATATTTTGGCCAATAATTTCAAACCGTCGCCCGATTCATGCACTGATACTGAATTAGCATAGAATATCGTGGTCGGACTTATATACGATTTAATAGTTTGACACATGGCTCAATGTCAACACATAATAAATTATTAAAATAAGATTTGCAATAGCAAGCATTCGCATTTGAAATAAACACTGTTAATTGAAAGTACGGAGAAAGAAACCAAAGGCCATTTTACACTGTCAAGGAAGTGTAGCCTTGTGATGATTACCTGGTCCCCAAACATAAAACAAGATCAGCCATTTTACAATGCATTTCTGCAGGATCCATCTCCTTAGGTGGTAATGCATCCTGAAAAAATAGTAAACATTGTGATCAACGCTAGAAACTTCCAACTAAAAAAAAAAAAAACACACACACAAGAAACTCCCAAAATGTACTATGCCATTTTTAAGTTGGAATCCATAGCCAATTTTATCACATTTTCCAGGAAAATGTTGAAATAAGGAACAAACATAGCCAATGCAGTGACAATCATTTTCTTATCATTCCGGTAAGCAGATGCAAGAAACTTTATAGGCATCTCTCCTTCCACTGAACCAGGTGGAAAACTTTATAACGATCATCAATGCATCATAAGGTTATCCTAGAAGATTAAAATAATCCATGACCACAAATTCGTGTAGGCATGTGTTATTGGGCCTTAAGACTTAAATGGGATTAAAATAATCTATGACCATTATACTATCCTAAGCTCAAGGTTTTTACCTTTAATTTTGACCTTCAGTTGGAATTTTAAATGTTAGTTGTTGTTGTTGGTTTTTTTTTTTTTTTTTTTTCAAATCTTCTCTCCCCACTTATGCAACTACCTACATTATGGAAACCACTCAACTACCTACACTATGGAAACCACTCATAACCACTCCAGTATTCTTTTCCCGCAAAACTCTGTTTCTGTCCATACTCTATCATTCCTTCTCTACTCCAATTCTCTTCTTTCCTTTCAATACCACTAGCTTTTGGATTACATAAATAGGTTCTCTCATAACATTTTTATTCTTTCGTTTTCTAAAATCTATGAATTTGTTTGATGCATGAATATTTAAATTGCAATGTTGGTCATATCCGTGCCGAGCACGGGTTATTGTGCTAGTAAATCCTTATACATATGTGTTATTGGACTTTAAGACATAAGTGGGCCAACAGTTAGAATTAAATGTAACTTCAGCCAGATCTGAATTTTATCACAAACCACAATTGTGGGCCTAAAACATATGTAAAATGGGCCTAACTAGTGTATAACAAATGGGCCTAACCCATGTTAGGTGGGCCCGACTCATAAAATGGGACACGAGGTGATAGAATATCTCTGACAGATTGGTGGGATAATCCCAGACCAAAAAAATGAGGGGATGAGAACTTTTGAAAAAGGCCTCCATTACAATTTGGCTTCCATTCAACATAGTTTTAACTTTTAAATCATTTACAATTTGGCTTCTACTCAACGTAGTTTTAAATCAACCACCAAGTGGCATACATTCACAGCAAGCAAATTGTCAAAATTGTGAGTGAAATTATGGATATGGATTGTAAACCCCAAAATGAAAACAAAGAAAAAGATGACTAGAAGCCATGATGGCCACATACAGCATGGTTATGGAAGGCGCACAGATTTTACACAAAAAAAAAGAAAAAAAAAATGAAATATGGAATGCAATACAAAACAGATACATTGAATATTTGAAGCAATGATGAAAAAAGCTACACATGGGCTGATAAATCGGGTGTAGTGGCCTTCTTTTAATTTATCGATGCACGCAACCGTCTCTGCCCATGGCAACTGATACATTCCCATAGCAGCTGCTACGGCCACTACAAGAACGTATCGGGCACTACATAGGTTAAAAGAAGAAAAAAAAATAGTGAAAAAAAAAATGCCCCACTTCATAAATTAACTGGGATGAGAAGGGATTAGGGAAATACACATCAATACATCATCGTCCTCACAAAAGAAGGCCGAGCGCCTCCTCCTCATTTTCCTTTCCTTCTCTCTGTTTTCATTCCCGAACCTTCATCCCCTCTCGACAATCGGAAAAGGGGACGATGCCACTTTTTAGGGCCCAGTGTTCTCAACAATAAAGAAGAAAAAAAAAAGGCCAAATCCCTCTTGTTAGTTTTTTATGGCCTCCAGTGGGCCCCACATATTTAGTTTTTCTAATGAATCATTAATAATATAAAGTATCTCTAATAGGTTGGACCCACATGTTAAAGATCTAAATAGTTAAAATAAATGTCTCGCCAATATTAAATCCTAGCTAAATTTTATCTAATAGAAATTAGGACCCTAACCAAGTTTCATTATGATAATAGGGCCCCAGTCAATTCTCATTATGATAGGAAATAGGGCCCTAGACAAATGTTATTTTGATAGGAATAGGGCCCTCGCCAAATTTAGCTAAATTTTATCTACTAGAAAATAGGTCTCTAACTAAATTTCACTTTGACAATATGCCCTAGTCAAATTTCACTCTGGTAGGAAATAAGGGCCTAGCTAAATGTCACTTCGATAGGAATAGGGCCCTAACCAAATTACACTTTAGTACAAAATAGGCCCTACCCAAATTTCATATAATAGGAAAAGAGTCCTAGTCAAATTTGACTCTAATAGGAAATAGAGCCCTAAGCCAAAATTCACTCTGATAAAAATGGGCCATAATAGGAAATATGAATTCCCAAATATCAATTATGAGATTACAACACTTCGAGATCATGCTAGGGCGTTCCCCGCTTTAAGTGACGCATTGCAACGTTGACCGGTTGCAGTGAAAAGTGGGCAAGGGCTGCCACACCATTCTAGACGAGTGCGGCTAAAGAAGTCCAGCAGCAGAAGAAGAGGAAGACTCAACTTGCTACTTGGAATATAGGAATCTTGACAGGCAAGAGCATGGAGTTAGTCGAGGTAATGAAAAGATTAAGAGTTAGTGTAGCCTATCTACAGGAGACAAAGTGAAAAGGGGATAAAGCTAAGGATCTCACTAATGGTTATAAACTTTTTTATGCAGGAAAGAAGAACACAAGAAATGGAGTAACCATAGTTGTAGATAAGGATTTGAAAGAGAAAATTGTAGGGGTAAAGTAATTGGGTGATAGAATAATAATAATTAAACTAGTGTTAGAGGAAGACATAATTCATATCATTAATGCATATGTCCCCCAAGCAAGATTAGATGAAAGTGTCAAGAGCCAATTTTGGGAGGAAATGGATGGTTTACTACAAGAAATTCCAAATAGTGAAAAGATTTTCCTAGGAGGGGACTTAAATGGGCATGTATGAAAGGATAATAGAGGATATGAGAGAGTGCATGGAAGACAAGGCTTTAGAGGAAAAGAATGAGTTAAGAGACACTATCTTGGACTTTGCATTAGCATGTGACCTTGTAATAGCAAACACTTGCTTTAAAAAGAGAGGAGCATTTAATTACTTATAAAAGCAGAACTAACAGGAGTCGGGTGGACATTTTTCTAGTAAGAAAACATGACCAATTGGATTGTAAAGATTGTAAGGAAAACATGACCAATTGGATTGTAAAGATTGTAAGGTTATTCCAAGAGAGAATTTGACCGTGCAACATAGGCTAGTAGTTTTAGATATTTGCACTAGAAGTAGAAAGAGAGGGGTAGTAAATAAAATGTGCCCTAAAACAAGGTGGGGGATTTAAAAGGAAAAGGAAAGACAATATTTAAGGAAGGATAAAGTGATTGATGAGGGAGAATGAAATTTTGAAGGAAAAACTACAACGATGTGGAATCAAATAGCTAACTGTATTAGGAAGGTTGCTAAAGAGGTGCTTGGAGAGTCAAAAGGGAAGAGACACAATAATAAAGAAACCTGGTGGTTGAGTGTATAGGTTCAGGAAGTTGCACGGGAGAAGAGAGGTTACAAAGTTTAGCAGAATACTAGGAATATGAAAAACTATGAGACGTACAAGAAGGTAAAGAAAGAAACTAAGAAAGTAGTAAGTGATGCAAAATGCACAGCATATGATGACCTATACAATAGGTTGGGAACAAGAGAAGCAGAGATATTTTTAAGCTTGCAAAAATAAGATAAAGGAAAAGTAAGAACTTAGATATCGTGTCAAATGTATTAAGAGCAATGATCAAAAGGTTCAACTCAAGGACAACAATATCAAAGGTGGAGGGAGTATTCTAGCATACTTTTAAATAAAGACTATATAGGAGACATAAGAACAAAAGATGATACTCTAATAGCAAAGCATACTTTTTTTGTAGAATTACAGTGGTGGAAGTGAGGGAAGCATTAAAACAATTGTAGACAGGAAAGGCTACAGGTTTAGATGAAATCCCAATTGAGGCTTGGAAATGCTTAGAAGTAGGGGAGATTTGGTTAACTAGACACTTCAATACGATATTAATGACAAAGAAAATATCGGATGAATGGAGAAGAAGTGATGTAGTACCTATATATAAGAATAAGAATAAGGGAGATATACAAAACAATACCAACAATCGTAAGATTCAACGTATGAGTCACACTATGAAGCTATGGGAGAGAGTAATGAAGCAAAGTCTGAGACAAAAGACCAAGATATCTGAAAATCAATTTGGTTTTATGCCAGGGAGGTCAACGATGGAAGTTATCTTCTCACTTAGGAAATATAATGGAAAATATCGAGCGAAGAGGAAAAATCTACATATGGTCTTCATCGATCTAGAAAAAGCCTACGACAGGTTACCTAGAGATTTAATTTAGTGGGTTTTAAATAAAATGAATGTTTCACGAGGTTATATTGAAATTATTAAAAGCATGTATGAAGGAGCAATAACAAGTGTGAGAACTACTTGTGGAGAGACTGGAGAGTTCCCAGTGACTATAGATTTGCATCAGGGGTCAACCCTAAGTCCATATCTCTTTGCACTGATTATGGATGAGTTAATTGCACATATTCAAGAAGAGGTACCTTGGTGAATGATATTGTGTTGGTAAATAAATCAAGAGATGGCGTAAATGCAAAACTTAGGATATGGAAGGAGGCTTTAGAATCCAAAGGCTTTAAAATAAGCCAAAGACGAAATATATGGATTATAATTTCAGTGCGCATATAGAAAGAGCTAAAACTACTGTAAGAACTAAAGTTCATGAGATACCACAAAGTGATTCTTTCTGCTACCTTGGCTCTATAATTAGTAATGATGGGGAGATTGATGAAGATGTCGAACATAGGATAAAAGCAGAATGGTGGAAGTAGAGACTTGCTTCAAGAGTACTTTGTGACCGACGAATACCAACAAGATTGAAGGGAAAATTTAACGGACCAGCTATAACCTCTAGAGCATAATGTTGGCCAATCAAGAAGCAACATGTGCACAAAATAGACGTAGTAGATATGAGAATGTTGCGGTGGATGTATGGTAAAACTAGGAAGGATAAAATTAGAACTGAGCACTTTCGAGAGCATTTTTTAGGGGTAGCGACAATAGGGGATAAAATTAGAGAAACTCATTTGAGATGGTTTAGGCATGTCCAGCGTAAGCCGGAAACAGCGCCGGTAAGTGAAAGTTTGGCTATGAAGGTTGATGACCCACAAAGGGAAAAAAGTAGGCCAAAGAAGACGTGGATGGAGGTAATAAAAATAGACATGAAGAATTGTAACTTATCTAAGGATTTAGCTCAAGATAGATCAGAATGAAAAAATAGAATTCATGTAGCTGACCCCAACATAGCTGGGACAAGGCTTTGATGATGATGATGAATAGGAAATAGGGTTTTATCAAATTTCGCTTTAACAAAAAAAAGTCATAACTATGCAATGATATGGGACCCATGTAATAAGAGGACTGCTACGCCCCCTATCTTAGTTACCTTTGCAGAAAAAATCATATATTCTAGCATTTTCCAATATTCTAGATTTTATGGAATTTTTTGGGAATTTTTTGCAAAACTTTTTCGAATACACCACTATGCCGATACGTATCATCACTACCGCTGCATAGTGTTTCGGCGGCCTGCCACTACCGCTATTTTCATCCTTAATTTGAAGTAACCGAGTATCATAGACTAGAAGAAACAAACTGTCTGATCTTACCCACTAAATTTGGATCAGGACCTTTCTAAACACCTATTTGAGTGGCTAGTTATCCAACCAGGGTTTCTGTGCTACGGTCAATTCAGAAGCGAACCTCAGTTCAGAAAATAGGATTAGGTATGCGTGTATGCCATGTGTAACATGAATGAGTTGCCACAAGTTGTAGGTTGCAGCACATCAACACGATGTATCTAGACACATTGTGTCTGCTTTCTTCTCAATAAGAGCCCATGGAATAGTTGGAAAGTACTCTTGTTGCAACCAGAAGATTGCAGATCTGACTAATATTGCCTACAAAAAAGCATACATATTATCAAATAAACAGAAGCAGTATTCATTCATAAAAATCTCTCAGCATAACCTGAAACTATGAAACACTCCTATATAAGAAACCAGAAAATGTCCTTTTTCATCATTCCCTCGACTACAACAACGTCATCATGTAGTTGTCAATTCCTCAATAAAACAACACAAAGTAAACAGGAACTGTTGGACCTGAATATTGGAAGTCAACTTAACTATAATGAAACCATGTAGAGTAAATGCCTACCTCCCAGTCAAGAACCGTGTCCTTAAGTTTTGCTCCACATTTTAGATCAGAACAACGCCGTGATGTCTCCTTCATTCCAATAGTCTCTACCTCAAAGTCTCGAACATATCTACATAACAATAAATTATGTCGAAAGATAAAAGCAACAATTATTTCAACCATTCTGCAATTGAACATCAAAACCATAGACAGGCTATAAACAGATAAAGCAGAGATAATAGTAAAAAGCGCATTGCAAGTAGCCAGATTACAATCAGCTTGAATGTTTTGGCAGAAAGGATGGCATCACATTAGATGGAATATTCTTTTATTAGTAAGAAAGATAAAAACATTAGAGATAGCGAGAACACAAGAATTTTGCATATCCATTTAAGTAATGGAAAAGAATAATTTGCTCAAAAGCAAGTTGCCACTCTTCACCAGTGTACCACTTCTTTTTTAGCTTGATCAAAAGAAAGAGGAAGACATTCATGGACAAACATAGATGGGATACGGCTTTGATGATAATGACGATATTCATGGGCGAACAAAAAGTCCTGATTGTATTCCAAAACAAACATGGACAAACAAAAAGTCCTTGTGTTATTCAAAACAAGTGAAGTTTTTGTCTCTGTTTTCCACATTATATCCTATAAAATACACTTTTGAAATAACTTTCTAAGATGAGATGGCTTTTAAATGTTTCCTTAAAAAGCTTCAACCCCCAAATATCAAAGCAATCAAGGTAGACCACAAAGATCCTATCAGCGTCTAATTGATATGAACATGGAGATGGGGATAACCTGCACAACATTTAGTTTCAATGAATGCCGCGAAGGGGTGCACCTACATTTTTGAGGAAAAGCATCTGATCCCCATAAAATCCAAAATTAAAGCACCTGAAAGTTAATTTGAAGCCAAGCACCACCAATGGTGCAGGATCGTTGTGATCACCAATATTTTTTTATTTTCTTTAATAACCTAGGGTATCTCCCACCTAGCCTAGTTGGCTCTGAGCCCGAGGGACACTTGATTCTGGACAACCGAGAACTAATCCCTAAGGGCACACGCAAACCCTCCAATCCACATGCACCAGGTAAAACTATGGGAGGTATCTCCAATATTATAACCTTTCTAGTAAAGATTTGTGATCACCAATATTATAACCTTTCTAGTAAAGATATCTCGATTTCTTCTTCCTCAAACCCCAAAGTAATGGCAAATGAAAGAGATCTTCAAAGAATCCTTTTTTGATCTTAAAAGCATGGTTTAAAAAATCGAAGGCTGAGGGTTCAAAACTGCACTACCACACTGGGGCCGCCACAAGGGGATTTACCCGACTCCCCCCGTGCCCGTAGGAATTTTTCTGGCCTAAAGGGCTAGGACACCCTCCGTTATCAAAAAAAAAAAATCGGTCGAGCCCGAATCAGAGTCGACTCGGACTCGGCCATGACTGAGTCGGGTATCAGTGACTCAGACACAGCACCATAAAAACGAAAATAAAAAACATGAGTCGTTTTGTAAATATGGTTTAAATAAGAGAGGCAATGTAAAAAAAAAAAAGGGTCTCAACCCTCATTAAGCAAAAGGGGCGAAAGCGAGAGGGGAAAAGGGGGACGGCGTGGGGGGATCTCTGTCGCAGGGGTGGGGGATCTCCGTCGCAGGGTAAGAAACTCCACCTTGTCGTCCAATCTCTGCCCTTAATCGAAGAGATTTTTGTGGATTCGCCTCCTCAATCGAAGTCGATCTCCACCGCTGCTCTAAGCCGGAGCAGCTACTTCTGTACGCATCTGTTGCTTCTTTGCGTTCCTGGTGTTGAGAGCTTGCTCAGGTATACCGCTCTTCTCTTTTCTTCTTTCTTTCTTTTCTTTTTTTTTTTTTTGCCTTTTTTCTTTGTTGTTGATCTTAGCCAAGCGAGCCAACCCACCTGCACCCCAGTCGGCTAGGACTGGGGCTTGGGACTAGGTGGGGTTCCTTTTTTATTTTTTTTTTGTAGTTTTCATAATTTTTTCTATCCACTGTAGTGCACTGAACCCAACTCGCCCAAGTCGAGCAAGTCGACTCGGACTCAAACCATGCTTAAAAGGCTTGTGAGGCCATCCATCTATAAGAAGATAATCAAGAAAGAGAATTTAAACCATGGTTAAAAACCCAGACTCGGGACCCGATCCGGCCATGACCGAGTCCGAGTCGACCCGGTGGAGTTAGGTCTAGTCCACTGGAATGCCCATAAAAAAAAAAAAAAATAGAGACAATTGTGTGGGTGCAAGAAAAGAGAAACAAAGGTGGGTTGGACGGGCTAAGACTGAGTGTAGTGAAAAGAAGAAGAAGAAGAAGAAGAAGAAGAAGAAGAAGTGTACCAAGCACCATCAGCAAGCAGCCAACAGTAGCAACAACACTACAACAGCAGCCCTCACACTGCAAGTCTGCAACACTGAAACAGCCAGCAAGCAACACTACAACAACAACCAGCAGCAGCAACGGTGACATTTTCATTTCTTTTTTTTTGGGAGAAGTCAGTAACAGTGACCTTACAGCAGCAATAGAAGTACAAAGGACAGAACAGACCCACCCAGGTATGCTTTTTTTATTTTCAAATTCAAGGGCTTCTCTCTCTCAAGTGCTCGCAAGCTGTACAGATTTTATTTTTTTCTGTCCAATCATGTCCTTTCCTCTAGTCCGCTTCATTTTTCTTTTTTTTTTTTTTTTTTTCTTACCGAGTTGACTCGTGAGACTCAGGCGAGTCCCACTCATTCGAGTCCGAGTCCAAAGGCCATGATTTAAACTACCCAGGATAGCTTATGCATGCTGCAAAAAATGAGTCCACATCAAAATACAAAAGAAGAAGATGATATAAAAACCTTTTGCATTCTGACCCATAAAACAAAACCTTAAATGTGAAAAGCCATTGCTCTATGAGTGTCTCAAGGATTCTTTGCATCCAAATAAAGACCACAACTCTAAGGGCAACAAAAGAAATTCAGGTCGGTGCATGTGAAGAACAGACAAATAGGTCAAAAGCAGTTGGCAAAGCTTTTTGAAATACCTTGGTGGAGATACCATCACTTGACCGAGCCCAAATTCAATCTTCTATTTCTCGATTTTCAACCCCTTTGAGACAACTAAGTTACGTCTATCATGGGACCTATAGGGTTCAGCATGAGCATCACCAGCTAAAGTCCCTTCCACATTGGGCTGGATTTAACTTTTGGTTTAGGGTTGTGGACTGAGATCGGCCTCGGCCTGTGTAAACTTAAAGATAAACCAAAGCCCCAACCTGGCCCAACATTTTCTACACAATGGCGCATAAGACTTACAAATAGCCTGGATCCAGTCCTATTTTTCAAGCCTAAGAGATAAATCTAGCATGAATATTACACCCTATAACTAAAGGAGTTAGAAAGTGCTTCTTTAGCAAAGTGATAGAGAGGAGTCATGGTCATATCAATGCAAGTCTCATGTTGCTCAGAGCAAGGATCAAAATAGCGGTTCTGGCCGACATAGCGGCCAATGGCCCAAACGCTACGTAGCGGGCAATACGTAATAGCATAGCGGTGTGAATTTTTTAAGTGGTAAAAAATTTTGAATCTTGTTTAGTAGCCAATCTTGTGTTTTTTAAATGATTTGGAACCATATAAGAGTAACGACAACTTTAGGAAAGGCTAATGGAGAGGAGAAATGGGAAAGACAGTTTTCTAAATTAAAACTGCTTGGCTTTGCTAGGTTTTAAACCGTAGCGCTGCGATTTTTCAAAATAGCGTAGCGGCCGCTATTTTGAATCATGGCTCAGAGATGATCATCAGAAGTTAAATTACTTCCGCACTCCATGTTGTCATAGGATTTCATAACCTTCACATTCACCAATACTTACGAAGTTTGTGAAACTCAATCTCAATTCTGATCTGCCTTACTGGCTAGCGTTTATTCAGTCTTATAAAGGTAACATGATATGTCGGTGTATCAAGAAGCTATTAAAACTATTACTCTCTTCCTATTTCCCCCCCACCTTCCTTCGGCCTGGCCTAAGCCTGAGCCTAATTCAGGCCCCAAGCTTTGGGTCGGGCTTGGATGTATAATCTAGGCCTGTTAGTATTTGGGCCGAGCTTGGATTAAGTGGTCAAAAGCCCAAAGCCCTGCCTGGCCTGGCTCGAGTAAGTAGTGCTTATAATGCTGAGATTAATTTGTCCAAACAATTTCTAGAAATCCCTAACTGATAAAAAAAAAAGCCCAGTTCGGAAAGGCCCAGCCCAATTGACTAAATGAGCAAGCTCAAGCCTGACAGTTACTGCTGTTGTCGGGCTAGGGCATAATAAGGGCATGTGTTTCCAAAGTTGGGTCAAGCCTGGATATGCCTCAATCCTACCCAACCCTACCTGACCCAACCCAGCCATTGGCATCCCTACATGCGAAGCATGTTTGAGCCCACATAAAGATGGACGAAATCGACAAACATATGCAGTATTTGATGCTGCATAACCTACAGGAGTCATATACGTTGTTTTCTTGACATCTCAATGTAAGAATTCATTCCGTTTGTACTGTTATTTTTGCAGCAGCAGCAAATGTGATGCAAAGCCAATGAACCAATGCAACAAGACCAACAGCGCACAACCAATGCAAATACGATGCTGAACCAATGACCTTTGCTGAAAAGGTAAGTGGATCTCGATGACATCGTCTACCAACTTCCAAGGAGCAATGTACAACTCACCCATCCAATAGTGAAAGCAAGATCCCCTTTCACAACCAGTTTTGTTGAGTCCAAGTTGACAGACTTCCTCAAGACCCACTACCCATCATTTACTAAAATATTATATTAAGCTCATGAAATACTTGCTCTAATGTTTAAAAGACGCATGTTTTTATAATATAACCTGTTATGAAACCGGTAGGGCTTATCTGTAAACTCAAGGGGAAAAAAGGACTGTTTTGTATATACATGAAATACTCAGGGGTTTGTAAATAAGAGGAATACCAATAAACTATAAATAGATGTGGTCTAGATGTGGTCACCCCATCCTAGGGAACACGACTATCATCTTTATTTCTTCAAATCTCCTCTTCTTATTTGGTTCTCTTATATTCTAGAATAGGTGATTTCCTTTCTTTGGCAAACAACCCTCTGAAACATTTTGGTTCTGATTTCAGCCATGCTTAAACAAAATCCTCAATTAGTTCCAAATTCAAATATTTCAACCAAAGACAAGTTTTCCTGCCTCCATCTCTCTGGACCATTACTTTATATATATATATATATATATATATGAGGAATGTTCATATGCATCCATCCCTCAGAGGAAAATCCATATATGGTCATTTGCAGAAGAGGAATGTTCATGTGTAAAGAAGGAAAGCCATGTAAGTGTCCCTCACCCTACGGTGAGGGATGGATGCACATGAATAGCAGCCCCCCCCCCCCCCCCCAACAAAATGAAACTCTTCCCCTATCTCTATCTCTCACTCCCCTCTCTTTCTCCCTCTTTCTCCGTCAGCCAAATCCTCCATCTCTCTCTCTCCAACTCCTCCCATTTACAGTTTACACATGTCGCTTCAAAGCCTTTGGATTCTAAAGCCTCCCGCTATCTTTCAAGTTATGCATTCACGCCAAGGATGGAAAACTCGTGACTCAGACTTGACTCGTTCAATGCAAAAAAAAAAAAAAAAACTCAGAAAGGGTCAACGCATTGACTCAGGAGTCTTATTTTTAAAATATATATATATTTAAAAATGAATCCATTACTTATAAATATAAAAATACATTTCTTTACATTCATTCATGATAATCAATTCAAATTAATAAATTTACATATGCAGGAAAATTATTACAATAAGAAAAATATTGCATACTATAAAATTTGTTAGTTCAAATATTGAATGTAAAAGATCAAATATAAACTTCAAATTACTTTCCAGGCATCATTTTTAAATTAATAACTCCAAACCTCTTTTTTTTTTTTTTTTTTTCTTTTTTTCAATGGTAAAGAACTAATAATTGTAAATAGCTCCAAACCTCATGCATAATCACTTATTAATAAACTTTAATTGTTTAAAATATGTGTATTAAATGGTTCGTAATGCAAACAACTTATTAAAATGAGATGACTCAGACGAGTCTCCCCTATTTCTAACTCGGTCTTTTCTCAAACTGAGATGACTCGGGAGAGTCAAGAGCATCTCGGAGAGTTTTCCAACCATGATTCACACCATCTCTTGATTCATCTACAAACACAGTATCATCTACAAATAACATGCACCAAGGTACCTCTTCTTGATTATGAGCAATTAACTCATCCATAGTCAGTGCAAAGATAAGGGCTTAGTTAGGGTTGACCCCTAATGGAAACCTATAGTCACTGGGAACTCCCCTGTCTCTCCACAACTAGATCTCACATTCATTACTACTCCTTCATACATGTCTAATAATTTCAATATAACCACTTGGAACATTCCTTTTATTTAAAACACACCAAATTCAATATCTAGGTACCCTGCCATAGGCTTTTTCTAGATCAATGAAGACTATGCAAATTTTTCCTCTTTACTTGATATTTTTCCATTAATTGCCTAAGTGAGAAGATAGCTATAATAGTTAACCACCCTGGCATAAAACCAAATTGATTTTCAGATATCTTGGTCTTCTAAGTCTTTGCTCCATTACTCTCTCCCATAATTTCATAGTATGACTCATAAGTTTAATCCCACAATAGTTGGTGCAATTTTGTATATCTCTCTTGCTCTTATAAATAAGTGCTACAACACTTTTTCTCCATTCATCTGGCATTTCTTTGCAAACGGCTATAAAAAAACAAAAATAAAAAACAGGCTCTGCAAAATCTTCAAAGAGCCCTCAAATCACTCCGCACTAACTGGTACAGGTCTTGGCTAATCTCTAGCCGATTGTGATAACCGTTGACTTCAATAGTATGGTTGGGTGCATGGATCAAAATAACAGTTGCAGCAGGCGTAGCGGCCACTAGCCAAAACGCTAAGCAGCGGTTGCAACGATACGTAGTAGTTGCAGCAATATGTAGCGGCGTAGCGGTGTAAATTTTTTAAGTGGTCAAAAAATTGAAATCTCATGTAGAAGCTAATCTTATGGTTTTTTAGTGATTTGGAACCATATAAGGATAGAAATAACTTTGGGAAACGCTATTGAGGAGAAGAAATACACAAAACAATGTTTTAAATTAAAACTGTTTGGCTCTATTAGGTTTTAGACCATAGCGCTGCTATTTTTAAAATAGCGTAGCAGCCTCAACCACTACAGCCGACAATGCTTTTGAACCATGGTTGGGTGACATCATTGATAGCTTCCTACACCAAGTATGCTCCCTACCCATGATCCTCACTCTGGCGCCAAGATGAAAAGAAAGTTGAAGCAGTGAATGTTCATGATGACCCATCAAAGGCCCAATATCATGACCCATCTCTATAAGCCCAACACAATTGTATATTACAGATTAAGTCAATGGTCATTACCGTGTACAGATCTTAGTTGCTATATTAGGAGATTCTCTTGATTGTAATTATGCATAACTGTAGCCCTAAATTGGCATTCTTAAATCTATATAAACCATGGTTGATCCTTAAAGAGGGAAACCCATTCAATCATTCTCTTCTTCCATTTATCTAATTCTCTTATCAATTTGTGAGAATGACAGTGAATTGGGTATTACAGTTTAAGCAAAGAAGAAAGAAGAGAGATGATAGAGGCTTTAGGGAAGAGATATATTACACTTTGACAGGTAGAACCTCCTTTTTTTTATTTTGGAAATGTTACACTTTGACAGGCAGAACATTCTTAGTTCTGATTCACACTAGAATAAAAACGGTGGAAAAAAAAAAACCCACATGACTACTGTAAAATACATGAAACATAAACTACTCAGTTTAGCTCTCTTCGTGAACCAAAGGTAGCTGTTGAAAATGAAACTTACCAATAACTTTCTGTTACCTATCCAAAAAATTAAAAGATTTTATACTGTCGACAATTGTTGAAGGCTTGGAGGAATGTGACCCACCGACTCTGTTGGAAGAACCCCATTTTATTAAATAAACAATACCATCCTTTTTTTTCTTTTTTGAGAATATTGCAGTGTTTTGCATCATTTAAAAGTGGGTTTCACGCCAATTCCTATAAGTTTGGCAATTACACCCCACTTCAATTATTGAATAGTTTAGTAGACATTAACAGAGAACCAATTTTTAGATTTTAGACAAGCTTTAAGCTTGCATCAAGCACAAGCTTGATCTGCATTGTCAAGCCTAGTTAAACAAGCTTGATCATTTTAGTCAAGTCAGCTCAACTCTTCCACAATTTTTATTACAATCCTAATCACAAAACACCATGAGTGATACTATTTTATAATTTTCCTACCAGAGAAATTCACCATCAAATATACTCACCCATATTATTTTGATGTAGAAAAGCAATTAAAAGAAGTATTTCACTTAGTATGCTATTGATTTCCACATCAAACCAAAACATAAAAGAACTAATAAGCATCCTTTCTACCATAATATACAAACTATTTGCAATTCGGGATACATTTAAATCACTCCAATAGTAATGATTACCCAAAGGTCATAACTGCAATTAAGAGTTCAAGCCATACTCTATTCCACAAGAGGGGCAAAGCTCCCTAAAGGAATTCCCATGCAATTCAGCCAGTTTCTCTCTCGGTATTCCAGATCGGAGATGGAGGCTGTCCACATTCTGGCAAACAAAAATTCAGAGTAGATCAAGGACTGGTAGTTTATAACTATATATACTTCACATTTTAAGTTTATACTAGCATCTCATCCAGTTGGCATGTTATGGCATAACAAATGGTCATATACTCCACTTTTTATTTGGGCAGTGCATATAGAGAAGCACATTGAGTGGAATATTGGTTTCCATCTTTCTCCACTCCTTATCAATCTTGACAATTCATGTTGGTGACTATTAGAGAAAGTCAAAAAAAAAAAAAAATGTCTCAACATAATGTGATTACCAAATGTTCGTGCTCCCAAACGCATGTAAAACATAAACCATCTTTTTTTTTAATGGTTAAAACATAAACCATCTAGTGTGTCAAAATATTTGATTGCAGTCACAATTAAATATTTACTAATTAATATAAGAAATCAAGATATTCAAAACAGTAATGGTTAAAAATGAAGTATCATGGTGTATGTTGCAGCAGATGATGCGGAACTCGTTGATCAAATAAGATGGTCAAATAAGAAAGCAAGTAAATAATGAGCTATAACTTTGGAAAAAGGCTTCTGAGTCAAATGTGTTGAAAATGAGCAAATCAATTACATAACTTATGCAGTACAAAATGAGAGGATATGCGAGTGAGAATATGAGTATATCAAAATTGAAAATAACCTAGCACCAAAGTAACAGATTTCGATATATTTATGGGAGCAATTGTAAGACAAACCAGAAGGTTTACACAGGACAAAGCTAATAGGATGAGGGGTGACCAAAGTGGAGACAAGCTAGTGAAGTAGTATGCAATTGTCAAGTACCACTTCAATTAAGGGGGAACCTCCAAAAGACAGTAATTAGGTATGCTTCGTCAAATGAAGTTGAATATTGTGCTTTGAGGAAACTAGTAAAAGCTAAGTACTAAGGCGAGTATACTAAGATAAATTTGTGGAGTCACAACGAAAGACGGAATTAGGAACAAGAACATAAAGGAAACCTTTAGGGCGTGTTTGGATGGATGGTGAATTGAAGTAATGAGGTGAAGCATCAAATCAAGAGAGAATAAAATATAAGGGGTTATGATGGTCTTTTGTTTTTAGTGGCTTGATAAGGAATCTTTTTTACCTTCCGTGTAAAAATAGGAATTTTTTTTGTCATTTAGTGGAGAAAGGAGGCTCTTTTTGACATTTTTTTTAAGAGGGAATTTTGAATGTGTACTTTTGATATGACCCTTGTCTTTTCTTGTCTGGATAATGGAGGCTTTACTTCAATTCACCATCCATCCAAACATGCCCTTAAGCTACAGGTAGCATTACAAAAGAAAATTCAAGGAATGTAGTATGAGATGGTCTGGCATATAAACAGAAGGTAAAAACAGCACTTGTTCAATGTAATGAAGGGTCACAAAATAAGGAACTTTGCTAAGGCGAAGACCGGTAAAGACTATGTATGAATTAGCGAGAAAAGACATGTCCAATTGTGGAGCAACAGGACTACAGCGACCATGGCTTCAAATAGTGTCAAGCAGAAAATCAACTCAAAATAACTCTAAATAGATGGGATCAAGCAACGATAATGATGAAGTTTATAATCCCCGAGAACTGACAAGTATGAGGGTAAACATAACCAACACCTAACAAATATTCAGTTAGAACGGACACCCCATATCTCGATTCTTGATGTGTTCATTAAAATGTGTATTCTAAGATATTAAATATTTCTTTTGGAGTTTTTTTTTTTTTTTAAGAGAAACGGTGTAACAATGTATATCAAGGCCCCCCGTCCACATGTGGGCTCCTTCACGGGAATTACAATGGGAAAATACAGGGCTCCGCATGGGAATCACACCCTCCGTGAAAGAACACAAGGCACAACTGCCACGGGGATTCGAACACTCAACCTCCCGCTCTGTACCATGTTGACAAACAATGTATATCAAGGTTACAACACCTCTCTCTCTCTCTCTCTAATAGTCACAAGACCCGAGGGATTACACCCACCATATGGACTGGACCATTGGATCGAGGGTGAAATTTATTTAAAATATAAAGCTCTTAAACTGAGAATAGCACCGATTGAAGATAAAATGAAAGAAAATCGACTGAGATGGTTTGGCCATGTTAGAAGGCGTCCAACGGAGGCACTTGTTAAAAGGTGTGAAAGCATGGAGATTGCCAGGAGTAGGAGAGGGAGAGGGAGACCCAAGAGAAGTTGGAAAGAAACTATTAAACATGACCTTGCCTACATGGATCTAACGGAGGACATGGCCCTAAACAGATTTGATTGGTGTCGTCAAATCCATATAGCCAGCCCCACCTAGTGGGAAAAGGCTTGGTTTGGTTTGGTTTGGTATAAAGCTCTTAAACTTTTGGGGCACAGATTAAAGGGTCAGGGGCATCAGATTGATCCAAAATTTGATGTGTGGTGCCTATCCATATGGATCTTTCCATCCCCCCAGGTCTCATGATCAGTGGGGCCCCAGATGGACCCCATCTAGCCGACCACATTGTGAGACCCCAATCCACTAGGGTAATCCCTTGAGGATTGAGGCAAGACCGGGTCAAGTGCTACTGTAAGCCAAGAAAAGGGAATAGGTGAATCCGCAAGGGTAAAGGTAGAGTGCTTCGGTTAACACCATGAGGCTTTTTCCAAGTCCCACATCGAAAATATCCAAGTCCTAACCCTAGGCTTATAATGTGCGACCTAGCCTTAACTCCACATGAGGCCTTTTAAAATCGTGAAGCAAGATTGGGTTGAAATCCCATGAGCCAATGCAGACAATATCATGTGTATGACGGGGCCGGTTCGCTACAGATGGTATCGAAGACGAGGACGGCTTTACTTCCGGTGGGGGAAAATGTGAGACCCCAATCCGCCTGGGTAATCCCTTGAGACAAGACCAAGTCAAGTGCTCTTGTGAGCCAAGAAGGGGGAATAGGCAAATCTGCAGGGGTAAGCGTGGAGTGCTTCAGTTAGGCCTCACGATATCCAAGTCCTAGCCCTGGGCTTATAATATCCGACCTGGCCGTAACTCCGCCTGAGGCCTTTTAAAACTATGAGACAATGATTGGGTTGAAATCCCATGAGCCAAAGCGAACAATATCATGTGGATGATGAGCTCGGGTCGTTACAAACGCTAGCTACCTCTCATGATACTATGAGAGATGTTCTAATCTATGATGCACGGATACTTCAAAATGGGCAACATATAATGTCGTATCGTATCCGACACTTCACTTTTAATGTCTATGAGACACTTCACTTGTTGTATCCATGTCGTATCTGTGCATCATAGGTTATAATTGTCATAGGAGAAAATCCTACATATATAATTTATATATATATATGGGAGAAGCTCCTAGAAGGATGGCTCATACAGGCTCCTATACGAATGGATTCGAGCCTTCTTCTAACGGAATATCAACTCAGGAGAATGGAAAGCCACAACCCTCAAAAAACCAATTTCATTTTCCATACAAAGACTAGCCAAAATCACAAACAGAATAAGTATGACTTGAAAGAATATGAAGTTTCTTCTAGAGGGAAAATAAATGCAATTTTTTATGAGCATATTAAGTTTCAGAAACAGAAGTTAGGGCTTGTGACACCCCGGATTCCCACACCGACTATAGAGGGGAAAGTGAATGGGATATATGCAGAGCTTACACCCTTACCTTGCATGAGGCCTTTTAAAACCGTGCGGCCCCGGAAACAGTAAGAACTCCGAAGTTAAGCATGCTCGGACGGGAGCAGTACTAGGATGGGTGACCTCCTGGGAAGTCCTCGCACGTGCATGTGGGCCAAAGCGGACAATTTCATGCTGAGTTGGGCGGGGCCGTGACAATTGGTATCAGAGTTGAGGACGGCTCTATTTCCAGTGGGAGAGAATGTGAGAACTTGGTCCGGGCGGCACCCTTAACCACGGGGCGTAGCGTGTCAACCACGAGCTTCAAACGGTGATTCTCCGTTAGCCCACATTGGAAATATCCAAGTCCTGACCCGGGCTTATAAGTCAAACCCCATATTAACTTAGCATGAGGCCTTTTGATGGGTTACGGCCCATCAGAAACAAAACCGTAAGGCCCATAAGCTAAAGCGGACAATATCATGCATGCGTGTAGGGGTGGGTCGTTACAAATGGTATCAAAGCCGACTCTCGACTAGTTCGAGTGTGGGTCTCATGCCATGGTCTTGTGCAAGTGGGCCAGTTTCGATGTGGGCGGGCCAAGAGGGCTAGCAGGCTATTGCACAGGGACGTGCAGCCCTAAGGGGGGTGGAATGTGACGCCCCGGATTCCCACATCAACTATAGAGAGGAAAGTGAATGGGATATATGTAGAGCTTACACCCTTACCTTGCATGAGGCCTTCTAAAACCGTGCGGCCCCGGAAACCGTAAGAACTCCAAAGTTAAGCGTGCTCGGGCGGAAATAGCACTAGGATGGGTGACCTTCTGGGAAGTCCTCGCGCGTGCACGTGGGCCAAAACGGACAATTTCATGCTAAGTTGGGTGGGGCTGTGACAGGGCTTGAGCATGTGAAGTTACAAAGGCAGAAATTAGGGTTTGAAAATGGCAATGCAAATCTAATGTATGTGTGGCTTAAGGAAGAATCCAAGAATGATTTTTTATTTCTTCTTCTTTGAGATGAAGGTAGAAGATGCATACCTGAATCAGAGAGAATGAGAGCTTGAAAAGAAAAGGAGAGGGTGACATCAGTGGGAGAAAGGCGGGATGTTTTACATGCAATGAGATAGAGGTCGATCTGCTACCTACCTCTCTCTCTCTCTACCTAGGGGTTTTAGAGGAGCAAGAGGGAGAAGGAGAAATTCAACCACAAAGATGACTTAAGGCTCCTTCATCGTGTGAATCGAGCAAGCGAGAGAGATGTGATGGCTTCTTTAGTTGCCTTCTAATACCAACTATGAGAAGCCGTTGGATTTATCCATTAATCCAACGATCCACAGAAGTTCGTTCGCGAGCCTATGCAAGTCGTCCGTATAGTAGCCTCTCTCTCTCTCTCTCTCTCTCTCTCTCTCTATCTATCTATCTATCAATCTATCTATATATATATATATTTGTGTGTGTTTGGTCAGGTGCAGATGTCTTGCACTCAAGACCATGTGGGTGAGATACATGCAAGATGACCCGAGGGGCCCACTTGGGCCCCACCAATCAAGGATGAGGTTGGGGATGGAAAGATTATGTGAAATTTCAAGTCATTGTAAGATTCCGAGCAAATTAAATAATATTTAATGCTTACAAAATCAATTTGTGAATTAAACAATGGAATTAATCAAATTGGGAGAAAGCAACCCACATTGAACAATTAGGACACAATTAGGGTGTCAATTTAATTAGGGCAAGATTTGGGAATTATAAGGACATTTTGTAATTTTGAGAAACTATACGGGTGTCTTTCGTAATTTCAAAAATATGTCAACATTGGGCTTATGTGATAGAGAATAATTAGCTATGAAACCTTTATAAAACATGTAGAAAGGCACTTTATTTAAAAAGGGAACTATAAGTAGCACGTGTGGGGGCTATGAGGGACCCACAAATTTGCATGAATTAATATAAAAGGGTTGGTAGGCTTGGACAACATTGTAGGCAGCAAGTTGGACTTGGTTTTAATATTAATATAAGACCGATTAGAACTTATCATAGAAGGACAACTAAGAGGAGAGGACTCTTGAGGAAAAACGGTCCCAAAGTATTACTTAAAGAGTACAACACAAGTCACACGACAGTAGCACCATTCCATGTCATAACAGGTGGCCAAGTGGAGTTGTAAAATAATACATGTAGCATGTGGGGCCCAAAAAGGAGGACCTACTAGTAGTATACAGATGGTTAAAGTGACTGGTTTTGATGGGCAGCCATATATGGCTATGATTGTTTCAACTGGATTGAATATTGAGGCCACTATGAGTTGTATCAAGAGGAGTTTCCTGTCATATGGACTCATAGTTGTGATACGAATTACAACTCACTATGCCTACACAAGAACTCACAACACTCACTCCTTTTTATTCAAAACATCTCACGGCAAAGCGCTCACTCATCATGGTTTTTCTCTCTCTAAGTTTCTCTCTCTAGAAGATATTCTCTCTACCAGTTCCCTCACTACAAACGACCAATCTCTCTCTACTAGTTCCCTCACTACACACGACCAATTAGTAATTAGCCTAAACATAATTGAAGCTCCTTGTGGTTGCTCGAGTTGGGTTTAGTTACAAGATGCGGTGTTTGGGATTCCATGATATCATAGGGTTGCGTCAGCATGGCACTTGCATGTGGAAGGCGATCCTAGACCTAGGTTTGGCATGATCTGCAAATCGATGTTGATGTGTATCATAGTTTATCTAACTAATCTCATACCTTAGAGTATCCTTTATATGCATCCTGTTATGATAGCATGTTTCCCCTGTCTTACGAATGGTGTAGTTCAAGCATATGATATTTTGAATATAATAACTATAGAGGATTGATATGCATTTAGAGTAGGGTTGTTTTTGTAGATTAGTATTGGCTAGTGTCTATATGTACTTTTGTTGAAATTCAAGGCGACACCACTAGGCTGTATAAACCTAGCACAGTAGGCCACTATTCTGTAAGGGTTATATTTTCTGAAATTATCTACAAATTAGTTATTTATTCTGGAAATGAACAGTCACTTCGCTACCAAACTCTGCATATGTTCAGATAGCCATGACTCTTGAATCTAGGTAACAACTCTGTTCCCGCCACGATTAGATTAGGGCCGCATAATACTGTGGCAAAAATCTATTCCCCATGACATTAAAAGGGGGGCCGTTATAATGTCCGTGATTGTTTAGCCAATGTGGGACACCAAATTGTTTGTAGATGTTTCTGTTCACCTGTTAGATTTTGCATTTAATTATTTTTCCTTATGTACCCTTATCCTGCATGATTTTGCCCAGTCAGCGCATTCTTGAAATTCTGTAATCTTAAATGTCTTATATTCTATCGGAAAACCGTATGAAATATGAGTTTTTGGTATGTTTACTTGCTAAGGTTATTCGTAACCTGACCCTCTACAATGGCGCTTGTAAGTAACAAACTAACAATACCCCTTACAATGAACCGGAGGGAATGGCAGTCGAAGATGGCAAGGGAAATACGTGTGGAGCACAGACAATATAGCTTAAAAATATCGTGTTTGCGTTAAAGGGTCAACAAACACAGTTGTTTAGTTTTATTTAATGATGACATTGATTTAAGACTATTTGTCAAGGCCTTTGGTTGGCCGGTTTTGTTAGAAATTTGATTAGTTGGATTTATTTCTTACGTTTGATATTTTAATTGGTACTTTATATTATTGGATTTAAATTAAAATAAGATTTTATAAAGTGTCTTGTGATGATGCCTATGATGTTATGATATTATTATCTCTCTCTATATGTGTGTGAGTTCAGGTGCAGATGTCTCGCACTCAAGACCACATGAGATATGTGCAAGAAAGTGATGCAGGCCCTAAGGTTAGGGCTTGCAGGACAATAGACGAAAGGAAGATAAATACATGGACAAAGATCGATGGTGGAATGGGGATACTAATTGGGTAAAATCTGAACGATTCAACAATGGACACCAATTGATGCAGGCCCTAGAGTTAGGCTAAGTGTTGAAGCACATGTCCGCAAATACTATGCAAGATCTCTGCAGAGATCTCAACACAAGGACGCACCTCGATGGATAACACACTCGCTCAAAATTCTATTAATCATAAAAAGTCTGAGATTTCCATCTCTTACAATGCATATAAATAGGAAAAGCAAATTCAGGCGCTAAGAAAACCTAATCCAGAAATAGAAACTGTCCTAATTATAACTCTTTCAATAAAATTTGAAACCTACTAACAAATAACTAGGGAAACAAAAGGAAATAAAAAAAAATTCCTAAACTATCCTGGGTGGTCCCGCACGAGGGCTTATCTGTTTTGCATCATTACCATAAAGGAAGAGGGAAACAGAAAAGAAATCAATGACATACCTAAAACAAGTATATGGACCCTACCTCACAAAAAAAAAAACACTACACCAAAGGGGAACTCAATGACAAAAATCCATTGCCCCACTTATTCATTATGTCGCATCAATCGTATATTCAAAGGCCTCGCTTCCCTACTTTAAGGTAGTCATAAAGGATATGTTAGGCGGGTAGCCAGCACCCAAAATAATACTACACAAACTGCAAAAATAAAAAAATTAAATAAAAAATCTTGAAATAGTATGTCGCTCATAAAAGAAAGAATTTATTTCCAGCCCAAATGCTATATTCCACTGTTAGTTCTTGCACTTCAGGAGTATTCATGTACAATTGGTACAGAATAAAATATCGATGATTATTCAGACACATTCCTATAGTTTATACATCATTACATGATTTTAAAAGAAACAAAAACTGAAATTATTGTTAAAAAATAAAAATACAACAGAATGAGGGGCCAAAGAACATCATTGACCAAACTCCTCGGAAAGGTTTTGGACCTGGAATTTGCAGCAATGCAAAATGATGCAACCATACCTGGCTAATAACAAACTTCAAGAAACCAGCCTTTTCGAGTGCTACCAAAGCCATGTGAGTTAAACTCGGCATTGCACGATGAAAAGGCAAGGATGCTTCAGGCACACCTTTGCCTTCACGCTGCAGTTCAAAAGAGAAAAATTGATGCACCAGTGAGAAAGCCGTTGCTTGCAATAAAAATGGGTTCAGGTGTAATCAGAATTAAAAATAAAATACACACAGTTAAAGCATGTATAAATAAGTGTCCCAGCTTCCAACACAAGGCTTCTCCATCTTATATTTTCACCTCCAATAAAGAATATTATGAAATACATTGCTAAGTTCCCACGAAAGTTGTGTCTATACCAGGTCATCCAATTAGAAACAAAGAAATCCACATGTGACAGTTAATGTTTTCTTGCTAATCTCACTGTCTAGAAGTACAATGCTAAATCTTCCACTATGTTTCAAAAATAGGAAAGAGGAAAACAAATTGTGCGTATGAGTGCACGTCTACTATGTATATATAGTCATTATTTCATGTTGTCGTTTGTAATTGTCACTATTCACATACTTGTATCAACAATGAGTCCAATGAGAGGGCCATAAAAGGATTGCTACAATTATTAACTTTTCCTATTGCTATCAAATAGACTCCTTAGTCCTAGCCAGTTTTACCTGAAGAGTCCAAACACCTTTGGGACCTCGAAAATCAGGTATTCCACAAGAAGTTGAAATCCCTGCTCCTGTAAACACTACCAGATGCTTACTCTGCAAGATTAGGAAAGTTGAATGTCATCAACAGATGGAGTTTTGGAAGTGTACGTAACGATAGTATGCATTAAAAAAAAAAGAAGAAAAGAAAGAAATTGTTGATGTTCATCATTTCAATTTTTAAGTTCTGACCTTTTGTATCATCGAAGCAAGCTCTTCAATCTGTTTAATCGCAAACCACAACAGCAGGAATCGGTAAAACAAGAAAAGGCATGCAGCCATGAAGAATCAACAGCTAAAGCACAAGAGAATCTTTAATAGAAATGCGGAAACATACACAGCAAACATTACACTAAAACTCAACTTGACCCAGTTGTCATATTTCATCATAGCAGAAAAGTGATGCCATGAACCAAAGCAGTAGAATTGTAGAAACGAAAATAAAAAATAATTATTCATTCACGATTCACATTTCAACTTAAGTCTCATAAAAAATAATTTGGATCCTACCTCTACATGATAAACGAGCCCACATCTCTCACCAACCATAAAAAACATGAGTAGGAAACAAAAGAGAAGGGGATAAATCAGCATACTAAGGTAAAATCACAAGCCTAATAAAGCAATAAATTGCAAAAGTAGTTTATTTCCTCTTCGGGTCATTTCCCCTTTTTGAGACAGCCTGGCACCGTCACCCTATGCTGCCCTATGCTGCAGAGAAATTAAAGACCAGCATGCATTCCTTTGAAGCTTTCCCTTGCTTTTAAAGCCGTAATTCTTATCATAATTTGGGAACCTAATAACTGATGGGGCTAAAGCTTTAATAAAAGCAAGATTAATTGTGGATGGCAAACATTGCAGGATAACTCCAGATCTGTACATCTGCTAATATTTCTCAAAGTGCTCTTTTTAAAACCACAGTTTTCTGTCACAAGAATTAGGATGTGAATTGACGTTTCTTTGGGATTTCTATGGTATAGATATCTTTGCTGTCACTTTTGAGAGGAATTCCTTTGTTGCATTATGGAATTCATAGGCATCCGAAAGAAAGAAACCCTAATGGCCCTAGTGAAATTATAAAGGAGATGTAGCGGAGATGTGGCATAGACCAACACCTTTGACAGGCTAAATATGTTGGCTTTCTGTGAATATTATGTACAAGGCAGATATTTTTTTCACATTTATAAGGTAAAACAACAACAGCTCCTTCATAGTTTTTCCTCATTTTTGATCTTGGGAGGACTCAAAGTCATGTACTATTGCCCCCTTAGAGAGACATTTGGTGTCACTAACCAGCTGAGCTTTTACTTTACTTGGCGCAAGTTGTCATAGAAAAAGCTTAAATGAATCACACAAGACAAACATTACACACCTTATAGTTGCAAGTTATGGCTATCTGTTTCATGTTGATGCAAACCAGAAGCTAAGAGAACAACATGTAAAGACTTCATTGAGTTAACCATGGTCAAATTATGGGTACACTTGTTAGGTTTTGGAAATAGGTTCTGGCCAACTTGTCAGGGCTTCTTTTGAAACTTCAGGGATAATTTCAACTATTCCAGTTTTTTGGGGGTTTAAGGCACTACTGAAAGAAGCCAATTTAAATCTAACCAAGGGTTCAACTTCCACCATATTTTCAGACCCTCCATTCTAATTTTCAGGATTCCATGTTTTACATCATCTAACCAAGGGATTGGCCCTCTTTTCAGGCCCCTCCCTTGCAATTTTCCAGGGTTGATTACATCTCACACATATAAAATATACAAAAATGCATGCAACTTCATAAGTTTTACCAATTCAAACCCAAAACCAGCTTTCAACCTTCCACCAGCTGAACACAAAATAAAAATTCCCTATTCCTATTAACAAAATAACAACATCTATTTCACCATTTTAACCAAAAATATCTATTCCATTTCATTATCAGCAAAATAAAATGCTAAAAATAAAATTACCCAAAGGGAGTTTGAAATGCAGAGAAACATATCCAAGTTTCCCCAAAATCTATCGAAGTATCGGCCAAAATCATACCCGAATCTACATGGGTTTTTCCGTTCAGTGATTATAGAAATCAATTCAAGCAAGAAGAAATAAAAACCAACGTGATTGAAGGGGGGGAGTCCATCGAAAAGAAAGGGGCTAATGGAGAAGAAATTCTACCTTCCTCTGCAAAATGTGAGGTGGGTCGAAAACTTCAGTCATTCCAACTGTGCCCACATCTTCTCGGTAAGAAAGCTTCTCTGCGTAACCCAGAGACATGGCTTTTTCTTCTGCAGAATCCTCCAACACCCTCTCTTCTCTTCTTCCAAGAAGGTGAAAGGGACTCTGGATTGTTTTTATTGTTTGGAGCTTTGGCCCTTTTTATATATAGAAAGAAGACGACATACTTGCACAAGTGTGGAAAACAAAAACACACTCCTACTAATAGGAGAGCTTTCTGAAGTTTTCTGATTTAAAATTACCTAAATGCGCCTATAACCCGATAGGTTGGAAACCAGGGCAAAATAATAATAATAATAATTTTTTACGAAACAATTAAACTTAGACTCACATTAAACGATTTTATGATGAAAAACAATAAAACTCTGGGTTAGCTGTTTATATATATGCTTTTAACAAAAATATCCTCCTTGATAATTCCTCTTTTGTCTATGACACATGCATTATTCCTCTTTTTGCCTTTATGTAAATCCATACAAAAATCCATGATTTTATTTTAGTTAGGTGAAAATGAACTCAAAAACTCACACTTCGATTTAGGGCCTGTTTGAGGGCTTTACTAGTAGAGTGAAGTAAGGTAAAGCTCCAATTTCTATAAAAAAAAAATTCCATCAAAACATTTTAATTCAAATTTCCTACCATATTTTTCAAAAAAAAATAAAAAAGTAACCTCATTTCTTCACTAAAAGACAGAAAAAAAAAAACTCCACTTTTCAATTAAAAAAAATGTCAAAAAGATTCCATCAGAAACCACTAAAAATAAAATACCATTATAACCCACTTATATTCTATTATTTCCTCAAAATAACATTTGCTCCACTCAACTCTACTAGTAAAGCCCCCAAACAAGCCTGGGAAGAACCTAATTTGATGCACAAGTGCAAAAGGTGAAGTGAATGGGGCTTTCTATAGGATCTTGTAAGTCCCACCATAGGCAATCACAATGGAAACTTGATCCCCATGGTCCAATTGAGTTTTAAATCTCTTTTTATTTGGTTCTAAAATTATATAAACATCCCCAAATCTTATTACATTTTGTAAGACGGACTCTAAGACTGAAAAATATGTGAAAATAAGCCTATTTTACCACTAGTCGAATCACAATTCCCATGTAGTAGGTTAGGTTAAGCGAAAAGAAGAAGGACAAGAAGAAGAAGATAAGTTGCATGTCATTGACGATATCTTCTGAAGAAACAAGATTAAGCCTTAACATGGGCTAAGGTCCCAGATCAATTTCTTTTTTAGATTCAAGTTCCAATTAATTAATCTAGAGTTAATTAAACTAAATCTAGAATACCAATCAGTCAACTACAAGAGAAGGAGACCCAAGATTTTTCACGTGGAAAACCCTACTTGGAAAAAACCACGGGTTTTATCATCTAGACCATAGACATCCAAACATTATGTAATTAAGAGTTACAAGAAGTACTCACAGACCCTTCTATAGTTGCAACTCAACCTAAGGACTACAATGATATCGCCGACGACTCGCCATACACATTCATTATGCTTGATCCAACCACGTTGAACGCCTCTTCAAAGTGAATCCACTACAAGAGAGTGGATGGAAAGACAATCAAGGCTTGAAAGGTTCAACAATGCAACTAATGGAGCTTTGGAGAATATGATGGATCTTTCAAAAGATTTTAGGGTTTAAAATAGGAGAGCAGTGCTCAAGGTTTTTGAGAGAGTGACTATTTATGAGACTTGTTTCATGCGTGAAGTTTTCTAAAGAAGGTATGACTCAAATAGGTAAAATAAGACAAACTATAAAGAGGTTTCCGAATTAAACTTCTCACTTCGCGCTTCGGGCGCTCGAGCACAAGACTAGGTCCACTCGAGCGCGTGACCTTCTATTTTCAGTTATTTTGTGCTCCATGTGTCAGGCTTGAGCACGAAAGAGAATAGCTTGAGCGCATGAGCTTCTATCTGGGGTCCACTTGAGCAGGTATGAGTGTCCGCTCGAGTGCCGAGTGTATTTTTCAGTTTCCTTGAACTTTCTTCTCAAGACCTTCGTTCTGGGTAGTCCAACTATAAAATACATGATAAAATGCGAATCCCTATTTTGTCCATTAACCCAATGAATTTGCCAACACTCGAATATCCTTACAATCTCCACCTTTGGTAATTCATGAATCAAAACTCCTAAGTACACGAAAAATATACCCAGACAAATCCCGACACAAACTCATTACCTAAAAGGAAACCACTTCCAGTTTGGTTCAGTATCATCTTGTAAACTTGTCTTAACCCCCTGCAAGACCTGTCATTCAAACTTGACAGCAGATCAAGTGCAATATCATGAAATGGAAATTGACAAACTCTACTATACTCCCCATTTTTGTTCATAATTGACAAAGTAAAAAGCTATTAAATTCTAAACAATGAAGAGAGAATATAGCATTTTACTCCACTAAAAAAATATAATAGTACAGTATATGAGTGACGTGTTCAGAACATGAAAGTGCATAAGCTAAAAACACATAAGCAACATCAAATAAGCTAAGCAATGTCAAAAGAAACAAAAACAAAATAAGCTAGGCATGAGCAGAAAGGTGCTAACAAAAACAACTAAACAACAACATCAAAAATAAGGTTCAAGCAAGACAAAGTGGACCAAGACAAGAGGAGAGATCACTGATGACCAAATCGAGCAAGTAATGTAGCCAAAGACTCATCAATCAAGTTAAAACGAGCGTTCATAGCCTCATTCATAGCCCGGACTTCACCTTCCAGACAAGTCATTCGATCGGTCTGGAACTAGGCTCCCCCTAAGCCTACTGCTCCTATGGCTATTGCCTAGCCTAGTCCGCTTGTTGATAGGATTTCTCACTCTCATAGTATCCTCATGGGTCCGACGAGTAATTCTTTTAGACATAAGGATTTGGGTAATCAACACACCATACAGAACGGTTGAGTTCTTCGCAGCATTCAAAGTCTTCAACATTCCATTAAAGATCACAAAGGTAAATTGATGCGCTTCCTTTGACCAATGGCAAATAACAAGTACCCATGATGACGGTTGACGTCAGATGTCCACGTGGTTCCAAATTGGAGCTCACAAACGGATTCAAAAGTCTAAATCTATCGGTGAGAGTACCATGTGGAATAACACCCCCTGGCCAGTCATGATGATTGACACAGAGTAAATGCAAGGTAGTCATAATCGATTGGTTCAAGAAGCTCATTTTCATCGTCAGGAAGCGGGTAATCATGCTCTTCCAGATCCTCGATGTCTAGAAATTCTCCAATGACAGCCAAAGATACCTCACTTGTCTTACCACAGACATAGGGAGTGAACATCCCCCCATCAATTTTCCTGTTGCAATAACAATCTCGAACCCAATCTAAAATAATTTCATTGACATTGTATGTGAAGAGAGAATCCACGGTCTAATAACCAAGTAGTGAAACGCGACTTGGCTCATAACATCTTCAGCAATTGATCTCTCGGAAGCGACTTTCCTTTCGACAAAATGACGTTAAAATCGTAAAAGCATGGTTCAATGAAGGAAACTGGTTTGAATAGTAGCGAGAGTTAAATGAGGACTCCACGTGTGCACGCTTCCAAGGTGCCATTACAAATACAAATTCTCTTTGGCGAAAACCAAAACACCTCTTGAGCAATCCAATTCAAGTGACACGATTGTCACTACCACCACTAAAAGAGAGTACTACCAAATACAACCTATCATCACCGAACTCCTCAAAGCATCCAACACAAATAAAAAAAATGTATAATCTTGCTACACAATGTATCCAATCTCCACTAATGAACCACACAACAATCACAATCTCCACACAATCAAGACTTCCACATCTTCTCAACACATCACCACAATAGAAACAACACGGGAGGGCTAAAACTCAAGAGATTTAGGTAATGAATCAACGGGATTGGGTAAGATACCAAGAATCCAGAAAAAAAAAACATCACAAATCTATAACCCTCAAGGGAATCCACCCAAACACTAAGCAACATAAGCAATTTTCATGAAAAACGAAAAGATTGGGAGGTGATTTTACCTTCTATGGAGCTTCAATGGAATTAGAGATAATCTCAAATGGACAAACACGAAGAATGAAATTATCTGACAGGAATTAAAATTCATGAGATGCATACTTTTAAAAAACAAACGATGTGATCGACAAATAATGCTCCCCCCTTAATGTTGCCGATTTTTTTTTATAATCATTGACTCAAATCAAATTTTTTGCAAACGAATCCTTTCAGAAAATCAGAATCAAGGGAGCTAACCGTGATGTGAACTGATAAAATAACTTTTTCAACGTAGAAATCTATGAGTTCATACGTTATAAGCAAGGTTAAGACCTAGAAAGCAGACCTAATCATAATCTATTTCCTTATCTACTCCCAATAGAAATCTCTATGAACAGTCATTAAGAATTTTGGGTCACAATTAATGTTCATATTAAGAAGAGAGCAAGGAAGAAAAAAATTAGTGCTTTGAAAAGAAATGCAAATCCAGTAAGACCATGAATCCTATCAATTCTAGTGACAAATTAAGTCTAAGTGAATGTCCAAATGAGTCACCGTGAACTAATGGACATGAGTAAAAAACTCAAACTGTGTAAAAAAAACTAAGCAAATTAAAGTATATCACATGCTAGATAATCATAAAATCAGCCCGAAAAAGCATAATGTACAACTGAAAATACGTATTGGGGTAAAATTTAGGGATAAAGGCCAATGCATAGGGATTTATGGCGAGAGTTGAATCTAGTGGGATGGAGAGGCTTGGTAAAGATGTCCGCAAGTTGATGTTATGTGGCAATGGCTTCCTACATCAATATATTCCACTTAAGCAGTCAACAAAGAGGTCGAAGTCTGCTTTTTGATATGCCAAGCAACCAGGTTGTTGCCAACAAAGAAACACCCTCCATATGTGCTTTTCCTATCATACACACAACATGCCTAGTCTGCGTCTAAATAACCAAGGATATTGGTGTTGGTTACATGAAAAAGCCATATACCATGCTCAGTTGTCCCACTGACATTCTTCATTATCCTCTTAACAGCAGTGATATGTGATTCTTTTGGCATTAACCGGTACCTAGCACAAACACCAACATTGTAGGCAATATCCGGTCTGCTAGATGTGAGATACAATGGGCTGCTTTTCACGAGTTTCATGTTTTGGATTCGTCATGCTAAGTTTTTTCAAAAGAGCACGGGCTTATTTGGTTTGAGACACAAAGATATCGTTCTCACTTTGTTTAATTTGAAGTTCTAAAAAGAAGGATAATTCACCCATCATGCTCATTTCAAACTCTTGTGATGTACATTCATCAAGATTCTTAACAAATCCCTCAGATGTAAACCCAAACATTATGTCATTCACATAGACTTGTGCAATCAGGATATGCCTTTTCTCCCTTTTTACGAACAAAGTGTTATTAGCACTACCCCTTTTGAAATTATTTCTAGCTAAAAACATAGTCAACCTTTCATACCAAGCGTGTGGAGCTTGTTTCAATTCATATAGTGTTTTTTTCAATTTGTAAACATGATTAGTGATCGTGACTTCAAGTACAGAGCTTCGGCTGCGATAATAAAATTGGTGAGATGGCTAGGACATCGACGGAGTCTCCTCTTACCTGACATTGCATTTCATGGATGGTTATTCTTATTTATCTTGCTAGGATTTACATTGTTACTTGATTTTCATAGTACTTATGCTTTATGCCTAGCTTGTACCTTATTACCTCATAATCATGTAATTGTCTTTAGTCTCATTTGGAACATATTATGAATAACGTATATTGCTTATCTCCTTGCCAACATATTGTTGATCCTTTATTCCATGGTATGCAGAGGACACCTACTACTATTACACCGACCCGGATGCCGAGGCAATCCTAGAGGATCCTTAACCGGGGGAGGAGGACGAGCTACGAGAGTAGGGTGTCTATGACGTAGCTTAGCATCATCACTCCCAGCACTAGTGCGCGTTACACAGAGATATCTTTTATCGTGCCACCTCATTTCATCTTCTGGTTTAGATCTCTTGGACTTGTCTATTTTAGTACTGTATATTTTTTGTACCAAGACCTAAGTTTTTGGGATGGTCCTGATGTGTATAAACTTTATACATTTTATCTTTTGAAACTTGAATATATATAATAGAATGAAATCCATACTTGCCTTGATATTCTTACAGGTTTGATGTTGTGTTTACCGGACAAGTCCCGTTGATTATTTGTTAATGGGGCTAAACTACACAATCCTCACAGCAAACTCCGATCCTTGGGCATTAAGGGCAATTTTTTTTAATTATCCCTAAATTTCATACCCCGGATCTAGTTTAATCACTAATTGGGTTCGGGGCCGTGACAGAGTAGTATCAGAGCAATGGATAATTTCTCAGGGTAAAAATTGTAGAAACCATAGAACGCGTGTGAAGATTACCGTTAGCATAGTGTTCGTAGTATATTCTATTTTCTTATAGCGTTATGTTGCTAGTTTTGGGTTGCATAGGGTCTAACTCATATTTTCTTGTAGTGACATGGCTAACAGCGCTTCAGGATCGGGTTCCACGCCTCCCATATTGGATAGCCAATTCCAGTAGTTCCTCAATGCTTATCTGCAATCACAGACTGCACAGACAGAACGTGTTAGGAAACAGAGAGAGGACCAAGTCGCCTTTCAAGCTCAGATGGTAAAGGTAATGAAAAAGAGCGAGATCTCAACGACCTAGTTGAGAAGTTTATGAAGAGATTTCCTCTAGAGTTTTATGGGGCAGAGGATCCAGCAGAGGCAGATAAGTGAACAATGTAGATTGAGAAGATCTTCGAAGTGTTCAAGTGCACTGGTAAGCAGCAGGTTCAGTTGGTAGCTCACATGTTTCGTGGGACAGCAGAAAGATGGTAGAAGACCATCAAGAGTGTTTATGACACCGTTGAGGACAACAAGGCATGAGAGACTTTTGTCAAGCAGTTTCAGGACAAATTCATCCCTGAGCACTACACAGAGCAGAACATAGCAGAATTTGAGACGTTTATATAGGATACTCTCATGGTTCAGGAGTATGAGATCCAGTTTACCCATTTGTCCAGATTTGCAGCGGCTTTGATCCAGCCGGATTCTGAGAGGGTTCGAAGGTTTATTAGAGGGCTGAGGCCCAATATTAAGTTGCAAGTTCAGCAGAGCAAGTTAACAAAGTACGATGCGGTGGTTAAGAAGGCATATTGGGCAAAGTAGTCACTCACGGATGTCATAGTGTTGGAGCAACAGAGGATTATGGCCATGTAACCATAGCTTATTAAACAATTTATGCATGTTCCTCTTCCTCTTCTCCAGCAGCCCAAGAGACCGAAAATGGAACCCAGGATCCTCACAGCGGCATTAAGGCCAAAAATTTATAATTAGCCCAAAATTTAACACCCGGATCCGGTTTAATCGCTAATCGGGTTTGGGACTGTGACAAATGTCCTTACGCTTTTTGGTTGGACAACGGTTGGCTTCAAAGGTCTGCAAATTCTCAACCAGTTTCTCTACAGCAAGGGAGTCCAGATTTTGATACTCCTCAATAGCTACTACCTTTAGAAGGAAACTTTCGGGAAGAGACCTTAAATTTTTTTTTAACAACTTTGGACTCAGCAATTGGTTTTCTCAAATTAAAGCTTGAGCCGACAGTATGGCTCAATCACTGTGGTCATGATTGCAATGAGGAGTGCATGGAGGGTATCAATGGAATGATAATGGAAGATGATCAACCAACAAGGGTCCCACAAGAATACTCACACCCCACACATGCATTCACTCCTTCAAATATGGATCTGGGAATTCAATGGCAAGCATAATCAAATGCAAATCAATGGCCTTGTCACGATGAAATGAGTGACATGAGTAGCCTAGGCAATCAGGCGCTTGACTATTGGCAAGATGGGTTTGATATGGAAAATTTTTATCTCCAAGAATTTACTCCGGGTGGGTCGTATGATTACCCCTCACAGTATATTTCATATGCACCCGATTCTTCCCCTTGTTCATATGCACCTAATGACTCCCCACCGCCTGAATGGTCATATGAACCACCACCACCCTCGGAGGGATCCTTGGAAGATACTTTAGCCAGATTCATCACGTTCACGCAAAACACCATGCAATCCATACAGAGCAATGCACAATCCATGGAAAGACTAATGACTTCAATTGGTCAAACAACACTTCAAATGAAAAAAGTAAATGACACCCTTGGCAGTGAGAATGATTTTCAACATGATGATCCATCAATCATTGAAAATCCGACGGATATGGATTGCGCAAATACGCAGAGGATATCCAAAGGTGCACTGGTGGATATGGATGATGGTGCGCTGCATGAATCAGATTATGAACCCTATGAGCCAAATTCCTCCGACCCTCACTTGTCTGATTTGAAGGAGAATGTGGACCCCTTCGAAGAAGATACTGTGCCCTTTTATGTTGATCTTTACTTTGGGTCCAATTCTTCTGATGATTTTGGCGTTGCGGATTTCCTAGAAATTTATTCTCCCATGATTTATGGACCCGCGAATGAGCCCAATGAGCCCTAAATGCAAGATTATTATTGGGAGGATGACCCCATTTTTCAGAATTCTGATTCGGACAATGTGGAATCCTTGGAATCATGTACTGAATTCTTCATGAAATCTGATGATCCGACCATAAGAGAAATTGCCATCGCATTTCTTGGCCCTCAATGTAATTCAGAGAAACTTTTGGAATTAGAGTGTGGTCCTGTTCAGACCTTCGAGTCTAACACTTTGGAATCATTTGAGCCCATGCATATGGACATTGTGGAAATTAATTCAAAAGGATTTGCGGCATGGGAAGACATGGGGCTATCCAGTTGTTCATTGCGTCCTCCTCTCCTTCCATTCAAAGACCCATTTTTAAGGGAGAAGGAATCATTTTTCATGGTGGTCCTTTTTCCACACATTTACAACAAACATCATGCAGTTCTTATGTTCAATGTGCTTCATGTTCCCATAGTAACATCTCTTTTTGTGCTTCTTGTGATTTGTGTGGAGGAAAATTTCATCTGGGATCTGGGTGAATTCAAGGTTTCGGCTCAAGTAGTGTAGGGTTTTCCTTTCTTTTTATTGTAGATTATTCTTTTTATGTTAGTAGAGTAGCTTCTTTCCCTTTTGTTTTTCTTTGTTTTGTCTCACCATGGATAGAGATCGAAAAAGCTACATCTTCAGGTGACTTCTTCCCCTTTACCCTCCTGTCATTTGCTTTTCTTATGTTATATTTACTTTTTTCACCATAAGCATGACATCGATGACGATGTTCATCTTAGGTTGGGGGGTGAGAACAAGCACACTTGTCCATCTTTAGACAAAAGTTTACACAATTTGCTTTTGATTTTTTTCAAAAAAAAAAAATCTGTTATTTTGTTGGTCCTTGGGAAAAAGGAAATCTCAAGAGGATTTTTATGAAACAAAGATAACTTGAACCTTGGAATTTTTGGTGCTTTGGGCAAAGAGAGAACAATGGTTTGCTGTTTTGTTTATGGAAATGATTTTTGGAAAAAGTGTTGAATTTTGATCCCTCACTTTTACAAAGTCTGTATACGTTTTCAAGGTTTTTGAATGTGAAGCTATGATTTCCGTTTTCTTTGACGATTGGATTGAAAATATGATCGAAAACTGACCCTTAGTTTTACAATTTCCTGGTTCATCTGGTTTTGTTGGCCACAGAGCTGTTGAATTAATTCGGGCACATGGAAATGACTGCCTATTGTTGGGGACTGTTAAAAAAAAACAGAGAGAAAAATAAGAAAAAGAAAAAAAAGTGTTGAAAATAATAAAAAGTTGTGTGACTAGTTTGGGTTCGTAGCCTTTTTAACCCGAGCCAGTAAGCCCGTAGAGGTATTTATATACCTAGTGCCCTAAAGACATCTGTTTTGGTAGTCATTGGCCTAATGCTCATTGCATGAGCTACTTAGAAAGCTTAAAGGACCTAGGCATTGCACAATCACATGTGTGTGTTTTAAAAAAAAAAAGAAAAAAAAAATTTACGGCCTTCGAAAAAGCAGTAGTGCGAACGCCGTCATGGTCGCCTTAAGAGGAATATTGTTTTTTGTTGCTAGGGTTAGGTAGTCCAGAATTTTGAATTGAAAGTTGTTTTCACGGAAATCTTGGTGGATCATTTGAAGCTTATTTGTTTTTACGTATTCACACTATTTCACCGTGCACGATCAAATTAGCATGAATTCAAGAATTTCAAACCAAAAGATGGGATTTGTGAATTGAGTTTCAAATTTGCCTTTGCTTTGAAAATTCTGAAAATCGAGAATATCTGGTGTTTGTAAATCTTCTTTCGAAAAAGTTCCTTTGATTAAAAAAAATTGAATTTTGTGGGTAAATTCACTGCAAACCCTCACAAGGCATAACTCGTCCACTAGGGGGAACCTAGGGGTTTAAGGGCTTACTGCATACGCTAAATGCAGTCGAGAGTATCAGCGAAAGTGGCGTTGCATTCATTTTCATTTCATTTCATTAGTTTTAGGATATGTTATGTCATGATGGATTCCTCATTTTATACGCAGTTTTTGCTAGGGACTAGCAAAATGCTAATTGGGGGGTGTGATGAGTCCTGAAAAGCGCATATTTTCATATACATTTTGGGCTATTTTAAGGGCTTATTGATATTAAAGAGCTTTATTTAGTGCTAAATCATGTTTTTATGCATTTAGGGTCCATTGTAGTGCATTCAAGCATAATTTACTCAAAAATCACACTTTTTGCATAAATTCATGAAACCTGCCATTTTTGGAGATTTATTTTTGGAAAGTCGGTTATTATGGGTGCATCAAGTAGGGTCTCATACATCGTCTATTTAAATTCCTTACGTAGAATTATTCTTGAATTTATTTATTTTAATTTTTGTAGGAGAAATCAAGAATGGGACCCGCATTGGTGAAATTTGAGAGAAATCAAGAGTATGACATCTTTCATGGTGGACTCACATATGTTGGTATTTTTGGAGAGTTTGAAGAGTCAACAATGGAAAGCTAGATTTCTGATTTCAAGGTCAAGAAAGGAAAATTCAGATTTGGTAAAATCTAATTCTTACTAAGTTTGAAAACTCAAAAATCAATAATGAAATTCAAGAAAGGAAAGTGTGCTAAAAAGAGTTGAGTAGTCAATCAAAGATGTTTGGAAGCAAACCAAAGATGGAAAGGGAATCAAGAAACAAGGAAAGAAATATCCTTAGATCCCTTTGGATGTCCACATGGGTCCCACACACCCCATTGCACAATTATTTTCGAATTTTTCAGGGGCAGCAAGATTAAAATGGGTATAACTCTTAATCCAGCTATCAGATTGGTGCAATCTTTACACCGTTGGAAAGCTCTTTTCGAGTAGATATCTTTAGAACCCAAGATTGTTCAATCGGAGCTAAAACGAGGAAGATATGGCCTCTGGAAGTTGGTTCTATAATTTCTACTCGGGATTACAATTTTGCACATGGAAAGCACAAAAAAAATCTCTCACTCAATTTTGTTATTTCTTTGAAGATTTGTTGGCTAAGGAAGGAACTTCAATACAAAGAAGATTGCATGCTACAAACTTGGAGCAAAGAAGGAAAGAAAGAGCCAAAATCAATAAATTCATAAGCATCCAAAGAAGATTGCATAGAGCTACTCTCCATTTCTTGGAGCAAAGAAGGAACTAGAAAGAGGCCTAGTATGTAAATCAATAAATTGACTAGTATTAATAAAATTGCATGTAAGAATCCATCTCCTCTCATGCTTGAGAATACTGCTCACCTCTCACTCACTAGGAAAGCAATCATCATAACAACTCACCTTAGCATCCTCACAATATACCTTGTTTTCTACCTTCTAGTAAGCATAATTAGTTCCATCAAGCAACGGAGGCTTGATAGTCGATGTTCCTTCTCTATTGAATTCCATAAGAGAGAATTGATGAATTAATCACACAACAAGTTAGTGCAACCTGCTCTGATAGTAATTGAAAAAACGAAATTAAGCCTTAACACACGCTAAGGTCCTAGATCAATTTCTGCTTTAGATTTCAATTCCAATTAATTAACAAGAGCTAATTTAACTAAATCCAGAATACCAACCAGTCAACCACAAGAGAAAGAGACACATTATTTTTACGTAGAAAACCCTACTCGGAAAAAACCACGGGTCTTACCGTCTAGACCACAGACAACCAAGTACTATATAATTGAAAGTTACAAGAAGTGTTCACAGACCCTTCTCCTATCTCAACTCAACTTAAGGACTGCGATAATCTCACCGATAACTCTTCGTATACTTCACCGTGCTTAAACCAACCACCTTGAATGCTTCTTCAAAGTGAACCTACTACAAGAGAGTAGATGGAAAGAGCTCCAAGGCTTGAAAGTTTCAGCACTACAGCTAATGGAGCTTTGGAGAATATGATGGATCTCTCAAAAGGTTCTAAGGTTTAGAATAGGAGGGATGTGCTCTAGATTTGAGAGAGAATGACTATTTATAAGACTTAGTTCGTGCATGAAGTTTTCTAAAGAGGACAAGACTCAAATAGGTAAGATGAGACAAATTAGAAAGAGGTTTCCGAATTAAACTTCTCACTTCGCGCTTCGGGCGCTCAAGCGCAGGACCAGGTTTGCTCGAGAGCTTGACCTTCTGTTTTCAATTATTTTGCGTTCGAGGCCTGAGCGCGAAAGAGAACAACTTGAGTGCGTGAGTTTCTGTAGCGATTCGCTTGAGAGGGTATGAGCGTCTCCTCAAGTGCCTAATGTATTTTTCAGTTTTCTTGAACTTTCTTCTCAAGACTTCGATCTAGACATTCCAACTATAAAATACATGATAAATTAATGTGAATCCCTATTTTGTCCATAACCCAATGAATTTGCCAACACTCATTATCCTTACAGCATCAGTATTTTTATATGATGTAATCCTCACTTTTCATTCAAAGGTTAAGTTGATTAACTAAAATAGTCCTAGATAGAAACAAGCTGAAAATGGGTGTAAACTTTAAAGGAAAAATGTTGAAAATCTGTCAGAAGTTTCTACCAAACTAAAATGAGATTAGGGATTTTTGTATCAATTCATATAGAGACAAAAAGGGAATCATACGTGCATTATAGACAAAGAAGATATTAAAAAAATAAAAATAAAAAAAACAGACAAAGAAGAATCATCCATATAGTGGGTTGGGTGAAGATATGAGAAGACGAATAAGAAGAAAAATGTACGAACAATGGACCCATAGTTTTATTGTTTTTCATCATAAAACCAATTAATGTGAGTGTAAGCTTAATTATCTCCTGAAAATCACTTTTTAAAATAAAGCTACTGAGATACATGAAGAAAAATATAAAATCATAAATAGAGGCTGTCCCATAACTTTTCTTTGAACATAATACTCTAGTGGCCATATCGCCAGTTTTATGCCTTCTTTCTTTGTTTTTTCTCTCCTACAATCATAGATGGACCAAGGAACCGGAGAGGCCACTACGTAAAAACGAAATCTCTGGGAACAGTAAAGGAACTTTCTGAGTTTTTATTGGGGGATGCCCCTCTGCCCTCGTTCCACCAGTGCCTACAATTCATCCTCTCTCACATATTTCTTCTCCATCAAGCACACCAGTTTTCTCATCAACTATTTTCATCTTTCTTTTCTTTCAATGTTTTTTGCATGTTTAAAAGAACATAATCTACATGTGATTAGTGATAGTGGTTGTTTGTCCATAACAAGCTAAGATATTGCTGTTAATCAAATATTATAAATTTATCTTCTCTTTTAGCATGTGCTTATATATATATATATATATTAGATTTGAGCCTTTTCTCCCCATTGGAAAGCGATAGTAGGAAGGGCCGATTAAAGCTCTTAAATCTTGGGTTTATTTGGGGTCTCTGATGGCTTAGTTTAGCATTTGGTTGTTGCTCATATCAGTCCCTCTTTTGGAGAGAATATGGTATACGCGAGAATTATCGGGATTGTGTTTGGAAAACTACAACAATAATTGATCCTATGATTCGGGGCTGTTTGGGGGATTTACTGAGTTGAGTGAAGTAAAAATTAGTTTGAAGAAAGAATAAAATATAAGTGAGTTATGAAAGATTATTTTGAAGAAATAATAAAATATAAATGAGTTATGATGATCTTTTATTTTTAGTTGTTTATTATGGAATTGTTTTTGACTTTTTGTATTGATTGTGGAGTTTTTTTTTTTTTTTTTTTTTTTTTGAGAAATGAGGTTACTTTTTGACTTTTTTTTATATATATATAGTGGGAAATTTGAATTAAAGTACATTTGATATGATTTTTTTTTTTTTTAGAAATGGAGGCTTTACGTACCTTACTTGACTCTATTTGTGGAGTTGCCAAACAAGAACTTCAACTAAGTGGACTGGAGTGAAATAAAGCCATCAATTTTCAAACAAAGGGTCACATTAAAAGTATAAAATTTCAAAATTTCTCCTTTTAAATAAAACGTAAAAAGGCAACATCTTTTTCCTTCTTTAGAAGACATAAAAACACTCATTTTTTAAATAAAAAGTGAAAAAAATTTCCTACCAAACAAATATCATCATAGCTTACTTATATTTTATTTTTTTACTTTTTTCTCATTTACTTCACAGTTTGGGGGCTTAACTAATGGAGTTAAGTGAAGTAAAGATTATTTTGAATAAAGAATAAAATATAAGTGAGTTATAATAGTATTTTATTTTTAGTTGTTTGTGATAGAATTTTTTTTACCTTTTGTATTGAAAAGTGTTTTTTTTTTGTCTTTAGCAGGGAAATGGGGTTGCTTTTTTACTTCTTTTTTTAAAAAAATATAATGAAAATTTTAAATTAAAATGCTTTTTATGTGATTTTTTTTAAATTTTAAGTGAGAGCTTTATCTTACTTACCCTATTCGTAAAGTCCCCAAACAAACCTGAATTCATTCCATCATAAAAAGCCCATGCGTCCGACGGTAGTCCGGTTTGACCACCTCGTGCGTTTTTTACGACGATCAAGTGTCATTTTGGGGATAGCGATGCGCCACAACTTATTCAATTGAAGATTTCGTACGTACGTTTATATTTCTGTCCCACACGTGTTTCACGTGCATGTTGCAGAGATCTCAAAGTCCCGGGAACACCTCCACATGGTCAAGAATCAAAGCCACATATCCAGATATCCGATCCGAGCCTTCCAAGTTCCAGCTTACAATCCAATTGTTATACGGGAAAACTTTATTCTTGAATGGGGTTGGCATCGATTGCCTCGACCCTACTTTTTTTATTTTGTGGTGGGCCCCACACTGATCATCGGTCATCATGGATAGAACATAAACACATGACCACATGGGAAGCAATGAGTTACTTCCCATTATAACATGAAGTTATTTTTTGCAGGTTGTTTTAATATATTGGTCCTCCTTTTAAATTTTAGTTTTTCTAATTTTATGTTGGGAATGGTGAATATTTTTTTCAACTTTCTTGTACCGTATCACCATTCAAAAATAAAATACTTTTTTTTTACCCTATCATATCAAATATATATATATATATATATATATATATATATCATGGGATCGTCCCATGACGTCATGAGATTTATTAGTTTTGGTATCATACACTTTTTACAACTAGAAACCGAACTTATTTTTATGGAACCTAAAAAAAGAAGGCATTTTGTGGAAAGTAAATACACACATGACTATCATTTCTCAGGTTCTATCATTTAGAAATAAAAAGATCGTTGAGACACTACATAAAAGTCATGACATTATGGAACAATGCTATAACATCATATGAGATTTATCAACCTTCGTGACATACATTGTTCCCATGAAATCATGGGATTTGAGGCAAAAACATTTATAAAAAAAATGTTGACCAAAGTTAAAAAACTCTGGTGACATTATCTGAATTTTGATCATAAAAATGAAAAAAATCAGGTTTAAGGAGGATCAATTATTCAAAAACCCTTTTTTTTATTTATCGGTAATAGAAACTTGAATTAAAGAAAAGAGAGGGAACAAGAAAAGTGACCATTATAATGTAAAGGGGAGAAAGGCTCAGTGACGAACATTGGGACCGGTCCAAGACATGAAAAGAAAAGTGACCATTATAATGTAAAGGGGAGAAAGGCTCATGGTAGTTCTCACCCTAGTCGTCTAAAGTTTGAAGAAAAAGTCTAAATGGACTGAACATTGGGATCGTATGTCGGTCCATATAGCAGGGCTCAAGCTTGAATTCGGGACATGCGTGGGCTTCCTTTAACATGTGTGCGGGCTTTCCCATGAAATCCAACCCCTTGGGTGGGGTTAAAAAAAAAAAAAAACTATAAAGTGAGGAGTACGGCCGTACTGGTCTAAGTTGGGCCTGGATCAAATCTCCCCTAGCCATGATTTGATGGACCTGATGCAGTCTTCTCAATAGTCATGTTTATTAAAATGACCCAGATATGGGCTTTGAAAGTAAATTTGAGGACTCTACATTAGACTTAATGTGCTGGTTATTTATATATTTATATACAACATCAAAAATTAAACTTCTCATAATCATATAGACAGATGAAAAAACTAAGGTTTTTAATTTTTTTAGTGGGGGTGCAACGCAAGGCCGCCGCTAAACATTTCCTTCACCCTCGAAGATATTGGCTGTTGCTGAAAATTTGACAATAAAAACTCAAAACTTTTCCGCAAAAAATTGGCAACATTAGAAAGAATATTTTACCAGTGACCACTGCTGTCATTGGAAATTGACTTTTAATAGGGGCCAAATTTGGCTGCCGGTATAAGTCACTTATAGCAGTGCTTCTAACTGGCCCCTGCTAAATGCTCGCCGCTAAAAGTAACTTTTGTTTTTTTTTAACAATGCATGGCATGACAAGGTGATACGCTCGTGTAGTAACTTGTAGGGCATAGTAATTTTGGCAACAGGAGGAGGATGCATACGCCAACATACTCCCATTATAGTGCTTCATCGCACTACCTTCCCACATGCTCTACTAAATTACCTTTAAAACGGACCCAAGTGGTCACATGCGGGTGCCACCGCACCCCCATAATTCGAGAAACTCTTTTAAAGAAATATTAAGAATTCTATTTTATTATTAAACTTGTTCACTTGATCCATTGCCTACACCACTCAAATAAAAATTCTGATCCACCATTGTGGTCAGTCATCCTGTCACTTTGGTCACGATCAGACGCTGTAATTACCTCTAGATTGCCATGTCATTCTCCACCAACAACCACAATTTTTTTGCATATCTGTGACAGTTACCCATATCCAGTTGGACTTGGACATCATAGGTTCGGCCATTTCGGAAATGACCCATATCCTCAGCTAATTTGTGTTAATTACAGACTCACTTGAGTTCTGTTATTTGTAACTGTCAAGTGTCGTGGGACTGTTACAACTGACGAGAGTAATGCGTTTTCTATTTCTTGTATTATTCAAAAAAAAATTTCTGTTTATCCAAGATTAGTTAGACAATACTCTAACTAATCATCTTGTATGTATAAATAGTGATCGAGGCATCTGTAAAATCATTTTAAAGAAATACAAATCAGATGATTTCATCTTTCTCTTTGCTTCTGCATTCTCTCTCTCTCATCGCATGGTTATATGAATGAATACCTATCAAATAAACGGGAAGTTTAGGGCCTGTTTGACATCGTTCTCGTGTTATTCGTTTAGAACTTGTTTGGTAATATTATAAAAGTTTTGCTCTAAAGAACGGAAGCAAGAGAATCATAGAATTTATAATGTGAGACCCACCTTTTACTATTTGCAGCACTATATTATTGTCGTATATGGGACACAATTGTAAAATTATAACCTGGTACCACCTTTAAAAATTAGAATATGGGCCCATATTTATAGGATTTACGATATGGGCCCACTTTATATGAATTATATTGTGAGGCCACCTTTTTGTGAATGTTAATATGAGACCCACCTCTAGAAATTACAACATCATATATGTCTTTAAAAATTATTGTATGGGCTCACAATCATGAGATTTATAATGTGGGTCTACCTTTTGTGATCATGATCATGTGACCCACATTTAAGAATGACAAAGTGTTGACACATTTTTTATAATTGTGGACACATGACTTTCTTTTAGAAATTACAATGTGGTATCCACCTTAAAAAATGAGAATATGGGGGCACGTTCATAGGATTTATAATGTGGGCTCACATTTAAAAATGAGAATAAGGGGGCACGTTCATAGGATTTACAATGTGGGCTCACCTTTATAGAATTTATAATGTGGGGCCATCTTTTGATTGATTGTTAATACATGACTCACATTTAGTGACCATGTGACCCACCTACAGGAATTACAAAATGGGGCCACCTTCTTTGGGATTGTGAGCATTGAGCGTACCATTAGGATAAGTGGGAGGATTTGAAATCTTTTTAAATGAACTATTTAAAATATAAGAGATAAGTAGGAACCAACTATACCAGACAGTTGTTTCTTAAAAAAAAAAAAAGGTATTTTGTTCCAACTTTCTTATGCCTCCGGGTAAAGATCTTGGGATTTCTTCCCATGAGACCAAAATTGAAAACAATAATTTACACTAATCATACATGTTTTTCATAGCATCATCTCATGGAAACATGGAAACATCCGAATGGCATGATGCCAAATACACCCTTATATTCCAACCAATCACATTTATGTTAGGCAAAATAGAGCCAGGTCTTAGAGTAGAACAAAAATGATTAGGTCACAGCAGAATTTTACTATATGGATCATTAGGGAATAAATTCATCTTAATTGGATGAGAAGTTTTTCTGAAGCAAGTGCAGTCAAGCTCTAGGATGCTCACTTGGGCCACCTTTGATCAATATATGCTCTTCATCTTCACTGTTGTAATATATTAAAGTCGAGTGGTTTCGGATTCAGTTTTGACTGATTCTTTTCAATTTTGACTTTTTTTTTTTATCGAGCATTGATTTAAAACTAAAAATACTTACTTTGCGAGATTTGAACTCTAGATGGTTTTCCCTTCTCAATAACTAAATTAACCACAACACTACACAATAGCAATATAATTGTTTACGAAAAATTATTAAAAATAATTAGATGGAAAGGGCACCCTAGCCACACGGATTAAGCCTGTAACACGGGTTGTTGTATTAGTTATATATATTAAACTAGGAAAAGTTTGGGGTTGGAAGCTCTTGGCTTGGAAACAGACTCAAAATTGGACGTGAACATTAATCATGATCGTTGTGCAATCCATGGGACCTACTACAGATGGAGGGTGACTCAAAATGGCATGGATCAAGTAGCAGTATAGCCGCTTCATTAGGTATTAAAAAAACAGTCCATGTCTATTTACAGATGGGTCTAATTAAAATGGTCATGAAACGAGGAAATCATACAGTCACGAAATCAGTGGCCCTCAATTTTAGTAGTATTTTACGTTTTCTCTACCTAGACGGCTATATGATTTCCTCATTCTATGGACTTTTTTAGATAAGTGGCTATCTGGCTCATAGTTGTTAATATTATTTCGGACATCATTTCGCTCTAGTCTGTAAAATGAAAAGTTTCGGCCCATTCAGGATTTCGGCGAAACTTTTCAAAATTACATTTCAGGAAAAATATAACATAATATATATACATATATAAGTAAAAAAAATAAAAAAGCAATAAATATAGATTTAATCCATTATAGTAATTTTTTTGAAATTATATTTTGTGAAAATATAAGAAATACAAAATATATATGTGTAAAAAAGTAAAAAAAATTAATTATGTAAAATTCCATTTCGGCTGAAAAGTCACATTTCGGCCGAAATCCTGAATTTCGGCTGAGATTCAAACCGAAAAGTTTTGGTTTTGGCCACTTGACCGAAACGAAAAATTTCGGCCATTTCAGCCTATACAAAATGAAATTAATAACTATGATCTGGCTATAGATGGAGGGCGATTCAAAATGTCTATATGATTTCCTCATTTCATGAGGCATTGATCATAGTTGTAGGCACATTGATTTTGGTACATTAAAGGTATTAAAATGATAAAAGCAGAAAAATAAACGTAAATATTAAAACTATATTGGTTTATTTACAAATTTTAAAATTTTTACAAAAATATATATAAAAAAAATGAAACTGGTGGTGTGTGGTAAAACTAGAAAGGATAAAATTATAAAAATGGTAGTTTCGAAAGTAGTTAAGGGTAGCAACAATGGGGGATAAAATTAGAGAAATTCGTTTTAGATGGTTAGATCATGTCCAACGCTGACTGATAGTTCAAAATAAATCAAAATGGAGAAATATAATTCATATAATCAACCCTAACATATTTGAGATAAGGATTTGCCGATGAGGATAAAAAAAAAAAAAAAAACCGAATCCCATAGTATAACACAAGGACCAATTTCTCATTAAAGTTCAATTTATCATTAATCTTGACCTTCACCCACCTTCCCTTCCACTTTCCACGTAAAAATTTCATCTGAGCCCCACGAATATGCCCCCAACGAGTATGCAGTGGGTCCATAGGTGCAAGCTGAATTGACCTCGCACGGGCCACGCCCACGAGGCACCACACTGGGGTTGGTGGGCTAGAGGGAGTTACACACAGGATATAGCGTGAGGCTGCCTGCCACGAAGAGCCAGCAGAAAGTGTTAGGTGAAGTCCCGCCTATATAAAAATAAAAACACCTCCTACCAGAGTCCCCAGTCCAACAACCCCACCTACATTTGAGACTCACGTTTTCCTCTTCCTTCGTCCTTCGATTTTGAGAGCTTTTGTCTGCGATGGCTTCGTCTACGCTTTCCACGCCATTTCTCAAGGCTACAAGAACAGACAGAGGCTCTGGTCTAGGGTTCCAAGCTTCAGACTTGATTAGATTCTCGTCTCCTAATCTCAAGTTCTCGATCCAACGCATCTCTGCTCCTCGAAAGCTAGGTGAATTCCCTATTCTTCTTTTTCTTGGCTTCGATTTCCATGTCGATTTCACCAAACTAGCAGCGGATTTGAATAGTTTTTTTTTTTTTTTTCTGAAGTTGACTGTTTTGCAGTGATTTGGAATCCGATCTAGCTCCATGTGGCTTTGATCTCTTTGAGATCTAGATCGTTGGGATCAAATATAATGCTGACTGACTTTATATGATGTTCGTTTCTGTATTTGGAACGCATATTAGTCGTGATTCTGCTAGATTCTGGTTCTACTTTTCTTATAAATCTCGTTGTTTTGATTTTTATCGTTTGTTTGATGTAACAATCACCAATTGGAAAGATGGCAGAGGCAAAAGATTGGTTTTTTTTTTTGGTCCTAGGAGAGCTAGATCTCCTCAACTTTGAAGAGAGAATAAATGATAATTTTCTTAGAACATTCTTTGATCGAGAGTTGAGACAAGTTCAAAATGAAAGCTTACATGATAGAGAAACTAAATTAAAAGAATAATTAAAAAGGTTAGATTACTTCGTAACAGAGGAAGTAGTTGTTACGTTTGAACTCATTCTTATGTCTGCCAAATTGCGTTGAGGTTCTTATCTATGCTGTGGATTTGATCTTTGGGATGCTGTTTTGAATTGATTTGTATGCTGATTTACGTGATTGTTTGAATTATATGCTGAGTTTTCTACTGCTTGTGAGGATTTTCAATATGGCCCACTGATGTGTCTGGATTCGCTTTGATTGGTTGCTAGAGCTGTTTGAGGTTTTGAGTTACTTTTTTGGATGTTTTCTGCATGTTTAGCTCATGGTTTTCCAACGGAGGATTCCATACTGAACTTTGTCTTGTTCTTAACTTTAATAGGGTGATCTGCTCTGGGTTGGGGCAGGTTTTGTAGTGGTTTTGATGGGTTCTAGAAGGATGCTCATTTCGTGGTTTTGACAGAGTTCAACCAGGGCTTTGTGTGTATTCCGACCCACTCCACCCTATTTACTACTTATTTTTATCTAAAATATTTGATTTTTCTTCTAAGTTCTAAACAAAAAATAATGATTGGATTAATGGTAACTTTATCTGACCTATAGCTGTCATGGGGTGGGTTTGGAATTACGTATCCTAAACCCATCATGGGGTTTACCCTGACCCATTGCCATCCCTACTTGTTCAGAAATAAGGTTCATTTTTTATTTCGAAATAAGGATCTGTGTCTTTTTTTTTTAATCTAAATTCTGATATTGGTTGCAAAAGGCTTCTTCCCTTTTTTTGGTTCGTGGAACTTCAGCTTTCTTTTTCCCGCTTGGAACTTCAATCTTGATTTAGTTACAGGGATTTGGTTTTCAGAAGAAGCTATAAGTGAGTCTCTAATTCCTATATATGGATTTTGGATTTTTCAGCAATGATCTGCTGCCTACTGTTCACGACTAACTTAGGTTTGAAACTAACTTTGGGGCCCTCTTGAATGCATGACAGTCATAGGGGAACCCAATGTAAGCATCAGATGATTATCAAATTGGGATGCATTTGGGCGTTGGGGGTGTTGGGTGATTTTTTTGCTTGCATAGATCTTCAGGTCCTTTTCCTTTTATTTATTTATTTTTTTTTTTGAAAAATTACAGATCTTCAGAGTTCTAACTTTAACACAGTTAAAAGCAATTTGATTTCTACTAATGTAGGGTAGATCCTAGACCCAATTTGTTGAATTCGCACTATTTCCTTAGCAGCTAAAGTCTATGATATATGCAGTGGAATTTCCCTTCAAGTTCCTGAACAAGCTTGTGGCTTTCAACAGCATAAAAATAACTAGCTTACAATTGCTCATCTCTGGCTCTATGCTTCATATTCTTAGGCGTGTTTTACTTGAATGCAGAAATTTGTCTCTGGCTCACTTAGTTATGGATTTAAAATCTTGATTTTAACCACTTTTGCAATTTCATCAGCCTTTTGATCTAGGTGGGAGATATGTGTTTTTTGGAAGTTTTAGATCTCGGCTTGTCCAATGCTAGCCTAGCTGGATGCTTCTTGTAATCAAGGATGAAAATAGCGGTAGCGGCGGGCGTAGCGGCCCGCCGCCAAAACGATACGAAGCGGGTGATACGTAGCGTAGCGGGGATACGTAGCGGCGTAGCGGTGCGATTTGAAAAAATAGCCAAAAAAATATGAAAAAAATCCAGAAAATCCAGAAAATTGTAAAATGAAAGAAAATGTGGTTCTTTTGCAAAAGTAAGTAAGAAAAGGGGGCGTAGCGGTGCCCTCAATACATGAGGTCCTGTATAAATAGAAAATAATAATAATGATTTATTTTTTCACATGTATTCTTGTTTCTTAGTCATGTATTCTTGTTTCTTAGTCATGTATCTTACTTAGTTACTTGTAATGTCTTGTTACTCTTGTAGTTGAAAATGGGTTGAAATTTGAAATTTTGGAGTTTGGAGGCAACCACAACAGTTATCTTGTGTCTTAAAAATATTAGGGCCGGCTGGAATGAAGAGGGGGGGTGCCTTTATAAAGGGTAGGTAACGTAGCGGCCGCCACGTAGCGGCCGCTACATATGCGTAGCGGCCGCTACATTGACGTGGCGGTGCGATACATTTGTATCGCCGCTTTTTTCAATGTGGCGTGGCGGACTCGGCCGCCACGCCCGATATATCGGCCGCTATGATATTTTCATCCTTGCTTGTAATCGGTGTTTGCTTGCTGTTCTGTTCTATCTTCTAAATTCAGAACTTCTTCTTATTATATGATGGAGATTGTCTCTCGTCTCTTTTATACTATCATGTTCAGAAAAAAATGTTCTAGGTTGTACGTCATGTATTCTTTCTTTCTTTCTTTGTTTTTTTTTGGTCACGTATTCTGTTGCCATTCATTGCATCAGAATTAGATATTGAGTTTCTCAGTTCATTTTTATTATTTTCCTACAGTTATTGACATTGTAATCGGAATCTTTTGAGCTACTTATTAACATCTAATATGTTGGAACTTATTCCAGAGGTGCAGGCTGCAGGAAATACATTCGGGACTGTGTTTCGTGTAACAACATTTGGAGAATCTCATGGAGGAGGTGTTGGATGTATTATTGATGGATGCCCTCCTCGGATTCCCCTTTCAGAGGCTGATATGCAATTCGACCTTGATAGAAGGTATCTTTTATGTTACTGTAGTTGTTTTCTTTGAAAATGATGCATTTAGAACTGGCTTACTAGCATTGCATTTGCTCTTATGTCAAACACATGTAGATAGTGAATGCTGGTGTGGCCAAATTTTAGAACATTAATTAATGTGCAGCAGTAATTGGGAAGGAAAAAATGATAGTGGTAATAACTAATAATCTCAGTGCTTAATTGACTTTCTTTGTTTACCGCATTTATTTGTGATGCGATGTGATCCAAGAATAAGAGGCCCCACTAATGGACCCACCAAGGAACCCTACAATGATTTGCTTTCCTGTAAATATTTTAGTAATTTGATGTAATCTCTGATTTGACTTAATCAGAGAGATTTTAGTGATTTGATTTAATTAGAGATTTTAGGGAGTGATTTTAGGAATCATTGAATAATTATAGTTTATTTATTAGACCATTCCTCTGTTATAATTAAAGAGGGATGTTTGATTGTAGGGTATGATATATTCTTAATAAAATTCAGAATTGTTCTCGTGAGTTCCTCTTTGGGTATTTTCTCCTAAGTGATCTTAGGGCTTGAGTCGGAAGACTCGATCTCACCGTCGGAGGTGTAAATCTTCACCGTGATCGTGGTTGGACTACACCAATTTGCCATTTTGGTATTTGAAAGTTGATGTCAGTAAAATCTGATTTGTATCTTTTCTAAATGTTTCTTTGTTTTTGTAAACAATGCCGCCTCTTTCAATTCATCACTCATGAAACTGAACAATACATAGATTCTAACACTTGTCTTGAATGTCTCCTTTTCTTGAACTGATAGCTTGCCTTAGAGCCTATTTGGTAGTGAGTATTCAAAAGTCACTGCCATTTCAGAATATTGTCATTCTGGATTACGTAGAATCTTATTTTTGGTAGGCTATAAGATTTCAATTTGGCATTCTAGTGTTTTTAGTAAGATCTATATTTTTATTATGTTCGAAAATAGATGTACTTGTTAAGTGTAGGTATCTGCATTACTTCTGTGCGCCCACATGACTATATGACATGTGGGGCCCATCCATCATATCTATGGAAAAATGCATGGGCCCTACATGTTTTCAAACAAATCTCATATGCTCTTACTTGAAGATGGATGGAAAACAGTAGGCCCTTAAATAATATAAGTAAGGAAAACTTCATTGGAGTTTGATTTGAAAACTATAACTTCATAGTCAAAACTTTCTTTTATCATTTGAATCTCAGTTCTCAAGGAAGAAAACATCAAAGAACAACCCAACATGCAAATACTTACAGTCAAACTTGTATAGCACTTGGATAAAAATCCAGAAACAGAAGTTGCAAAACCATACAGCAACCAACACATCCAGCATTGATGATAATAAATATATATAGCGTTTTTATAAAGGCAATGAGGAAATGTGGAGGAAATGAGATGCAAGCACTCTTATAGAGTTAATGTCATGAAATGTATTGCTTTTCCTCATAACTCATCACACAGAAATGTATAAACACTGAGAGACTTGATGCCTGGTGGGAAAATAGAGATTAGATTCCTAAGGCGTAGCTATGAATAGTCATTAAAGACAATATAGAAAAACAGAAATTAGATTACCTAGACAGCCTATTCTTATCATCGCCTATTACTTATTAGCATCTTGAAGCATGATTTCCTCACCATAACTGAGTTAGTAAACGAGTATACCTATGGAAAATCGTAAAAGAAAAAATACATATAAACAAACAACTACTTCCCTGAAGATTGAAAGAACATATGCAAGCAGGAAGACAATTTCATGTCAAGTTATCAGTATTTCTACTCCTTTATATCAATAACCGTTTAGGTAAAATTTCTACTTGTCAATTTTGTTTCAAACCCCATTTTGGTTTGGCTCCAAACTGAAATGTTTTGGGTGTTTTGGTGTGTTTCCTTTTGGAGTTGTGTTTTGGAAAATAATAAAAAAACTAAAATATATAAATTTGGAGAAAAACTTAAAATTATCAAAAAGTGGTAATAAAATATAAACTATATATTTAGTTCATTCTAGTAAATCAACTATGTAATATGCTGTATCTACATGCCAAATAAATGAATTCTAATCCCTATTATGGTGAAAAAGTGAATGAAAGAAACAAGAGGACGAAGATGAAGCCCCCTTACTGTTCCAAAACAGAAAACGAAAGAAGGAAAAAAAAAAAGAATAAGAAGTGAAAGAACAAGAAGGAGCCCACTTAATGTGAACAAGAAGAAGTTGACTTTTTGTAGGGGTTGGAGGACCCAAATAAAGATGGAGAACAGAGAAGTGACCAAACAAAGGGAACCATTTCCTGCATAAGGCCCTAAAAGGGCTAAAAGCACTTGCAAAGAAAAATCCTTGTCGTTGGTTGAAATATCTGAGTTCGGAACTTAATGAGGATTTTGTTTAAACATGGCCAAAATTTTCAGAGGGGTGATTGTTTTGGCCTATTGACTGAAAGGAATAGTTTTGCCAGTTTGACTGAAATGAGAACCAGAAATCATATGCATGCTTAAGCTTAATGGACAGCATATTGCTAAAAACCACCTAAAAGAAAATGAAAAAAGAAAGGGAAAAGAAAAAGGAAAAGAAAAATCCTTGCCTTTGTCAGGTTTCAGCCAAAATATGGGAGTTCGGAGTATATATATATATTTTTTTTCAATTTTCCGAAATTGGAACTGATTAAGGATTTTGTTTTAACGTGGCTGAAATCCCAACCAAAATCTTTCAGAGGGGTGTTTGTTTTGGGTCCCTGCTGCAAGATATAAAAAGGACCATAAAACCTGTTAGATTAGATCAAATTTTTATATCATAATAAAATAGAAAAAGTTCTCTTGGCATGATGGAAATTTAAGGAAAACTAAATAATCAAATGAATAAAGAGGAAAATGCTCGGACTTTTAAAGAAGAATTAAATGATTTACTTTTTATTCAAAATCTTTGATATTTTATTGAGAAATGATCTACAAAATGCAGATAATAGAGGATGGGTGGTTGAGAAGTGCATGTTTATTTCTACTTCTACAATTTTTTTTTTCTATGATGATACCGAACATTCTACAAAGAGGAAAATGAGTAGAGAGGACCCAGACCATGTGAGGAGGATTGACAAGTGTAATTGTCTGACTTTCTACATGGACAGAGAAAGAAGCTCTGTCTTATTTTCATCTACAACAATCATCAATCCACAATCCCAACCCAACCTAGCCAAAATTGTAATTTGGATAAGGCTTGTTTGGCTGTGAGCCTCTGTCACGACTCAAATTTTGGGGCCCTGTCGGATTTCCGGATCGTGATGATTTGGCAACATTCACCACACATTCATCAAATAACTTACACAAGGAATTAGGCATTTAGATCAAAATATACTTTTAATTAACTTATAGAAGTCAAATAACATAAATAATCCCTAAATAGCAAAATTCCCATCTATTGACTCAAATCAATGATGTTCTAAAACATTGAATAAAATTTCCTAAACAAGGCTAATCCCTCTATCAATTAATTCGAGTTTTTCCCGCTCTCTCTTCAGCCACGCATGCCGAAGTCTACAGGCTGAACGTCGTTCTGCTCTTTCCCACCTGCAACGTGATTACTTGAAGGGGGCAACACAACATCAGTAACACTAGTGAATGAATTTTCCTAATTACTCAAACATCATAGAACAAAATATCCAATAAAACATACAAGTCAAAATCAACAAGTCAAGTACAATCAAATGTCCATCCAGTTACATATTCGTGCCCCATTTACATTACAACGCCACCAAGGCTAATCATACACATGTCTACCGGCCACTCTGGCCTTGTCTCATCATCCGCGTCCACCAAGGACCAGCAAATCTAACGACTACCATGGCCAAAATCCATCAATCATCCGAACACCAAGTCCAACATCCCATAGCTAGGATCCTGTGTTCAATATGTCATAACCTCAATAGTAAGCAGAACTTAGTAATATTAATAACTTACACAATCAGTGGTGTGGATCCAATTCCTACACAATTCACAGATTGCTGCCCCACTTCTAATCATGATTGGTATAGGGGTGGCCCACACTATATTATAAACACAACATTAATTAATCACAGTCCATATAGTTAATCATAATTCACAAAACTTTCATCCAAGTAAGAAAGTTAATTAGTATTTCTACACAAAGTCCAGGTCTATCTCAATTAATATACCCCTTCCAGAACTCATCTTATCACACAGAACACAAGATAAACAAACAGTTCACGCTTGAACTTCTCGATATAAAATCCAGTGGGTCCCACTTGGCTGATCCAAGATCAGTCCTCAAGTTCATGGTTGCCTAGGGTAAACCCTCAGCCCATTGGATCTGATCCATCTTCAGATCATATCCTGGGGCCCACAAGTCAGAACTAAGTTCTGATAATTTATGCACCAAGTAACGCCTGGGTTTCCACTTGGCTAATCCAAGATCAGTCCTCAAGTTCATGGTCGCCCAAGGGTAAACCCTCAGCCCATTGGATCTGTTCCATCATCAGATCATATCCTGGGGCCCACAAGTCAGAACTAAGTTCTGATAATTTCTGCACTAAGTCACGCCTGGGTTTCTTTGAATCTATTGGACAGTGGGTCCTAGTGCTCCCAAACCCAAGATGTCCTTGATCCCTATGGTCGCCCAGGGGTCCCCCATAAGATGGTTGGAATTGATTTCCATTCATGTGGCCAAATGGGTCCCAGAAGGGCCTGACGACAAGTGAGTACAATTCCTGTGACAGTCGCCTATGTTACATCATAGCAATTGGATGAGGGCCCAGATGGGGCCCACTCCTCATGGGTCCAGGTCCTCTTGGGTCGACCGTGGGTCCCCCTCTGGATCCATGGTCCAGATTCCCCATCTAGTGGGCCATGGGGTCCCACAACCCTCCAATATCAATACAACCCACTGACGACAAGTCTCTGTTCCTGCTGATTTTGTGCCTGTTTGACAGATGCTCAAAGATTTGCACCCCCAAAGATTTGCACCCCATATTGACTGTATCATTCTAATCACCATTCGGACATGATTCCTTTACCCAAAATAGATCTTTAATGTCTACTTGATGGATACAAAAATCATTGTATACCTAACAATATAGAATATTCGAATCACATCCCATTATCAATCATCTTGATTAATCAACCAGTTAATTAGGAAGATCCACTCCGCGAGAAGATTTCCTTGTTCACGATGCCGCAAGTAGGACATCCGCTGATTGCCTTCTCACTGATTGCCTTCTTCTTCCCCTGAATTTCAGCCAACAAGACCCTCCTCTCAGATTCTCTCTCAAAGGAAAGAAGGAGAATATTGGATGTTACTACTAGGGTTGATGGCTGCTTATTTATAATGCACAATGGGTGAAGGCAGAGTCCTTCACATACAGCACTTAGAGTTCTGCTCAAAATACATCTCACGTAAGCCACTAAGTTGAGTTGATGTATAAGTCTTCTCTTCTCCTAAGATTAACCCACGTGGATTCTTCTAATCCATTAAAATAAATAAACAACTAAGGGTCCCACCTGGGCCATACTAATAATGCTAATCCCGAGGCCTAGGTGACTCAGGATATTATAGCCTCGGGCCTGAATTTTGATACCTACGTGGAATTCAGCTGGGATTTGAGTTTGGGCTTTGGGTACCTGATTTCATCCCTTACTATAATATATTTGTAATGCATATGCATTTTCAAAGCATTATAACCCTTTGACAGGCAAGCAAATAAAAAAAAGGGTACCTGGAAGAATCCAACTTCCAGAGGGTAGCGAATTTATAATTTAGGTTGATAAGGTTCACATTTCATTTTGGTTTGTGTTTACCTACATAATTTTGGTTGACATGGATTGGGCCACTACCTGATTAGACGCAACCAGGGTTTTAAAACTCGGCTGAGTCCAAGTTGTCACAATCGAGTTGGGGTGGCTTAGACTCGGCTGAATCCTATAAAAGAGTTGATAACTGGTATTTTCCCGTTCTGTGTTTTCTTTTTTAATTCTCTATCAGCATTTATGAGATTGAAGTTGCCACGGAAGCATTGCAGAGCTTTGCAGCTCTTCTATCAAGGCTGACTATAAGACAAGACAGTGCCTGCACAAACAAAACACTCCACATCAGTCTGGATCATCCAAGGCTTTTACTTGGAGAAATCTTAAGTTAAAGAGTAAAATTTCACTGTGGGGCTTACTTCTTGGAAATCTAGTCCCCTCAAAATAAGAGCCCTCTCGGTGTTGGGGTATCTCAAAATTTTACTCTAATATGAGTTGGTGTCACTATAAGATTGACCATTTGATTAAAAACGTGATTAATGCAATCTATGCATGTTTAATAATTAGCGTTTTCCTCAAATGCCCAATTTATTCGGTGGGACCAACTCCTATTTGAGTAAAATTTTAAGATTCATCATAATATAATGACATTATTTTGAGTGGCTCGAATTTTTCTTCAATAGGCCCCACTTTAGGGTTCCACTCCTTTGACTTAAGTCAAAAGCCTCAAAGGATCTGGACTCCACTTGACATGTAGGCCTACTGTCCTAGTGTTGCGTGCTGGAAGTACTTCCTCATCAGTTCCTTCCCTCATTTTTCCTCCACACTTGCTGGTTGCCGAGAATAGCTAAGGAAAAAAAAAAGACCGAGAAGGAAACTCGAGATCCGAACTTTCTGCAATCTTATCATTTGATCCGAACTGTCAAATGTTGTGGAACGAGGCTCTGATACTATTTCTTCTCCTCTGCTAAGGCTTCTATTTTACAAAAAAAAGAGGAAGGGAAACTGATTGGGAGGGAATCCAACTTGTGTGGTGAGTCGATCCCACCTGACCCTTGCCGAGTCGCGGGCTGAGTCTGTTGTTTCGACCACTGAACGCCATTCCCCCAAGTTGCACCCTTATCTAAAAACCTCATTGTAAAAGAAACAGGGAAAATAATCTAAAAAAAATATCTGAGAAAAAAAAAAACCTTCTCAAAGATGATGAAATCTGAATATTTGCGCAGAAAAGATGAGCCGTGTTCTCTTAAACATGAATGAAAGTTATGTTCGATGCTTTCTCAAGAGCCCCAAACAAGTTCCTTCGATTATTTATCATTCTGAAAAAAAATGATAAGAGAAAAGGAATTTTAGAATCTCCAGGAGAAAACGGTTTTTGGGAAACTCGAAAGCTTGTATTCTGGAAACACCTGTTGCAAATGCAACATTCACCTCGTATATTGTGAGAATGCTCGCTTTTTAGAAATCCAAATGAAAATATCCATTACCAGATGAGCCCTTAAATGTCCCTGGCTGTAGCTCTGCTGGTTAGGGACATGGGTGTATGTATTTTAGTGCTCGAGTTCAAGTAATCCATGTATAGCCAAAAAGAAAAAAAAAAGGGAGCCCGTAAATGCCCCTGGCTGTAGCTCAGTTAATCCCATACTCTCTTATAATGCCAATTGCCAAAGGAATGAAGAAGATATGCCCTCTTATAATGCCAAAAATATAAATTAGGGATAGATCATGTTAGTCTAACTTCAATAAAATTACTGTTTTCAGGAGGCCAGGGCAGAGTCGAATAAGTACCCCAAGGAAAGAAACCGACACATGCCGAATATATTCAGGCGTTTATGAAGGTTAACTTCCTCTAACCTCTCTTATGTGCATTGTACATGTACGAGCACGTGGCATATATCAAGTTCTTTTCTGATCAAGTGCGTTGATAGATGAATAACATCTACTGCAGGAATTACTACGGGTGCTCCAATCCAAGTCATGGTGCCAAATACTGATCAACGAGGGCATGTGAGTATCCCAAGGAAACTAATGCTTTATAGACTTAGGTCATATCCTTCAAAATATCTAAGCATTACATCACCAATTATTACTATGAAAATTTGCATAAAGCCCTTATGTTTATTACATATGAAAATACTCGCATATTTTTTGTATTTATTTGAATTCTTGAATTTGCATAATGCCCTTTATATCTTCTAATAATTATGAAACCATCGCTATATTTTCTGTCGTCATCGTCATCATCATCATTAAAGCATTGTCATCATCATCAAAGCCTTGTCCCAACTATGTTGGGGTCGGTTACACGAATTCTGTTTCTCCATTTCGATTTATTTTGAGCCAAAATCCTCAGATAAGTTTACACTTCTTCATACCTATTTTTACTACCTCCATTCATGTCCTCTTTGGCCTACCCCTTCCCTTCTCCTTGGTCGCCATCAACCTTCACGGCCAAACTTTTCTTTACCGGCGCTGTTATCGGCCTACGTTGGACATGTCCAAACCATCTCAAATGAGTTTCTCTAATTTTATTCCCTATTTTTGCTACCTCTAAATGCTTTCGAAAGTGCTAATTTCTAATTCTATCATTCCTTAATTTACCACAAATTCACCTCAACATTCTCATCTTTGCTACTTTCATTTTGTGCATATGCTGCTACATCCTTATTGTGCATATGCTGCTTATTGATTGGCCAACATTTTACTCTATAGGTAGGTCATAGCTGGTCTAATCGTTGTCTTGTAAAATTTCCCTCTTCAATCTTGTTGGCATTTGTTGGTCACAAAGCACTCCTGAAGCAAGTCTCCACTTGAACCATCCCGCGTTAATCCTATGTTCGACATCTTCATCAATCTCCTCATCCCTATATTTTTGTGTGTTTCTTAAAATTCTTGACAACCTAAAAAACATATTTGCCTAAGGTCTGAAAAATCTCCATTAGGGTTTTTCCTTCTCTTGTTTCTCTTGAGTAAAAAGTGATACACACACACACACGAGTATGTTACTTTCATCTTATTTATTATTATATTACCCTCATCTTAAATAATACTTGCTGCTACATTATCTTGCTTTAACATTTGTCTTTTTTGAATCCATCGTCAATTATCTCCATTGCTTCTGTTTGTTGAACCATGGATGATGGAGATCCTTCAGTCACTGGCAGTGGCTACATGCATTGATGTGCCATAGAACCACTACATGGAAGCGTATTGTTGTCCAATTGATGATGGAAATAGAATAATAATATACTTGATGTAGTCTATTTCTCATGAGACTAAGTTTGGACATGTAAAATAGAGTTGGGGGGTTGTGTATTTCGAGGGATATTGCTTTTCAGTGGGTGTGGCGTGGGGCTTGTTAGATGGGTGGGGTTGAGAGTGGTTGTGAGTTCAATTCCTGGACAGTGGGTATTGGCTATAGATCAGGCTTGGAATGAGATTGAGATTAGAGATAATTGGCTGTTGGAATGTTAATAGGTTGCAGAGAGCAATATATGATGCAGGCAAGGCTAACGAGTGACTGTCAGAGAACTGGATTGATTCATTTCAAATCCTAGTGTCAGCCAAATCTACCAAAGTGGCTGCCCAGTTCTGTCTTTGCTGCTCTGGAAGGAGATGGTAGCCTCTGACCTCTTAAGTTGATCGTATTTGGCTTGCTTTTCATGACACCTGTGGAGAGAGAGGAATGGATAATACCTGCTATGTGTTTGGCAGATGCCAAAAGTGTTATTTATTTATTTATTATAACCAGCCAAGAAACAACAACCAGGCAACTAAAAAAGAATACTGCTAAACTTCAAAAGAAAGAGAATCACGAGACACTCCCTCCTTGGCTCAACCATCTGCCATATCTTTAGCCTCGAAAAATATGACGAAATGAGGCATTGAGCTGAGAAGAAATATCTAGCACTTCTTCCACCCAATCTGTCAATCTCTAAGGATGGGATGTCTTCCCTGAACCCCACTAGATAGCTGACCTTGAGTGTTGACCTTGCTATTGAATTTCAGTGTGGATAAGCAGGTCTAGTATGCTACTTGTTCATAGTTTGGTTTGTGTTGGGTATTCCCAAGTGGATTACTTTCCTACTTCAAAACTTGGATATTGGGCAATAGCTGGGCAAAATGAAACATTCTGTGGATGATTTCTTTTGTTTCAACTATCTGGACACTGGAAAGGGCATGGGAGATGATTCAGTAACAAGGGTGTTTGATGCCATCATTTCATGAGTCTGTTATCAGACAGTCTCATGGAGATCACAACCAGGTGTTTGATTGGGTTTTCATTGCCTCCTTGAATAGATGTTGGAATGAGGTGATCAACAATTGTCCACAGTTTCCCTTCCTAATTCTTACATGGTCTCTTCTCTGGAGGTCTGTCTAAATTAAAGTTCCGTGCTATTATGGCTGGTAAACTGGAGCGTTGATGCAGGTATTTGAGATTTCAATGCACAGGGAGAGTGATGCTTCGTGGGCCCATGCAGTGTTCCTGTGATCAATATAGTTCATATACTAAAATGGTTATTAGAGTCCATGAGGCATCCAGGCTGAATTTGTTCTTGCTCATTATAATGGAGGGTGATTCTGCTACTGACATTCAGTTGGCCTCCTAAAGGGGCAGTGCTCCATGGATGGCAGCAAGCCTCAAAGACAGGCTTGGACCTTACAAAGGAACAAACATTGTCAAAAAAGAAAAAAAGAAAAAAAAAAATGTTTTAGAGCGGTGGTGAAGCAGGTAGTATCAAGTTAGATGTCACGGTTTGGCCATATGGTGCATACTCTGTGTGTGCGTGTTGTTTTCCTGTCGGGAATGGCCACCTCTGCAATTCCTATCTGCTTTCCTTGTTTCGGATAGTCTCTTTACTGTATATTTCTTTGCTCCTTATAAATGTCATCTATGTTAATGTTCTTAGATCCGAAGTAATGGTTGCGTTGTGGAAGAGTCTTATTGTGAACAAAATAAGGATCGAGTCCTCTATATGTTGATGTATCCGCTCAAATTTTATTGGATTTGAATAATATTGTTTGATAGGTTTCCTTCAAAGTGGTCTTAAAGAATCATTAGTGGTAGCCTAAAGTGGTGTTGAGGAATCCTGATTTCGTTTGAATTTTGAAATGAACAAAAACGTGCACATATTTTTCATAAGATGTTTCCTTTTTGGATAGTAGGACGAAACCGAATGAAATTAAGAACCATGATATATCTGTTTATGTTCTGGATACTAAGGCAGGAATGACCTGAAATTGATGACTGTAAAGTGGCTCAAGCACCAAGGGTCAGCATGGCAACAAAATTATAGTCCTTCAATTGCTAACAATTTGATGCATCACAACTCACATATTTTTATAGACGCAAGCAGAATACTGGGTGTCATCTGGTTCCAGCACCAGTCCAGGCCCAAATCGGGCCCAGAATAGCCAAAACAGGTTATGATCCATCCAACCTAACATCAGGCCCAATCAGTCCAGTCTGATCCATCCAACCTGACATCAGGCCCAATCAGTCCAGTCTAAGAATTGTGGGCAACCAAGCCTTGTGGGCATTGTACAGGTCAGGAACCAAGTCCTGACTGGGTCCAGCAGCCCACAATTGGCTGCTGACCCTTAATTCAATGCATAGTTTGCAGCCTTGCACATCTTTTGTTTATTTATTCTTTTTTTTTTCTTTTACGTAGAGGTCCTTAAAAGGCTGGGATTGAATCTTTTATTTGTTATTAAATAGGTTTTAGATTGTAATAGGGTTTTAAAACTTATGTTTTATATATATATATATATATATATATGGGAGGTGATCCTGTGAGAGTATCTCTTGCCTTACTATGAGAGATAGGGGTGGGGGCCCTCACATTTAAGTTGTTGGCATTGGATATGGATGTGAGGGCCGCCACCTTATCTCTCATAATAAAGTGAGAGCATCTCTCATAGGAGGATCTCCCTATATATATATGTATATATATATATATATATATTCAATATAGAAACTGTCGGTAGTTATTCATGACTGCAAGATTTATGTTTTTCCAAAATGGGCCCCGGTGGTGCAATTTCATGTTTTTTTTCTCATGCAGCTCAAGTTTGCAGTGTCTTGTGGTGATTTGGTGATTTTTTTCCTTATTTTTCTTGTGTATTTTTGTGCTGGGCACGAGGATCTCAAGCTGCTGAAATTTCTGCAGCAACTGCCAAACAGTTTGACTAGAGTTGCAGCCCCTTTGCTACAACTGGGACTGCATCAGTTTGAGCAAAGAATTGTTTGGTAAAATGTCTTCCCAATATTTTACATTTGATAAGTTAAGCAAATTTGTCTATGACATATAGAAGATCAGACATAACAGAAGAATATTTTGAGGCTAGAATTACATACATGAATCTGAATCAGACGTGACACCAAAGTATGATTCAAAATGACTGGAATTTGCAGAAAGATAAAATATGAAGGTGCAGAAAAAGATTAGGTGAAGACCTGACTGTAGCTGTCGACATGGAGGATCAATCAGATGGAGACCAAACAATTGAACTGGAGAGAGATCTACTAAATGAATTTCAGATTGAGGAAAATATACCAGATGAAGATCAACAGTTGATCTAGAAAGAGATTACCTAGTTGAAGATCCAACTGCAGATCTTGAAGTGGAAGATTTAGCAGTGAAAGATTCAAAGATAAATACAGTAGATCTCGAGTTAGAGGATCATCAAGAAGGTGGTTCTACCATGGATCCTAATGATGCATTGTAGAATATGGATCCAAGGAGGATATGCCACTGCAACCATTATATCAAAGTTTTAAGTGTGTGACAAAAAATTGATAGGAGTTGCAGAAAATCTTTATTTTGTAATTAGCGATCAGTATTAAAACTAATATAAACAAACAATTTGAGGATTGTTGACTCCAGATCTAGCCAATGGAGTACAAAAGCCAAATTGAATGGGACGATGGGCTCTTATGTTAGATTTGGTGATTCAATGGCACTTGCAATGAGATCCCCCATTTCAATTGCAACCATAACTCGTTATGAAAAAAAAAAAAAAAAAAGCAGCTGCCATAACTTGATTGAGTCAGAAAAGCGAAATGTCTTGCCATCATCTATGTGCTGAGTGGATGATCTGAAAGGGAAATGATTTTTGATCTCTGTCATGGTTCATCTAGTGTTTGATCCAAGAGGGCATTGGTGTGACTTGCAAACTTGAGGGTTAACTTCCTCCAACCAAGAGGGAATGATCTAGCCTGTATACATAGAACCCATTTGATCCCCCAAGTCTCGATCAAGTGATCCAAAGCCATGGCTTATATGTGGTGTTCATGTTGTTATTCTATCTTTGTATGGTCTTAACATGGTTCAAAATAGCGGCTACTACGTAGCGTATTGTCGCCTGTAGCTGTTGAGGCTGCTACGCTATTTTGAAAATAATGACACTACGGTCTAAAACCTAGTAGAGCTAAACGGTTTTAATTGAAAACATTGTTTCTTCTATTTCTTCTCAATAGCCCTTCCTAAAGTTGCCTCTACCCCTATATGGTTCCAAATCGCTAAAAAAAACACAAGATTGGCTCCTACACAAGATTTGAATAGTTTTTTGGCTACTTACAAAATTCACACCACTACGTATCACTTGCTACGTAGCATTTTGGCCATTGGGTGCTACGCCCACCGCAATCGTTATCTTCATCCTTAGTACTTAATGATGGCTAGATTTTGTGTGAATGATGTTAGAATGGTTTGAAGTTGGATCCATTTGATAGTGTATTCAATTAGTTTTCCAACGAGCTCAAGTTTGTACAATTCTTGACTCGTATTGAGAAATTATTGCCACTTTTCTAGTAGGGTTTAGCAGGGTTGTTAATTTAAAGATATTTTTGTCCTCTTTTTTTTTTATGATGCTTTTATGGCTAGTGTTGGGCTTTCACTTTTTAATGGTTTAGATTGATTATGTTTTTCTTCTTTTGCTTATAAAAGAGATGTAAAGATCTTATCCAACCGGGTGTTGGCTCGGTGGTTAGGACACTAGGTTTGCTCCCTAGATGTCCTGGCATCGATTCCCCCGGGCGTTAACCGTCCCCTGTCTGTGTGGGTGCATTCGTGGGGCCCAGGGATTAGTCCTGCCAAAGGTGGGGATACCCTGAGATATCAAAAAAAAAAAAAAAAAAAAAAGGTGATGTAAAGATCTTTTGTTGCATTCATGATTAGACATATTTCTTTATTAATGAAATCAGCCTTTTTTGGCTTATTTTGTTAATAGTTCTTGAAGATTCTACCATACTCTTGACTTCCTTACAGGTTGTAGTTGTTAATTGCTTTTGTTTCTCTACCCTTTGTTCTTTTTAATTTGTTGGATCTTGGTGTGATAAAGGCCAATACCTACCATGTTCGTTTTCTTGGGAGCCACAACCCTTTTCTCAATTAGGAATACATCACCATCAGATGGGTGTTTAATTAAAAAATTATTACTACTGTTAAATATATGAAGCAGTAGTGGTGGGTTGGTTTGTTTAGTTGAGCACTATGGGAACCCATACGTAACCTAGCTGTTAGTCAGCATCATCACCATCATCGCCATCATCAAAGCCTTGTGCCAACTATGTTGGACTCTGCTACAAGAACTTGGTTTCAGCATTCCGGTCTATCTTAGGACAAATCCTCAAAAAGGTTGCACTTCTTTGGATGTACCCTTACCACTTCCATCCATATGCTCTGGATGGGTTGAAAATCCCAAACCAAACCCAACCCGGAAAATAAAAGGGTCAACTTGAACCCATAATATATATAGGTTGCTTTTGGATTGAGTTGATGGGTTACTACTTACTATACTATTGTTGGGTTGTGTTGGTGGGTTGAATATTGAGAATGGACACCAAACCATTTATTAATCATGTCAAAAATGTTAACCCGAACTCAACCTAAAATAAAGAGGGTTCGTCTGGGGGTTGGGTTGGTGGTTCAGGTCAAAACTTGCCACCCTAATGCAAGGGCCTCTTTGTTTGCATGGGGGTTGAAATGAAATAAAACTAAGTGGTCATATTAAGAGAAAAAGAAAGAGGAAGGGGTTGAAAGTAAAGATACAAAATGACAAAAAGCTACCCTAAAAAGGTACTAAATGACAAAAAAGGTACTCTTAAAAGGCACTAAATGACATAGGCGAGGAGAGACTGCCTTTAGTGCAATTACTCTCAACTCCCTCTTCTTTCTCTTTCTTTTGACTTGACCCTTAATTTTATTTCATTTCACCCCTCATGCAAACAAACCGGCCCTAAGGTTCATTGATTGTTCAAACCAAGCATTATGTAGAGGTGAAAGAACTAGAGATGCATATGCAGGAGAAAAATTCATTGCCAATGAGTGCATTTTCATCCTTTCATTTTCCCCCGAATTGTTTTCATCCTTTCTTCAAAGAAGACTGATGGAATTCTATTGCAAGTCAACCGATGGTGTTATGAAATTGTCAGATAAGGAGGGGCGGGAGGTTGTCTTAGTAAATATGCATTACTATGTGGTGTTTTGTTATAGGGGTTTTTTCTTTTGTAAATTCTCCTTTCTTATAGTGCTGTCAGCATGGTATAAATTCCTAGGGATTCTAAGAAATGTATTCCTAGAAGTAGCTAAAACTGAAGGAACAGATGTGAAGATCCATCAATGACCATCAATCCTCCTTCAATAGAAAATGAATTAACGGTAGATGGAAAATGATACCCAGCCATTACCCTGGTAAATCAAATCCTTGGAAGTCAAGGTCCCATCTACACTACGTTAAATCCTGCACCCCTCACCTTTTTGATAATCCTTTGTTGAAACCCATTTTCCCATGAGATCCTAGGAATTCATTTCTATGCAAACAAGCCAACACATGGTATGATTCATCCTTAATTCTCATTTTTAAATTATTCACATGTATATGGACTTTTGCAGGATTACAAGGAAATGTCGATGGCATATAGACCTTCTCATGCTGATGCTACGTATGATTTTAAATATGGCGTGAGATCAATCGAGGTTACCTCATTTTTCTATCTAATTATGGGTTTTTTTATTATAATTTGATCTATATATATATATTTATTCCATTATTTAATCATATCTGTGAATTAATAAATGATTATCATTTGTTGCAAATGAAAATGTAGGGGGGTGGCAGATCCTCAGCAAGGGAAACCATTGGTAGAGTTATATCTGGAGCCATTGCAAAGAAGATTTTGAAGATGCTATCGGGAACTGAGGTGGGTCCTTTTTTGTTTGTGCTCAGTTCTTTATGACATTGCCAATTGGCACAGTTTTTTTGTGGAGTGAACTTGCGTCCATATTGTAGAGATAATGAGGGCCTAAATCAATGGTCCCATGTGTTGAATCATGTGTGTATATAGAAAGATGTGTGTATATAGAAAGATCTATTGTGTGATCTATTGTAGAGTCCTTAGATCACACTAGAGATAGAAAGATCTATTGTGTGATCTATTGTAGAGTCCTTAGATCACATGAGATCTTTCTATATACACACATGATTCTACACATGGGACCACTAATTTGGGTCCTCATTATCTCTACATATATCTTGGACTGCGTTATCTAATTTCTCCATTAACTAAATACATATGTGGATTCACATATTGTCATCTCTCGCAATTTTGTCATTTCTTGCTTGTATAGTTTCAAGTACCTAGAACTCTGCTTCCTTTGTGTACACTATTAGTATGTGTTACATTTTCCTCCTCTCTCCAGGTTCTTGCATATGTTTCTCAAGTGCATAAAGTTGTACTTCCAGTGGGAGTGGTTGACAATGAGACTGTAACACTTGATCAGGTATGGTGACTGCTGTTATTGTTTACTCGATAATGGTTATTGAATACTGGCGTGTTCTGTGAATTCCTAAATTTCTGTATTTGAGTTTTTTCTTCCTCCAGGTTGAAAGCAATATGGTAAGGTGTCCAGATCCTGAATATGCTGAGAAGATGATTAAGGCCATTGATGAAGTTCGAGTGAGAGGGGATTCTATTGGTGGGGTTTTGACCTGCATTGCAAGAAATGTCCCACGTGTAAGAATTCAACTTTCCTTGTGAATGGTTTGTTAAACTCCAAAGTGTACTCGGATGCTTTGCTTGGATTGTAAAAACCGGACTGATATTTATAAATTCCCTTTTGTGTCAGGGACTTGGTTCACCAGTCTTTGATAAGCTTGAAGCCGAGCTTGCTAAAGCTTGTTTGTCATTACCTGCATCCAAGGGATTTGAATTTGGCAGTGGATTTGCAGGTATATGAGCAGTGTAATTTCTCACTGGTCATTGTTTAGTGCTCTTCCTAAAAGATGTATTTTCCATAATGATTGGACTTGTGGACTTCGGTTGTAACTGTGTCTCTAAGGCAATCATGCAGGTACTTTTATGATGGGGAGTGAGCATAACGATGAGTTTTATGTTAATGACCATAAAAAAATCCGAACAAGAACAAATCGTTCTGGTGGGATACAGGTATTTTTCTTTCCTTTTGTTTTTCAGCTTTCCTCTTTCAGTTAGGTGACACTGTTTTGCGCTTTTGGGGTTTCTGTACAATATATTTGCAGGGAGGAATATCTAATGGTGAAATTATAAATATGAGAGTAGCTTTCAAACCGACTGCAACAATTTCAGTAAGTTGAATTTCTATTACAGTAAGTTGAATTTCTATTACGGCTCCTCACACAATTACTTTGGTTTAGGGTGTTGTTTTTTGTTGCCTAATATGTATGGATTGAATTCAATACATAGTTATGTTCAAATACCAACGTTTGTTTTCCAGTTAATACATTGTAATTAGATTACCAGTTCCTTAATTATATATGTAGAGTTTTCATTTCAATTACCAGCCCTACCCTTAGTATTTGAATACATACGTATTACCATCGCCCCTCTCCTCCTCAAACCGCTTGAGTAATGTCTGTATACAAACCCTTCATGATGGACCTCCCTAAGCTTTTGTGCTCCAACCACATCTGCCCTTTCTCGCGCTGTCCTCAATGTTCAGTTCTTCGCCAAACCAGTCGAGGCTGAACTAGTGTCAACCAAGGTTTTTTCTATTTGAAGGATCTGATCCAAGAAGGTTAAAGACAACAGAAATCTAGGTTTTGAAGAAGTTTGTAGTGGTGAAAGGAGTTCCGAGACGAAGACTTTCGTGGCGGTGGGTTGGATTCCAATGGTGGAAGCAGTGACAACTGGGCTGGGCAGGTTGAAGAAATCTGGGGCCCAATTCATGCACTTGGTGGGGATTTGAGATTTGTAAGGAGGGTGGTTATTAGGTGATATGGAGGAGAAAGGGGCATGACAGGTCTTTGATGTTTTGTTTATGTGGATTGCTAATGGTATGAGGTGAAGAGGAGGAAGAATGAAAGTCAGAATTATTTTGAAAAGAGTAAGGAATTGTTATTTGAAAATGAACGAACATGGTAATTTATTAATATATGTATTCATTACATATTCTTCAAATGCATATGCAATCAATACACATGCATTATTTTTGAAAAACAGGCCCTCAGTGATTTTTTTTTAAAAATGCATTTTTGTCTGGGTTACTCTCATTTACATCTACTATGTTGATGATTTTTTTATGTTTGCTTGTTGGATATGTGATGGTTGCAGAGGAAACAACACACGGTAACAAGAGAAAAAGATGAGATTGAACTTATTGCACGTGGTCGCCATGATCCTTGCGTGTTGCCTCGAGGTTTTTTTCTCAGCTTCCTTATAACCTCCCATTTGATTTTTCATATTGTTCCTTAAAAAAAAAAAAAAAAAAATGCTCGGGAGGACTAGAACTCATCCACTCTTCCCGCTAAAGTTGGGGTGGGAGATTAGGTGTCCCTAACCAGCTGAGTTGCAGTTGGGGACTCTCCTGATTTTTCAAATACTATAGTGTCAGGTCCTTGTGAATCCTTACACAAGAAAAGAGCATGTTTTAAGTGTTATGCATGTTTTCCTGGCAGCTGTACCAATGGTGGAAGCAATGGTTGCCCTGGTTCTCGTAGATCAACTAATGTTGCAACGTGCACAAGGAGAGTTGTTCCCCATCAACTCAGCACTCCAACAACCGGTGGAACTGCCAAGTCTTGAGGCTGCCGGCCTACAACCCATTTGAATGGTGAGTCTTGACATTTTTCTTGTACGCTCCTTGCCTAGTTCGGCTTGGTATCCATTTTGATTTGACAGAACAGTAGGACTGCAGAAGATGGATGAATTTAAGGATTGCATGGAAACTGAATTCTTGTTTCAGTCCCTATCCAAAAAAAAAAAAAGGAGAGAAAATAATAATAAAAATTGTGGGATGAGATGATCTAGGTACTAGGTAGGGTTCACGAGTTTTGTTGTAATTTATTGTTTGGAATTTTCTATTTGATTGTTGTTGTTATTGTAAGAATTGATTTTCCAGACTTTGTTGCAAATAATTTTTAGTGGACAACCATCCAAACCAGCACTTGCTTCATTTTTCAATCTGATTTGTTGTGTACATATTTCATTTTCATCTGTCCTTGAACGATTTTGCAAGGAGGCATGCCAGTATTTTACCTCCACAAATCAGAGTGTTCTGTGGCCTGAAAATTTCAGGCGAAAATACAGTGGTTCAGTCGTCATTAAACTGTACAGACTCCAAGGAGAAATCCAAGCCATTCACATTCACAAATTTGTACTATTCTGAAACTGACGCTGATCTGACCATTGACCACCATTAGATTCAATTACCAAAATGAATGTTCTTAAAAATTTCATTAAAATTTGAAAATTTTAGAATTGGGAGCTAGTAGTGTCTGATCAGAATGATACTTAGTCCATATCATATCCTCATTGTCCCCTGCGTGTTTTTAACATATGTTTGTGAATTGCATGGATCCAAAATGGGCCCAGCAGCACCTTTTAAGACCTTGGTTGTGGAGGATTCCTTAGGACCTGAATGGATGGATCCTCAAAGAACTAACTTGTGAGAAATAAAGAAAAGTGCAAATGTTTAATTATTCATCAAGAAAATCTGGATCAACTAATGCATGATCTATTGGGGAGTGGTAACTTGATTTTTTTCCTTATCTGCAGAGGTGGGCATTTCTTAGAACTAATAAAGCTTCTGCTTTTCTGAAAGGCTCCTATGCATTTCGACATATTCTGTTATTTCATGAATTTATTGAACATTCCTATGCATAAATGGAGTGTCAATCTGATAGAGCTTCTCTTTCTCTTCATCACTCTCGGTGTGCTTAAATGGAGACTTATTATTAAGGATGCTTCGGAGCTCATTTATAAGGAACCGTTGCACATCGTTTGGCCTTGAGACTTTGAAGGGTGAGGAGAGTTGCAAATTTTATTTTATTTATATATGTTGAGAGGCCTTGAAGGAGGGATTTTAGAGATTTTGTTGTATTGTATTAATTAAGTATAGAAGGAGAGATCTTTAATCTCTAGATGATGATGTGGCTAAGAGGCTCGTGTGTGAGAAGCCAAATTTTAGTTTTTTTTTTTTTTTTTGAACCTAGCATAATAAGAATATTCAGCCCCTGTGGGAACCACCTAGGAACATGAAAAACCAATAGAGGCAACCCAATGAATTGGATTGAATATGGACTAGAATTAAGTTGTTTATGCTATTTTTTTATTAATAAAATTGGTGTCCATTTAGCATTCACTCAAGCATCATCATAGGACCCATTTCCCCACAAACAAAACAAATCAAAACCCTTTTTTTTTTTTTTTTTTTCCAATAATGCAGGGTTTTCAGCCTCTTGGACCAGAATAATCCCTACGGGCTCAGGAGAGAAAGCCTGGTAAAATTCCCCTATGGCCCAGTATAGTAGTGTGTTTCGAACCCACAACCTCTAGGTGCAAATCGTAGTCCTAAGCCAACTGAGCTACCCTTCGAGGTTAAAACAAAGGGCATTTGGGCGGAGGCCCCTCATCATTTGCTTTTTTATAGCCTAAGGCACATCTGTTTTCATGAATTTGAATTCTTAAGAATTCTAAGAGACGCATGCTTAAAAGTGGCTAAATTTGAAAAAAAAAAAAAAAAGGATAAAAAAGCATAAATGGCCATCAAACAATATCCCCTAAATGGAAAAAGAATTAAAAGGCGGTGAAAAATAAGTACCCAGCTATTTTCCTATTAAATCCAATCGTAGGAAAGTCAGGTCTTATCTACATCTCCACCACCTTATAATCTTTTACATATCCTTCACCCCCTCACCTCTTCAATAAAACATAATTGGAACCCATCATTCCATTGAAACATGTCCTCAAAAAAATCAATAGATATTTATTTCTTGAGGAATTTACCCCAAAAAGACCTTAGATGGCCACTAAATGAATAAGCCTCCAGTAGTCCATATGATACGAAACTGGTCTTCCCGCCAAACGTTTTTCTTTTTTTGCCTTTTTTGGACGAGCGTCGAGCCGTCGACATTGTCGCTTATTTCAATGGGACCAGCATCGCTCATTTCAATGGGACTAAGTGTTTCAAGATTTTGTGGAGCGACGACGTCGTCGCTTATTCTACCCCTTCAACTAGACTTCATAAACAATTGGGCAATGATGTCGACACTCATCTTAGTTTGAAAAAAAAAAAAAAAAACATTAGATCCGCTATGATGTGCACGTGCACTACATGATTTAAAGAAACCAGGTTTTCTTTGATATATGTCGTGTCGAGGGGGAGATGACTGGGTTTTCTTTTAAAGAAAAGGATGACGTTTTTTAGTGTTTTTTTTTTTTTTTTTTGCCCTTTTTACATTGCTTTTTCTTTTTTGTGGGGTTCCTATTAATGATGCTTGCTTTTGTTATTTATCATCTTATGGGGCATTCAGAAGTAGGAAAATTGGTGGGTCTTTAAAGGGAATCGATCGATGATTTTATAGGCTTGAAGCTGAACAAATTGTAAAGGAATTGAGATCTGTTATCATCAATATCCAAGGCGAATTGGAAAATGATATGTTTCATTTAAAAGTCCTATTTCATTAAGGTTTGGACTTTTGAGTTTACCAAACTTAGCTTCAGGAAGTTCACTTCACCATTCCAACTTTTGATCATTTAATTTACATGGTTTGAGCTGATTGTATCCTTTTCTCATGGCCCAAACATTATTTAAAGGAAATCATTTGTTGTTTATTTTATTTTTTTTAGGAGTCATCTGTCATAACTTATATGCAATTAAAAGTGGCTGTGGCAAGAAAATGATCAATGGGGACATCATCTGTTGCATTTCAATAGATCTCTAAACACAAACTAGGATGTCTAGTTTTTGTTTTGTTTTTTTTAATTTTTTAATTTTTTTTTGGGGGGGTGGGGGGGTGGGGGGCATCATTCGTTTATTATTCTTTCAATACTAAGAGTGCAAAAAAAAAAAAAAAAAAAGTTATTTTGTTTATGGTATGCTTAACTACACCATCATCTACTTCTTCTAGTTATTCACTATGAAAAAGGTGCAATGACATGATTCAATCATAGCTTCTGACCACATATCCTTCTAATATCCCCAATAAGGTTATGCCCAGTCAAGAAGGGGAAAAATGGAGGGACTGTTTAATGGGTTAATTCATTGTAAAAAATACGTGGTACATGAATATTAATAATTTTATGATGCTATATTGGAAATAGGTTGAAAGAAATTGAAAGAAGATAAGAAACTCATAAGAATCGTTATTTTGAAAAACAAACAATGGGTAGACAACAAAAAGAATACCTCCACATGATATGATGTTTGAATCCATGATGCTTCAATCCAAAACAGGTTGAAAAACAACTTTTGAGACCATGTTGCAAACTGTTGAGGAAGGAGTCAACAAAATCACCAGACAGGGGAAAGCGATGAGGAGGAAGAAAGGAAAAATAGAATTTCAGGGGCTTTTTAAGGTTTAAACTAGCGACGACGTTGTCGCTCAATGAAAACTTCAATAAAAAAACGAAAGTGATCTCAGGAGACCACTTTCATATCATATAAACTACTGGAGGCATTTTCATTTAGTGGCCATCTAAGGTCATTTTTCGGATAAATTCTTCTTATTTCTTTAAAAGGGAGTTATGATAATATGATCTAAGTAACACTTGGCTCATTTGACTCAACCCTGTGCCCTCAGCTTTCCCTCGCGCACACGTCTTGTTTCGTCATCAATTTGACGTGTCCTAAGTAGACCCCACAAGAGACTAAATGCACCCAAATCAACAGGTGGAACACCCCCTATTTACATTCAATAAAGTAAAATAGTAAAAGTAAAGTTGAAATCCTCTCTCTCTCTCTCTCTCTCTCTCTCTCTCTCTCTCTCTCTTGCATGTCCTGTGCTGCCAGCCTGCTACTGGTATTTTTGTATTCTGGCCCCTTGTTTTATTTGGAATGTGGGATGAGGGTGTCAAGAGCAAGGTTTGGAATTTTGTGGGGAAAATGGATGGCAGGCCCCATAACCAATTAACCAGAAAAATGCCCTCGTGCTTAGCATGGGCAATGAATGTCATAATATTAAATATTTATAAAAATATTGATATAACTCATAAAAAGAAAAAATAATGTTATCTTTATTGAGATGTTCAAAAATTGTAATAAAAAATAATTAATATATATGTAAGATTTGAAATTTATGATCAACACCATAGACGTTAGTCTCATTTTTCATATATTCCTTAGAGACACAATTTTTTTTTATTTTCCATTTTTCGGGCTACGACCCTCGTTTAAGTCGGATAGAGAAAGTCAATGCAGAGTCAATATACATATCTATTTTTGAAAAAAATGTATACAACGTCCAATATGATACTTGAAACCTTGAATGAGACTCAGTCTCAGATGAATGATACTAAGACTCTCACCAAGCATGTGCTATGAGATAGATATATGGAATGATGTTTATTGCCACTAATTTTTTTCATTTATTTTAGCAAAGATTATGCACCGCTTTGAGAAGTCATACAAAAAAAAAAGAAGATTTTCAATTCAATCTATGGAGTGCCTATATTGCAGAACTATCACTTTAGCCATGAATAATCTAACACATACTATCATTCTATTTACTTCTTCTTCTTTTATAATATTAATAGTTTCCAGTTCTTGTGTATGTTTTTTTTTCTTGCTGTTAATTTTGAAGCATTTTCATTACTGTTATACTGCTGCCACTGCCGCCACTATGTAAAGTTTTTAGTTGGCTAATTCATAGGTTATTGGACAAAACTGTGATTCTTTAAACTTGCATTTTACTTAGGATACGGACTGCTACAAATCTCTTTCCTAAACAGAAGGAAATTCTCAGAATCTTAAAATTGACAGAGGTCGCTCGAGCGAACCTCCATTCGCTCGAATGAACCCTTCGCAGTGGCTTCTTTGCTCGACCCAACTTCCAGATTGCTCGAGCCATCAGGTTTCTGGAATGAAAATTTGAAGATAAAATGCAGTCCGCTCGAGCGAACCATATGACCGCTCGAGCGAACCCCTCACAGAAATTAGTTCGCTCGACCCATCTTATTGATCGCTCGACCCAAGAAGGTTCTGCGCTGAATGTCCGCAAACAGGGAGCAGTTCGCTCGAGTGCAACTCCTTTGTCCGCTCGAGCGAACCTAAGAATTCTAATTTTGGACGAATTTCTCTTCCTAATTTTTCTTAAATGCAACTTCCTATTCCTTAAGCCTTTGAGACACGAATTATGGATTATAAAAAGGCTTCATATCTCTCTCTCAAGGATAACACTGATCTAGAGAAAATCTGAGAGATCTATCAAGTACTTTCCTCCAAGGCTACTTGTTCTGCCACGCTGAAGTTCAAGCTTTGGATCTGATTCCATCCTCCCTTCTTGAAAGTGGTTCTACTCAAGCACGGTGAAGATTTGTGACGAGTTGTCAATAAGATCTGAAGCAGTCCTTAGGTTGAGTCAACAACTGGGAAATGGTTGTAAGTGTTCTTGTATTCTTCGTTTTTCATATAGTGCTTGGTTATCTATTGGCCTAGACGATAAGGCTCATGGTTTTTCTTGAGCAGGGTTTTCCACATAAAAATCATGCGTCCTTCTTTCTTTGTGGTTTGATTGCTTTTAATCTGGTTTAGGATTAATTATTAGTTTAATCACGTGTGTATTGATATTCAATAAAGATCAGGTTATTGGGACCTCTGCCCGCATTAAGGTAGAAATACAATTTTCACACTACTATAATTGTTATTATTATTTGGATATTTGAGGGTTACGCGGATGTGGTCTGGAGCCCCAAAGTAAATGACACTTTTTATTATGGTTTGGGGTGGATTGTTGCTTTCTAATTTGTTAAATATTCAAATATTTTATGATAGATATTTCACCAGCAATGACAATTACTATCAAAGTACATGATTGTTACTATTCTCCCATTAACATTGCCTTTAAGAAAATAAACTAAAATAACTAAAAAAAAGAGAATAATAAAAAATACATATATATATATATATAATGACGTTACAATTCTTCGTTTCATGACACTGCCGCTATTAAGAAATGAAATTAAGAGGAGAATTAAGAAGAGAATTATTCTAAATTAAATGACATTGATGTGACCATTTTCTATTGGAATACATTTAAGAAATGATATTAAGAAAGGAAATAAAAGAGAATTAAAAAAGAAAGTTAAGAAAATAAATTATAAAATCAATTAAAAAGATTAAAAAAATAAAATTGTTGAAGGTAATAAAAAAAAAAGGTCGAAATTGGATTTGGTGATCAAAATTGAATTCCAGAATAATAAGCTATGATATAATACAATGGTCAAAATTAAAGAGGACTAAAATATAAAATAATAATAGTCAAAGAAAAATGTATATAGAAATACATAAGCATGGAATGGCATTCCTATCAGCCCAAAGGTAGTAAAACTTAAATCAACACAAGTCACAAACATGTCTAAAAAAAAAAACCACAAGCCACAAACATGCCAGACATCCTAAAACTCCACTCCACCATATATAGCTCGTTGTGGCATTTTCTCGAACACAAGAAAATTAATCAAAAGTAGATAAATGAAAAGCATTGTAGGGAACACTAAAAATGATGTTGCTTGGATTATGAATAAATAAAGAAATATATATATATATATATATATAATATGAAAGGAAAATATTAGATGACAATTTAAGATCCAATTTCGATGACTCATCGATGCATAATTCAACTCAGAGAAAAGTAAGGGGTACCAAAGAGTGTGTACAAAATCGTAATGGATCGGAAATCGCCACTGGAAAATCTCAATTTTGATTAAAGGTGATATTCGTAGAAAAAAAAAAAAGCTGAACAAATTTAGAAGATGTAGTTGAACTCTAATCATCTAATCATTTGGTAATACACTTCAATCAAAGTAGAACCTCACACATATCTAAGACTACTACTGTGTATCTCATGGATAGTTTAGATCTCACAAAAGATTGAGTCCTCACCTTCACATTTTTTTTTTTTTTACAGTCGGAATCAAGTCTTGAACTGATTCACCATCGATAGTGTTGGGAATTTTAAAAAATTTAAATTCAATATTTGGATTTTGTTTATTTGAATTTTTTTCATCATCTTGCATTTCTCTTTTAAGTTTCATGAAAAACAATACTTTTGAGCCTTACATCTGGGATTGAGGGTTTTCTCTTGTTTTTATTTGAGAGAGAGAAAGCACTTTGGTTAAATGAAGAATGTCAATATAAATATATTTATAAAAAAATGGATTGTTAAGCGGGTGCAAAATAGAGAGTAAGAAATGGAAATTGGGGAACTATAAAAGACCTAAAATAAATAAGAGAAATACTGATTTTGGTTACCTCAACAATGCGAGTGGTGTATTCAAATCAATGGCTAGTATAGTAGGCAAAGATGAGATGATCGCGAGCAGATGAAACATGAATGTTGCTTTCTATATATCACCCTAGATGAGAAGAAGATAAGAAATAAAGTCGATCCTGAAAAGATTGTGGAGAAGATTTTTCACTAAAGAGGACTTAATATGAAGAGTTATGGTCATGTGGGGGTTATGTACGTGAGAGGGTTTGTGAATTTTATAAACCCAATATATGGATAAGATATATTTTTACATATTAATTAATTATTTATAAACCCAATATTATATAAGTGTTCGTACATCTAATTATAAAAATTTAACATTTCAACACTGTCGTGGCTGTGGGGCGCCATCGGCACTTAGGTGCGGACGAACCTCCCAGATCCGGACTCTTGAAAGCTCATACAACAAATCCCGTACATGCGCGCTTGTCAGATCTCAAAGTTGCGTGGTCCAGGAGAAAAGACATGCAAGAGATTTTCAAATCCATCCAAACCATGGGAAAGAAGATTCTCTTTCACGCCTAGTTTGGTACTTAGGTGGGCCTCACACTGACTTATGAGTATTGAGTGGTAGACTTCAATGAAATGGAGACTATTTTCTAAAACTTATACTTCTATGAAAATATATGTAGAATATACTTCATTGACTTCATTGACTAAGCTACCAAAGTGATGTTCTCAAAATATATATCGGGTAACTTCATTGACTAAGCTACCAAAGTGATGTTCACAGTATATACTCACATTATTTATTATAGCCGGGCATCCATATTATAAATGTCACGGTATCCTATAGGTGACGTGTTAGTCCTGATCTTAGCGAATTTTCTAAAGCTTTATTGACAAGACCCATTGGGGACGGCCTGCTCCACCCACCCACCCCCATTCGTAAAGGAAAACCCATAAGGAGTGTTTTTGCTCACTTCACAGTGAGTCATGTATTTATTAGGGACTATAAAGTCTAGCCTAACTTAAGCGAAAGCTAAACAGTGAACGAATTTTAAATATTGACAAATCTGAACATAATAAGTTCTTCCACTAGTTCCAAATAAAATAAATATACACTATGAGGAATTCCTCAATATACCCTCTGTTGGATAGTAAATCTGACCAATTATTCTTTGAACTTTAACTTATAAGTTAAGATTAGGCTATGATCAGGATGATCCCTCTATGCTAGTAATAAATTCATCTCCCTCGAGGTTTTCCATATTCATTCACCAAAAAGAGGTTTAGTCATAGGGTTTGCCGGCATGTCTTTTATCCGAAGATATTCCAACACAATTCTTCATTTCTTAACTAAATGATGAAAATAATTGTACTTCAAAGCAATGTGTTCAGACTCAATGTAAGCCTTTTATTTTTAGCAGTAAACATAGTCGACTTGTTATCACCATGCTTCCCTTCCCTACCTGCAAGTGACATAGCTGCATACTCGGTATATTCTATGGATGAGATTGCCATACATCTTTGTTATACGTCCTCCACCTAAGTAAACAACCTAATGGACTTGGAGTCCAATTTAATAGTAGCCCAATCGGCACCACTATAGCACTCTAACATAGGCGAGGTTCCACGATAATGCAATCTATAATCAGTAGTATATTTTTAATACCAGAGAGTTCTATTAATTTCTCTCCAAATAAATGTGATTTGGATTACTAGAGAACCTACTAAGTAGACCCATAGCACGCGCTCGCACACACTATCAGGCCTTGTGATTGCAAGCTCCAAGTGCAGGGCTTTAATTGTAGTAAAAACTGATAGGATTAGGTTGATCTAGGGCTTTAATTGTAGTAAAAACTGATAGGATTAGGTTGATCTACATGCATGGAGTAATTGAAATAAGGTTTTCCAACTTGTAATTTGCTCTAAATAGAACCTAAAGATAGCCTAATTAAAAATTAATTATACTCATTCCTACTTTAGTTAGGAGATTTAATTAAGTCTAAATGACTTTCCTTTGGATTAGTAAGTCCTTAAAATGTCCAAAAATAACCATAAAATAATGCATTTTTAAGGACCTATCACCTTGTACAGTTCATTAAAAACATTAACCTACCAATGACAAATAAGTACTTTGGCTAAGCAATAGGAGATCTATAATGATGAGTGAATTTAATATTTAGAATTATAGGGTAAAAGTTAGTTTACAGTTTGAAAAAAAAATTAATTTTTACAAAATTTGATCAACATAATGAGATTGACTTAAAATAATAGATTTTTCTTTCTTTATTACTTTAATACACAAAATGGTATCAACACAACCCATGTCTTTAATCTCAAAAGTTTGTGAAAGAAACATTTTTATTTCATCAATTTGCTCAATTAGTAAAATTGAGAATTAAAAGATCATCAACATAAACAGCTAAGACAACACTATCAAAACCAACTCCTTTAATAAAAGTACAAGATTCCACTGTATTTCTTTTAAAACAAAATTTCTTAAATTTTCTTAAACTTTTTATACCACTGTCTAGGGGCTTGTTTGAGCACATACAAAAATTTATTTAATTTACAAACTTTATATTCATTACCTTTTTCTACATATCGTTGAGGTTGATCTAAGTAATTAAATCTCTTCATCAAGATCACCATTTAAGAAGTCTGTTTTAACATCCATTTTATGTATTTAAAAATTATAACTGAAAGCTAAAGCCACTAATTAAAATCCTAATAGAAGTTAATTAAGTACGTAACAAGAGGGAAAGTCTCAAAATAACCAATCTCTTCATTTTATCTATCACCCTTGGCTATTAATCTTGCTTTGTATTCATCATTGCTACCATCAATGTTAAGCTTTTTCTTTGAAATCAACCTACAACCTAAGGTCTTAGCATTAGCGGGAAGATCAATTAAGAAGTCCAAGTGTTTCTACTTTGAAATGGACTTCATGTACTCATCTTCCATAGCTAATTTCCAACTATGTGAATCAGGTAAAGACAAATCAGTATTATAATCTTTAAGGTCTTTACTCGCTGGAAAACGAGGTTTGCAAAACTAAATTAAACCTAGCTACTACCTCTACCCGTGAGAATAATGATGTTAGCTGGGTGTCATATCCATTGGGACAAAAAGGCTAAGTTGCGTTGTATTCCAAATTCCTAAATTAATCCTAAGGAGGAACAAAATATAGGTTTGGGGTTTTTGATTCCTAAATTAACAAAATAAAAATAAAGTTTGATTCAATTGAAGAAAGGTCTTAGGGTACGAATCCATCGTAGCCTAGTGCAATGACAAGTATAGACATAGGATTTCACTATCAACGCTTCAAAAAACTGTTTTGGTTACAAACCTCCACGGAGTCACCAAATAGATCATGTGGGTTTGGATATGGGCATAACCTATTTCTATGACATAGATTATCTTAGATCTAAACACCACACACATTCAAAGCATCATTACATGACTGATATTCAAAACTATAAGGATAAAATACCACAGCTAGATATTGCATTAATAAACAAATCCAATACATGCATAGCATTCACTTCATGTAATCAAAGCATTTAATGTAAAACGCTAGAACCTATACATCACCAAAGGCACAAAACTAGGGCTTCATCGCAACCTTAAGATGAGAGTTAGTTACTCATGGAGAGAGATTGACGAAGAATCTTTGACGAAACCACCATTAAAACTCCTTGGAATGCCTTCAAAACCTAGCCTCTGGTCGCCTCTCTCCAGTCTCGAATACCCTAAAACGAGTTCTTCTGTTTTCTTTTATAGCTTTTCTTAAATTTCTCTTCAAATCGCAGAGCAAAACAGAGTCTCCCCCTGCGTCTGGATGCCAGAAGGCAGAAAGTGGGCGTGTTACGCAGGGGCTGGCGTCCGGACGCTAGGAGGCAGAATGCCATGATGAGTCTGAGGTTTTGCCATCTTCCTCCAATTAGCTTCTAAATTCATTCTCTTCACCTAAAACACCTGCAAATTAACATGAAATTATCACAAATGAGGTCATGTACTACCATCCCAAGGTGTAACAAAGTCATCATTAAGTGGCCTAAATGGTACATTTAGGCTCTTATTAGTCTTCTAAGAGAAAAGTAATCATACCCGGTCCCAAATCTTTCTCAAACCTTTTTCTTTTACTTCAAGTTGAACTTCTAAATCAATTTGATTTTCAGGTGTTTCATCCAGAGGCATGACATCATTATTATGGGAACGAACATCTTCTAACTCTAATTATAAGTCCTTTTCTAATTCTAATAATTAACATCCTTAATAGTCAATGTACAAAGAATTTAGCACAAGTACTTTCTAAAATAAAATTTGTTTTTAAATTAAAAAATTCATAGGCTTTAGAGTTGGGAGGATAGATAAGAAAATAGACCTTACACCTTTGGTGCCATATTTTGGTCTTCTTTGAGATAGATTTATTAATCATTATTAACCATAAAGACTTTAGAAATTACTGCAACAAATTCATCTTCAAGATCGATGGTTCGATTCCTTATTTTGACCTTTTCGATATCAACATTGTATGACAATATGTTTCATTTCTCCATACACATAATATGGGTTTGGGCCTTTATTTTTCTTAGAATCCTCCCTCTTAATTTATTTGTTCTTGGATCTAGAATTGGAACGATTCTAATTTCTATTTCTCTTGTTATTTTTTTTTATTTACGAAACTATGAGAATTATTTTTTCTCTCTATTTATCCATTTATTGATTCTCCTTTTGTTCTATTATATGAAAGTTGTCTTACAGGGATTTTATTTTGCCAATCTCTTCATCTTTCTTCCCTTTCTCTTGCTTCATTCTCGATTTGCAAATTTTGAAGCAAATTCTCAATGGTTTTACTAATCCGTTCTCTTTTCAGCAATTTTTGGCAATCTTTTAAAAAATGTAGAAGTTTTCTACAAATTATAAAAACTTGAGAAATACTCATCCATAGGTTTTCCAATATTTGTAGTCTCTTGAGTAATTTAGATCGAGCATTTCATGTACTTGCTCAAGTACTGGCTCGTCATCAACCATTTTATGCTCCACAAATTTATTAATTAAATAGCTAGCAAAGGTTTTCCACATCTTCACCTCGCATGTAGGATAGCATTTAAATACTTTGACATACATTGTTACATTATTCCCTAACCACTTAAGTTTTTAGAGTAAGTTAGTTATCAACATGGTATCATAGTGGGAGGTTAAGTGTTCAAATCTTGGGAGTAGTGTTAAGCTTTTAGAGTAAGTGGTTGTCATCGGCAATCCATAATTCTAATGTGGCAGCACAATTACAAAAAGAACTGAAGAGGGTATTTGACATCGCACTAGGCTACTGATTTTGGGAACACAAAATGTATTATAATGAAAAGAATAGGCGCTTATTTACAAATAATAAAAATATAAGGGGTCTATTTACAAATTCTAAAAACCTTAGGCCGGGGTATATGTAATAAGCTCTTTATAGGTGTGTTTGGCACTTAATTAGTTAAAGTGAAGTGAAGTAAATTCGGACAAGAAATGACAAGGGGTCATATCAAAAGTGCACAATTTCAAAATTCCATCCGAATTATTAAAAAAAAAAAAAGTAAAAAAAAGCAACATCCTTTCTCTACTAAAAGACCAAAAAAAAAAAAAAACTCTAATTTTTTATATAAAAAGTCAAAAAAATTTCATACAAAACAACTAAAAGCAAAACACCATTATAACATCTTATATTTTATTATTTGATACTTCACCTCACCATATTTTAATTCATTGTACATCCAAATACTCCAAGTTACTTGGACTTCCATTGTGTGCCTTTTACGGCAGTTCCCGCGTGGGTTATTGAGTTTCACTTCTTCAAATGTGAAGGAGACGCTAGCTCTCGAGCATCGGGACAGGCCTTTCTGCTACCTTTTACTTTCACACCAGATACTGCTAAAGTCCCTGGAAAAATTTGGCCATTACCTGAGAAAGGTAGGATTGGTAGGGCCCAAGTAAGAGAGAGAGAGAGAGAGAGAGAGAGAGAGAGAGAGTATGGGCTGCTATTTAATTTTCATTGCCATTGCAAACGACTAGACTCAGCCAAAAAAAAAGGGGGGAGGGGGATGGATGATCGTCTTGTCACGTCCCCAAAATAAGTATTGGGAAAAACGTAAAAAATTAAAACCAAAATTCAAATTCCTGTGTTTAATACAACACAAGCTTTCACAAGTGGGCCCACATAACATTTCAACCTGTGGTGAGTCCAAATAAATTTCATTGAATGTAGCGGAAGCTTTATTCAATTGGTAGCAAATTTTCATAAATAAGACCCAACATAAAATTAGATAAAACAATAATAATTAAAGTTGAAAAATAAATTAATATAAATGATTTCTAAAAGAAGTCTCAACACTAAAAGAGAGTTGATTTTAAAAAAATTATTCTACGATGACGTTCTCTCTTGTACTGGCTTAGACGGCTCCAAAGCCATCTCCGGCATCCCACTCGGGTTCATCGGTTGGCTCAAACGTTTGAAACGTTTGACCCTCCTCCGTCTCCTCGGTAAAGTAGGGCTCGGTACCTATGCACCAAATATTACAAAGTAAACAGCAAATACATAATCATAATTCGAAATTAAATACGATAACGAGATGAGTAAGGATAAGTGAGATCATATAGGAATAAAGACAAAGATATAACACGAATTAATGTATGACATAAATCCAAATAAAACAAATGGAGCAATATAATTCACACGAAGACAAGTGTCCCTGTTGTGGGTGGTCAGCCCTAAATAAATCGGGAAAGCCCGTCCACATCGTCGGTGGTCATAAACCGATCAAATAAAACAAATCAGGATAACCTGTTCACATTCAAAGCGGATTATAAGTGATCCGGACACATCGGTGATCAACCGTCCACATATCGATCTGCAGTCGTCTACAAATGACCCAAATAAACATAAACATATAAGCATAATAGACCTGAATAATAAAGCTCAGACACAAGAGTCTTAAGTCAAAGTAAAGTGCTTGCCATTTCACAATCCATATCATAATCGAATCGTTATATAAAATTTGCCAAGCCACTTTATAGTCCACAACACAATAGGGTATGCATCTAAAGGAATACACATCCTAAACCAACATATATATACATGCGAAGGTTAAGACATAGATACAAATCAATCATAAAGTCAAACATAAGGTCTCGTACCCAACAACCACATGAATCTCTAATAAATATAAGATCAACGCATCCCTTCTTCATTAATGATGCATAGACCCAGTTAAGGGTTTTCCAATAGAGATGGGTTGAACTCGAATCCATTAGGATTTACCCGAGGTCATATGAAGTACTAAACCCTATATTAGTAAGATACCGTGTGCCCAGACGGTATTTACTTAGGTCCAATGATACAATTAATAAAGTACAAACATATAATTTTGACACATTAAAAATCCAAGATACCATTAAAAATTAATTTGCAAATAATAATAAAAAGTAGCAATCCTTAATTTATAATTTTAGAAAACCTAAGGACCCAACCTAAGATATTTTCCAATTTCAATTCTTTATAAAATGGGCCCAAGGTCTATTTGGTTCCATAAACATTACAATGGGCCCTCTTTCTTTTCTTTTTTTTTTTTATTTCTAAAACCAATGGTACCATATGTATAAATATATATATATATATATATGAGGGCTGCACTCCTCAGCTGCAGCCCTCATTATCCTCAGCTGCAGGCATGTGAGGAGAGCAGCTGCAGCCCTCCTCACATGCCTGCAGCTGAGGATAGATGGGGAATGCAGTCGAGGAGAGCAGCCCCCTATATATATATATATATAAAAGTTGTGTGCTGGTACAACCTCAGTCATCTCACTCCCACATCACCATCATTCTCTCTCTCTTATCTATCCACATGTCAGCATTCTCTTTATCTCTTCATTTACATATGCTACAGGTCATCTTCGCTTTCTCCTTTCACAGAACTGAGTTCTGTCATAACAACGCACAGTAACTGTGCACTCCAGGTGATGGCCCACTGATCAAGAGTCCATCATCAACCCCATCAATATGGTCGCCCAAGCCCTCTCTTCAAGATGTAGGGACCCGATCAAAAATTAGTGGCCCACATGGGTCTCACAGTCCTAAAAACGGAAACAACTCAAACCCTTTTCAATAATGTCAGCCCTCCTCTTCGGTTGCTGGATGGTGGACCAAAGAGGGCCCACCTAACATGGTTCTACCATCTCTATGGTCGCCCCTCCATGTCCGGCCCGATGAATGGACCAGATCTATGATCAAATCATTTAGTGGGTCCCACAATCAATGCACACTATCAACTTTCATGGTTCTGTATTCGGAGCTCTGCTAAGAATTCAGTCCTTACGGGCTTAATGGATTGGGTGCGTCAACAGTGATAAATAAAATAAGAAAAATAGTTCAATCATCCCCAATCTTCGCCTTTCACCGGGGTTGAAGAAAATGCAACAGATCCTAACTAATACCCAATCCGAGATTTCCGGGGCGCTTGATCACAATCATAATACCAATCTGACAAAGAAGATGTGATAAGAATTAATGTTCAGATGAACAGATCTATGGTATTCCTACCCAAATCTCAACATTGGAAAGATTAAGAAGATAACCTAAAAGTACAGATCTACTCTTAATGATCTCAGGAGAAGGTTGCCTGAGATGAAAAAATCGAACCAAGAATGATGGTATCTTCAGATCTGGATTCTGATGGCTGGATCCTAAAGCTGCAATTAGTTGGGAACTTAAAAGAGGAAGAAGACGGAGAAGTTACGGGAGGAGTTGCAGAGATAAGTATGGGGAGAGATAAAGACGTGCGGTTATTGAAAATATGGACTATGTTAAAAGCAGTATTCTCTGGGCTTAAGTTATTGGGTCAAAACTGCGGGTCAGGTCATCTACCCATTAACCTAACTCATCAATCCACGCATCTAATATAACGTGTGCCCCACTTAATCATAACCACTTAAATAACTAAAATACATTCAATTAAAATAATAATAATATTTTAATTAAAATATAATAAATATATTTAGTGGAATATGAACTTACACGTCCCGTCTCGTCTGTCTATGTAAACCCTCTCACTCGCCCAGTCACTTTGCCATTTGAGACAGTCGAGGTACGTTTCTTCTTCCTCTTCGCTTGGAGATATCATCTGCTATGGCTTGGTGTGTCGTTTCGACGCCATTTCTCGCTATTAGAGCGCACGGAGGCTCTGCTGGTCTAAGGTTCCAAGGGTCTGATGTTGGGAGATTGTCATCTCCTTCCCTGATGAAGATATCCAACCGACGCACTTGCGCTGGGAAGCTAGGTGTGAATCCCAATCCCAAATCCCCCACTGACACATATCTATATATATTTCAAATGACTTTCCATTTCAGGTATGTTAGTACTGTTTGTCATTTGGCCCCGGGGTAGAGTTTCCAAATGACTTGTCATTCTTCTGGGAGGGATGCTATCTGTCCCGATTCCGGGACAGACTCCTAGACAAACACCCCCTTAGAGGGCGTTGGATCCCAGGATGCTATCTGTCCCAAGGGGGCGTTTGTCCAGGAGTCTGTCCCGGAATCGGGACATACAGCTTTTTTTCTTCTTCTGGTTCATCCTCTTGACTTTCCAAACTCCTCACGCTGTGTACAGTAAGCGGATCAATCAAGATCCTTCATCTCACCACATCACCACAGGCGCCCGTGTATATTGAGGACACCAATGACTTATTATGAGTCCTTTTAAAATTTAATGGGCTCCAAAAATAAAATTTTGAGGTAAAATTGGACCAGACCCACAAGGCTTGAGTCGTATGAGCCAAGGAGGATAATTTCATACTGAGAGATCAGGATCCTCGGACAAATTTTTTTTTTTTTTTTTATTGTGATACTATTGGGGAAATATGCTTAAAATTAATTCTTAAAAAAATAAAAATAAATAAAGGTCAGTTTAAAAACCCTTTTTTGATTTTCACATTTTATTCCAGTTTTTTACTTTCCTTTTTTTGGGGAAAAAAAAACACTGAATCTATCTTGGTTGGAAAAGGTTTTGAAAATAGATTTGAGAGAAATAACATGATATTACTAAAATATTCTCGAAATAATGTTCTAGGTTTTATATCATGTGTTCTTTTCATTTTCATTTTATTACTTTCCATACGTAAATTATGAAGAATGTTGGATGTGTATGTTTGCATTTTGCATTGAAATATATCACAGCTCATTGTATTTCTCATTTTCATTTTATTACTGTCCATATTCTAATGTGCTGAAACTTAACGTTTCAGTGGTGCAGGCAGCTGGAAATACATTTGGGACAGTCTTTCGGGTCACAACATTTGGAGAATCTCATGGAGAAGCTGTTGGATGTGTTATTGATGGATGCCCTCCTCGAATCCCCCTTTCAGAGGCTGATATTCAAGTAGAGCTTGATAGAAGGTTTCTTTATGCATTTGCTCAATGTTTTTTTTTTTTTAACCCTTTGCTCTAGTTGTTATATATTCACTCCCAAAATGATGCATTTAGTACTGGCACATGGATTTTGAATTTGCTGTTCTAGCCGTAGACTCTTTCGGATAAAGAAGACTGGAGTGACCCTCTACGATCCCCTGTTTCCAAACAGGGTGACACATGACACATGGGAGGAGGTGCTTTTTTTAATTCATTGTCGGAGATGAGGATGTCAGCTGATTTAACATCTGCTTCCCATCTGTCACCATCGATTGGTACAAACAGGTTTTCTGTTGGGTCCAAAGAGGGGATCCAGATTCTATTATAAAACACTGGTTAGTGAGGAACAATAATTGGATAACGACAACAAAGATATTAGTCATATATAATATCAGTGTTTCATTAATTTTCTTTATCCACATCTATTTTTGACCATGGTTTTTTATGGTTTTACTGAGGGAAACTGTAAAATACCCAAGTCACATGCACATAATATTGTGTTTGTAACTTTGGTATTTGACAGTTTATATCAGTAAAAAGTAAAACCATATTTGTGGCTTTTCTAAATCCCCTTGTTTTAGTAGAATACCCTCATACAATGAATGCTATCGAGAGATCGAGAGAGAGAGAGAGAGAGAGAGAGATTTATTTATTTTAATTTCAATAAGAAAGTTGTTTTCAGGAGGCCAGGACAAAATCGGATAAGTACCCCAAGGGAAGAAGCTGACCCATGCCGAATTATTTCTGGCATCTATGAAGGTGAACTGCTGGCATCTTCTTTTAACCATATTCACATGTGGACCTTAGCTCGTACAAATGCCAGCTGTGCCATTTATGGCGGTTCATGTCAGACCACAGGAGTTGACAGAAGTATGATTAACATCTGTTGCAGGAATGACAACGGGAGCTCCAATTGCAGTCAGAATCCGGGACAGGTAGCATTTTTGGTGCCGAATACTGGTCACATAGTGGATGTGAGTATTTGCAAGAAAGCTTTGTGCTTCTGTGGACTAAGCATGATATACACCATTTATTCTAGGGAATTTACAAAGCTCTCCCTATATTTATGAAAGGTCCCTTTATCTTGGATGGGGCGGAACGCCATGCAGGTATCTCTAGATCTCATGGAAACCCTGTGTGGACTCTCGTGTGGAGTCCACCTGAGGCCATGCATTGCTGATCAAGGGTAGGTGGGGGATCGAATGATCTGAATGGGACCCACCAACACATGTGCAAAATCTTAACTCCGGTAGATGATCCGGACCCCTTGAATCTTAACCATTAGCCCTCAAGTTAAATGGTCTTAAAATGTATCATTTTCGTAGGAGTTCAATTTAATGATAAGTAATAGTTGGATGAGTGTCAAATTTGGATTTTTACGCAAATTTTTATAGATTTTTTTTTTTTTTGGAGGGGTGGTTAATGAATGTGAGGGAGTTGGATTAATTATAGGGGTTCCCACGTGCTTAAAACAAGGGGTCCGCATGATGTCTCTCTTGAGGGATGTCCTCACATAAGCCTCAGCCCTTTTTTTTTTTTATCTGTGTTAAAAAAAATTAATTGGAAAGCTTCTTATATTTTCTGAAAATTGAAAAAAGTACCGCTATGTAAAGGATTTTACAAACACAAAAATATCCATTAATTGATAGATTTTTTTTTTTCCTCCTATCGAAGGATTCCTAACTCTTTAGGTTGAATTAATCCCTCTGAGCCCAGAAAAAATTCGGATAAACTCCCCTGTAGTCTAAGTGTGGCAGTGCAGTTTTAAACCTACAACCTTAACTGATAGCCTTTGTAATCGCTATAAGACAGGAATGAGATTCGTTCGAGCTTGAGGGGCATTTTCAACTCTTTTTCATAGGGAGTGAATTGGAATTCTCTGATAAGTCAAATTAAAGGGTGAAATTGTGATAGAGGAAGGGAGCTGTCTTAAAACTTTAGTCGCGTTGTTGTACTTGTCAAAAGATTGTAGGATGTTTTCTGTAAATTTCCCTTAATGGTGAACTTTTCCAGGATTATAAGGAAATGTCCTTCGCATATAGGCCTTCCCATGCAGATGCAACATATGATTTTAAGTACGGTGTGAGATCAATCGAGGTAACCTTATTTTCCTATCTATGAAATTATGGTTTTCAATACGTGAATGTAATAGTTTCAGTTTATGCAGCAAGTATAGAATCTATGTCCTGATCACATCACAAAATGTATAAAGGGGTTTTGATATATTGGTTCACTTAAATTTTGTTTTTTTAATTTCATGATCCAAATCTAGATAATGTCATCAAAGTCATTTGACTTTGGTCAACATTATTTTTTTAAAAACTTTTTTGCACCATATCCCATGATATCATGGAATCTATCAGTTTTTGTATCATATATTTATTTTTTTTTTTGCAAATAGTAAACAAATTTATTTTTTATAGATTACGAAAACTGACATTTTGTGAAAAGTAAATACATATTTAATCACAATTTCTCATGTTTTATCATTTGAAATTTTTTTCCCTAAGGTGCCGAATAAAAGCCATGATATCATGTGATTTATCAATTTCTATGATATACACTGTCCCATGATAATATGGGATCCATGTTAGGATTTTTGTATGTTGGCTAATTTGATGGAAGCACTATCACCTTCAGTCAACTGATCACACACCCATTCATCATAGTTTGGACCTTGAAATCTGGACCTAAGACTTGAAAATGCTTTTGATTTTCAATGACTTCATCCTGCATGTTTTAGAACTTAAAATGTATTTTCGAAAGCCTAGTTCTTCGTGCATGATTTTGAAAAATCAAGTTTGACATCGAGGTTCTTGTTTTGCATACATATCTCATTTTTAGAATCATTTTAGTATGCATAAAACATATTGGCTTAGAGTTCCTGTTTTCATAAAACACTTTCTCAAAAATCAGTTGGAACTCTTCTCTGGCCTGTGTACCCGATCGACCGCGCCAAGCACCAGGTCGACCGCATACACTAAAACAGTTTCTCAAAAAATCTGCAGAAATGTCTCAGAGCTCAGTGTACCCGGTCGACCGCGCACAGGAGCCGATCGACTGCGCAGAGAGCCGTTGGCCAATATGACCGTTGGACCCGGTCGACCGCATGGTCATGGGGTCGACCGAGCCAACTAGCCGTTGAACAGTTTTTTGTATAAAAGTCCACTTTATTCCCTTCTTTTTCAAGGCTGTTGGTATGAAATCTTGGAACCATTTTGAAGCCTAAAGAAGGGGAATAAGCTAGGAAAGCTAGTGGCCTATTGGAAATCAAATGTTTGAGATTTAAAAGGTATATCTTTCAAGTTTACTTTGATTTTCATTCCATTTAAAATCATGCATGTTTAATTCTTTGTAATCTCATAATTGCATGATTTCTAGCTTTAGTTGAGGTATTTTGCAAACACAATATCACCTTGGAATACTAGATTGTTTTGCAAACATCCTTGTCTCAATCACATGTGTTTTTAATCTTTAAAACTTCATACAACTTGTGTAATATGTCTTTACAAGTTGTTTGAATTCTTCATGTGATTAGTTTATAACTTCAATCATCTTTTTCAGTGCTTAGATTTTCAAATGCATCAAGCATTCATATGTGAGCTTTCTTTTAGAAAATGATTGAAGTAAACATTCATACACTTTGAGCACACACATTTGCTAGTTGTTTGTGTATGTTTGTATCATGATTTAATCTTTCATATCAGCCTATTTAAGAGGCAAATGTATTGAGCTTAAATTGTATCTCTTTGAGTGTTTGTGTAGACACTTCTTTGAGAAGAAATCTTTATCTTGTGAAGGTTATTGCTTAGCCTAAGAAAAGCACATTGTAGAGGTTATTGCTTAGCCTTTGAAAAGCATCTAGTAAAGGTTATTGCTTAGCCTAGAAAAGTACATTGATAGGTTGTTGTTTAGCCTAGAAAAACATCGTTGTAAAGGTTATTGCTTAGCCTTTTGAAAAGCATAAATAGTGAAAATCCGGTGGTGTGTTGGTTCACAAGCCGGTAGTGGATGTAGGCATTGAGGCCGAACCACTATAAATCTTTGTGTGGTGATGTATGCTTGTGGTGATTACTCTTGTTAGCTTCCGCATCTTGTTTGATAAATCATCTTATGTGACTAGTTGTTTTTAAAAAAGTTAAAATTGGCCATTATTAGTCATAAAGTGTAGATCACCCCCCTCCCCCCCCCCAGGGTTAGGATCCCGGACTTTCAATCCAGAGCAAAAATGTTTTAAAAAAATGTTGACCCCTAAGATTTAGTCATGAAATTGGAACATATGAGTTTAAAGAGGACTAATATGTCAAAAATCCATGAATAAATGACTCTTTGTTGCAAACAAAAATGTAGGGCGGCGGCAGGTCCTCGGCAAGGGAAACTGTTGGCAGAGTTATACCTGGAGCCATCGCCATAAGAAGATTCTCAAGATGTTATCAGGAACAGAGGTGGGTTTCATAGTTGGATATCTTAAATTAATCTTTTTAAGGGAAATGTGAGAAGAAAGAAAGAGAATGGAGAAAGGGAAGCAGAAGAAAAAAGAGATAAATTAAGAGAGAAAGGAAACAAAAGGCATTCAAATCAGGATTGGTTGTTGAAATGCACACAGCTGGGTGACCAGCCCTCCATTTTGATAACATTAAGGTGTTGTTTGGCTAGTCTACTTTCCATATCTATTTGACTTGATTCAAGTTGATGTTCCGAGTAAAAGGTCATTGGGCAAACTACATGTAGATGTCTAATTCAATCAATTTTATTAGAACTTTTTGCCTCTTTTTTAAAAAGTAATTAATAGGTAATTTTTTTTAAAAAATAAACATAAATATCTAGTGCAACAAAAAAGTAATCCAATATATACCTTTTATAATATGATAAGTTTGCGGATACCACTTTTACTCTAGGACAAATTTGCGAGTACTACTTTTCTTAGAACACAACTTTCCCATGTGATGACATACCAAACAAGTCTATTTGAAAGTAGGTTTTAAGTGAACAACTCTATTTTGAGTAGAAAAGACCTGCCAAACAAGCCCTAATTTCATATATATAACAAGAAGCTGAAGTTTTGGACAATTACAAAACAGTTCCTTTGCAGTAAAAATTAAATTACAGCTCAGTCTCTATATGTGTCTCCTAACTACTTTCATTTCTTATTTGCGCTTGTTAGTTTATTACATTGCAAATTTGCAATGTTTTCTGGTGGGGTACTTGCGTCTATATCCCATTTCCATCCAACTGCGTTATCTACTCTGTCCACTAAATTCCAATGTGGTTTCTCGCTATCTCTTATAGACGAAGTGCAGTTTGAAGTGCAAAGTGCTGCATGTATGACGAAGTTTTCCTCGTCTTTACAGGTTCTTGCCTATGTTTCTCAAGTTCATAAAGTAGTACTTCCAGTGGGAGTGGTTGACAATGAGACCTTGACGATTGAACAGGTGAGCAGCAGTAAGGGGTTGGTTGTCTTTTACACATGCGATATGTAAATATAATTTACACATATAAATAATGAGTATTTAAGTTTTAAGTATGTAACGTTTACGCATGCATTTCTTTTTACAACGTTTGTCTAATAACACTATATTTTCGCATCAATTACACATTTAATTGATTTTTCTATGTTTGTTTCAATGATATATCTATATGTATGAAACGATTTTGTAAATGATACTTATTAATCATTAAATTATATTCTACTATAATGATATGAAAAGGAGACAAAAAAAGGTCTAATTTATATCAAAGATTTCATTTGCATTTTAGATCCTTTAAAAAAAAAAAAACATGTCTTTCAACATGAAATATACTTTTTAAAAATATACATTTCTATCCCTGATCACCTTAAAAAAAAATGCAATCCAACATGTTTGGTTAGGAAAATATGAGTTTTATATTTTGATGGTTACGAAAATAGGATTATTATTAATATTTTTATTAATTAATATTTAGTTCAATATTATCTTAATTTATTATTCAATTTGCATAAAACTTAACCCATGCATTTCACCAGCTTTATGATAATATTAATCAATTATAGAAATAGATCGTTTTATAGCAAGGCAAAAGAGAGAGAAATAGAGAGGTTACCTTCATAAAAGGGGATGAGAAGCAGGGAGGGTTTTTATTCATAGGTTTCATCGGTTTTGACGCATCTTCTATTATTATTTTGTAAATGCGTTGGAGGGGGTTTCGAATCCAGAACCTCTTTCACGAAAATTGTCCCAAAACCAAACCATCCGCCTCCAGCGGGTATTCTTGTGGCTTGGTATTCTGTTTTCCTACCGGAACATATGTTCAAATCTTGGTGCACCATTTACATATCTGATTTATATACAAGATGCGTAAATACTTGTAGACAAACATGACTAATGCGTAAATATTACACATATTCACCATTTACATACGTAAATGGGTGTAGACAAACGGCCTCTAAGAGGCATCAATGTTTACTTGCTAATCATTTTTATACACTTGCATGATTGCAAGTTCTGAAATCTTCCTCTTTGATCTTTTTTTTTTCTACAGGTTGAAAGAAATATGGTGAGGTGCCCAGATCCGGAATATGCTGAGGAGATGATTAGGGCCATCGATGATGTCCGCGTGAGAGGAGATTCTGTTGGTGGTGTTGTGACCTGCATTGTGAGGAACGTCCCGCGTGTAAGAATTCAACTCTTCCCAGTGAATGTAGGCCACAATAAGAATACTGTGGATCGGGTTCTCATTCTCATATGAATATTTCTGATATATATAACTTGTTATTGTATGATCAGGGACTTGGGTCGCCTGTCTTTGATAAGCTTGAAGCTGAGCTTGCGAAAGCTCTGTTGTCTGTGCCTGCATCCAAGGCATTTGAAGTTGGCAGTGGATTTGCTGGTATGTAACCAGTGTCAAATCAAGGCTTTAGAGCTAGCACTTGGTGAGCAACTTGGTCACCTTTGATTTGAGTCAAGTCAGCCAAGTCGCATGGGACTTGCTGGAGATAGACCAAGCCACACTAGAGTCCCACAAACTGAAAAACTGTATAGAAAAATTATTTAAAGTAAAAAAAAAAAAAAATAAAAATAGAAAATCATTTCTAATTATGAATTTAAGTAACAGGAGGTAATATTAGGTGGCTGATTGCATTTGATTTCCCATGCTTCGATCGTCCGTAAAATGTATCTTTCGACTTCTAAAATCAGAGCAGACGGCCCCTGAAAACCTCCAACAATTTCTAATTAATAGCGAAAAATTGGAATGGAAATTTGTTTTTTGACCATTTTCCATAAGGCCTCAACCGGAGGAGACTTGGGGTGCATCAACTCAGTAGGTGCCATGTCCAAGTTAACTTCTTTCTGCTAGGCTGATTTTTAAAACCATGGTGCCATTTAGTTAGAATTCGAAAGAAAGGAACAGAATGATTTTGTTCGTTACAAGTCATAGTTTTATAGTTTCAACTACTTATGGGGGACTCTTTTGTCTTCTAAATGCATTTTGTTCTCTTTTCCAATGATTTGAGCTGTTAACTGTTTTCCCTGATGCGGATCGTGCAGGTACTTTCATGACTGGGGGTGAGCATAATGATGAATTCTGTCTTGATGAGCATCACAGAATCCGAACAAGAACAAATCATTCTGGTGGGATACATGTACTTCTTTTCTTTTCTTATTTTAAGAGTAAGTTAGTTCTTCATTTTCTCGAAAAAAAAATTTACAAAAACTGGAGTCAACATCATCCAACAAGAATCTTAAATACTCTCAGGTACTTCTTTTCTTTCATTTTACAATTTTCCCTATCTGTCAAGATAGAACTGCTTCAAGCCTTTGGGGTTTCTGTACAATATTTTGCAGGGAGGAATATCGAATGGTGAAATCATCACTATGAGAGTTGCTTTCAAACCAATTGCTACAATTGCAGTAAGTGGATTTCTCACACAATTGTCTTATGTCAGGGCCTGTTTTGTTAGTTATGATTTTTAAGTAATGATCAAAAGGTTTAAGAGTCAGGATTAAAGGTGAAGATATAAACGTGGACACTGAGTAACCTCCCACCTAGAAAGAAAAATGATTACCCACCCTTCACTGTGGTAAATTAAATGGTAGAAATGTCATGATGCCGTCACTTCACCTTTGGCGCTTCATTCATCACCTATCTAATTCTCCTCCAATAAAGCTTGCTTTATTTGAATTCATAGAAATTCAATTCAAAGTAGGCAAACAGGCCCTTACATGGAATTGAATTCTTAGAAATTCTGAGGAATACATTCTTATCAAAGTGATTGAAATTGAAGAAACATAGGCAAAAATCCACAATAATATAGGGATGTCTCTGTGATATCGATTCCCGGTGGATAGGTTTAGGTAGTCTCCCTTGGCCTCTAGAGAGAGAGAGAGGGAGAGAGAGGATCGATCCACCAATGGCCATCAATCTCCCAGAAAATAATTACCCAGCCCCTGCTCGTTAATATTCCTATTTTACCATAAATTCCTAGGAACTTAGTTCCATACAAACAAACAAGCTCTTAGTGATTTTATTTTGATGTTTTAACATGATTTTTGCATCTAGGTTTCCCTCTTTTACATAACGTTATTGATTATTTTATATTTACCTTTTTGGATGTGCAATTGCAGATGAAACAACATACGGTTACAAGAGACAAACGTGAGATAGAACTTGCTTTACGTGGTCACCATGATCCATGTGTGGTGCCTCGAGGTTATTTTTTCCCCTCAACTTCCTTCGTTGGGTTGTTAAACTTGTGCCTTCATAGTGCCATTAATCTCCTATTACTTTTAAACTCTAAGGTGATGTTTAGCAACAAAATCCTCGGAAAAAACATTATAGATTTCCATCAAGTAATGAAAAACCCAAGTTTGACAATTATAAATTCCCGAGAATTTGGTCCAACGAGGATTTTTCAGGTCCAAAACTGCCCCATAGGATTTTGAAATCCTCAGTTTGTTGATTTACACATGAAACTAATTTTTCGCAGCTATATAGATCGATACACATCATTATCGATGTGGAGTCCCTAGCGAGGACATACTTTTCAACAAGGAATCCCTGTTTTAGGGGTAGGGAGGAATCCTCACATCTGTGGATTCTTGATGGCTTTCTCACCAACCTAATTTAAGACAGATTAGGAGTTTTGATTCCCTTAGAATGTGGAGAATCCAAACATGGAATCTTTATAAAGGAGTTTGCTCCTCATAAGCTATGATTTGAAGCAATCACTCTAGATTGCGTCTGTCTGGATTGGCTATCATCATTGGTTCACATCCATTGGTAAACCCATCCAGAAGAGACTTCCATTGATAACCTCTCTTTTAAAATTTCCAAAACATTCCTCTTAGGATGGTCATTGTGAATCTTACACAATTCTTCTAAGTATTGTGAATTGTTGGCTTTGCAGCTGTACCAATTGTGGAAGCCATGGTTGCCCTGGTTCTTTTGGATCAGCTAATGCTGCAGCGTGCACAAGGAGAGTTGTTCCCCATCAACCCAATTCTCCAAGAATCTGTCCTAGTTAAAATATGAGTTTTGACCTTTTCTCTTATGCTCCTCATCCATCAATGGCTTAGTATCAGCTGTACAACTAAAAAAGAAAGTTGTGGGATTGAGATGATGTTTTTGTTTGAATTGGATGCTAGATGTAGTGGGCATTGAGTGTGGGAATTTACCGAGATTGCAGACATTTTCATGTTAATTTGTTAGTGGAAAACTATCCCTATTATCTCTTACCTTGTTTCTCAATCTACTACTTGTTTTTGGACATTTTTCACTTTTATCTGTCCTTTAATTTACTAATTTGCGTATGTTTCTAAGTACTAGATGTTGCCTATGTTTCCAAGTACTAGATGCCTATGGGAAAGGAGTACTGGACATCCACTTCTAATCATTTCCCTTTTAAAAATTACATAAAGCCCATATTTAACAATTCCTAGTCCAACACAAAAAAAGAAAAATAAAAGACAAGAAAAATGTGAAATCCGTTTTATTTTACTCCACTCCTCATTTATCCAAACAAGCCCTCTATGTTTGATCAAAAATATAATATCGAATGTGAAACGATCAAGCCCGTAGATCCATTACTTCAATTGATACACCCTTTTTGTTTAATCAAAAGTATAATATCGATTGTGAAACGATCAAGCCCGTTGATCCATCACTCAAAGACCCTAAGTATAATCAAAATCTTCCATCGAGCACTATATAGTACCCCAACTGTACCTAAATCTTAAAAATCCAACCATGGACCCCAACAGCCCACCCTCATGTGCAGTCAACATGTGCTATCAACCCTCATATTGATATACTCTCTCTCTCTCTCTCTCTCTCTCTCTCATCCCTTCTCTTCTACCTACTCGATAGTTCTTGGGCTTGCTACTAGCTCTCCATCCCTTCTCAAATGTTCTAATGAGCCCCCAGCACTTCTAACTGTCAATAAGACTAGCAAAATTCCCCCTTACTTAGCACTAGCAAAATGCCCTCATATTTAGCATGGGCATTAGAATTCATACAAAAAATATCATTTAATTTTATTTTTGTTATTAAATTTTTAACTTTGATTTCGTATGTTTATATTTTTATAAAATCTAAAATAAATTTTGTCTCACACAAAGAATTTATAGCCTTTCTTAAAAACCACACAATTAAAATTTTAAATAAATAATAAATATGGAAAATTAAGAATTTTAGTAGAAACATGAAACATGAAATATGAAATATTGAGATGAAAAGAATTATAAGAAATTTAAAATATGCGATCTTCCAATTAGAGACATGCTTGGTAATGAGTTGGTTGGGTTCGGGATAGGTATAAAGGCTTTTGGACTTTGATCTGAGCCAAGTTTAGGACAGGTTTAGATTTTATTTTGTTTGACTTGCGAATTTGATAAAATTATTGACACTTACGTTTATCTAAAACTCGTATCATGACAACAAAGAAAAAAGAAAAAGTGATGATGGTTGATGGGGGACCAAACAAAGGGAAATGGAGATGTATTCCTAGGCGAGGGCAGGGGTGGGGAAGAGAGATATTTGAGTGCCATCTAATAAAGATGCTGAAAGTTTCACCTACAAAGGGCAGAAAGGTGATGGGATCATCTTTCTTTTGCTGCTTCTTTGGATTCTGCCCTTCTAAAGAGCTCCTTCCATTCTTTCCAAAAATCATCTCATCAAGGTCATTCATGACTTTATCTTCATCCCCACTCCTAGCGCGAGATCCTGCTGGTTTTCTGATAAGTGCCTCTTCTTTCCAAGCCCAAGGAGATTCATCTGGTTTGATGGTCATAGGTATCGTCACAGGAGCTGGTTGAGGTGGGAATTAGAAGTTAGTTGGTGAAAGGATTTCATTGCTTTGACATGAATGACTTAATTAAGGAATTAAAAGTTAATTCGTGAAATGACTCTTATGTTGGGGAGAGGCACTGAGTCAAGAAATTTGATTTTATTATATATATATTGTATTAATGGAGATTAAAGTAGAGATTAAGAGAATTAAAGAAGAGATTAAATTGGATGACATGGCATGAGGAAGCTGATGTGGCTCACAGTAAAAATAAATTTGATTTTACTATATATATTGTATTAATGGAGATTAAAATAGAGATTAAGAGAATTAAAGAAGAGATTAAATTGGATGACATGGCAAGAGAAAGCTGATGTGGCTCATAGTCAAAATAAATTATAATGGTCAAAATCAATTGCCTCTACTTGCCTAATTTCTTAATTGTAAACAGTCCCTTTCATATATATATATATATATATATATATATAAATGATTTCCACATGGATTAACTCTCAAGTTCTTCCCTTTTATTTTTACCTTCAAGTCCTAGTCAACAAACACCCCCTCTATAAAAATAGGGTCCCCTTTACCAATTGCAAGAGAGCCTCTCAAACAGTAACTGATCTGTTATTTAAGTTTCCAGTTCCCCTTTAAAAAGTAACTACAAAATACTCCAAAAGGGTGAAGTGAAAAATGAGAGAATTCTGGAGACACTAAAATACGAAAAAAGAGGTCCCCCATTCATTATTCACATATGTTGATTGACTGAATGCTCGTGGCTTGCATTTTTCATGCTTATTTCAGACTCAGGGGGCTTGATTGGGATTTTCGCTGCCCATATTAAATAGTAACAGGTGCTAAGCACGGGGAGGATCCACATGGTTAGGGTCTCCGCTCCATCTAACTACTTTTGATTATCTTTTTTTGTTAAATAATTACATATAAATATTGTGTCGTGCAGTGAAAGTTAGTTATTTGAAAAGGCAAAACCTCATGAGTTCAAATTCCATAACCTATACATTTTTAGCGTTTTACCAAAATGCAATAAAAATAAAAAAAAGGTCAAAATCTCATTTGCCCTCTTTAGGATGAGTTCCACCCATACAAACCCAGAGTAAAGATTTTCAACAAAACCACCTAAAGATACAACTGCCTTTTCTCAGTATAGATTATGTTAGTCACATTCAAAAACCGCCATGGCCGTGCTCAAGCATAAAGCATAAAGCATGAAGGGAGAGATCATGAGTTGCTAGGATTGTGGAGAAAATAAGATGAGAATTGTGCTGCTTTCAGGAGACGGAAGATTAAAAAGGGTGTTAGTCAGCTTAGCTATCATTACCAAGTAGTGGACAACATGTCTCACTATCACCACCCAATTAGTGGTGACGCCTGACACAACAGTACAATAATGGGTCTAATACTTAATGGCAATAAAATTATGTGGAAAGAATTTTAGTTACAATATTTATATTTTTCCAAAACTTAATTTTTATAGGAAAAAAGTTGTAAATCCTAGTATTATAATATATTAAGCAAGGAGATTTTGGATTCAATTTTGACTAACGGTTATGTAACTATTCATGCAACTACCCACTCATTTTTCCGTTAAATTACACATGTTTCGGTTGTTTCTACGTAACTATACCCTTTTTGCTCAAATTTCTCTATTTTTATTTTATCTAACTTGTCTTATGGAAACAGGTAAATCTTTTTAATATGTGATTATTTATTTTGCAGTTCAAGGAGATACCATGCTGAACACGGGTTATTAGGCTAGTAATATATTAAAGCAGAGGGCCTTGGATTCAATTTTGATGAGATTCTTTATCAAGCCACTAAAGATTACAAAAAAAAAAAAAAAAAAAGAAGTCATCACATTATGATAAAATTTCCACATATTTTATTGTCTCTTGATTTGAGACTTCACCTCACTTCACTCTATAAAATACCAAACAGTCACGTGACCTTGACAATAATTGTCTATCTTCCTTCATCGCTTATATTTTATTAGTACTTATTGACTATATACCTGAGTATCTTCATTCCATGGCAGTTATTTCATTGATAGTAGTGAGTAGCCCCAATTTCCTAGCATCTAAAACAATAAATGATGTATCATGATACCATGCAAGTGTGCTGATGAATAAAAGTCACTGTTTAGGACATGTTTCTTTACTGGAATTTATGACTAGAATTTAGGAGGTTGGAGTTTTTTTTTTTTTTTTTTGATATGATGTGACATCTTGTCCTCTGGCATTTGAAATACCGTATTACTTTCATTAAAGTTTCAAATTCCAACTATCTAAAGGACTTTTTGAAATTTTTGAAATTTCACTTTCTATACCATTGGAATTTCAAATCCTCCACAAAAAAAAAAAAAAAAGAGAAAAATTTAAAATTCCACTTAAAAGAATAAATTTAAAAAAAATTTAAAATTCTCTCGGATATAAATTTTTAATATTATGATAAAGAAACATGCCCTAAACTACAAACAAAAGTTGACCAGGCCAAGAGTATTTATTGGATAATTCTCCGACTTATCCAACTAGAATTTAAAGTTGATAAAGTTATTGTTTAGGACATGTTTCTTTACTGGAATTTATGACTAGAATTTAGGAAGTTGGAGGTTTTTTTTTTTTTTTTGATATGATGTGACATCTTGTCCTCTGGCATTTGAAATACCGTATTTCTTTCATTAAAGTTTCAAATTCCAACTATCTAAAGGACTTTTTGAAATTTTTGAAATATCACTTTCTATACCATTGGAATTTCAAATCCTCAAAAAAAAAAAAAGAGAAAAATTTAAAATTCCGCTTAAAAGAATAAATTTAAAAAAATTTAAAATTCTCTCGGATATAAAATTTTAATATTATGATAAAGAAACATGCCCTAAACTACAAAAAAAAAAAAAAAAAAAAAAAAAAAAAAAAAAAGTTGACCAGGCCAAGAGTATTTATTGGATAATTCTCCGACTTATCCAACTACCCCTGCAGCTTTAAATAATTAACTAATTGATTCATCAAAATCCAAAAGCATCCGTACCTGTTTAGAAAGTCAGTCTCAAATCTCAATACTCTCAAGTGGACCCAAAATTTAAACAAATACATACAAGAGGGATGCATTAAATGAGTGTCGGTGGGTTGCCTTGTCCGTCCTTATCATAAAGTTTTTAACCAAAAGAATCCTTATAAATAAGTCTCATCTTTGATGGGATTTCTCAGGTCAGTTGCAATGGGAAAATCTCTCTCTGTGCTCCTCATTCTCTTCCTGTGTTTTGCAGGAATGGCAGCATCATCTGGGGTGATGTATTTTTTTATACTAAATGCTTTCTCATGTGTAGTTCCATAGAGCATTGAGCATCATCTTCTAATCTATCATTAGTTTGCCCAAGCAATGTGGAGATTTTACATGTTTTATTTTGTTTTGTAGGCTGTTGAAGAGGGGTTTGATGTGAACTTGGTCTCTCTGCTTGGAAAGGTTTGAAAAGAAAATTCACAAATGCTTGTTAATAATCAATTGATGTTGAGGTTTTTCACTCTCTTTTTTTCTTAGTGAAGAATTTAAGAAACATACCTTACATTTAAGTGCAAAATTGTAATGTTATATTGCAGCATAAGCAAAGGCACAGGCATTCTGGTTTTTCTCATGGTGGTATGTATGATCTTGGAGCTTTTCTAATTTTTCTTATTCACTTTGTAATTGGTAATAATTTTATGGGTTTTGAAAATCATGTAGTCCCAACCCAGATCACAGGTCCAAAAACACAGGCTAAATCCATATGAATGTGGTCAGGTCTGATCTGGGCTTGTCCTGGCCCATCCCATTTTGAAATGTATGCTATGAAATGAAGATCCAAAAGAAAATATAGATTCGACCCATATTGAAGAAAAACTAATCTATTGATTAAGATTACTCTAGGATAAAAGGTATAGAGCTCTATGTGTGGCCCTATCATTCCATGTGTGGAGCCCAGGTGGGGTTAAACACTCTCCCATAGCCCTAATCCTAATCCTAATCCTATAGCCCTAATCCTAATCCTAATCCGTGGAAGAGTTTGGTTAAGATCTAACTCTGATGTCCGGCTTTAGAATCTTTATAGATATATCCTAGTCAAAGATGTGGAGAATCTGTCAGATTCAACTCAGATGTGGGATTTAAGAATCTTTATCCTAATCAGAGATGTGGAGGACCTGTCAGATCCAACTCACAAGTGTGGCTTAAGAATCTTTATTCTATTATGAGATGTGGAAAATCTGTCATGGCATCAAAACAAGGGTACTCGGCTACTTTTGAACTTTACTAAGTATTAATATAGTAAAAGTCATGTAAAGCATCTATTTTTCATATAAGCATGGTTTAAAATCTTACAGATATGAACAGGTATCAACTTATACAGCGACGATATTTTGCTGCGATACCGAGTCAAGTAAAATAAATAAAAAATATCGGCCAATAGCGGCCGATATGGTCAAAATATTGGTTTAACCGATATTTCGGCTGATATTACTGATATCTTAGCTTATATTTTAAAAATATCGGCCGAGATGGAGTAATGTTCCAAAACCTTGATTTTTTGTAAATTTTTCCTATTTTTTTATTTTTCTTCTCCTCTTCCCTCATCTCGTTAGAACAACCATATCTCCATAGTTCATTCTCTTATATATTTCCAACTTCCAACACTATTTCTTGAAGAAATCATTTTATTTAGTTAGAGAAAATCAAATTAACACCCTTATTTTTACTATTATGTGTTTTTTATTTTTTATTTTTGGATAAAGCATAAAAATGAATTAAACGATTATTGGCATGTCATTTTTGGGTTTGTGTCGTGTTATTCACTTAGATCTACACACTTTCATGCTAGATCTACTTATAAACATGATTTTGGGTGTAGAAAAATGATTTTTTTAAAAATCTTCTACTTAAAAAAAAATTGTTGGAGTATTTATGATACTAAATAGTAAAAACTAATAGCTTATTAATAATGTATAGATAATTATTATGTTATCTTTATTTTCTTATATTTTACACTAATAAATTGATCATGAGCATTAATAATGGTTGCATTATATGAAATACTGGAGAAGGCAGCGAACTGCGACACAAATATGACTCATAACTTAAGGTAACTGAGATGTTAATTTATTGTTGTTACTAATGGAAAAAAAATATTATTTTCCAGCATTTTCTAATATTTTGAATTTTTTTAGATTTTTTTGTGATTTTTTTTATTAAAAAAAAATTCACACCGCGACGATCGCGACGGACCGATATCCGCGACTAATACCGATATCATATCTGTTTTTTGGCCATGCCGATACTGCGACCGAGACCACGATTTTAAACCATGCATATAAGATGTCATGAAAGCACTTTAATTCAAAACTTCCTCCATCTTTTTCAAAAAAAAAAAAAAAAAAATCAAAAAACAACAACCTTTATCCACTAATAAAAAAAAAAAAAAAAAAACTCCACTTTCCCATACAAAAAGTCAAAAAGATTCCATAACAAACAACTAAAAGTAAAATACCATCATAACCCACTTATATTTTATTATTTCTTCAAAATCAACTTTACTTCACTTAATTCTATTAGTAGAGTTGACAAACTACGTATAAGTGGGTGAGGGTAGCCCACCCACTATTTTGTTGGAGGGGCGGACCCAATCAGGTAGTTGGGTTTTGGGTGCAGTTTTGACAACTCAACTATAGGCCAGTTTCAAGTCAGGTCAGGATTAGTTTGAATATGTCAAACCTAATTAAATTTCTGTTGATCCAAATTGGCCATCCCAAACCCCACCCATCCTTTCATATGGATTAGACATGTGTACTGTAGTATACACATGCCACTCACACATTGTCAACCTATCTTAATCACTTGTTTTAGACATGACTAACCTAAGCTATTGCTTTTAACTGTTGCAGAGTGCCCTGGTGCATGCTCTTTTAGGTGTTCAAAGACAGCTTACCATAAGCCCTGCATGTTCTACTGTCAGAAGTGTTGTTTCCAGTGTAAGTGTGTTCCTCCAGGCACCTATGGGCACAAGGAGGTTTGCCCTTGCTACAATAACTGGAAGACTAAGAGTGGAGGCCCCAAATGCCCTTAAGCTTGTCTGTCTCTAATTCCAAGTCTCAAGGAGAGACCTCTCCAACATTCTGTCCCTTACTGACAAATAATAAGTACTTATTTGAGCAGCCTTCTTAGCTTTTACTGTCTCTGTGGGAGGATGAATCAGTAAGATTCAATATCATAAGTTCTATTTAAGCACTTAATTTTGGCTACCCAAATAGGAGTGGAAGTTGTTTTGTCATTTGTACAAAAAGAGAGGTGGGCATAGTCAATGGGCTGTGCCTAGGTGTCAAAAATGGCCTAATCAGGGCTCCTATGGCTGGGCATCCCCGACTAAAAATGGGAATTTACATCAACCACCCATGGGTTTCTTTTTCTTTTTTTTTACAATTATTAATAGCCACCTACATTTCTTATTTTTACAAATGACCAGCAATGTTAAGTCTTAAAATCTGACTCAACCACTTTGACTCAACATATATTAAAATGCAGATAATATTTACGTTATTTAAAAAAAAAACGTGGGCTCAGCGGACTCTGTTGAAAGTCAAAATTAAGTAAGCATTTAGAATCAAAATTGAGATGGTCAAAATTGAAATTAGATCGGTCTAAACCAGAAGATTTCATATATAATAATAATCTCAATCAAACCAAAGATTTTAGCAATCATGCAATTAAAGAAATCAAGGAAACAAGATCTAGTGATTGATGGAAAGCTACTAAATATGGCTACTATGGACCCACTTTAATTCATGATGACATCCTAGCATCAAAGGCAATTTATCAATATCGTTATATGAAATCATTTCTCCTGTGTCTGTTTTACAGCAACAGCTAACAAGAGGCTGAAACAGAATATAAAATGAACGTACCCATTTTCTTAAAAGAACTTAAATTATTTCAAATACCGGTTCAATGTTTACAAGCCCTGAGTAAAATCTTTTAGCCATTCCAGAAAGCATATCAAACACAAACCAGTTCTGCTAATCAAATCAAACTTAGTTAAACACTCACATTAAGCATTATCAATTTCTAGTATAAATGTTAAGCATGGTACACAATCACAAACTTGTTCTGAGAACCTTCTGCAACAGGCAATTCGCAAGTGCTTTTCAGTGTCTCTGGAGGGTTAGAGAGAAATGTAAGAATGGTACAGTCACTGATTTCAGCCAAGATGCTTCTGCAGCTGCCCATTTGCAAGTGCTTTCAGTGTATCTGGAGGGGTTGAGGAGAAAATAAGTAAAGAACAATCAAGAAACCCGAAGAGGGAAAAGCACAATTCGAGAGAAAAAGGTGAATTAAGAAATATATATATATATATATAAATTGTGAAATAGATAAATTGTGTACCTACCATCAGAGCCACCAATATGCTCCCCATTGACAAAAACTTGAGGTACAGTACGTTTACCAACTAGATCCAGAAGAATGTCTTGGATTTCTGAACCATCATCTGTGCTTCAATACCATAAAATTATGTTAAAGAGTACATACCCATTAAACAACGGAGCTGCTCAATTTCTTTTCTCCTCATTTTTTGGAAACCTTTCTACTGTATGCATCCAATGCATGACATTAGAATTTCTTAAAAATTATTCGACTACAGTCCTTGAGGTGATGAAAGGAAATGGTAATTGAACAGTGGAAATCCTGCCACATGCAAGGGATTAGACCAGCAATTTCATGGATTGTAATATCATGGCATGCTAACACCACCATGACTTTTAATCCAACATAATTTTAAGATCTCTTGTGATCTCGTGTGACCTTAATTAGAGCAATTTGCAAAGTCATGAATTGGATATCCAAAGGATCTAACAGCACCAAGAGTAGGATTGAGAGGGAAAAAAATACAAAAATATTATCAAATATGCATAAACCCTTCAAATATTATCCAATGCCATTATCCACAGGGTAATGGGTTTTCCACTGTCACACTCACAATTCTTCTGGTAACATCAACAAACTTCGGCGGGGTTGGGCACATGTGGGATACAAGCATTCTTTTAAAAGTTGTATGAACAAGTACCTCGCAGATCAAGCTCCACAACAAAAGGTTTCTCAGATAATTCACTAAAAGCATGCTTGGCACGAAGAGAATACCTAGCAACAACAGGACAATACAACGTGAGCAATGGATGATTCCAAATACAGCCAGTTATAAAACATATACCAAAAGATCAATAACCGTCGCCAACTGGGAAACAAGAGGGAATAAGGACAACGCCACAAGTATATAACTAAAGTAATTTAAACAATTAAGGGTTGTTTGTTTTCTATGAAAATGATTCACATGAGTAAATGATTCACATGTGAATAAATTTTCATGAGGAAATGATCCATATGTGAAACACAATCCACTGATTCTCAATTTAACCTCTTCACACATGTGAATTTATATACATCCAATGGCCATATGTTCTTCACAAATTTCTAACAATCCATGATGGATCATAACCTCAAATTTGACTCTATAGCCGTTTAAGGCCTTTAAAAGATGATGAACGGTTCGGATCTTAAAAACGGAGCCCATAGAAGTCCAAAATGTAGATTTATTGGTCTGGAGTTTTTCACAAATTTCTCTCACAATCCAGGATGAATTAACCACAAAAAATTGAATCCCTAGCCGTTTTGGACCTTGTAAAAGAGATGGACAGTTCACATCATGGTTTAGAGGCCCACAGGAATTTAAAAAAAAAAAAAAGGCTAGGCATAAATCACGCATTCATCACATCGGGAATAGAACGTACATCCAATGGACATACATTTTTCATGAATTTCTTACAATCCACAACGAATCATGGACATACATTTTCCATGTGCCCCTACGGATTAATTCTCGGCTGTCCATAATCGAGTGTCCATTCCCTCAGGCTAAGGGCCAACGGCTCCTGGAATGGGCTGGGCTGGAGATACCCTGGGTTATAAAAAAAAGACAATAAACCGTTCGGATCTTGAAAAGGGGGCCCAAAGAAGTCCAGCATACAAATCTAATAGTCTAGAGTTTTTCACAAATCCCTCACAATCTAGGATGAATCATCTGTGGAGACATGAAAATGAAAGACCTTTTTTGAGGTAATTTTCATACCATTTTCATAGGAGATTTATTTATGCATGCAAACAACCATGAGCATGCGTAAATTATTCACGTGTAACACTTTCACACCCAAACAAATGACCCCTAAAGAATGCTAGAGGAGCAGGTTAAGAAACAAATCTCGAAGAGCATCCCTCCCAATGAAAATCTCCCCTCCTACCCATGATCCTAGAACTCTGATTTCCAGGTTCTAAAGGTAATTACAAGGGGAGCTTAGGATCACATGGCATCAGGTTAGACATCGTGCCATGAATTCGCAGGAAACTTTTCATGGGAAGGGATGCCTTCCTCCATTGAAGAAGCATGGGAGGTTAGAGGTGTTTTTAAGGCTTTCAACCATAGTCATGCTTCAGAGAGGGGATTTCTGTGCATTAGTCCCGAACGTGCTAATCTCCAATCTTTTTTGCTTTAATACAACCATTATATAGCTCCATCCCTAATGGTCTTGTGGATGTTTATACCTCAGGTGTTTCTCCTAGGGCAAAATTGTCTCAAGCCATCTCTGAGATTGACTCCTAACGCCAAACCCCCCAGAAATAACCACGTGCTCACAAACTGAATTCACCACTCTGCAGTGGTATGGAGCAAGCCCTATTTCCCTTATGTTGACGTGGGTTGAAAACATTGGATCAACTGACCATCTAATCAAGTTTTAGGGTTCTTTCATTGGCTCACTTGTGGGGCTTGCTGCAGTTAGGTATAAGCCCTATCAATCCACCCATTAGAGTGGACAGCTGCTGCTATGATTATGAAAATGAAGAAAGACAGTCATATTGATACCTTTTATTTAAGGATCTGAATCTGAGAGAAAGCAAATATGGGTAGAGCTGAACCTCTGATGCAGCTTGCAACCCTTTGGTAGGGTCATTGATCTATCTGAGTTGTTCTCAATTACTGTATTTCCAACGACAACTTGAGTCTACTATTGCATTAACAACTCCCTACCTAAAACGATTCCTATACATAGGGAAAGGTGCCTCTATCACTGTTTCAAAAGCAGCCTCTTTCCATGGGTAATGAGTAGCTTGCAGCTTGGCTGGCTAGAATGCTATCAGTCCTAGTTTTCAATTAGAAAGTCAAGCAGGTTGATCAGCAGTTCATATGATAGTCACTACTATCTCTGGTCAACCATAAATCAAAGAGCCCTGTCCTCACCATTCAATGGTTTATCTTTCTCCTGGCAAGAAAAACTAGAATGCTATCAAGGCTGGTTTGAAGAAAAAAAAAAACAGAGAATCAATGGTTAGGTTAGATCCTTATCCCTGCTATTTTTTACTCTTCAAAAAGCAGACAAAAAGGATGTCATCTTCAGCCCTTATTAATCAGTGGCCATGTTTTTGAACGGATGTAGGGAACTACTCATCTACAAACCAAACTCCCATATCAGATAGAAGGGCAGATTTGGAATCTCTGACTATAATGCATGTGCCCATATAGCACCATCCAAAACTACAATCGGCTAGGACAAATCACAAGGAACTTCTCCATTATTGTTCTGGTTCTCCATTCCTGGTCTGGTTGGTTATTCATCCATCAATACTGAACAGAAACCACGTTGACAGAACAAAAAAGTAATGGGTAGCCTTTTGGCCCTTGAAAGATTTTTCAGTTGAAAGCTAACATCAGTGAGTAGTGTTAGTAAGGAATCATGTTCTTCATTGGCAAGGAATGAATGCAAACCACCACCCTCAGATTCCTTCTTTCTGTTTGTACCTCACTATAACTTTCTAAATGGCAGGAGGATGCTTGTTTTTCAAGCCAACTAGCTGTCAATTGAATCTCCTCCTACTTCATCCTCCATGACAGACTCATCATTCCCAACGCCATTCAAAATCGGAGATGCATCTGATCCTGGAATTGATATGAGATCCCTCCCATAGAATACAGTAAAGGAAGTATCCCAGAGGAATCCAAGAAGAGATGGACAGGATTTCATGAGACCCCTCCACTACCTCTCTTCCACGTCTTTCTTCTTCCAAGCAGTATCTCCATCATCTGGAAAAGTGAGTAAATTGTTGTCTTCCTCAGAACCAGCCAACACATATTTTCATATAGGAAGTCGTCGCCATCATCATCAAAGCCTTGTCTCAACTATGTTGAGGTCAGCCAAGGAAGGAAGTACTACCACAAAAGAGCATCAGCAAAAAGAAGGTTCAAGGAGTTAGCCCTATTAACTAAGGCGCTTTTTCTTAAGTTATTGCTATTAAGACATGTAATATTGCTCTTCCTGTACCACTGTTTTTAAAGAGAACGACAGCAAGAGAAGAAAACAAGTTTTCAACTTTCTCTATCTAATCTTTGCAACAATTCCCCAGAGAGAGAGAGAGAGAGAGAGAGTTGAAATCATGGGAAAGAAAGTGTAGCTTTCCACAAGTGCCCGGATCTTCCCTTTTCCATCTTTGGTTTTGTTTCATGTTCGGATCCTTTTCTCAACCACTTAACAGAAAGGAAGATTGAATCCCAGATCCACCAGCCTTTGAACAAATAAATTTTCCTTTGACTGCGAGCAATACTAACTGGCTTTACTCGCTTATCCTGTTCCTGATCATGCAATCAAAGGAACAGTTAGATTAAACAAAGTTCTGTTTTGAATGACAAACTCTCAACCCCCTGCGTCTTCTTTGTTTCCAGCCACAGATAACCCACCTCCTTTCTCTCAGCCCCAACCACCTGATCTCACTAACCTAGGATCAGATATGGAAGTGGAAAATCAAGATAGTTTGGCAACTAAAAGCTATCAGGATGCATTACAGGTTCATGTTCAGGAGCAGCCAGTTCCAAGGTTCTCCTCAGGCATCCAGTGTATATCAGATGACACTACCATCCAAAAGGGTGTGCCAAGGATAACCTTTGAGGAGAATCAGCTTTTGGAAGCCAGGAGGGCCTGCATGCCGACTCTCATAGGTCAGTTCAGCCTGTTCAGGGACAAGCGGCTGCCGTTAAAGGTTCTAAAACAGAGATTACCAACATTACGGAGTCTACAGGGCACATTGGAGATACTAAGCTCCAGAATAGCTTCTTTCTTGCTATCTTTTCACAGGAGAGGGATCTAAAACGAGTCAGACAGGGATCCTGGACCCTTGTAGGACAACTGATGTCAGTAACCCAACCGGTTCATGTCCCTCATGATACCATTGTCAGAGAATAGGGAAGAAGATAACGAAATAGACTCCAATCAATCAAATGTGGCCAATCCATCAGGCTATCAAGGCCGTACCCTGCCACATCAATGGGTACAGACTCGCATTCTGGATCGTCTATGGCTAGCCACGAATGAAGGACCTCACCCTCATACGCAAAATCAGATACAAGGTCCATAAAAAAATCACATCTAAGGATTCAGAATCAGATTTGGTTAACCAAAGTATGATGGCACAGTCTAGATCTGAGGACATGGATGTAACAGGAACAACCCACACTCAGTTGTCAAATCAGAATGTAAGAGATCTCTTTGATCAGGAGATGATGGAGGTAGCCAAAAGTCAGCTTTCGAACAATCCCTCTGAGCAGATTGTGACAGCCTGTATGGATGGCCTTAACCAAGACCCCCTTCGCCATCCCTACCCCCTCAACTGATGCAACGCGGGTGGGAAGAATAGCCAACAGGCTATTCTCCAAGCCAAAGGGCTTAGGGTAGGTTGTCTAGGCCTCACACCAAAGATAAGGAAAGCTCATTAAACTCGCAAGAGAGAAACTCAGTAATTCTATTCAATCTTCAATGTTCTAATGAAAGGAAATTACATCTCTTTAAATAGTCTAAACAATGCTTTAACTTGGAAAACAAGTCGTACTAGGATTGGAAACTATCTAATTTACTGCTAAATCATAGCAATTACTAAAACCTAGGAAAGCTACTAGAATATAGACAATTGGAAACCGTCATTGGAGAATCCCTCACTACTGGGGCTTGCTGAACTTGGGCTTTCTGTTATAGACCTTCAGGCGGGGCCCAGTAGTCTAGTCTGCATCAGCTCTTTCCGGTTTGGAGAAACTCGACTCCGGTGAGTAATCAGCTTGGTACATCTCGTGATGCTACCCCCACCCACAAGCATGACCCCACCAAGCACCCTACAGGAAACCCAAACCTTTTAAATCCATCACCCCTTACCTCCACTCCTCCTCCCCCCGATCCCATGCATCCTTTTTTCCCCTCATCAAGTTTTTCGTCCTATAGCCATGCTTCCCTTTTCCGAAATCTAAACCCTAACTTTTTGTTGCGTCTCTCAGTTTCCTCTGAGGCCACAAGTGCAGAAGTAGCTGGTCACGTAACCAACAAACAGTCCCCACATAGTACCCACAATGGGGATTCTTCCCCCCATCATCATCAACTTTTACCCCTTGCCCTAGCAATTGTCCAACCTGTATTTTCTAGACCCCCCGGCACCATTTTTACCTATCCTCCCACCTCCAACGCCTTGGTTCCTTTCAACTTGTTTGACACCTCCACTTATGCCGCAACAAACGGGGACCATTTTGAGTTCTCTGCCAACCTGCCGACTTTGAACCCATCTTCATTCCAGACCCAAATGTCCTAGGAGGATTCAATATCTCCACGCATCATGCAAGACAGGAACTCAACCACCCAATGTTCAAGGATAGACAAAGTAGCGAAATCTTGCAGCTGGCCGGACCTGAGCAGGGACCTAAAAAATTTGTGTTTCTACAACCACTAGGCCATGGTTCCCACTCACCTTTTACCGAAAGAATACCTTTCCATAATGCAGACGACTTTATTGTGGCTTCCTGAACATCCCACCCACGTCTATATTTTCTATCCAGCACCTGTCTCCACAACTCGTTCGTTCCATCTCCTATCCTCCACGGCCACTTACCCAATAGGGCTTGATTCATCTACTTGAGAGGTCTGATTTCCAATCCCCCACATTTCTTAGTTTTGCAAATAGAATCCCAATCCACCAAGTGAAACTTCTTCCGGGGACTATTTCCATACCATAAGAATTCTCTCTGCAACCTTTCTAGTCTCTTGAATACTGAGGTCAAGCATTTAAATAGGGAGAAATAGTAAATTGGCAAATTTGATATTTCCACCAATGGACAAATAGTTAGCTTTCCATGCTGATAGCTTTCTTTTGACCCTCTCCACTATTGGGTCCTACATTGATTTAGTAATCCGACCCAAACACAAAGGCAAACCTAAATACAGGGCAGGCAGCTCTCCCACCTTACACCCCAGGATAACAGTGAATTTACGAAGCACGGACTTCTCAATTCTTATCCCAAACAGCTCCCTCTTGAGGAAATTAACCTTACGCCTTGAAACCGCTTCAAAGCAAAGGATTGTGGCTTTGACATTTCTAATGTAGTCTTCGTTTACTCCTCAATAACACTATTCCATTGAAAAGAAACAACAAACCAAACAAACCAATCTTTATTGAATAATAACGGACTACTCTCCTAATGGAGGAATTACATATTTATAGGAAGAGTTGGACATCCCCTTTCCTAGTAGGACTCGGTCTTCCTAAACAATAAAGGAAATTATCATTAACTTGCTTAACAATCCAAATAAAATAAAACTCCTAATGTAAAGATTTTTAAATAAAGCAAAACTATCAAATAAGACTCCTAACTAACTTAAACTCTTTAATTAAATGAATGTCCAGTTGGGTCAATGGACTCGGCCCAATGGATTGGCCGACCCATGGTCTAGCCTGCATCAGTATACCTTGTCCGTGCAATACTACACAAAAGAATGGTGACAAAGCACAAACAGGGCCCATAAAGATAAAATTCAAGCGACAGGAACGTTACAAAAGGAACAAATGTATAAAGACCCAGCCAAGCATCTTTATCTTTCGGTGCTTAAATACATTGGTTCTAAGACCAGATTTGCCCCAGACTTTGTTGACTTCCTGATGGAAGGAAAGCTTCAGATTCTCCACAAGGCTTTTCATTATGAAAGGTAAATTAGTATCTATTTCTACCGACATCACCTTGAGCCCTTAGTATGCTTTGCACTCCTTTGGATTCAATTTTTCATTGCATGTCTCATCTAAGTCTCTGCATCTAATGTTTCTCTTTCTCCATGTTTAAGTCTAAATAAAAATAAAAAATCTCGTTCTTTCTATTTTAATAGCGAATTCTCCTTACATCATCATCATAAAAGCATTGTCCCAACTAAGTTGGGATTGACTACATGAATTTTGTTTCTCCATTTTGATCTATCCTAAGCCAAATCCTTAGATAAGTCGCACGTCTTTAGATCCATTTTTACTACCTCCATCAACGTCCTCTTTGGCTTACCACTTCCCCTTGGTGGGCCATCAACTTGCATAGCCAAACTTTTCCTTACCGGCACCATTGCCGGCCTACATTGGACATGCCCAAACCATCTCAAGCGGGTTTCTCTAATTTTATCCCCTATTGATACTACCCCTAAATGCTTTCAAAAGCACTAATTTTTTAATCTATCCTTTCTACTTTTACCACACATCTACCTCATGATGCAGGCCCTAGGGTTAGGGCTTGCGGTGGTAGTGCTAAAAGGACAATGGGTGCCAAAGCACGTGTCCGAAGACATAATCAATCTCCAAAGAGACAATAATGAGGACGCACCTCAATGGAAAAACCCAATTTCATTAATCAATTATCTAAGAAATAATTCTCTACAATGCCATATAAATGGGAAAAATGATACAAAAATCTGTGAATGCAGAATGTTCGAAGGCTTCAGAGTGGCTAGAAATACCCCAGTTATTAGCCACTTGCGGTATGCTGATGATACTCTCATATTCTATGGCGCAAATGAAGCTCAGGTTAGAAATGTTAAAGCCACTATCCCATGCTTTGAAGCAGTGTGAGGGCTAAAAGTCAACTTCTTCAAGAGTGAGGTGATTGGTCTACGTATAGAGAAGCCCCTTCTCCTTAAAGCGTCGAGTATTATGGGCTGCAAGATTAGAGATCTTCCTATTTCGTACTTATGGATGCCTTTGTGCTCAGGGCAGGTTACTAAATCTCTTTGGAACCCAGTTGTGGAAAGGGTAGAGAGAAAACTGTTTACATGGAAAGCAAATTACCTATCTATAGGTGGAAGGGTAACCCTCATCAAATCTGTCCTCTCCAACTTGCCAGTCTACTACTTCTCCATCTTTAGATGCCCGACCTCAATTATACAGAGGCTAGAAAGATTGAAGAGAGAGATCTTATGGCATAGCACAAGGTCTCAAAAGAAAATCCACTTGATAGGTTGGGAATCCATACGTAAGCTGAAAGAAGAAGGAGGGTTGGGAATTAGACCCCTCAAGAAGATGAATCAAGCCCTCCTGGGCAAATGGCTATGGAGGATTGGAGACGGTTCACAAGGTCTTCAGAGGCAAGTGCTGGAAAGGAAATACAACCTTCCAAGACATGGGTGGGATGTTCAGGATCCACCTTGGAACTCATCTACTATATGGAAATGAATCCTTTCGGTCAAGGGACTTTTTATGGAGAACATTAGGTACCGAACTGGATTGAGGGAGAGGATCCTTTTTTGGAAAGATAGGTGGGGAGGTGAGGATGTGCTCAATTACCAGACCTATTTAGCTATGCACAAGACAAGGAAGCAACGGTCAGCTTTTATATGAGTACTATTGGAGGCCAGAGGGTTTGGTGTCCCACTTTTCGAAGGAACTTGAAGAACAATGAAGAATCCTAGTTCATTGATCTCCTTAATTCCCTGAACAGCTTCACCATTCAAGACAACAAAGAAGATGAGAGGGTGTGGATTGCCTCTAAGAATGGATCATTTTCCGTGTCTTATTTCTTTCAGACAATCCTAAACAATCCTAGGGATAGGAGCGGAGTGTATGGCATTTGGAAGATGAAAGCTCCTCCTAGGGTGCTTGTATTTGGGTGGCTTGCTCTTAGGAAAAGGATCCCTACTATGGACCTTTTGAGGAAGAGAGCGATGTCGATACTCGATAATGAATGGATGCCCGATGTGTTTGAAGGACAAAGAATTCGTGGACTACCTCTTGCTAAATTGTAATTCAGCTCAAACTATATGGATGGCTATAATAGGAGGGTTTGGTTGCTGTTGGGCTCTTCCTCATTCTCTCCCCTTGCTTTTCCAAGCTTGGAAGGTTCCAATTGGGGACCCGAAAGGCAAAGTGATGTGGCGGTTGTCTTTCCTAGCGGTGATTTAGACGATTTGGACGATTTTGAAGGAAAGAAACTCAAGATGTTTTGAAGGAATTGCAGTTAATGAAAGCAAACTGGTGGAGAAATCGAAGTTTTTGGTAGCGTTTTGGGTGTCTATTCTCCATTCTGTTAAGGAATACTCTTTAGATCAAATTGTGTATCACTAGAAAGAGGTGGCCTTTTCTTTGTCAGGGCCTTAGTTTGTCATGTTTTGTTTTCTTCTGCTTTCAGTACTTTCCTCTTGTCTTGTTTGCTCTTTTTAGTGAAAGTTACCATTCAAAAAATATATATAAATAGAAAAACACAACTTAAGCTCTAAGAAACCTAATTAAAATAGGAAACCTAATTCTAAATAACATACTTTAAATAAAATCAGAAATTAATGACCTATAATTAGTTAATGAAATAACCTAAATCTAAGCGGGCCCAACACATGCGGCCATGAGGTCTACACTGCATCAGCTCAACATTCTCATCTCTACTACATCCATTTTGTGGAATTCTCCTAACATCTCATGCAAGAATAGGAGTTAATGTGCAAGACTTATACCATTGCCTTGACCTTGACATGTAGAAAGTTCCTTACGTTAAAGAACCTTGGATGAATAAGGGATTTGTGTCAGCAAGAGAAGATGGTCTAATTAGTCTTAGAAAAGATCATAAGATTACTTTCAAAGAGGGAATATAGGTAAAGGTGCTCATGGACCGGGCCAGCCTGAGCCCAACTCTGGCCCAACCTGCATTGGGCCAGGCTTGGGCCTTATGTTTTAGTTCTCAAGTTGGGTTTGGACTTATTATTTTGACCCATTTAATTGATGGGCCATACGATGAAATTATGGAGAGAGTTATTGAGAGAAAACTAAGAAGAACAACAAACGTTTCAGAGAATCAATTTGGTTTCATGCCTGGAAGATCAACCATGGAGGCTATCTTTCTCCTGAGAAGGTTAATGGAACAGTATAGAGAAGGTCTGAGAGATTTACATATGGTGTTCATTGACTTAGAGAAGGCTTATGACCGGATTCCTAGGGAGATTCTATGGAGAGTACTGGAAAAGAAAAGAGTCTATGTCACATATACTGAGGCGATAAATGATATATATGATAGAGTCGTGACATCTATAAGAAAGAATGGCGGAGAGACTAAAGAATTTCCTATTACGATTGGTCTACACCAAGGCTCAGCGTTAAGCCCATACTTGTTTGCTTTAGTTATGGATGAGATTACAAGACATATCCAAGATGAGGTGTCATAGTGTATGCTATTTGCAGATGACATTGTTTTAGTGGATGAGACGAGAGAGGGAGTGAATACTAAGCTAGAATTGTGGCAAAAAACATTAGAGACTAAAGGATTTAGGCTAAGTCGATGCAAGACAGAATATATGGAATGCAAGTTTAGTCAAAGTAGGACACCTGGTGACATAGAAGTAAGTTTGGGCACACAAAAGATTGTAAAGAAAGAAAACTTTAGATACCTTGGATCTATGGTGCAACAGGATGGAGGGATTGATACTGATGTAAGTCACAGGATTCAGGCCGGGTGGACCAAATGGAGGAGTGCTTCGGGCGTCTTGTGTGATCTGAAAGTCCCCCTCAAGGTTAAAGGAAAGTATTATAAGGTGGCGGGACACCCAACGTTGTTATATGGATCAGACTGTTGGGCAGTAAAGCATAATCATGTTAAGAAGATGGAAGTTGCGGAGATGAGAATACTAAGATGGATGTGCGGGATCACAAGGAGAGATAGGATTAGGAGCGAGGAGATTAGGGGCAAAGTAGGAATAGCACCGATTGAAGATAAAATGAGAGAAAATCGACTGAGTTAGTTCAGTCATGTTAGAAGGCGTCCAACGGAGGTACCTGTTAAAAGGTGTGAAAGCATGGAGATTACCAGGAGTAGGAGAGGGAAAGGGAGACCCAATAGAAGTTAGAAAGAAACTATTAAACATGACCTTGCCTACATGGATCTAATGGACGACATGGCCCTAAACAGATTTGATTGACGTCGTCAAATCCATATAGCCAACCCCACCTAGTGGGAAAAGGCTTGGTTTGGTTTGGTTTGGTTTTAATTGATGGGCCGAGCATGGATACAGTGGTACAGAGCCCGAAGCCCAACCTAGCCCAAATGTAAAAATAATGGCATGGAGAGCTAGAGAAGGAACTCGAACAAGTGCACTCTCAAACAATGACACATGCACAAACCATCTAAGTTACAACATGCTCAGCAATCAGCAACAATAAACCTTTTTTTTTTTATTATAAATGCAACTCATCAACCCCCCATACTTTGAGATGGTCGAGCTCGGGCTTATTCTTTTTGAGCGGCCGGGCTCCGGCCAGCCACTTATGGAGCAAGTCAAACTTGGGTCTATAGTTTAGAAGTTGGGCCAGGCCTGGATATTCTTCAGCCCGGCCCGACCAAGCCCATGAACATCCCTAAATGTAGGGCTAGTCAACCAACTTACTAAGGATGGTTGAACCATTCCCTTCTCCCTGAAATTATGTGATGTTTTCCCTCTCCAATGGAATTTGATTTCTCCCCATTGTGCCAGTTGTGTTATGAATGTTTACGGGTGTTGATCTTGGGAGCCAAACCAGGTCATTTTAAGCTTCGCCTTGGATTCAGCCTTGGGTTTAAACATTTAAATCCAACTACTCTCCAACGTCTTTTTTTTTTTTTTTTGGTTAACATATGATGCGAAGAACCCACAACCTCTAGGTTGCAATAGTGAACACCTTCCACTGTGCCAGGAGCACACTATCATCAATCTTTTAAATTCTATTTTCTTAAGATATCTTAATCCATTTTCTACTTGCTAATATCAATGATGATATTTTCATGGCCCGTAACACAATAGAAGCCCTCTAACACAATAGAACAATGAAGTCTCATATAAGATTAGTGGTCATAGAGGTAGAAGTTTTTAAGGTATACATGCATCATGAAATAAGTTAGAAACAAGTGTTACTCAATATCAAAACAAGGTCCTAGCTACCTCTCAACTATTCCAATTCCTTGCATATTAATGTATTTGCACAAATTCAAACAGCAAAAAGTAGTGAAAAAGATGCAAGGAGGAATAGGGTTAAGAGGCACCAGAAAGTCACAAAGCATATGCAAGTACATGTTCCACAATGGATGATGGAAAAATCACTCTTCATACTAGAATAGCAATACAATCCTAACAATGTGCAACCAGTCCAATGGTGTTGGTTTTTGGGGCACAGAAGATGATGACTAGGAGGAATGGACAGGTGGACACATCCTGCTTCATCATCAATCACTAGCCAAAGGGATTTTAAATGCTCAAACCATGTTTTGTTTTGAGTCCTTGCTGCTTAAGCACTAGTGATCTAGAAACAAAAGAAACGAAGGAGAAAGGAAAGGAGCACTCACGGGCAGTAGGATTTGGAGAAGATGGCAATCCTATTAGCATATATGACATTTTGTACGAAGGCAGATGCCGAATTGAGAGCAACAGCAGAGTTTGAAGCTGAAATTACCAAAATCACTATGAGAAAAGGACCGAAGCCATATGAAGTTGGAGTCATCTCTCCCTCTTCTTCAAGGATTCCCTTCTTGTTTGATGCTTATCTCGGTAACACAAAAGAATTCCTCTACTGGACTTTCTGCATGCTTGTCTTTTAATTATAGGAGGTCTGATGCTTTCCAAACTATTCTTCTGTGGATTGAAAATGGTCGGAACTGCAAAAAGTTACAAATGCGCATGGAAGATCCAACCCCACCTACACCATGCATTCGAGATCCACTTCTTGGATTTGCTATTGAATCTTGAGAACCACTTGCACTGGAAGTCTTTATTGTCTGATCAAAGGTGACAAAAAGAATGGGTGTATCAACTACAACAGAAATAGTCCAACCATAATTAAGTCTTGAACCCTCCAAACTTCCAGGTCAAGATAACAATAATGACAAGATGGCTCTAACCATGTCATCATCGGTAGGGATGCACATGGGTTGGGTTTCAGTTTTACTCAGGTTGGATCAGGTTGGACCCGGATCCTATTCCTTTTACAAGGTCCAGGTCCAAAACCTGACAAAAATTCCTCAGGAAAAACCTAGAACCAACTCCGATTATGTTCAACCACCCAAAGGCCTTGAACCCAAATCCATGTGGATCCTAACAAAGATTAAGTAGATCACTATACCAACCAGAGACGATTTCTAAATAGGGTCACAGTGATCCAGATGAGTCAGTTCTCTAGTAGCATTATCAAACAATCTACATGATTTTGTTTCAGCATTTAATTAGTCACTGTGTTAGAATCTTTTATCCTCTTGGATAGTGGCTCAAGTTTAATAATAATAAAAAAAAAAGAAACTGACATCCAGACTGCAAATAAATCAGGACAAGAATTTTCTCCAGCAGTGAATCTACACAGCATGGGTGTGAGATTCTCAATCCCCGCCATTCATGCAGACCAGGTCCCTACATTAAAGGCAAGGGCTGATTTGCCCGCAGCATGCCTGCGCAACTCTCATAGAAGACCAATTTTCCAGCACCCAGAAATGTAAAATAAAAAAGAATAGCTGCAAGACAACCCAAGAAAAATATGAACTATCTCATACTATTCCTGAATCCGGATCACTGACATGAGTAAAACCATGACCCATGAACCATGAATTTCAATCCAGTAATCCAAGTACCCTAATCCCAATTGCAGCTCCTGAACCCAACCATTAAATTTCTTTAGCTAACCATTCATACCAAAACCTCGACGCGTTAGTAGATACAGGAGAAATACTTTTCAATACTCCCCCTCGGGGTGGAGCTCACTCCTCAACACCAACCCCTACTAAGTTTTGGAGACCCAACCCTACTCGCACCCCCATCAGATTGTAGAAAGCTATAAAGAACATGAAAAGAAAAAAATATAAAAATGGAAAGATAAGGAAGAAACTACAGGCATAGCAGAAATTAACCCATTTGTTTGAACCTATTGAATTCCTAGGAATCCAAAGTAAAGCCTTCCTATCTTTACGTACAAAAAATCAGAGGAATAAGGTTAAGGAACATTAAATGGTCTCTCTCTTTTGGTGCCAAACCATTACCCTTTTGAAAAGCAAATCCTATGAAAGTGAGGCAGCACCTCTTTATCATTCCTTCACTAAAGCAGACTTTACTATCAATTCCTAGGAGGAAAAGAGGCCCTAAAGAGACATTTTAAAAGCTTTCCATGATTTCTCTAATCTTTTCCTGATTTTAAAAGCAGCTGCTCTCTTCTACAGCAGTAAAAATTAGGGCACAAGACCAAATTTGTTCACTGAAATTCCACGCCAATAAGAAAAGATGGTAAAGTTTGGGGGTAAGTTTCAGAAAATCTGATACAAACCTCAATAAAAGGGAACTCTGAAAAAATGTTAAGAGAGAGATGATTACAGGCAGCGTCTTCCCAGACAGATTGGCAGTCGGAATGCAGATTGAACAAAAATGCCCCACCGAGAACGTGAGGGACAGCCGAAGTGGCCAATGGTCATAGAGCCGGGCATCGACTCCTGGCCCTGCCACAGAGCACGTGCCTACCAACTAGGGTTGAACTTAACAGCAAGAGGAAGCAATGCCAACTACTAAGCAGCCTATGAAACAATTCCAGGAATTTTGCGCTTTACCAGTTTAGTAGAAGTGGAACAAATTCTCTATTTTTCAGATTAGGGGTCACGTCAAAAGCACGTTTTTTCAAAAATCCCTTCTAAAAAAAGAGTAAAAAACCAATTTTCTTTCTCTACTAAAAAAGAAAAAAAATTACACTTTTTTATACAAAAAGTAGAAAATATGTTGTATTATATCAAACAACTAAAAACTAAATACCATCATAACCTACTTATACTTTTTTCTCTCTTGATTTGATGTTTTATTTCATCTTTATTTTACGGTAAAATTACCAAACCGGCAGGGCCTGTTTATTTATTGGAATTCTAAGAATTCATGCCTGGAGGTTATTCGGAAATTCCAAATGCTGGAATTCTAAAATGCAAGTGAATTACGTCATTTCTAAATTCTACGTTTCATTTCCATTTGAATTCTTGCTTGAGAAATTTTATATCTTTGAATTTCATAAAACTCTTGATTCATTGCTACATAAATTATAGATTGGAATTACACATTTTATGCATTGTAGTACATGGGACCTACCTTTTGTGGTTGTGAACTTGGGACCCAACTGTAAGAATTATAATGTGAATCCGCCTTAGGTATATGTTACATAGGCCCATCTTTTAGTAACGAAAGTGTGGGGCCCAATTTTAGAAACTTGAACATGAACCCATCTTGATAGGAATTGAATGGGCCCAATTTTTATAATTGTGAATATGGGGGCCCACTTTATTGTTGATAGGAGGGTTCACAATTGGGTACCGGAGTTCCAACCAAACTTCTCGGAGTCCCAGAATTATAAAATGCTCTCGAAGGGGCTATCATTTTGGAATTCCACCCTTTTGGCATTTGAAAATTATCTCTACATTGAATACTGGGAATAACATGAAAAGAACATTGAATTTCTGATAGGAAATCTTGAATCCACAGACGGCCTGAATTAGGTTAGGATATGCTTGTAAAGAAATGCTGAATTAGCCTGAATTCTTGAATCCACATTGAATTCCTGTCAGAAATGCTTGTAAAGAAACAGGCCCTAGGCCTATTTGTTTGCATTAGGTGAGGAATAGAAGAGGATAAGAATATTAGGTTAGGATAAAGTTAAAGAGGAGTGAGTTGAAATAAATTAGTAGATGAATTATTTTTTATGTGTTTAGATGGTTGGTGTAAAGCAAAATGATTTTGATTTGTATTTGATAAGACAAAGAGAATGGAGAATGATTTACCCAGCTAGGTTGACCTATTTACTTTACTTTTCTGGGCTAATGTAGACAAATACTTCACGGGGTATAGAATCTAACCGTTTGGATTTATTTCAACCCTCCTTTACTTTACTCTTTTCCAAACAAACTCACCGACCAGATGAGAAGGCCCATGCTATGCCCCAGCCCAAAAAATTAAAATATATTAGAAGTTGTGCTTTTCTTTAAAATATTGTTAGAAAGAAAATCTAAATGAACAAATATGATATTTTTATAAAAAAAAATGTACTCATTTTATATATCAATTATCATTCTTAAAATTCAATATATGAAAGTTTATTCAGAAAGAGAAAGATGCAGTAGGAATCATATAGTAATGACACTAAGCTTGACATCTAGTCAGCCCGGCAACTAATGGTTGACGGTAAAAAACTAATAATAATAATCACTTCACAAGTTAAAAAGAAACATGATTTCTACTGAGAGCTGCTAATGCGACACCCCCACGTCCCTTTATTTTAAGACCAATATATCCATGTGGTATTATTCATAATTTCATACTTCACCCAATTTCTCTCTACACTCACCCACGCCAGTCCAGCCACCACCGTCCCCTCCAGCAACACCACCGAAGGGGGAGAGAGACATGGAGAGGGAGAGAGAGAGTGGGCAACGGCGGCGGGCAAGGAGGGAGGGAGAGAGGGAGGGAAGAGAGAAGGAGCGGGAGAGATAGGGATAAGGAGAGAGGGCGGCGGCGGTGGAGATAGAGACCGGAAGGGAGAGCGGGCTGCAGGGCGAGGTAGGGGCTGCGGGAGGGGAGTGTACAGAGAAACTGAAGGTGAAGAGGTTTTGGTAATTTGAGAAAAAAGTGATATGTAGAGAGAGATTTTGGCAATTTTTTTACTTAAGTGGTGTGTGTAGAGAGAAGGGATGTGGAAAAAGAAGTTTTGGGTGTGGCATTAGCAGCTCTCTTTCTACACAGAACATTAATTCTTCAAATTAAGGCATCAGCTCGAGAAATAGGCATACCGTTGGATGATATCAAGAGTAGACCACTGTTTGGAAGTTTACTAGAAACATTTCTAGGCAGAATATTAGTTCTTCATAGATAAGGCATCAACCGGAGAAATAAGCATATCTTTGAATGATATCAAGAGTAAACCACTATTGGATAGTTTACCAATCAATCCTTCGGACCTGTTTGGGAACTTTACATGTAGAGTGGAGTGAAGTAAAGGCTCAAATAGTGAAAGAATAAAATATAAGTGGGTTATGATGATATTTTTTCTTTAGTTGTTTGGTATGGAGTATTTTTTAGTTTTTGTTTAAAAAGTTTTTTTTTTTTTTTTTTTTTTTTTTTGTGTGTGTCTTTTGCTACCTAGAACTTACCTCTCTCCCATCTTAAGACTTATGAATCCATTGAGAGATTTTTTAGAGTTCAGCATTAAGGGTATTTGGGTTGATTGTTCAAGAAGAGGATTTCTTCTATTCTCCATTGCTGATTGCAGCACTTTGAGAGGCATCAAAGTGTGGTTGGTTCGAGCATGGTGAAGGTGAGCGGCGAGTCATCGGCAAGACCATCGCATTCCTTAGGTTAAGTTGCAACTAGGAAATGTTTTGTGAGTCCTTGTAACTTTTTTACATAGTGCTTGGTTTCCATTGGTCTCGGTGATCTGACATGTGGTTTTTCCCAAGTAGGGTTTTTCACGTAAAAAATCGTGCCTCCTTCTTTTGTGTGGTTGATTGGTTGTTTGCTAAATTAGATTAACTTATTGGCTTAATTGAAATCTAAAAGAGAAATTGATTTGGGACTTAACCCGTATTAGGGTTCTTTCACTTTACTTAGTGAAGTTCAGGAAATTAAAGATATCCTAGAAGATTATAGTGAGGCATCAAGGCAGTTAGTAAAATTTAAGAAGTTAGCTATTTATTTTAGCAAAGGTTCTTGTAGAATTAGATGCTATAATATTGCTAAAATATTAGGTTTTAGATTCATGCACAAGAATTAAAGATGCTTTGGAAATCCCCTAATTTTAAATAAAAATAAGGCACTAATCTTTGAGAATCTAGTCAACAAAAAATGAAGGTAAAATTACTAGATGGGAAATTCCTCTTCTCTCACAGGCTAGATGAAATACCCTTATTAAGTCAATGGTCTTGTCCATTCTTATCTACACTATGGCCACACTCAAACTTCCTAAAAAGACCATGAATCAAATTTAGAAAATCTTGGTGGGGTGATCATGATGGAAAACAAAGATCCACACCATAAAGCAGAAATAAGTTTACAAACCAATACGTGAAGGGGGCAGAAGGTTAGAACTCTAAATGTAATAACTTAGCCCTCCTCACCAAGATTTGCAGGAGGTATCTCCAAAAGTACATCCTTCATGCTCTAAGGTTCTCAAGGTTAAATATTGCCCCAACAAATTTTTATTGGAGTCTAATTATTGCCCCAAAAATAATAATTCTTAGTTTTGGAAAGGCTTTGTGGAGGCCCTTAATATTGTCAAAGCAAACGATTGTTGGGCTGTGGTGATGAGGTGAATATTTCAGCCTAGAACTACAATTGGATTCCATGTGGCAAAAGTCTTTAGGAGGCCAGTTTTAGTCATCTCAAGCCCAAATATCATTGTTAGAGACTTATGAAATCAAGATAAAAGAATGGGATGTACTGAACACTCAAACTCTCTTTAAAAATCTCGGGGATGCCGATGACATTCTTTGAACTTATATTCCTTGTACTAAATTCGAGGATAAGAGAGTTTGGCCCTACACTAGAAATGGCCAACTCACAACTAGATCGGCTTATAGAGTTATTTTAAGGAATGCATTTTATGAAGGTTGTAGATGCAGTGGAAGCACGGATCTTTGAGAGCAGGCTGCTACAAACGCGATAAGGACGATATCGGCTTGAATCAGGCACTGGTATGGAGATCTGTGACTGTCTACAAGAGATCAGTCATGTATGATTCACTCTTCAAGATCCAATGGCAGAATGGACAACCTGGATGTAGAAGATGATGATAGAGAATTGTAGATCTAGTGGAAGGAAGATTGATTATAAAAGTTATTCCAACTGATATCTCTCATGTCTATATATAGCCCTTTGGCTAATGGGTGATAAGATTTCTATTCAAATTTGAATTGAGAGATGATAAGGATAATAGGCTGATTAAACTCTCTCAATTTGAATTTGAATGGAGATATGATAAGGAAAGAGAGTTGGATGAAACTCAAACTATTCTTATCCATATCACTATGAGATTCCTTGTGAGGGGTGTCCATTTGTGAATGGGGTCCACCCACATGTAAACACAAGTGGGCCCCATCACAAATGCCAACATCTCCCACTCGCACCGAACAAGTTTCATCCCATTAGATTACTAATTTCTATCATCAAATTCCACGAAGTAAAAATGGACCTGAAGAGTGGGACCTCCACGATGCCTATTCACAGAGAGAATGTAAACTAAGTCGCCATCTGACTAAAATACACCAACTCACCGACACATCAGTCTGCCCTAGACACTTGCATGACCACTCCGGATTGGATATTGACTCATACACTTGAGTCATGTTCAACCCACATACGTGCTTATTCAACTTATCGAGTAAAAAAAACTCTTTACAAACATTTTTTTTTATACAATAAGATATTTATACATATATATATATATATAATTTAAAAAATTGTTTGTCTTAAAATTTTCAAAATACTCGATATAACCCGGGCCAATAAGTATCGTAAGCACGTCTAAACTAGAGTGTGATGTCAAGGGGTCTTCCCATGGACTTATGAGGGTCAGAATCAACTAAGCAGCTTTCTAGCACGACGGCTCGTAGACTCCTATGTTGCCGTAGCACAACCGTAGCTAAAGTAGTAACAACGATCTTATCTTTCCAACGTAGATGTTGGTATAAGGGCACAAGAGCCTCAAGAATTGGTTCACACAATAACCAAATCCAAGCTCAATAGTCACCTACGAGACTAACTCTCGCACAATAAACAGGATTCTAGGGTATTATCCCGTTGCTTGTAGGTAAGTCCTTAAATACACATGTTTGTAAACACGCGACGCAGTGTGAAAATGCATTATGCATTAGCTCCACAACTGAGCCCATGCTAGCATTACACCGATTCACTACTGCACAAGCAGATCATCATAAACACAACCACGCTTGGTTTTTAAAACAGGCTATCGGACTTATTAGGGTGTGATTTGTCCGACGACTAATGCTAAATCTCATTCAGTCTTGTGATCCACATCACCCCCAGTGCACACAAGACTGAGTCGGTGTTCCATATATCTGTACGCACCAAGAATATTCATATTGGCCTAATCAACATATCATACAAATACATGCGCCTCATTCTATCAGCCACTAAGACATCAAGGGCGGTCTTTATCCGTACAAGTGGATGACCTCACATGTTTGGTGCCACGTGTGCATCTAACACACACACACACTTATTGTGTATGTTGCTAATGTAAAGTATATGCGCATGTATGAATGAAAGGAAGATAACACGTATATAACCACAAACAATGAGAAAAATTTACAAAGCAGTTTCAGGGCATGATATTTATGTATATTCATGAATCATGTTTTCTATCAAATGATCAATCTTACGATGAGACCAACTCTTATTGGGGTAAAATTTGGAGCAAGTCATATATCGGGAGAACATTTATTTTGATTGGCTTGAATTTCCAATAGGAGGCCCCCAATGTGAAAATGAGTAAATGAAACTAGTCCAATTTTTGGATACAACAATAAGAATAAACTATATAATTGGTTGCAAGGTTATCTTGAGAATATACCCTCGGAATATATAAAGAAATTACAATAGGATAGCTCAAGTTCTAAAAATAACCTATATAATTTTTTGCAAGGTCATTTTGTGAACATATCCTCAGAATTTATAAAGAAATTACAATATGATAGATCAAATTCCAAGAATTCCTAGTCTTATCTACCACATGATAGGAATAGAATTGGGAATCTTTTTTTACCAAGTATCTAACAAGGAGTGATGTCTCGTGACCATCGAACATGTCGATTTGAACATCCAAATTTAGGGATGGAAAATAGGTCGGGTTGGGATAAATGGGTCATATCCATTTATTAAATAGGTTATATGCTCTTCACTCACATCTAACCCGTTTATTAAACGGGTCGGAAACTCCTAACCCGTGTTTGTTGCGAGTCAACCCGACCCGACCCACATTAACCCGCATAACCATTAGGGTTATTGCGGGTTGGGTTGACCCACATAACTTGTACCTAAACCTAAATGTATTAACAAATGTTTTCTTAGAGTTTATCCCAAATTTTAAATTAGGCCCAAACCGATAAGTTAGTTTATAAAAATGAGATAAGATCTAGATGAACAATCCTTAACTCTCTGAATCCAATTAGTGCAATTTAAATACTATCATTTAGGCCATATTGACAAACTCTATTTGGATTATGATAAGCCTAATGTTAATTTGCTTCTAATAAGATCTTAAACTAATCATGATGCTATAATTCACCATTCTCTTTTACTTATTGCCAGCATAAAGAGAAAATAGTATACAAACTAGCATAAACTCAACCATTACTTAACTTTTTTCTTGTCATATCCACTGTATCTTCTTCGTACCCACAATCCTCCTAAGAGAGAAAAGCACATAAAAATATTCTTAAGTTAACAAAGGGTCTACTTGAGAAAAAAAAAAGAGGATAAATTATTTATACAATGAGTATAATATAAATTTTTTTAAAATAATGACTATAGAAATAGAATAGCAAAACTAATAGAAATAAAATAAAGTTTTTATAAGAATAAAAAACTATTATATCAAAATAAAAATATACACTCCATAGAATTAAGTATTGAGTATAAGTCTTAGTTGCAAGAAAAAGACAAACGGGTTATGCGGGTTAAACGGGTTGACCCTAACTTGACCCGTTTAAATGTGAATTATAAAAGCTTAACCCGCAACCACCCGTATTATGCGTGTATTGTACGGGTAAAATGCGATCGTCGGATTGACTTTTGCCAGCTCTACGTCCAATAAAAGCTATTGCCTTGTATGTTTAAACCATCTGCAATAAACTAGACATGGCTAATTATTAAATACAATTTGCAATCAATAAAATTATTACTAATTTTTCGTGGAGCATCCCGTTCCAAAAGTATGGCCAATCAGCATGCAAATGAGAATGTATTATTTCTTCTCAGAGAAGGAGCTAAGGATAGAGAATCTGAGCAAACACAAGATTTATGGATGTGCAAGTATAAGTGTATAATTATTTAATAAAAACAACAATTGAAGGGATATAAAAAGGTCTTTATCATCTATAATGTTGGAAGCTTTGGCCCCGTTTGGACTAATATTAGTATTATATTTATTAAAATGTTGTATTACCATGGATAATTTTTTTAATCACTAGCCACTACTGAATATCCTGAGTATGAACCCAACTAGATCTAGACATTGGATTATCCATTGTCTGTTTGGCATCATTTTAGAAATGTTTGATCATTCTGAAAATGAATGGAGAGGCATCATTTATGAAATGTTTCATTTTAATAATGAATGAAGAAAAACCTGTATGGTAGGTATCTTCTCTTCCTTCCGCACATCTATAAAATCTCCCTCTACTCTCTCCCTCCTCTCTCTCTGATGCGACTAGAACTTGATCGATGTCCTAAGTATATCTAGAGAGATCAAAACATAAGGTCTTACTGGAGCTTCAGTAAAGATTAGTCTGCATGGGCCATTTGAATAAAATACTTCACCAACAAATATTATAAAATTCAAATTCGCAAATTTAAGATTAAAATAATGACAAAATTGCAACAATTGAATTCTTTATAATATATCTTACCGTTTTCGTCTCTTGGGCTCACTCATGAATATGGTGAGTCCAGGCCCTCTACTGACAGTGTCTGTCCTAAAACTCCAGTAACTTAGGAATAATGTTATTTAACCGCAAGTGCACGACTGTCTATTTGAGACAATAGCAAATACGGGTCGAATCCACATGGAGCTAGTTAAGGAAACTTTTACATTAAGAAACTTAATTGATCAAAGAAGATGAGTTTTTAAATAAGTTAATGAAAATAAAATCACACAATCAATTAGAAGATGAAAAATAACAGTTGATAAAAATGATTAAGAACATAGGAATCCAATAAGCATCCACCCGTTTATTTATCAAGTAATCATAACTTGGTCCAACTTCCTCTTTAAATCAAAGACAAATCAATGTTTTTGACTTGGATAATTTAACTTTAAAAACCTTTTTAGTTAACAAAAATCCAAAATCCAAGACTTCATTCTCCTCAGAGAAGTATAGAAATAATCTAAGCACTACCCATCAAAAGAGAGCATAAGGAAAACTCAGTCCTAAGTATGGACTATCAAACGATTCAAACCTAAGAATGGATAGTCAAAAATAAATTTCTATTTTCAGAATTTAAGAATGGAGGTTTGCCTAGGGCACGAAGGTAAGTATATTAATCATTATGCACATAAACGTGGAACACAAGTTGTAACTACTCAATAAATAAAAAGGCAATTACTTATCTTCATCCATAGCTCCAATCAAAGAAATTTGCCCGCCATAGCAAATGATACTTCTTGATTTATCATTAAAAATGCACATTTACAACTTCTCTTTCACAATAACCTTCCTTCAAAATAAGTCCTTGGACATGGCCCAAGGATACCAAAAGACAAAATCATTGGAAAGAAGAAGAGGGAATATGAGATAGAGCCACCCTCACCAATCTCTCCGAGCACCACATAAGGCCTCACTAATCACTCATGAGCATCACGTCTCTTCCGGTCCGACCTCACCAATCACTTGCAAGCAACCTTTTTTATAAGGGTTCATAGGGGACAATCATCCAGTTGCTGCAGTCAGTTTTGTCAAGTGATTGGCTTTGCTTGCGATGCATGTGCAGGTCTTCACTATTGTGGCTATGACAATCCATCTGCGTTTACACCTATGGGTGGTGTTCTTGTGTACAGGTGTAAGTCCCACATATAGCTGGTGTGAACTTTTCTTCTCCTTTTTCTCTCTTAAGGTGGGTCCCAAAAACACGAAGATACCCTAAAAAATAAGCAAGAAATTTTTTTTCATGTGTAAACCAAAAGTCGTAAGAGATTTTTGGCTTTTCATGCTAAAGATAGAGATTTTCATGATTTTAAGTGAAAATATGGTTTTCTAAAAGATGTAGACTTAAAAACATAAAATCATCATTTTTCAATGAAATCAAGCATGATTAGATGATTAAGTCCTTAATTATTAAAAGTTAATGATGAAAAATGTGCAATTTTTAAGACTCATCACTCTCCATCTTCAAGCTTTGTTTCTTTCACGAAATGCCTCCCAAGCATATTTCTCTTTATTCATTCTCAAAATGAGACATTTTTAAAATGATGCCAAACAAGATGAGAGTCCCAACAAGAGAATTCATGCTCAGACTTTTCAATTGAAATCTAGCTCAACCAAGTAATTAAAGGTCCACTTACACCCATAATTGGTGATAGATATGTTACCATCATTGTGGACATATTCATCAAATATGTTGCAATTTGAGAGAGAGAGGCCATGTAAACCCTAGATTTTTACTATCTCTGGAGTTGAGCTGCCCTTGACGCGAAGCTCTATGAATTTCTAAGGTTTTCCTAAACCCCCTTCATCATAACCCTTCCTCTTCCATGTAACATTTGCATCATTTCAATCCTTAGATACCGGATCCATTATAGAACTGATCTCTCTCCAAGAAGAAAAACTCTCTAATACAAAAAACACCTACATTTCGTTTTCTAGGAATGGTTGCCAGTAATGTTGACACCGGCGGTGGTAACTCCCTAAAATGGAGAAGACCTCCATCCTCGGCCTAAGAGTCTCCATGGTGATCAAGATTTGGGTAGAGGCTGTAATCATGACGGCGTTCATAGTTTCCATCATCCTCTACTCCAATCGGAAGCAATGCTCTCGTCAAAATAATCGAAAAAGATCTCTCTTTTTATCTCGAGTGAAGACTACAAATGAACTAAAGCCCTAATCCTATGATCTCTCGATCTCGATGGCTAAATAGTTTTAATTTTTTAGAAAGGGTTTTTCGGAGGGGAACTTTTTGCATTTTAGAATGAAAGGAGGGGCTTGGTGGGGTCATCCACTTTGAAATGGTTCTGAACATTGCCTAATTTGGAATGGTGCTAAACCGACCAAATCAACATTCTTAATTTTCATTTTTGGTGTAGTGATGCTCCGTAAATAAACTGGTGAGAAAAGAGGAAAAAAAGAAAGAGACTAATAATAAAGACATAAAAAGAACTGATAAATTGTGAAGCTACTAAAAGTACAATATAAACAGGAATGATGATGACGATGATGATAATGATGGTGATATTTTTATTTAGAAAATTTATAATTAAAAAAAACAAAAATGAAAAGACAACTCATGCAACCTACAAGCTATTGGGCCATTTGGATTTTTGTGAACCAAATGCAAGTAAATTTATTTACATGTAAATATAGATTCATACCTTTGTAATACAAGTTGCCACTGGTCACAATTATTACTTTGTGTTTTGACATAATCAGTTACTGGTTAAATAGCCACAAGTAAACAATTTACATGATCCAAGTTGGAGCTTTATGAAAACAATCTTTAATTAAAAAAAAAAATCACCACTTTGCTTTTTGTACCATGTCGCATTACTTGGTCGGGTACGCGAGGTCACTCGTTAGTCATCACCCGTGTCTCTCTCTCTAATTTTTGGCAGGTTTTGTATAAGGTGGATATGAATTTATCATCTAAAATAAGTGCAAGTCAATCCACGGCCCACTCTATTCGGTTTGGTGCAAAATTCAGGATTTTTTTTTACCAGCACGAGGATCCCTGGTTTCTCGCCCACTCTGATAGATCATAAGCTGGGCCTCACTAGGTGTTTTGCCACACAATGCCCACCTTATTGTGAGTGGCAGTGCTCGGCCGAGGGAATTCCTATTATGAATTTGTATATATTTCATATATTCACTAGGAAGAATAGATGATAAGTTGAGGAGTCGCAAGTTTTGCTCAAAACCATGCTTACCAAGATCTAAATGAGAACTTCAGCTTTCAGAGGGTTTATGATTAACCGAGCCATCAAAGTTTAACTTGTACCGAGTCAACCGCCTGAGGGTTGTATGAATGGTAATTTGGGTGAGGAGAATCAATGGTGCTCGAAAATGTATGCATTTCTTTCTTTCCAGTGGTTTTAAGGAATCTAATGGTAGTGCTATATTGAATATGAAACCATAAAGGGACTGTACTGGTGTGACATTGGCAAAAGAGGTGGTCACCTGTTTCCTGGCCGGTTCCACATCAGATACAGGTTGGATCAATTTGGGGGAAGAGCTGCTGCAATTGGTCCCTAGTGTTCAAATCCAAAAGTAATTTTTAAGGGGTAGCTCAGTTGGCCTAAGATCACGGTTTGGACCCGAAAATTATACGTTCGAAACTGCACTACTAAACTGGGCTACATTAGAGTTTACCCGACTAGAGGAGAACCTATTCCAAGGTAGATGAGGGCCACACTATGGGGGCTTGAATGTGCTGTTGGAGGGATTCAATTGCGCCAAGTCCCCGCCTCATACTCAGACCAATAGGGTAGGTCCGGACCTAGCAATGGTCTGTGTAGGATTTCCTGCACAGTCTCAGGTGGTCACCATTTGTGCAGTTTACTGCTATCCCATTGTTGGTAGGGCAAGGACAGGTTTGTTTTCCATCTTCACCACTGCTTCTCAATTTTAGTCATTTGATAGAATACGTTTCTCAAAATTTCAAGGTATTCAACTCGATAGGAACAAATGAGAGTCAAGTGAATTGAGTTTTAGTAGAAAAGTTGACAGCGAATGGATCACTGTTGGTTTGATCTAAAGGGTTATGTTATGTCCCATTAATGTAGGGGATATGTGAAAGAATGCGTTCTCCGAATGACATCAAAACCTTCCTTAATTGAATGTAGGGGATCTGACGTATCAATCCCCTTCAAACCTGCAGCCCAATTTCATGAATGACAATCTAATAATGTCACCACAGTTGTTTGGCTCTGGTACATAATTTTTTTTTATTTTTCTGCCCTGTTTCTACCCTGGATCTCATGATATTATGGGAAACAGGGTAGAAAAGTAAAAAAAAAATTATGAATAAAGTCAAACAAGTCTGGTGACCCTTTAATCGATTGGCAATTTACTAGGTTAAAACTTTTAGTCATCTCTTCATTTAATGGAAAACTCAAACACTCGAAGAAGAAGGAAGAAGATGAAAAGGTTATGCCTGCTCATGGGTCGAATGCCACCATTACTTGTTACAGCGAGGGTCATAAAAAATGAAGGTCAAATGCGACCATAAAAAAAAGGGTGAAAAATATTATTATTTTTTGTACGGATTCGCTATTTGGTACACTATTGGTTAAAATTCACTGTTTGGTGTAGTGTCCACTTAAAATTATTTTTTTTATAAAATTCTAAAAAAAATATATTTCACACATACATCACGGAGGGATTAAGAAAAATACAATGGAAGGACAGCTTGGCAACATGACGTCAGCATGAGATCAGCGTGGCACCAAGGTTGCAATCCGAAGTGGCGATATGCGCTAACATGCGCACATGCGAGCGGAGCCCACTCTACGAACGCAGCTGCCTAACCAACCACTCCAGTCCAGTCCAAGTCCAAGTCCAGAGCTACGCGTCGCGATGGATGACGTCATTCCCCACGAAACACACTCAAAATGTCGAGTCGGGAAGCGAACAAACCGACTAAAACACCAGCCAACGAGACAACGCCACGTGGCGTGCGTAGCAATAAGACGAGCGCGACGGCACATCCCGCCGCATGGGGCTGGTCGCTGTGGTCCCCTTTCCTTGAGACAGGACGATCTCTCTCGTATCTCCGTACTAGGACGACACGTCATCATCACCTGTCAGCTGACGTGGCAGTGGACGCTACGAATGGCGACGGCCGACGGCCAAAGGAGGAAACTATTGTTATTAGTGAATATAATAATCATCACAACTTCTTAATTAAGACGCCGATAGGTATGGTAGCCGCAACAATACGATGCAAATGGATTCCTGATTATCTAATTAATTGAAGATTTCACTCTATTAATAATTGAATTGAATTTGGGTCCTTATTTATATTTAAATAAGTAAATGGATCCGAGAATGCGGGACCCAACATATTATCTCAATTTTCTATAATACCTCCTAAAAGCTATTTTTTTTAAAAATCATTTAGCCAATTTTTTTTTCTTTAAATCATTATTTACCTCCGCTCCCAAACCCGTCCCATATACGAAATCGATTTCGTTTCCAAAAGCCAAGAAATAGGTTCTGAACCGGTCCAGTTCCATCTTCTCATTAACAGTTACGGACCCACTATGAATATGAACTGAAATCAACCCATTTACATCCCTAAACAACAGTTTAACATTTGTAACTTAATCATCTTCTCCTTCTAAAGTGGCACACCTATTAATCAACCTAATTGTTTGCATAAGATTACATGGAAACTCATGAAGTCAATTTGTATAAAGAGAAAAAGAAAGAGAAAAGAAAGAGAGCACAAGAACGAATGATATGAAGTGGAGTTATAAGTTAGACCCTAACTTCTAGAGTAACAAGCTTGATGGCCAAGTCTTCAATTCTCATACTCTCTTATTCATTTTTCTATTAAAAGAAGTTATTTGATGGCCAATCTACTAATTACTCAATGGTGATTGCCCAGGCACCACTCTTCCATATAAACAATTAGTAATTATCCATGGTTGTCCCACTTAAGGTAATAGAGTTGTGTTGCTAGATTTTACCAACAAAAATAAAAATAAAAGGATATTCAACTTTAGTCATCACTTCTAATTATGTTTAAGAATGCAATCTTGTATATTCAATTACGTGAAATAAATAAAACATCAAGTTAAAATCTACATAGATCGCTATCAAATACTTGAAGGAAAAAAGTGAAACTTTATAATGGAGCTCATATATTGAAAATACACTTCCTCTCATTAGAAAAATGTAGTTCAATTTCATTTAGATATATAATTGAGCACTCATCAATGATAACAAATAAAGCACAAATTATATATTTGGCCAACTTGTCTATAATATGTACACACTCAATATGAAAGAACCCACTTGGATTCCATAGGTTGTTTGTTTAATAAGGGGGGAAGTAATCCTTTAAAAAAAAAAAAAACCAAGAACAAAAATCTAGTACCATTGGGCATTTGTTATTTTTAAGGGTTTAAATTTTCAATAGACACTCTCAAGTTGTCCCAATACGCTAACCGGAGGATGTGGACTAAGATTCTTTCCCAACCCCACTAATAAAGATTAAAAGTACTTATACCTATATAGATCAATATCACTCGTTGCTCCATAAATTGTCAAACAAAACATTCCCAATTAATGCATATTAATCCAAAGGGTAATTTAGTTGGCCTTAGATCACGATTTATATCGTGAGATTGTAGGTTTGAAACTGCACTACCACACTGGGATTAAGGAGAATTTATCCGGCTTTTCTCTGGGCCGGAGGGATTAGTTCAACTCAAAAAGTTGAAAACCCTCTTATAGGAAAAAAAAAAAAAAAAAGCAAATTAACAACAAAAACCACCCATTTCTTTCTTCTATATTCCATTAACATACAAGACTAAAAAAACGCACAGTTAGTAGTTGCTTGCACACGAACAGCATGATCGACACCAACAAAAAAAGAAACTAAAAAAAACAAAAAAAAAAAACTAAATTGACATATTACCCCCTTTATTTTTTACTATTCTCTTCTGCAGTCAGTGGATTTAGGGAAGATAGAGACTCCAGTACCCTTGATCAGGCCCACCTGTCAAATCAAACAGCCCCTCATCGCCGTTACTCTCCCACTCTAACGCCGTCAACCCTCCGTTACCGCCTCTCCTCTCCAACTCCAACTCCGGCAATTCAACGCCACCAAAACCCTCCGTCAACTCCTTCACCTTCATCTCTTCGAATACCGTCTTCTGCTCCTCAAACTGGAAAGGCGGCGTCGCATTATTTCCCGCCAAATCGCCAAAACCAAACCCTCCCAAAATCCCTGGATTCGACGCGTTCATCAAGCTCGTAAAGCTCCCCGTCTCCGGAAAGACGGCCGGAGCATCCGTCCGGTTGGGATTCTCCGGTAACTGATCGCCGTAATTGACGGCCACCGGAGCCAGAGCGGCGGTGCCTGGTTTCGGATCGGCCTGGCGGCGTGGTTTGGATGAGGGGGAGGAGCGCTTGGTTTTACGGCAGCCACCGCCGACGGGGACGTTGCGGAGGACGCCTCCTTTGGTCCAGTAGCGGCGGCAGCTCTTGCAGAAGTGGCGGGGCTGGGAGAGGTTGTAGTTGTTGTAGTAGCAGAATTTGGTGTTGAGCGACTCGCAGCGGGGGCATTTCACCGCCAGGGGGGAAGGGTAGGAGCGCTGGTGGCGCCCCTCTCCGGCAGATGTTTCCGGCGCCGGTGGTTGGAGATCTTGCATTTGCATTTGCATTTGAGGGAGGGAAGGTGTTGGATTGAGGGGTTCTAGAAGGTTCTGGAATCAGGAAGGAATTTTTTTTTGAAAAAAGAATTTAAAGTTCCACCGGCGATGCTGATATATGTATGTTGATGGGAGAGAATGAGGAAGGTTTGGTTCACTTACATATGTATCTGTTGTGGAGTGAGTGCCTGAGTGGATTTTGCAAAAATTCCCTTTTTAAGTTCCCTGTGGAATGGGACTCTTCTAGGCTCCTAGTTAGAATGGAATTACTAAAATCTCCTTTGCCCTTGTAAAGTGATGGTATTGATGAGTTGAGCATTGTGGATAAATGGATGGGTTTAAACCAAATCCCAACCAGACAGTTTTTTATATCAAATTGACATATCAATTTCAGTCCAACACACAAGTTTTAATGGCCTGTTTGTTGGTATTAAAAATTAGAATGTATGTATTTTTTTTTTTTTTTTTGAAGTGGTTAAAAATGAAGATCAAAGATGAATTTCTATGAAAGGATGACCAATTCACCTTCTCTTTTTATGAAGACGGAGTCAAATGAAGATGGTAAATGAATACTAAGCCGTTCTTCTTCATTTCTAACCATATGGCCAAAAAAAAAGAAGTCTTTATATATTGAATTTCTATGTATTTGAAAGCAAACAAAGAAGTTCGTAAAATTTGCTCTTAAAGAGGTGAGCTATATAAGATAGAAATGTGGATGAGACATTTGACTCTCACAAGATTTGAATGGCTAAGGTGATCTACTAGATATTCATTTCTCGTCTTCTTTTAATTCAATTTTATTACAAGAACGGATTAAAAGACCCAATTTACCCCTCTACACAAACTTTATCAAAAGAAAACCCTAGGTTGTGTTGGTGCGGAGTGGCAGAAGAGGAAAAGCGTGTTTCTTTTTTCGCAGAGATACAAGTCCAACCTTTCTCTTAGGAACGAGTTATTCAGGCTTCTAAGGAAAAGTAGGCTACTTAACGACATATTCGCCTCTTGCATAAACACGCCCTTATAGCATGTTAGAGTTCCGGTTTAGCTGGCAGCCCATTCAACCCTCTATCAACTTGAGATAGGACTAATAAATTGCAAACTATAGGCCTCCTCATAGTGGATTAAGCACTAAGCCCAAGTCCAAGCCCACATGGCCACTTTAGGAATAAAATAAAAAAAAAATTATATAAAAATTTAATTAATTTGAAATATTATTAAGAATAAAATAAATCCAATATATATAAATATACTATTTAACATTCTTAAATTCTCCACTTCAAATGCTATTAAAAGATTAAAAAAAGTGCAATTAGCTTACATAATATACAAATCAGCCATGTCAGATTAAAGTGTATTGTTTCGGAGTTAATAAGATACAAGATTATGACATAATCTAATATATATGAATTTCGATAATATAAAGGAAGACAAGTTTCCGAATAAGAAATGAGTTCTCGAAAGGCCTATTTTCTATGAGATTTTCAACACGTCTCTATATGGAGAATGCAGTATTATGGAACCTTTTTCCAAGAAATCAAAACCCAAGCATTGGGTTTCTTATTTTTGAAGATTTTCAATAGTTTTTAGGAAATGGTTTTCAGAAGACGAATACAAAAGTATGGATGTGATGCTCAAATAACATCTTTTTCTACAGTATAGGCTGGCAATGACTATTATTTTATTTATTTAGTTAAGTTTAAATCCAATTAATATGACCTAAACATCAGTTTAGGCATATATGACTTTGAACGGTTGGTTATCTAACCTTCTATGCCAATTTGATAGCAAGACTTGATCCCGGGATCTCGTTTCTTTATATGGAATTGAATTTCCAAGAATTCATTGTAAAATGGCTACCAAACGATTATTATAAAAGAGGTGGCAAGTGAAGGACATAAGGTAGAGATATAAATAAGTCCTAACTTTTCAAAGATTTGATTTACTATAGTCAAAGCGATGGCTGGATATATAATTTTGTTCTTGGAAGGGAGATTATTTGACAGCCATTTCTGATTTTTAACCTTTGTTTCTTTAGTTTTAGAAATACATTTTTGGAGCTTCTAGGAATACAATTCCAACAAAACTAACCAGCCTTATAATTGTCAAGAAAAATACAGTGATGATTAAGGGTGCTCATGGATTGGGCCAGCGCAAGCCCGACTGGGCCCGGTTCGCATTGGGTTGGGGTTCGGCCTCAAGCCCTAATTCTCAGTAGGAATTTCTATAATTCATGTCTCCTGGAATTTAGAGAATTTGAGATGCGGGAATTCTCAAATGCTATTGAAATCTAGAATTCTTGAATTCATTATTCTTTTTCATGTCAGAATTTCTGCCTGAGAATTTCATGCAACCTGAATTCCATAAATTCCCCATTTCATAGCTACTTGAATTTCTTAGTGGAACTTTACATATTTATGCATTGTTTATAAACATGTTTAAGGCTAAAATGCTCATGAATATACTATTATATAAATATATGGGTCCCACTTAATGACAAAGTGCATCACTCAAATTTGAAACCTTACAAATGAAGAAAATGGAATTCCTATGTATAACAAAATATATGAAGATTGTATATCCATACTCAAGCAAATACACAAGACCATGGAACTACACGATACAACCGTGTGTCATCAACAGGAAATCTTCACCCATATCACGAAATAGATACGTATTAACATAAGATGCAAAAATCTTTCAAAACACTTTAAAAAAAAAAAAATCTTTATATCTTATTCTAACAATCATTTTAGCACTTGCCCTCTTTGTTAGATCTCATCTGTGTTTACAATACGAAGTTCGTCTAATATTTTTTTATATCTATTTTGATACCCACACCCTAGGGTGTTAAGATCCAATAAAGCCCACACAAGTGGAAAGATGAGGCCGACACCATGGGAAAGAGGGCCCACAAAGTGAAAAGGATGGTGGAAAGAATAGCTCACACAAACGTAGGAAGAGTGGCTAGGCTACCGAGTGACATGCAGGGTTGAGCAACCCCTTGATCGTATGATAGTTCATGATAACGAAGAGATAACCCCATTGTAAAAAATATCTACAACTAGGTCACAAGCCAAAAAGATAACCTGTGGAAGTCCATGGGTGTCAAGATCACCATCCCAATCGGGCTCGTACGTGGATTGGATTATTGATTGTATAAAATACCATTGCAATATAGTTCAAAATTCATTTAACTACATCATAATGCAGTCCTCTTGAACTCCATATGACTGGGCTAACAATCCATTGTTATTAATTTTGTACCATTTCGGCGGAAAATGGCCAAAATCTTTTGTTTTGGTCAAGTGGCCGAAACCAGATTTCACATGAAACTTTCCGTTTTAAACTTTGGCAATTTCGCATAGTTAGGAACCATTTTTCACTGTGGATATTCAACGATGAATAGTTTTTTACCATTTTTCTCACGATCCATAATGAATCACGATGCCAAATATGACTTCATAGCCATTTTAGGCCTTTTGAAGAGATTGAACGGTTTCAGATATTACAAATATGCCCCACAGAAATCTAGATCTCATGGCGCATGAATCCTTTGTCATAGCATCTCCTAGAACTCCCTCAAGCTCTCAAACTTTAATGAAGGCACAAAGATTTTCGAATTGTAGTCTCTAGATTCAGGAAATAGGGAACTCAAAGATTACTATGGAAAGTCTGCTTCAAAACTTTTAAATCTCTCTTCTACAAAATTGCAGAAGGAACACCACAGGTGTTTGCCTTTGTAAGCCATCAATTCTAACTGATAGAAAAATCAATTTCAAAACTTTTCTCTAAAACCTATACTTACATATTTGACCCCGTTGAAAAATCAATTTTCACAGCTCTTTCGTGGATAGCCTTTTCTGTATAGCACATGATGAAACTGGAAAAGTTAGTATTTTTTTATCTTCTACTTTCCAATTTTCCTCGTGGAAAAGTGGTTAAACCAATAGTGGAATTTTCATGCTTTTTTTGCTGAAAAGAAGCCACACAAACCTGCCCTTAACGGCATGTTTGTTTGCATATAACGCATAGGAATTCATGATCGAATGATCTCCACCTAAGGATCATTAAAGAGGTAAAAGGGTGAAGGATATGAGATGAGGTGTGAAGGATATAAGCTTGCGACGTAGATTGAACTTCGACTTTCTCTAGTATTTGAATTACTAGGGTGATGACTGGGTATTCATTTCTCATCCTCTTGATTCAATTTTCATTAATGAAAGGTTATTTGATGGATTTTTTTTTTCTTGGATATTCACCTTTCATTCGTCACTTTCAACAACTCAAAGAAATACATAGTCTTTGAATACATAGCAATTCAGTCGCATGACACACACATGCCCTGCGCCTGAGAAAAGACATTCATTGGATGCACACATGCATAGCACCTTAATTGAACCCATAGGTCAAGATGGCTCACGCCATCAATCATCTAACCATAATTTCAATGGATCAAATGAACCCATAGATCAGATGCCACAAAACCCACTGGTACAAACACCAGCATCTTCTTAAAAGGGTCAGTTTGACAACTTCACTAATAGAGTCAAGTGAATTAAAGTTGATTTTGAAGAAATAATAAAATATAAATAGGTTATGATGGTATTTTACTTTTAGTTGTTTGTTATGGAATTTTTTTGACATTTTATATAGGAAAATGTACTTCTTTTTTTTTTTTTTGTATTTTAGTAGATAAAGGTGGTTGTTTTTTGACTTTTTTTAAAAAAAAGATGGAGGGAGTTTTGAATTAAAGTGCTTTTGATGTGACATTTTGTCTGAAAAATTAATGCTTTATTTGACTTTTACTATGTTAGTAAAGTGCCAAACTAGCCCTAAAGCATTATAGTCATCTTATTAGAGATTGAGAATCACTTTAAGATGTTTCTCGACTTTGTTTAAAAATAATGAATGAATTGTAAACCTCCGGACTCATCCCTACCAACAGGTCCCCACCCACATGATCCCAACACATGCATGTTTTGTTTTCTTTAATTCTCTTTCATGTTTGATGTTGATAGGGACCCACAAATCTCACTCATATCTAAAATACTAAACTACTATAAACCTACACAAACTCAGATAATGCCAACCCATTGCTAATGTCTCCTTATCCACCACTGAAAGTAAATTGAAAATGACATTGACCTCTCAATGAATTGAAGTATTAAACCAAATTTGGTTCACATGAGCTTAAAAGGCAAGTGTGATTAGAACACTCCAAAGGTCATCATGGGTTCTTTTCTTGTTGGCCCACCAAGTTTGGAAGTCTACAACTAACCTGTCAAAACTCCAAAATACAACAAAAGGGTAATGAAAGCAGCATAACCCAAGAATAAGACGATTCCTTACTAGTGTTGTAATAGTAAGATTGATGGTTAGGAAAAGAACTCATTTGTCTTGATGAATGAATGTGATGGTGAAGAGAAACTTGATTTTAATGGCATCTTTCTTCTCCGGTCATGTCTTGCAAATCCAATCAAGCTGAAAGTGCAGCAGAAATGTAAGGTCGTAATACAATAACCTTGACCCCCAGTTTATGCACAGTATCAAATGGGCCTTAGGCTCCTTTGGATCATTCAACTTCAGTTACCCCGAACTTGGGTTGCAAAAGACTTTAACTACTGTTGTTTTACTTGTAACCTAACTTAAGCAAATGGGCGGTTTAGACTTTAGAAAGAAAGGTAACAGTTCTTTGATGGGGCCTAAGTCCAATTCAGGTTTCAAAACCTCAAACGCACCCCCCACACCACCACCCGCATCCCCCCCCCCCCCCCACCAACCACATTGGTCTCACTGCAATTATCCACCATTTTTGAATTTTGATAAAATAACATTGTATAAAAACATTAAATTTGGAGGCTCTAAGATTAAGATCCTGTTTGTTTGGAAGCATTTTGGACTAGAATTGCAAGCATTGGAAATTTCTGACGCAGGGGTTAGATCATATCTATAGAGAATTTGGAATTTCTCCTTTTGAATGCTACGCTTTTGAAAATCAACCACTTGAAGGGTCCCCCCTATGTATTTCCTAAAGGTGGGCCCCATGTTACAATTCCTAAGGTTGGCTCTGGGTCGTAATTTCTAAACATGGGTCCTAGCCCGTGTTATAATTCATCAAAGTGGGCCTAGAGTTGCAATTTCTAAAGGCGGCCCCACCCCCATATTATGTAAGGGTGGCCCAAGTTGTAATTTTTAAATCTGGGTCCCACATATGCCCATGCCCAAATTCCCAAAGAAGGGGCCTACCCTCGAATTTCTAAATGTGGGCCCCACATACATTAATGGGTACACAAGTGTTATTTTAGCCAGAAATTCTATTAGCCATAAAACAAGGGATTTATAGGATTCAAGATGAAAATAAGGAATTCAGTATACATGAATTCAAAAAATTACAGTAAAGAAACAGGCGCTAATGGTTGAGAATATTTAGAAGAATGAATGGAAACAAAAAGAACCAAGAGAAAATTAATGCTGATTTCACACTAATCTTGATATGATATTGGCTACTGATTCGGGCAAACATGGCTCCATTGAAATTTATCAAAATAACTTTGCACTGTAAAAAATAACACTGATATCACACTAATCCTGATAGGATATTGGATATTAATTCAGCCAAACATGGCTCCATTGAATTTTATCAAAATAACTTTGCACTTTTTTTTTAAGGGTAACTTTGCACTGTGCATAACCATTTAACTTTGAGAACCTGAAATTGAGGGCTATATCCTGATCAGCCTCATATTTCATATACCAATTAATCCATGTCCAAAACTTTCCATGCTTGTCCTTACATTGGTTGTCATGCTTCCATGTGGGCCCTCTTGAAAGCGAACACTCCCTTAGCTTGCCAAGTACTACTAGTATAATCTGAGTACACCAAACACACACAAGGCTCTTTATCTGACTTGTTACCCAATACCCAACATGGATGCAGAGTAATTTTTGTGGCAGTGAGGCACCTCCCCACTACACCTGCCCATTTTACATCACCTGCACAAGTTTCCCCCCAACCTAGAAGGTCGATTATCAGGGCTCCTCCACATGTACAAAGTCCAAGAATGAGGGTACACTACAGAGCTTGCCTTCACTGTGGCTTCCTTGATCACGTGGTGAAAAACTGTCCTCATAGGCAGTGGCCAGTACCAAGGACAACACAGCAACTAGCTGGACCACCTTTGAATGCCCTACCAGTCAGTCTGTCAGGCTTCAGCAACTCCAGTTCCCAGACTTAAACAACCTAGCCAGGCAGCAGCAACTATTGGAGGTATGCTTAACCATAGTATAGTACTTTGTTTTACCCACGTCTAAAGTTGAGTTCAAGGATTTATTATATTTGATTTGATGATTTGATAGTTTGTTTTGGTTAAGCAAGAAGAAGCCTAGCCGGACACCATTCTTCATGACCTTTTGAGTCAGCCACCACTCAACTGTTTGAGTCCAACACAGCAGGGCTCCTTTATGTAGGGGCTGTATATTATTTTACCATCTGCTAATTGGTCATGAGGAGGATGTACCCCACTGGGTACACAGGCTTTGAGGAGTTGAGGTGTTATGGTTACCAAACTTTGGCCAGGCATTTCTCGTGCGCTTTTACTTTTGGTTGGGCTATTATCCTGTGTATTTTCTTTATCATAACTCTATTGAGTATGAGAAGGCAGTGACAATATCCCGTGGTGTATTAGGCCAATGCGGTTTTGCCTCTTGCAAGGATGTATTTGACGTTATAGATTACTGCTTTATATGATTCTCGTTGGTTATTGATATTCATGCACAATGTCCTAGGATAACTGCCTTTATTATTCTTTTAATCATCTTCGTCGTTATATTCTATTTTGATGCATCATACCATGTGATATTTATATGTTGCTACATGTGTTCGGGAATTAATTAGGGCAATCACGCACACGATCAACCAACCACAAGCAAGCACACGACATAAGAGATTTACGTGGTTCGGCAATTGCCTATGTCCACGAGGCTACGAGGATTTCACCATGCATGAAATTGGACGACTCTTTACAAGGGTTCCAAACCCTCTAACATTTAGCCTACTTCCTCCCCATAGGTCTCAATCTTACTCTCACATCTGCCCCCGAGAGAGCTCTCATCTCTCTCACTCCGAGTCTAGGATTACCGGTTACATCGATATATAATCTTTGCTTTCTTGGCCCACAAGAAAGCCTTGGTACAATGACCAAAATACCCATGACTCTAAACCTGGTCATTGGCCAACCCAATGAACCAATCCGGTCAAGCTGGAATACAAGACATAAACCTAGCAATCTCCACCTTAGCTTGAATTCTGTACAACTCGAGCCACCTTGAAGATAACTGGCAATGTCTTCCCATACCTTGTTGAATGGTACCTCCCTGCACGCACCGACGACACAGTCTTCATTCTTCAACATTCTAAGACGTTGAACCGGCACTTAAACTTTGAGCAAAGTTCGTCTTCTCGTCAACTTGCTGGTTTTTTCCTTAAAGTTTTGATTCTACACGAGTTGCAGGTGGCAGATCCTTGGTCTCTATCTTGGAGGGTAACGCGAGCATTGTGGAAAAGCAGGGGTACAGAGAATGGAGCGCCAGCAATGTGATCTAAGGCATCATGTGGTTGCAAGAGAGTCTTCACACCTTTTGTACTTTCTTTCATTGTATATCTTGGGTTGTGCAGACCTTGTTTTAGCTTAAGGTTGTACTAGTTTAACTTTAGAACTTGTAATTATTAATTTTGCAACTGAAATATAACTTTTGCCACTGCTCTACTAGTTTGCATGGAATTTTGATCGGCCAAGTTATTTAACTTATAGATTTATTGGGATACATCACCTTTGGGGCCCATGATTTGAGGTCCCTGGAATTCGGATCGTGACATATATCTTCATCGACTCATGTCCAGGCAGAGATGTTGACATTAATGGCGATGGAAGATGATAGCCTTAATACTGTACACTTTTATCTCATTGAAGAGAGAGAAATGGGCACATCATTTAACAATTAAAAAAAAAGGTGGAGAATTAGACTCAAAAAAGTAACATCCATAGAAGAGGATAAAGCATTTGGTATCGCTTCTAGTTAGAAAGATATCCTAGGAATAAAAACTCGACTACTATAGACCAATTTTGTTATGGTCCAAGAACAAGTGCATACATAGTCAAAGACTATGGGAGGAACAACAAATCCAACCACACCCCCACCTGTGTGTGTGTGTGTGTGATAATAAAAAAACCCACACCCTGATCCCCCTAATTTAGCCTGAATGAGCCAAGTCGCAAAGTAGCAAGAGATAACTGACTCTAAAAGTTTGTGTAAGGTTTCAGAACCCATTTCTTTCTTCTATTCATTGCCTGGAGAAGCTGTGGGAGCTTATTTCAACCTTCTCTAGTCATCCAGAAGTGGGTTTGAAGATTTATGATATTTAACGTCAATAACAATAATAATAACCCACATTTAGCCTGAATAGACTGACTCACAATAGTAACGAGACTCGGCTGACTATATGTTAAGGTTTTAGAACTCATTTCTTTCTTCTATTCATTGCTTGGAGAAGCTGTGGGACCCTATTTCAACCCTCTTCTACTCGTCTGAAAAGTGGGATTAAAGATTTATGATCTTTAAAGCATGTGCTGATTTTTTATTTTTTATTTTTTTTCACTTGAATACAATGCTCAAATCAGTTGCTAGAGTGCTTGCTCTCCATAGTTCAAAAAACAACAATTTATTCAAGTTGAAAAAGTTATTATTTTTAAAAAATTATAATAAAGTGCTTATTCTTCAAAAAAAAAAAATAAAAAATAAAAAAAATTAAGATTTTCAAAGAAAAGATTGTCTAGCCTATAATTCTAACATACTGAATTAATCTATGCATGAGGGATTTTCTCCCGTGGGCATCCATAGAGGTGTCATGAGTGAAACCCATAGCCCTTCTTTAATGGATAAGGCCCCACTTTGCAGTAAAGGTGCATATGCAGTTTCATGCATAGCAACTCCTTTGAACTCCCCACGTGAGAAAATTTGACACATCGATGCATATACAGTCACATAATTTTTTTCGTTTCATTTTATTATTTTAAAATATGTAATATTATTGAGTTTTCTTGGTTTTTATTTCCAATATTTTGAATTTAGGAATATTGAGGTCACGTAGTGTGTAGAGTTATGGTTTCTCTCTCGGTTTCATACATTATCATCAACTATTTTTTCTCTGTCAAGCATGTAAAAATGCACCTTTTGTTTTCAAACAACCAATAGTTCAGTGGCAAGGCACCTCAGTCCCACAGCACCAACCAGGGATCAATCCTTGGTCCACAAGTTGTAAGTAACACTCCTTGACCAGTAATCCAATCCGGCAAAAAAATAATAATAATAATTTGCATCTTTTTAACTATTACCTCACTGGCAAGGAAGTGATATTCTAACCTGAGAAACCTAGGATCAACCCCAAGTTGTCCATGTGAAAGTGAGATACCTTGTCACTGAGCTATCAATGGGTCAGCATAAAAATGCATTTTATCGTATATTCTTGTTTATTTATTTAAAATATTGATTTACAAACAATATGAAGTTAATGTAGTCTGTAGATCTTAGATCTTCGGTGTCTCACCTAGATCTACACATGCACACCATTAATTTAGATTTTACTTCTCTTACAAGCATATAAAAATGGATTACTTTATTTATTTTTGTTTCCTCATTTGATTTACAAACGATATGAAGTTAACTATAGTAAACCAGATCTATACATTAGCATCAACTTTTTTTTTCTCTGTCAAGCACGTGAAAATGCGCCTTTTTATTAAACCACCAATAGTTCATTGGCAAGGCACCTCAGTCCCATTGTACCAACTAGGAATCAATCATTGATTCACAAGTTGGAAGTAACACTCCATGACTAGTAATCCAGTGTAGCAAATATATATATATATATATATAACTATTACTTAACTGGCAAAGGAGTGGTATTCTAACCTGAGATACCTAAGATCTACCGCAGGTCGTCCCTGTGAAAGTGAGATGCCTTGCCACTAAGCTATCAGTGGGTTAGCATAAAAATGCATTTTCTGTATATTATTTATTTTTTATTTAAAATCTTGATTTACAAACAATATGAATTTAATGTAGTGTGCAGATCTTAGATCTTTGGTATCTCACCTAGATCTACATATACACACCACTAACTTAGATTTTACTTCTCTTACGAACATGTAAAAATTGACTACTTTATTTATTTTTGTTCATTGATTTGATTTACAAACGATATGAAGTTAATAACCATAGTAAATGAGATCTATACATTTGCATAAGCTATTTATTCTTCTCTATTAAGCATGTAAAAATGTACCTTTGTTTTTCAAACCACCAATGGTTCAGTGGCAAGGCACCTTAGTCCCACAGTACCAACCAGGGATCAATCCTTGGTCCACACGTTGGAAGTAACACTTCTTGACCAGTAATCCCGTCTAGCAAAAAAAAAAAATGCAATTTTTTTTAAACTATTGCTTTACTGACAAAGGAGTGGTATTCTAACTTGAGATACCTAAATCAACCCCAGGTCGTCCCTGTGAAAATGAGATGCCTTGCCACTGAGCTATCAGTGGGTCGGCGTAAAAATGCATTTTCTTATATATTTTTGTTTATTTATTTACAATCTTGATTTACAAATAAAACGAAGTTAATTTAGACTGTAGATCTTAGATCTTTGGTGTCTCACCCAGATCTACATATACACACAGCTAATTTAGATTCTACTTCTCTTACGAGCACGTAAAAATGGATTACTTTATTTATTTATCTTTAGTCATTTGAGTTACAAACAATATGAAGTTAACTATAGTGTGTCGATCTTTGGTTTTCCCCAAGATCCACCACTAATTTAAATATAATCTCCTTTTATAAGTAAATAATATAGAAATTTTCTATTCTTAAAGTTGGAGAAAGAAATATCTTATGTAGGTTTCAAACATTGGTAATCTCTTAACTCTTATTTCATAGATGGGTAATTCACAATGCCTCCGAGATGTTAGCATGATGTTGAATACAATCAATATCCCCATGCTCTCTCTCTCTCTCTCTCTCTCTCATATTCAGATGATGATGGGGAGTCCACCAACAACAACCACCAACAACAATTTGTCTGAAGAACTTATGTTGAATCCCTGTCAATGCTTTTGTGAAGATATTTGCAATTTGGATATCCATGATGCATGGGAGAATAATAGTATGATCATTGTAAGCTTCGCAGATACAGTGACAATCGACCTCAATATGTTTGGTTCGCTCATGAACGACAGAATTTGTTGTAATCTGGATAGTACTTATATTGTCAGCAAGAGAAGAGCAGGATGATCCTACACAACCTAGTTCAAATAAAATCCTTCGATACCAAATAATTTTGAAACAAACAAAAGGCATAGCACAGTATTCTTAGAAGTTGGAGACCCTCTTTGTTTCTTACACTTCCATGAAACTAGTGCATCACCAAGATACATATACCACCCAGTTATAGACTGACGAGTGTCTAGGGCTCTAGGCAACCTGACCAATCGGCATCACTGATAGGCATTTAGGTGAAAGAAGAACCAACTAGAAGTACCCAATAAATAATGAATAATTCATATTATTGCAGCAAAATGAAGATGTCGGGGCTTAGTCATAAACTAACTCACAAGATTAACTGCAGAGGAGATGCCAGGTTGAGTAATGGTCAAGTAGATGAGTTTGCCAGCCAACCTCCTAAAGATTGCAGGGTTGGAAAAGAGTTCCTCGTCATCTCTCCAATGCTTGACAATGACTTTTAGAGGAGCATCCACAAGAGTAGAGTTTTTCAAGGAGCCAAGGCAATCAAATCTTTGGTGTAGTTTTGCTTATTGATAAAAATACCTTGTTCAGATGTATAAACTTCAAGATTGTCAAGATCCTTCATATGAAAAGAGGCATGAAGACAATCATGCAGATGCAGTTGGAGTATGCCACCAAGAGTCAATTCCTATAATTATGAATTGTGATGCCATCCACAAGATGAGAACTGTTATTGTTGAAGAGGTGCGCAGAAGGAACATGGACGGATCATTTTTCCTCTGTATGGAGTTCTGATGAAGAGTTTGTCAAAACTTTTCAAACCAAGCCCAGGGTACATGTTTCAGCCCATAAAGGGATCTTCATAGTGGACAAACATCCTGCTATGAGGTGTTAATGATCCCTTGTGGAAGCTTCATATAGATCTCTTCCATAAAATACCCATCTAATAGAGGCCAAAACTGAAAAGCTACAACACCAAAGATGGTTCTGACAGTCATCATCCTCGCAACTGGAGCAAAGGTCTCCACATAGTTAATTCATTCTTCTCTAGTTCTCTTATTCCAAGGGAAACTAAGCAAGCTTTATATCGATCTAATGAGCCATCTTACTTGAGTTTAATAGAGCAAACCCATTGGGGTGAATACAATATCCCCATAATTGTGGCAACCATAATCTATGGGAATATTTTAAAGGTATAACTTAATGCAGTGTCTAACAGGAGTATTTAATTTTAGTAGTCCAGATGCGGTCCACGTGGATAGCTCTTAACATTTTAGCGGGCTGATCTATGTGAGAAAGACGAGATGATGTAAACTATCATACTTCTCTAAGCATGGAAATCTGTTTCATGTTCGTTGCACCCCATCTTCTCAATCGGTCCATTCAAGCCAAAAATACTTCTTCATGTTTAAAAAAAAATATATATATATATATATATTATATTGGCTTGCTAGGTTTAAGAAGTATGCTACATAGATTAACAATTTGCATTGAACTTTTCTATGAAATATATAGATGAGAGCTTACATGAAATTTAATTACTGAAAAATGACAAGGTAAATTAGTTGCAGCATGGATATCTTGATAAAGCCGATTGTTCCATCTTCGATAAATGATATCCCAGTACTTCTTATAAAATTTGTCCAAGGCCTTATATTGATCTCTCTTCCATTAGAAGTTTGGCTCGATTCATTGCATAAAAAGCATATCTCATTGTGCACTTCAAACTACAATTAACAAATTTCAACACTTAACCAACACTCCAATCATGTAGACAATTTTCTCGGCCCTTTCCAAGAAGTCTTTAGCAAGAACTATCCAAGGAACCTACCATGCTTAAGGGTTTATCCCGAATCATGCTAGAGCTCGCATATTTAAAAGATGTGAATCTGTATCAACTCCACCTAGTAAACAGAGAGACTCTTCTAGAGAGACCAAGCATGTATCAAATCTTATTAAACTGATTTCGATAGCTGATAGTAATTTGGAAATTTCCTGAGGGCAATTGTCAAGTTGTGATTATAAATAAATCCCATAATCATTTTCTTTTCCTCTCATAATGTATCGTGCATCTCTCTCAATTTGTTTATATCCTCAAGCCTAAGATCTAGGGAAAACATCATATCCCTATACACTACATTGATAACTTTGTATTCTTTGCAAATTCAAAATACTAAATAAATCAATAAAAATACACAAAAAATCCATTTTTACATGGTTGTAAGAAACGATAAATTTTGAATAAGTAGTGTATATGTGTATAACTAAGTGAGAAATCAAAGACCTATAAACTACATTAACTTCATACTTTTTTTCTAAATCACGATTTCAAATAAATAAACAAAAATACACTAGAAAGTTCTTTTGTACATGTCAAGGAATTAAACCTCATTAATACTTCTGAACCTGCCTAGACCGAAGAATTTCCTTCATAGTTCTAAAACAATCACGAATAAACTACACTATGGCACTCACTTTCAGATTACCTGCAGCACTCGCATCAACATTGAGCTTCCATTTGCTCTGGCATGGGAGGTAACCATGGAGGGAGTACCTGTGGATGAACCGTAACATCACCTATTATCACCTAGATCTAATTCTTATCCAAACAATTTAAAGATACTCCCACAAAATATAACTCACCTTCTAATGAGTTTTATTAACCTACAGACATTCACTTGTTTAAACCTCTCCTTCCACAAATACCAAATAGTTGCCTCGAATAAGAGAATCTGAAGGTCATCATTAAAGAAGCCATTCCTCATGTATTAGAGCGAGAGACACTTGAGGTGATGATGCGCTCATCTCTTAGGCAAAAGATGCACCCATTGATGATACCCTTTATCTACTCCATAAGTGGTCTATGTTCAAACTATTGTCTTGATATGGCTATCAAACTGAAAGTGATGACTTTAGGGCCACCGATAGACAAACATGAGATAAGGTGTTCATAGCCCCCTTTTTTATCTGATGCCAATGGAACCAAAGGTCATCCCTATAGACATCCTATAATCCTCCCCAAATTCAGACACATAAACTTCCCAACACAGAAGTTGAGTGGCCTCATACATCTCCTAATCTGTAAGGCTCCTTCAAAATATGGGCCATACACCCTCTCAACTTTGCATTTAGAGGAAATCATAGCACCTAATAGCAAGGCTTACTCCATAATTGAATTTTGTCCCCCTCACCCAATTTGAAATGGATGGAATGATTGAACGATGCTTTGGTCTTCATGATGCGCCATCACCAGATTCCTAATCCATGCAAGATCCTCGCAGAATTCGCCAACCACTTCTCAACATTGCATTTGGAGGAAATAACCTTTTTCTAGAGGGGCATCTGAATCATCCCACAATCGGTATGCCCATTATCTCAAAATAGTTTTATTACCAAGTTTCATGGATCTGATACGCGGACCTTCTTGACCTTCCAGTTCGCAAACTACCTCCCAACGTACCAGGTGGTACTTCTTTTTATCCTCCATACCTTCCAAAGGAAATCTCTTTGGATCCTTTAGATTTTCTCCACTATTAATGTCGGGCACCGAAAAAGGAACATAAAGAAGCCAAATAATTTGGCTAGAGCCTCTATAAAGTAAATAGACAGTATAACTCTTGGAATGTTGTCAATGTTTTCCCTCTTTAAGTTCCGATACGGTCTTCTCAGGCTAGTTCTCACTTCCTTTATTTGGGGTTTTGATCCGAAATTAAAAGTCCATATTGTGCTATAAACTCTCCTAAGATGACTTCATGGTCGTAGTAGATAAATTATTCTATGCATCGAAATTAAAAGTCCATATTGTGCTATAAATTTCTCCTAGGATGACTTCATGGTCATAGTAGATAAATTATTCTATGCGTCTCAGTAAGAATTAATTCTATTCATGAGCTATTCAAGCCACTTTTAAACATCACAACTGAACATACAGCCGAAAAAAATGAAGTTGTGAATTTACAACCTAATGTGGACTAGAATCTGTGTTTTTTCTTTCCAGATTTAGGATAAAAACTGAGCTAAAATAATAATTGTAGATCTTGGAGAGAAAGTAGAAAGGAAATTTCCAAGTTTCTGGGAAGAAATAAGTCAAATAACAAAGTTTTCACCCAGAAATCAAAATAAAAAGCAATTTTTTCCTTATGTTGTACCTAGCTTGTATGTGTCTTTTACTCCTGTGGGGGTTCTGCTCTTCAAGAAACCCCTTCTTGTAATACGTTCTATATACCTCCCTTCTAATGTAAATATCCTTTTCCAAAGAAAACCTAAAATAAAATAATAAAACTTCTCATATAACCATTTAAATGTATGTATGCTGGTGCATTTGAACGCAATGAAAAGCTCAACCTTGCTACCTGAGGATAACGTATCTACTAAAAGTCGTGATCATCCAATTTAAATTTTCAAAAAAGATTATTAAACTTTGATTTAAATAAAAAACAAGCTAAAATATTTTTAGCAGTGACATCAAAATGGATCCTTACTACTGTAAAGTGTAAATTCCTTGCATACTCTAAAGTGAAAGATGTCCCCCCACCTTTCAGTGAGAAGCTATAATTGATCAAAAATTCTAACTATTGGCATTTGGCAAAGCCCCTCCTCAGTAATTGTTCACATTGTGCATAATATATGTTCTATTGAATGAGACTGAATGAAATGGATTTAAAGTCTAAAATTTAAATTTGGTTGTGATAAAGACGGGGTCAGACCCCATCCTAATCAGTTCCAACAAAACAATAATAATAAGCCTAGATAAAAGGAAAGGGAAAACATTCAAATTAATAATGCAAATGATGGTAAAAACAGAAACAAGCAATTGATCCTTGATACCTCCACTCCACCAGTTGGAGAATGGTAAAATAGACACAAGCATCTGAGACTGAAACAAACTAACAGCCAGCATGATATCATGTGGAGGCCCTCCTCATCTCCAAAAAAAAGTCAAGTCCAACAAGCATTAAATCTCCAGACAACACATAACATCTCAAAGACCCCTGCAGCATCCACTCAAATCAGAATAAATACAAAAATGTTGTTGTTGTTGCTGTTGTTGTTGTGCAAAAGCATCAGAAGAAGAGTTCAAGCACAAGAGAGAGAGAGAGAAAGAGTACCTGACTTTCTTGATGAGGATGGAACGGAGCTTGCGAGCGAGGTCCTGGGAGCGGATGCGGTGCTCGAGGTTCTTGCGGGCGAGGACGCGCTTCTCCGAGTTCTTGATGTGGCGAGTGGGCTGGCGTTTGATGAGTCGCTCGATGCCGCTCGAGACCATCTTCCGAGCCATCACTGCTAGGGCTTGCTCCAGATTACCGTTCCAGACCCTAACCCTAATCCCTCGACACCACTGCACCTGATGATGCATGATGATGATGCTGCTGCTGCTCCCAACAACGCTGGTGCTGGTGCTGGTGGGAGAGTACCCTCCAAAGAGGGACGTCGCCCCCTTCCATAGCTGCCGAGTCACTGCGCTCATATCCTCTCTCTTTTTCTTTATCTCTCTGCACTGCACGCATAGTGCATAGTGCTCATATGAGCAATGCAACTAATGGGCCCACTTATAAGACTAGGAGAATGCATACCCTCTTTTGTTTATTACATACACTTAACCCCGGGGTTGACCCACTGTTTTCCTTCTTTTTTCAGAATTAGAGGTCTTGGTATTGACTCTCAATTTCTTCTTTTTTCAGGAATCGAATGTTGAGTACACTAGTGCTACCATCTTGGGGCCACAGGGCTGTTTATCCGGCTTCCTCTGGCCTTGAGGGATTAGGCCACAACAAAAGGTTGGAAACCTTCCGATGGCATAAAAAAAAATAAAAATATATATATATGGAGAATATTCATGTGCATCCATCCATCACTATAGGGTGATGGCACTTTTCCTTTTTTGCACATGGATCCCTCTTTTGTACTTCACCCTATGTACTTGAAATCCCCCTTTTGTACTTGAAAATCTTCATTTATGGAAGCATCCATCACCCTATAGTGAAGGATAGATGCACATGAATGTCCTCATAAATATATATATATATATATATATATTACATACACTTCATACATGTATCACCTAGTTATAGGCTCCGGACAACCCTAACCCCAAGGGGTGGCCCGAGCGGTTCAAGAACACGGTTCCTCTCTCTTTCGGTAATAAAGGTCTTGGCATCGATTCCCGATTCCCCCCTCTTTAGGAATCAAATGTTGAGTCCATTAGTGTTACCACCTGAGGCCCACAAGGATTTTATCCAACTTCTCTCTGGACCCGGAGGGATTAGTTCGGTTCAAAGAATTGGAAAGTGGAACCCTTCGTTAGGAAAAAAAAAAAAAAAGAGGGTCTAGAAAACCCGGCCTACCAGTATCACTTTTAGCTTTTAGGTGAAGAGGAAAACCAACTAGAAAGAGCCAACTGAGATGTGACCCACTGATAGCTCAGGAATGTTTGCCAACAAATAGGGATTAAGAATTATATATAATTAATGTGGTCGCACCTTTTAGGAATTATATTACATGGGGTCGGTCCACTTTTAAAAATTACAACATGAAATCCAGTTTTAGGAATTAGAATATAGAGTCAAACTTTTAGAAGTTTTGCATATTTGGGGGGCCATATTTAGAATCACAATGTCAGACCCACCTTAAAAATTGATCAAGGATACAATATGGAGCCCCAACTTTTAGGAATTACAATGTAGGGCCATATTTAGAAATCATGGTGGTGTGTGAGCCCACCTTTAAAATCTGAGTGCATGGAGTTCCATCGAAAGGTCCCTTGAGTCATAATTCATAATGTAAAGAGGGTGGTGTGAAATTTGCCATATGCCTCTCTTTTTGAGCATTTTGAAATGAGAGTAATATTATCTACGGCAGTCAAAGGTCAGGCAGGGCCCGGCCTTAGTTAGGCCCTACCATCCCCTATCAACTTGATGTAACAAATCCAACTTCATGTTGATAATTTCAGCATTGTATGAAATAATTGGGCCTTTGAGAATTGAGACTGAGATCCTCATACCAGTTAATGCAAACAACGATTAGAATATGAAATTTCCTTCAAGATGGAAAATAAAAGGTCTCATGTGTTTTAAAAACTAGCTCTATAGTAATTCACACAATCCAACTCCCGTTAGTTCGCATGACACAAAAAAACTAGGAATGGCCCAATAGACCCAGCCTCATTCAACCAACTACCCAAAGGACCAAAACTCATATATCAGGAGCCCTAATTTTGGGCCCATTTGGTATCAAGCCCAGAATCAAGAATCAGGATAACAGCTGTGGAACTTGTTGGAATTATCAGATTATACCTAGGTCCATCTGGGCCAGAACCCCTTACAAGATTTTTTTTTAAAGCTGTACGAGCCTACTCATTTAGACCAAGAGGATATGGTGATGACAATAGAGTGATAGACCCACTTAGCCAACCAAAGATATGGGAAATAATCTTGGAGCCATTTGACAACTGGTCCATAGTTAAGGACCATCAATCATGTCATCAAATCAGATACAAATCAGCAAAACTCAATCAAGTTTGACTTTGGGTCCGCCATGGTCCGGACTCCTGACCTGTTTACTTCCTGACCAATCTGTTTGAATGGAGCAGCACTCCACCAGCAGTGAAATTGAAAAAAAAAAAACCAGTTTACAAAGTTCACTATGGTTTCAACCTGGAAATCACCAGAGTGACATGTGCCCATGAGATGAAAATAGGCGGGATTATCGTTTACAAAGTTCACTATGGATTATCGTTTGACTATAACCTAAACACACGTTAATGGGACGGTCTTAACAATCTTATGAAGAGTTAAAATTGTCCCACAGAAGGGCAAACTTTGAAACATGCAGTTCAGAGTTCTGATTTTGTGCCCACAAAATCAGATGGGAAATCTACCTACAGAGTGCCTACAAAAGTTACTCCAGCTCTTGCAAGAGCTGTCTGGGAGTTGTCCTTGGAGGGGGTTCTAACTTTCAAATTTTGTTCCAGAAAAACCCACAAAAAATAAACAAACAAATAAAACTCCTTGGTAAATTTCACAGTGGACCAAAACATATTACCATCACCTAAGTCATCACCCTACATCCTTCAAAAAGAGACTTCCAGTTCATATTGCAAACAATCGGACCAATGGCAATTGTCTGTATCTATAAGCCATGGCCCCCTGAATGAATGGCAATGAACTTTGTGAAATTTTTGTCAATCAGAACCAGGTGAGATCGTATATTAATATTGAAAAATAGGACTCAAACATAAGGAAGACGGCACTAATTGCTCACAACTGGAATATTTTCACTAATCAAGTAACAGCTTTTCCATGATTATACATGTCATGGTTGAATTTTAAATAATACAGGTAAAAGAAACAACTTGGGAATCAATGTCTCACCCTTTCATGGGTCAGTTCATTGCATCATAATCATCTAACCTCTCATTGTACTCCAGCACCTTCCTCTTTATCTTGGAGGAATCTACCCATGTAACAAAGTCTTCCATGTTTCTGGTCACAAGGAACGCCGGGTCCGTAACTGTCTCTGGGCCCACACGGATGTGTCCCTGTTCAATGTAAGTGACAGCCTCTTTCAAATGCTCCGCAAACTTCAGCTTCACCAGAACAGTTGATAATCTACGCCTGCATGCATTCACATAGAAGAAACATATGAATAAAAGGATTTTAACACCATCCCAGCTGATTGGGACATGGGTGTGTGTGGAGTGCATGTGTTTGAGTCTCCAATGTAACAAAAATAAAATAAAGGGTTTTAACACCTGCAACCATAGTGCAAACTGGTATAATAATGAATGAAATTAACATGGCTTTTCTCTCTGTTATCTGAAGAAGAGGTTTTCCCCATTCCAAGAAATCTTCACAAGGTAATTAGTTATTGCTTAACATTCAATGGGCATATTACACATCGAAGGCAGGTTTTGTCCCCTGCTGTAGCTCAGCTACTTAAGCACATCAAAGCCCACCTGAAGGGGGCGAGGGTGCAAGAGTTCGAGTCTCTTCCCATGCAAATATATATTTAAGAGGATTTTACTGAAAAAATTCCAGAATTTGGTCATTCCTCGTGAAGTGTCCCCGTAGATTGTGCAACACAAAAGAGCCCTCCCGCCAGTTTTTTTATTTTATTTTTGTATTTTTTTCTGAGCGGCGATAGCGTTGCCCAGAAAAATATGGGTGATGCTATCGTCACTCAACCATGGCCGTCTGCAGGAGCTTTGCCCTGTTGCCCAGTTTGGCGATGAAGAATCCTAGCTACCATTTGATGATGTCATCTCCACCCTCAACCTTTGTTCGGTTCTCTACACGCCATTTCCGCATCGGCCTGGACCCCAAGAATCGAACTAGTGGTGGGGACTGAAGCCCAAGGAGAAGAAGCGATTGCGGAGTCATATGCTCCTGCTCCTCCTCATCTCCATCTCCATTTAGTTCAATGGAATCTGCTAGGATTAAGGTGGTCGGATTTGGAGGCGGCGGAAACAATGCCATCAATTGCATGATAGGAAGCAGGTCCCATCATTTCATGTTTGTCTTCTACATTTTCTCTCCAAACCCCCATTTCTTGTAACTCTTTTTTAAAATCTTCTATTTGATTTTGGTTCTGATTGTGATAAGTTTAGATGGGTATGGGTTTTTTTTTTTTCTCCTATACTCATGGTTGAATCATTGATATTATGTTTGCATTATTTTTGTGCACAAGGTGTTGAGTTTTATGACATAAACATGGATGCGCAAGCGGTGGTGAATTCAGCAGCAAAGAACCCACTTCAAATTCAAGGAGTTCGCGAGGAAAGATACATAGAAGAGTCCATGCTAGATCAAGTGACTAGAAGATGGAGTGGGGGAGATGGAGAGAGAGGAGGAGAGGAAGAAGAAAGACATTAGGAGATGCAGAGACAGTGTCGCTCCTCTCAAATTTGTAAAAAAAATTAAAAAGAAAAAGAAATAAGGCCTGACAAACCCCATTTGTGCCACATCTGTAGGGACCCTTCTCGAGGAATGGCCAAATTTCGAAATTTTTCCCGTAAAATCCTCTATATTTAAATAGATAAAATCAAATAAAATAAATGGGAAGACTTTCGATGAATTGGATTAATTTAATGATCCAGCAAATTCTGCGCAACTAGGAACCAGGTTTAGACCTGCATATCAGGTTCAACTCATTGGACAAGGTGACAGGGTCGGGATCTGACAAATAATCAATTTGAATTTAGGATTATTCTGATCTTAATACATTTACAGTCCTGACTTATATAATGGATGATGTATAATGGTCCCGCATGAGATAACAGATCCGGCCCAATAGTCCTTGCCGGCGCCGTTACCGGTCTACATTGGACATGCCCAAACCATATCAAATGAGTGTCTCTAATTTTATCCCCTAGTGTTAGCTACCCCTAAATGCTCTCAAAAGCAGTCATTTCTAATTCTATCATTCCTTGTTTTAATACACATCCACCTCAACATTCTCATCTCTGCTACATCCATTTTGTGCATATGATGCTTTTTGATTAGCCAACATTCTGCTCCACAAGTTATAAGATGGTCTAATCGTTATCCTGTAAAATTTTTCCTTCAATCTTATTGTAATATCCCGGATCTTTGAGGGCTCTAGGTTTGGGAGTAATTAATAGGGGCCCAAGTGAGACCCTTGGACCCTTGCTTGCTCTAATTATTATGGGATTGGAGAGGGACACACGTGAGTTAGTATTAGGATGGGGAAAGAGTTGTACATCAACTCAAACTACGAATGGCTTGTGTAGGATGTATTTGGGAAGGACTCTATGTTCTGTTTAAGAAGGACTCTTACCTTATCCAGTGTGTATATATAGACCATCGACCCCTAGTATTGGTATTCAATTTTTTCTTCTCCTTCTTGAGAGAAAATCTGAGAGAAAGAGAGTTTTGTTTGCTGGAAATTCAGGATCTTGCGAGGAAGAAGGCAACCAGCAGAGGGAAGACTAGCGGATGCCCTACTCGCGCCCTCACATCATGAACACAGCAATCGTCTATCGAAGGTGAGTGGATCTTCCTCTTGATTCTTAGCAATTAATTAGATTCCTAATGAATTTAGGTTGTGTGGCTGGGTTATGTAATGGTTACAGAGATTGTCAATTCATGAAACCCATTGATGAGAATCAGATCATGTCCTCTCGGATGGAGGGCTCATGTGAAAATTGTAGGATAGGTTGTAGAGGTGATGAGGGAATTCTTTTTACAAGAAACAGCCCTCAGAAGTGACTGGAATCAGATCTGGGAACAAATAGCAGAAACCTGGGTGTCCATGGGAATTAACGTAAAGGGACCCATAATCAGTGGTCCCATGTGGTGTGGGCCCCATCTGCCCCATCATCCAGAAGCTTCAATTCTGGAAAATGAGCAGCCTGTTCATGAAATTCTTGTAACTGTTAAGGCTACGGGGCCCAGTAAAGCTAATTGAATGTTAAATCTGAACCATGGAAATTCATGTGGGACCTTGGGTGACCTTGGAGATCAGGTCTGATATTATAATAGGTCAGTGGGGCCCACTGTTTGGTGTATCCCAAATCTGGATGGTTGCTACTCTTCATTGGAAGAGTTCTGTGTATTGAAGGTGCCTGATTTTGAGTATTAATTACACTAAGATGCTGCTGAAACAAGTCAGAACTTTTATGCTAACTATGTAATTGCATTGAAATTGCTTTGGACACTACTGTTTTATATAAAATATTATGGAATCATGAATGCCATATTTGTTAGTAGTTTTGGATTCTTTTGGAAGGGGTTAATGATGAACAGGGTGGGGCCATCTCTACACCATTAACTAACAATTATGATTAGATGTGGGGCAATGACAACCTGGATGGTGTTTGGGGCTGGGCCCACACTACTATATAATGTGTGCTAAATTATGTTATTTTCCGTTCATGTTTTTGGTTGTATGATATTAATAGAATGCTTAATGAGATTGGATTTGATAATAAAAATAATGCACTCCAAACTACTAGCTAGCACGCATGTGATGGTGGACTTGTATACAGGGTCCTTTGTGGTTATGGAAATTCTGGACCTTTGGGTTCAGGTTGTATTATGAATGAGGGCCATGGAGGCCGTTGTGTTCGTTGTATTATGGATGAGGGCCATGGAGGCTGTTCTGTTATTTAGTCCTAGGTGGATGTTGTGTTGTTTGGTCCTTGGTGGACGTTGTGTTGACAGGTCCTTGGTGGACGCAGATAAGAGATAATGACTGAGTGGCATGTGGATATGTGTGTATAGCCTTGAAGGCATGGTAATGTGGATAGAGTGCAAGGATGTAGTTCATGAGTAGCATTATGGGGGCGGTGACTGGATTAACTTTGAATTGCACTTTATATGCTATTCTAGTATTGTGTATTTTATCAGACATTATGTTTTGTGTTGTGTTGGTAATTAGGAAAATTCATTCACCAGTGATACTGATATTGTGTTGCCCCATTCACGTATTCACATTGTAGGAGGACCAAAGCAGAATGACGTTCAACCCGTAGATTTTGGCATGCAGGGCTGAAGAGAAAACGGGAAATACTAAAACAGCCGATAGTGGGATTAGCCCTTTTAGTGAATTTTTTATTTACTTAGAGACAATTGATGTTTTATTGACTTTCATAAATTCTAATTGGAATATTAGATTGATTTAAATGCCTAATTCCTTGAGGGAATTATTTGATTTGAGCTTAGTGAATATTGCTAAAGAATCGCGATCCGAAATCCGACAAGGCCCTGGAATTCGGGTTGTGACACTTAATAACATTCTTCGGTCACAAAGCACTGCCGAAGTAAGTCTCCACTTCAACCATCCCGCTTTAATCCTATGTTTGACATCTCCACCAATCTCCTCATCATTACTAATTATAGAGCCAAGGTAGCGGAAAGAGTCACTTTGTGGTATATCATGGTCTTCAATTCTCACAATAGTTTCAGCCCTTTTTATATGCCCATTGATGTTACAAACCATATATTTCGTCTTTGTACGACTTATTTTAAAGCCTTTAGCCTCCCGCCATTTCTCGAGCTTTGCATTCACACCATCTCTTGATTCGTCTACCAACACAATATCATCTGCAAATAACATGCACCAAGGTAACTCTTCTTGAAAATGAGCAGTTACCCCATCTATAATCAGTGCAAAGAGATAAGGGCTTAGGGATGACCCCTAATGCAAACCTATGGTCACTGACAACTCCCCTGTCTCTCCACAAGTAGTTCTTACACTCGTTATTGCTCATTCATACATGTCTTTAATAATTTCAATACAACCTCTTGGAATAGTTCATGTTTATGCATAACATGAAAATCTATATAGTCAGGATGATTTTTTCAATCTGCTGGTTTTATGTATTAAATATCAAGAATTTTAATTTTATATGCAGTTGCATTGCCAAGGTACCACAGTCACAGTGTGCAAGATCCACTATCCCTTACTTTGGAGATAGGGCATCCAGCCATCAACACAGTGGGCCCCACTGATGAGAAGTAGCACATTGGTCACATCTGCCAAGTTGGCACATGTCACCTTCAAATGTGTGAATAATCAAAATATTAGTGCTATAAGTAGCTAACTTACCTGCAGAATGCAGATACCGATAACCTTTCACACAAAGCCAAACTTTTTCTTGTTGGAATCACACCCATATTGTACCTGTGAATTGTCACTTACAAAATCATCAAAAGAGAAAACTAAGAAGAATAACAGAAAAGTTCGGTTATCAATTATATATATATATCTATATATATATAAAAACTACTGATGACTAAATTGTTAAACAAAAGCTGAGAATCATTGATAGATAATAAAAGAAAAAATATTAGAAGTTCAGATAGTAACAATCATAGAACAAAAAGATGTGGTCAGATCAAATCCTACAAGTCATGATGCACGAATACTTCAAAATGGGCAATGTATTGTGTTGTATCGTAAATACTTCAAAATGGGCAATGTATTGTGTTGTTATCGTAGTTTGATACTCCAATTTTTATGTGTAAAATCTATGTCCATGCTGTGTCTATTGTGTGTCTCTATTGTATCCATGCTGTATTCGTGCATCATAGCCTACAAGTTTTCCGTAAAAATGCAGTATACTAAGATTAGAGCTTCATAAAACATACTTAACCCAAAATGCACCATGTTATGGGTCGTATCGACCAGGGTCATTTATTAGGCCTCTGCTGACTACTTTAGTCGTTGATGAGGGTCATCACATGAGCAGGGATGTAAACAAGTCAATCTGGCCTGAAAGCTGCTCAAGCTCTGCTCAACTGGGCTCAAGTTTGACCTCTCATTTTCTCAATATGTGTATTACATAATATAATTAGTGAAAAGCCACAAACTATATATGTTTGATTGAAGTGTATATATACTTTTTTAGAAATTGATTTTTTTTGAATGGTTATAAAATAGTAATTTCTTCTGCAACAACAGCCTATTGAGAGAGAGAGAGAGAGAGAGAGAGAGAGAGAGAGAGAGAGAGGGCACTTGAAGCTTGCCACTGTTGTTGCCTGCTGCTGTGGAGCCTATAATTGAGGAAGAATGGAACGAAATTGACAATTATGGTTGTTCAACCAAATAATTTTGCCTAATTCAGCCAAAAACAAATTGCATTTGACTACTATGATGCAAGCATTATGGGTTTTCAGGACTTCAAAACCGGGGGAAAAGAAGGAAAAAAGGTATTGAATCCCAAAGTTCATGTCTAAATACACCTTCACAAAATGGAGGCACAAAGGTGTGGAACATAAAATTATATTTATATATAAATATATATATTTTTAATGGTATATAAATATACATATGGACACTGTTCATACTTACTGACTCTGTTGTTTTGATAACTTGTTGAAGCTGTAAGTACTATTGTTTTCTTGGTTAATCATAAAAAAATCCATCAAGTTAACAATGACTCCATATTTTTGTCTATATAAAGTACATCCAAGTTCCGCACTTTTCCATATTTTTGTCTACATAGAAAACATTCTAGTTATGATCTTTCCAAACTCCGTCCAACATCCATGATTCATATATAAGCTATATATGATGGGTGAATGAAACCACAACTTTCTTCTATTTCAATGCAATATTCTTTTTCTGAACTCCATTTATTTTAATTATTGCTCTTATTTGCTCTAACTTTTTTTTTTTTTTAGAATGTTGATTTGAGTTCAACTATTTTCTTGCATTTCTTCAAACTGTAGCTGCAATTATTATTGAACTACCAACTTCTAATTTTAATAGTGGTGATCAAAATGTTGCTAAAAATTCCACGCTGAATAAAATGCAAAATTAGTCACCATTTGAGACGACTGAGTGACTTCTCGCTATCCACGTAGTCAGATACATGCAAGAAGTGCATCATTTATCTATATATTCCAATAATTCTTACGATTTAACTCAAGCACCTAAAAATGAAGGAAAGCATCACTTCCCATTCATCGATCTTAAAAAACACACACATGCCAAAACAAAAAAGAGAAAGGCAGGACTCACAGCTTTTCCAACAGCATATCCGTCATCTCAATCCGAAAAGGGTCTCTTGAATCGATCTGCTTCAAGACACTCACCAACTTTTGAACCATGCGACAAATGCCCGAATATCTGAAACCAAGAAAAACAAAACCTATAAATGTTTGCTCCCAATAAGGGAAAATTTGAAATCAATTCACAAAGGCATTATTGGATGCACCCGAAATCAAAATCGAGTTGAATATTTTGGCAGAAAGGACAATCAATACATTTTGCGGTGCTGATAAGTTAGGAATTACAGTGAATAAGTTCTAGTTTATCCAACTGTCCATGAGATATAAAATTCCTCTAAAAACTCCCCTACCCATGGTGAACTTAGATATGCCAATACAAATTGATCAAATTACAGAAGCCACTATAAACAGACTAGTTGAGTAGAGCCCGAGATGCGATCCAACCATCAAATAAATAGTTAAGAAGATTCAGCCGCGTCCAAATTCAATGGGGGGAGATCAGATGGTTTAGATCATCCGGCTGAAAGAACGTCTGGTCTACACTACATCCACAACTGACCCAACACCAATAAAGGGAACCCAAGGACCATATTCTTTTCCAATCTGAGTTTTATTCAAGTCTCGAATGAATTCAAGGACATGTTCAAAGAAATTCCGACCATCAGTTGGAATGGTTTGTGGATTCTGAACAGCTACTGGCTGAACCTACTAAGATAGCAATTACAACCCAAGAAGTGATAAGTACTTGGGACCATTCAAAAAAGACAAAGTGATAAGTACTTGGGCATGGACTTGCAAACCCCCTATTTGCCAATAAAAATGTTGGCCTACTTCCACATCGGATATATCATATAACACTTTTAGTGAGTTGATGGAACAGGATAGAACATTCATATTGCCATAATGCCATTGGTCTGCATACAAATTTGTGAGATGAATTACCACAAAGTTCTATTGTTACACAATCTATCCTTTCCACGCCAAATCAATATCAGCAAAACATGCTGATTTTCTAACATGATTTTATTACTCGGCCAAACCAAGTCATACTGCCCAAAGTGAAAAAAAAAATAGTATAGTAACTCTATTCTCACCACCTTTATATGATATTTTGTTGTTGTATTTATATACAAAACAGTCTAAAAGCAATTAAAAACGAAAGCTCACAAAATTGGCATGAAAGAGATATACCCAAAGCAACCATCTTAACCTTCCAAAGTTGGCATGGTAATACCCTAAAGACACCTCCCTCCCTAATAATTTTCATGTTCATGGTAATCATTGTCATTGAATTTGTTGATTCACAGGCTCCTCAGTCTGTATGAAGCCTCAGTTTTCAGACTTCCTCCTCTGGTAACATTTCTAGTTGTGCAGGAGGGAATTGCAGTGGGTTTCTGTCCAAAAACTGGTGTGGAGCATCTTTTGAGGTGTACCTCCATGCATTGGAGCAGAGGGCAAATCAAACTGGTAAACTTTACTTGAATGCCAATGAACAAAGGCTTTGCTTGGATGTAATGAAGAACTTCAGTGAAAATGTCTTGGATTGTGGGATTGAGAGACTTACCATTTACGAATGGTGGCGGAGGTTGGGGAATAGTGATGTTATTGGTAAGTTGGGGAATAGTTTCAAGGGTTTGGAGGATGATTGTAAGCTTTTGGGCCTCGAGATGGAATGAAATAGGAGGATCCTTTCACAATGGTGAGGAGTCTGACAAAATCAAAGCTGATGTTTGTAGATTTGCGGTGTCGGTGTCACTGATGAGCAGCAGGATTGATGATGTGAATTGGATCCTGGCAGTCTCTAAATGCCTTCCAGAGCAGAGCCTAAATCAAGGTAAGTATTCTAGGATTTCCACGCTAAGATCATAGCCTTAAAGGTTTAAATTGTTTCATGTGCCATCCACTTGAGGTGTTAAACTTGTCAATAAAATAAAATAAAAAACTCTGTTCGTAAGCAATAATATATATATATATATATATTTTTGTATCGGTCTATATGACTACCCCTTGATAAGAGCACTCAAAACCAACCAAAGATTGATGGGATAGCCTAAGATGATGATGATGCTGATGAAGATGAAATTGATAACTATACAAATTCATTTCCAATTTCACAGACCCTTTGATTCATGAATTGTTGTAAACGCCACAGTAAAATCACCGTCGTCTGCCTTGATTGGGGATGTCTTTTATGTACCAACCTTTTTCTTGAGAAATGGTTGCATACACCATTGGGTTCATTATTTACTTTCAGATTGAAGTCATGCCAATCACATGATATCATATTTCATCTTGGCATGAAATTGATCACTTCTCCCAGTGAGGAATATCAATTTATATATATATATATATATATATATATATGAAAGGGACTGTTTCCAATTGAGAAATCAGCTCCCAATTGATTTTGACTATAGATTTTGAGTTGACCCTCTTCACATGAAGAGTCGCTCTTCCTCCCTCCTCTTCCTTAAAAGGAATTTATTTTGAATCTTTGAATCCGACCGAAACCGTTTTCGAGCTTCTTTACCTTCCACTTTAAAAGCCATTCTCAATGCTCTGCATGTTTCCCTCAACCTATCTTCTCTTAAACTAACACACAAAGCTTGATTTTCAGGTGCCTTTTAACTCCAGCGGCCGTTTTCTCTAGCAACGACTCCTCTTCCCTTCCCAATTAAAGGTACCATCAATCTCTCTTCCACTCTCTCCACATTTATCCCACCCTCTATGTTTCAGATTAATGAGTTTAGATATAGTTCTTTCTCTCTCTTTCTGCCTTCCTCTCAAGATTAATCCTTTTATCAACATTTCAGATTAGCTGATTTACATGAATATTTGAGAACGGAAAGAAATTATTTTGGCTTTTTTTCTGTGTGAACCTGTGTTACCTCTAACCTAATTCGATTTCTATCTATCTGTTTTTGCATGATGTTGAGGACTTGCACTTTCTTTGCATCATGGTGTTGAATAGGTAGAATCTCTTTGAGATCATATAACCCATGAGGATTAGATTATATGAACTTCTTTTGTTTTTCTTTCATTCTATTTGGAATTGTATTAAAGTTTCTTTCTCTCTCTTTTCCACCAATGCTTCCATGGAGTCTAGAATCAGCCATGTCAAAGAAGAAAATCAATAAGAAGAGAGAGGGTGCCATTTCCATGGAAATTTCCACAAATACGAATCTTCCTCATGTACTCTTTGTTGTTTTTTTTTTTTTTTTTTTGTTTGTTTGTTTTTTTTTTTTTTTTTTTTTATATCGTCTTCTCTTTTAATTGAAGTCTGTAGTCTTGACTCTGACATATGGATCCAAGTGCTAGGATGGAGTTCCCTTGAGTTTGTTGGATGCTTCCCATGGAAATTATTTTCACGCTCTGTGAAATTTTCTCTCGACTTCATGATATCTTTGGTGGGCTCTGTACAAACAAGCCCTTGATTTGGTTTCAGATAACATTGCCGATTGTTTGGATGGGAAAGAAAAGATTACCAAGTTTGGATACTGATTTGGGGCAAAAAAGGAAAAAGACCCATACGATTTATCTCTTTTTTCCCATTTTTATAATCTAAATTTCAAATTCAACAGTTTCATGTTCCACTGAGACAATGCAAGAAGTCTGATTTTGTGGATTTTCACGAAACCCAGCAACCAAGGTGTGCTTGTGCGGTGCTGGAAGAATTTGGGTTACTCGGGAACTGGATTTACCCATTCAAATGGTGCTATAAACGAGATAGAAAAGCTAATTAAGGCATTTAAATGATGCGGTGGAGAATTTTTCAAATTGAGAGAGGAACGAACTTAATGCACTCAATAGTTGCTATCATTGCATTCACCCTAAAAAAGAAAAAAAAAGGAAAAAAAGAAAGCAAAATGTTGGTCTGCCATGTAGATCTTGAACTGTGAAATACCACCTCTTCTTCATTATTCTTATAATCTGCCTTCAGGGATTTAAAATCTTATTTCTTTCACGTTAGGATGAGGAGAAGACCACTTTGAAGAGCATCATGAGATTGTTTCAATTGTCTAGGGCACGTAGAAGACAATGATGGTTCTCCATGTTGATGGTGTTTGAGCATGTTTGTGAAGGTAAAAAATCCATATCCCAGATTTCTCATTTGTAGTTTAAGACAATGCTGGTTCTCCATGTTGATGGTGTTTGAGCATGTTTGTGAAGGTAAAAAATCCATATCTCAGATTTCTCATTTGTAGTTTTATAAATTGATATTTCTTCTTTTTCTTCATCTTTGAAGAATATAAGAATACATCTTCTACTTTTTATTACACTGCAAGCAAACAAAGATCATGTTATTAGTTTAGGGATTTGTAACAATCACTAGGGCCAATAAATAAATAGAAGACGAAGAAGATGGTTTTGTTCGAGGAATACTAAGTATCCTAAACTCTCTAAAATCTACAAGTTTGAGTACAATATAAACTGGTTTGTGATTAAAGTTTGTGATTAAAGAACATCTCTTATGTAATTTTCTCACCTTAAAGTAAAAAAGTACCCAGTCACTACACTCAAGAAGTGTCTGGTACAAGACCAGATCGTTAGGATCATTGAAACATTATGGTCACTCACAAGTAAGGCATATCATGTGACTGGCCCAAACCATGTCACTCTCATTTTATGCCTAAGTGTATATGAAATAGGCAACTTGCTCTGATGTATCAGGACCATCTTCTGGGTCGACAGTCTTTATGAACATATGTTTAATGGACTCAATTGTTGGTCTTCCAAAATGTCAATCTTTTATTTCAAATACAAAAGCTTAACGGCTGTGTTCAGAGTTGTTACAAGCATATTGTTAGAAGATTGAGCACATATTATCTTAGTATTATTGAGTCTTTGTTATATTTTTCTGTTGTGCTTTGGTCCCTCTCACGTAGGGATTGCAGCGAGTAAGATAGAAATTTTCTTCAAGATGTGCGTTTGTTTGTTATTTAAAGTTTGTTGGTGATCAAGATTGCTAAATTTTTTAGGATAGGTGACAAGTTGATTTGGTTTTTTTCTTTTTTTCTTTTTAATATGTCATGGTACATCTTCATATTGTTGCATAACAACTGTATGTTATAATGCTGGTGCCAACTATGTTTGCCTTAAAAATATTGTTATAGTACTTTTATCTTTTCAGTTCACACATCCATTTTGCAGTCAACCCAATTAAGATATGCTTTATGACCACTTTGTATATTCTGGATTTGCTCCGAATATTTACTTTTGAGTGATATTGCACATCTTGACTAATTCCATCTGCATATGACTAATTCCAATAACAAACATATGAAAATGTAGGAACCTAGGACTTGTGCTAACAACAGAATGATATGTTCTACTCTAGGCAGCGGTAATTTCTTATGATAGTTAAGAAAAAGAACAAATAAAGCGCATTATTCACACAGAAGACTTGAAATATTTAAAGGATGTAATAGGTAACAAACTAGATGTTATGGTTAAAGAACATCTAAAAATACAACCTTAACGAGTCCAGCAATACAATCAATCACATCAACAAATTTTTTAAATCTGAACTCAAAGAAGTATATAGATAGGACTTCACTACTTCACAAAGGCATGTCATATGAATTAGTTTTCCTAGAAAGAACACCAATTAATAAATACCATTTTCTCTGTAGACATACCAGTGATGAAAGCAACTTTATAGTAAATAGACAAGAATATTGCATCATTGCAGTTACAATCAGTTCTTGAAATCATAAAACACTTACAAGTGGAATAAAAAGTAAACAGAAGTTCAAACAAGCACGATGAAGTCGAAAGTTGGCTGCGTAAAGATTTTTACATGCCCAACTAATACATCTCTGCCACAGTGAATTTTGAAAATGGACAGTACCTAGAATATAATTATATCCTTAGCACTGGAAACGAAAAATAACTGAATGAAAAATAAAAAAGTTCTAATAAGATTAATAAATTATATTGCCCGTGCTAATCACGGGTGCATTTTGCTAGTTAAATATGAGTGCTGATCAACTCAGTCGTTCTCCATAAGTGAATGTGCTGATCCAATGTGTTATAACTTGACCAAAGGAGATCTCAGCATGCAAATTTTGTTTGTCTGTATTAGAATGTACTTGCTCCTATGTTCCGCCATTTCTCCTTTTATATAAAGAATCTTTTTTTTCTTTCTTTCTTTTTTTTTTTACAGTAGAAATACACATACACACGCGCGCACATATTTATGCTCTTTGAGTGGCAATTGTTTATTTAGTGCTAAAATTCATTTTACTTCAACGCTAAAATAAACCCTTCCAAATACTCGTATCAAACCTACTCAGTCATCAAGTTCCTCCTCATCTATTTATACTCTTGCTAAAAGATTTTGATTAAAACAAAAAAGGAGCGAGGAGAACCAAGATATCTTAAGGCCCTTAGGCCTATAATGATCTTTCTTACTCACTTCATGTTTTCTTGATTATTTCTTCCTTGCTCCTGGTTTTCCTTCTGAATCCCTCTTATTATTCTAGATCTTTTTGTAAGTTTAACCACGATTTACCCTTCATAGTTTGTACTTGAATCTATCCCTGGATCCATCTATTGTTTATTATCTTGGTTGTATACAAATTTTCCCTATTTTGTAGCACTAAAAGGAAAGATACACTAAGCCCATGTGGATTTCCCTTCTAAACAATGGTCAAGTTCAAATCCTATGGTGATTTTTATGTTCACTCATAATTGCCTTCTCTTTCTTGTGAAATGGTAACTGATCCTATGCTGTTTTATGATTGCACATAATATTTCACTCTTGGTAATCTTATATTGAAACAGGTCTATGGATACTAATTTGGGGGCCTCATAGGGTTTGAGGTAGTGGTATTTATTTTGCCATGCATCCATTTGAAAAAAAAAAAAAAGTGGTTCAAATCAAATGCATTGCAAAGAAAAGATGGTATCTCATAGTGGGTTTTTTTTGTTTTTTTTTTTGTTTCTGTACTCACACTTGGATACTGCAGCTTACAACAAATGAGCATATTAAATTGAGCTTTGGATTGTTTTCTCTTACAGATGTTAAGGAATTACTACCAGATGGGGCCTGGTTGTCAGAAAATCCCAACTAAGGAGATCTATCTCTTTCTCTTTCTATTTCTCTTTCTCTTTCTCTTTCTCTGTGTGTGTGTGTGTTGTAGAAGAGAAGATAAAGAAAAGGGTATAGATAGATGCATACTTCTTGTAGTCATCTCTGGCGGTGACGTGGTAGCGGCGCGTGACAAGGGCTTCTCGATGGCCGTGTTCTTTCTTCCATTCCAGGAAATTCACCTTCTTCAGCAGCTTCTTCTCATGGAATTTCAGCTTCCTCATGGTCACCTCTGCCTCTGCCTCTGCCTCTGTTCTCTTCCTGGCCCAAGAAAGCAATAAAAGAAGAGGTCCAAGAATTAGGCAATGAAAGAAGAGAGGGAGAGGGAGGAACCCTAACAAACATGTGCCCACTTACTTGAGTTACTTCTTTGAAGTGGAAATGGGTCGGGCCCTAATTCATGGGACTTGGGAGAGATATATCTCAAAACCCTGTAATTCATGGGACTAGTGGGCCCGTGGTGAATTGAAAGTATTGTAAGGTGAAATATCAAATCAAGAGATAATAAAATATAAGGTGTTCTAATGGTGTTTTATATTTAGTTGTTTGATATTGAATCTTTTTTATTTTTTATATGGAAAAGTAGAGTTTTTTGTCTTTTAGTGAAGGAAGGATGTTGCTTTTTTTAACTTGTTTTAAAAAAATTCGGACGGAATTTTGAAATTGTATACTTTTGATATAATTAAGAGGGCCATAAATGTAAAAAAAAAAATTGAAAACAAATATGAAAAAACGGATTGAAGAGTCATGCAGCGGATTTCACTATGAGTAGTGCTACTTGGACTAACTTTTTGAACAAAATTTTGGACAAACCTTATGGTATGCCTTGAATATCTTTGTCCAAAATTCTGGCCAAAAAGTTTGTCCGAGTAAACTTTATGTTTCACTATAGCTGCCTTTTCATAGTCGCCGTGCAGTTCCATTTCACATAGGTGAGAAAATATCAGATGGAAAAGCCACATCATTTTCTCGCCCATTTTACAACAAATTTAGGCATGTAATGCGTAAACGCAAACAACCATACATGATCGATGCGTAATCATTACACACTTCATCATTTACATATCATTTTCATCACAGCATGGCTTGGCATTGGAATATTGAGCCAACTGATTAATAAATATCATCAAGATGTTATCATTATAAAAATAAGGAGTTGGTCCATCATGATCGTTCAAAGAAAGAATTAAGCAAGGATCATGGTAGGATTGTCACTAGAGGGCCCCATTGATGGATTATTAGGTAATTTAGAATCAATAGGTTTACATTCTCTCAATTTTCTTATTCTTATGGTTAGGGTATCATCGGCCCCAATTTCATAGGTATTCTAAAAAATGGGATCACACAAATCCAATAGTTGAAACCATTTTGAGGACCATGTGATTTTAGAAGAGGGCCCACTGATGACTCTCGGCCCTATGGTTTTGAAATTAAGATAATCTTTTAAGAGAAAATAGTGCTTTTAAAAGAGAGAAAAAGTGGGGAAAGATTATGCAATCAATGTGACTTTAAGAGAAAATATGTTAGAGAATCTCCATATCGGAAATGTTATTTTGGAGATGTCAAATTCCATTTAAAGGCTTATGTCTAATTTAAAGGTTTGAAAGTGGGAACTCCACTTAATGTGCCAAATTTGTTATTTTATTAGGATTTTCTCTTTTACCTCTTTTATTATATTAAATAGATTAAATTTCTACCCAATCTTGATCCGTGTAGTTGTTCATATGTTTTATTCGCTTCCACAATCTGAAATTTGAATATAAGCAAGAATTAAAAATAATTTATTAAAAATTAACATTTATATATTTAATTCTACCTTATCTTGTTCACATGCACGACTTTGGTTTCTAGCAATAGCGGTGACAAGACATCCACAAAAATTATTGACAAATGTTTGAGTCTTTTTCCATCACTGTGCCAATATTTTATTTGATCGAACACTTTCGAATTGCTTATTTTTGTTATAAGTATTCTCCCACTTGTTTGCAAAAAAAGTCCCAAGTTTCAGCTCTCCCCAAGAAATAATATTTTTTCTTCAAGCCTAGAACATGTCCCCACATTTGTTCAGATTGGAACTAATCTATCAAGAATCTCATTTTTCATTGTTTCTATTTCAATGTATATCTTTCTTTTGCATGATTTGAATCGGTCATCATGTATAGACTCTCAAACTTTGTCCAAAGTACAGGATTAGTTTTTCCATCAATAACATCACCCAAGTCATCATCCAAGGGGCCGATTTGGCACTTTACTGATATAATTAAAGTCAAGTAAAGTCTCCCTCTTCTAGACTAGATATCACATCAAATGCACTTTATTCAAAACTCTCTCCATCTTTTTCATATAAAAAGTCAAAAAAGCAACTACTTTTATCCACTAAAATACAAAAAAAAAAAAAAAAATCTACTTTTCCATACAAAAAGGCAAAAAGCAACAACATTTATCCACTAAAAACAAAATATCATCATAACCCACTATTATTTTTATTCTTTCTTCAGAATCAACTTTACTTGACTTCACTATATTAATAGAGTTACCAAACTGGCCCTAAAGATTTGAGTCATATCGAGCTCTTGTAACCTTGTCCATGCGCATCCATTCTTCATCTTCAATCTATTTTTGTAAGATAAGTGAGAATATATAATCCTACTACAAAAAAGAATGGGATCTATCCAACAGTTACTACTAAACCCAAATACGTCAGAAGTAGCCGAAGGAAAGACAAAACTCAGAGCAGCAATATGAACAAAAAAAGAAGCCAGAGAGAAACATTGATGCCCTCAGCTTGGGCAAGCCATAACACAGAGTGACAGGTCCCGCAGCCCAGTACTGCTACCCTTTGCACGATCAGAATCTGTATTGCTGCTTGCCAAAGGGAGGGAGGGAGGGAGGGTGTTGTGTTGAAGCATGTAAGCCTTAGACCAAGATAAAGAGCCTTCAATAGAGACACAGCAGATAGTGGCATTCAACTGAGTCAACAGAAGCGCAGCTAGGTTTACTCCACCATTATCCACCATTATCCTATTGAATAGTATTTATACCACCTCTACTAACACATCAAGGTTTTTGGTTAAAAAAGATTAGCAATATTTACGCTACCTCTACTAATACATCGAGGTTTTGGTAAGAATAATTAACAAAGGAAATTTAATATAACCAACCGATCATGAGTTCAAATCCCAAGATGAACGACTTGGTGTTGAAGAAAAAAGTGTCCCTAAAAGTGCACCGACTGAGTTCCCCTCTAAGGGTGAGTATTAAGGAGTGGGCTCCACCTGAGGGGGAGCATACACCTCTAGTGTCCATGCAAAAGAGAAAATGAAAATGTAAAAGGGAAAGGTCTCTCTATCTTATATGTTGGCCAAACCCAACATCTTGTGTGCCTCTCGTACAACATTGCAGTAGAGAACAATTCACACTTCCTTTGTGAGGGATAGAAAAGTAGGATTCCTCTATATCACAGAAATGAAAATCCACAAAGTGAAATTCTCTCACTGCATAAACACACCCATATGTCTCTATGAAAAGAAAATCCAAACTCCTCAACTTGTTCTTTCATGGCAGAGTTTGTGCTGCCCCTTTTTCTACAAAAACAGAAAGGTGAGACCTCCTTCGTATCCCATGCTGTTCTTCTTTTTTGTCATTCCATGCAAATAAATTCTCTTGCCACTCCTGGTTCCAAGCATTGCATCAACCAATGTTGAAAGCATTTACCAAAAGAAAAAAAAAAAAAACAATGTTGAAAGCTTTACGTACCAATGAATTTGTAGGTTCTAGTCTTGACATTTTATTTTTTTTTACCCATTTTTATTAATTTCCACTTATAATTGCTTTAAGAATGTTTTCTTAAGCAATGAATAACAAAGTATGATAGAAAAGCTGGTGAGAACAGAGATTTCCACCACATTTTTTTTTTTTTTTTTTTTTCTTTCTGTAAATGGATACAAGTCAGTGTCGACCATAGCCAGCTTTGATGGGAGACCACAGACTATAAGGCAGACCAAAACCAGCACAGCTCTCAAATACCATCGATCACAGGACCTCTCTCCTGGTGGGAGAAATCTTGCCTTGTGAGTTCTTTAATCCTCAAATGAAAACAGGAAACTTAACAAGAGAACAGCATCTCTAGATTTTCAAGGCAGATAAAAAGAACGATAATAACGGAATTTTAAACCATCACCTCAAAAGCAGCATTTACAAGAGTTAGTTTATCAACCAGGTGGGTAATGAAAAAAAAAAAAAAAAAAGAAGAGGAAAATAAAATAACTAAATACATTCAAAAGATTACATTACAAGCCGTTATCCATTTTGAGTCTCTTCTGAGCTTGATCTGAATCCTCGCCGCTGCTCACCACTCTCCCATGTGTCGTTGGCCGATTGCTAGATGATGGGTCCTCGTGATCCTGGGGAAAAAAAAGGCGTACCAAAATGTCAGATGGAAATCCCATCTAGGGTTTTTAAGTCTTGCATATTTCAACTGAGAATAAAACCAGCAATAAGCAAACCAGCAATAAGCCATGGCATTGGTTGATTTTGACCAACTCTGGTCGGTTTCTTTTTCAAATTGTTAATTTCCTTAAACTAAAATCTGCTTAATATGATGGGTTATTTAGCTCAAGTTTAAATCAGTCAGTTTTAGTATGAATTTTCAGTACAACTATAATTATAACTCTCTTGGGCAAACCGTCATATTTCTTTATGACATGTTTTTGGTTTCACTTTCAGAAGAACATTTCAGGTAGAATCACCAAGATATCAACCTTACTCCAGGCAAACTATTAGTACCAAAACTTTTATGTCACTTCTGGAAGAAAGGACCTTATCAAAACAGGGAAGAATAAATATATAAGGTGAAAGGGGAATATGCTGCTGACCCATGACAAAGGTGAAAGGCCTCTAGCAAAGCAGGGGCAGGCACACAATTGAAGAAAAAAAAAAAAAAAAAAAAAAACCAGCCTCCTAAAGTAGGTCACATCCTAATTTGCATACATGTGTTTGAATTTATAACCAGTGCTAAGTTTTTGAATTTAAATACAGTGCTAGGTCAATAGGTACATGTGTGGAAATCTATAACCAGTGCTAGGTGTATGGGTATGTGTAGGAGGAATCAATAACCAGTGCTGTGTTTGATTCAGTAAATCCAGAAACAAAGGATTCATTCATTCAGCATTATTTCTTTTTAAATAAAATAATATGCAAAAAAAACAAGACTATTAAAATCATATAAAAATTTTACTCGAAACAATCAAGTAATAATCATATATCTCTAACCCAGATTCCAAAAGAAGAAACAACACAAAAATATTTCAAAAATTGCAAAACTATGATTATATTAGCATTAGAAATATCTGACAAGAATCTGATAGTGTCTTGAATGCTACTTGTCGGACATGGGCATATGGCACAGTTAAAGAATTCATGCAACAGGCTAGATCGATATAATGCAGAAGTGACGCAACAAGGATCCTCCAACAATGATCACACAGCAGGTTTCAATTAGATAGAATCGGAAAGATCATCTTGATTTTCTTAATCAATGTTGAAATTGAAATAAATTCATTTCTGAAAATTCCGTTTGTATCCAGCTACATACCCCATAAAATGCCATAAGGCAGCACAAGTAATGATACTTCATTATATCCAGCTACATACCCCATAAAATGCCATATTATGATACTTCATTACTTCCACATTAATTCTTGTACCGTTTCTGTGGGGTATCAGCAAGTAACTGGAATTTTTGGCTCAATAGCTACAATTATGATGCCCAGTTGCAGACAAGGGTAGGGTTTTTTTTTTTTTTTTTTCCTTTGTTAAATACTTACGCACCCACTTATACTATCCAAGTCCCACACCAACACTACCAAGGATCGATCAAAAGTTGTTTATGTGGAGAGGGAGATGCCTAAGCACTGAGCTATCACAGACAAGGGTAGTTGGAACATGACTCACATTTTTTTTACTAGAACATAGTTGCATGTATCCAATCCCTAATATGCATTTTCCAATGTCATCATGATTTTTAATCGATTCTCCATCCAAGAAGCTTCAATTTATCATACAAGTACTTTGTCTTTTAAAACATTCCTAACTTCAAAATATGTGTTACTTTTTACACTTTGAAAAAAAAAAAAAAAAAAAAAAAAAAAAAAAAAAAAAAAAAAAAAAAAAAGAAGAAGAAGTGTTAATTGTTGGTTCCTTTTTATGACAATTACGATGTCATGGAAGTAAGAACGCTAGCTAGAATTCCACTAAAAGGGAAAAAAACACTATGATGATTTTCAGAAAATAATGAACCTAGTACAATATGCTGCCCATTAAGTATCGTATTATTATCAGAATCATATCCTACTGATACCAGTATGCTAGTCATATTGAGTATCCAGGTAGAGGAAACAGCTAGTATTATTCAGGCAGGTTCTCATTTCTCTGGTGTATTGTATAACGCTAAAAGTAAGCATTTTGAGTTTTCATGTAAGTAAAATAATGGTACAGGCTGGGCAAACCATTATGAGTATAAGCTCGTGTTCTGTTAGAAAAATGCTCCATGCTACCAGGGTTCAACAATGAAATTTATCTGTTTGGCCCCATTATGAAATTATTCATCAAATCTCCCTCATTATATATGGTAGTAGCTCTCCAAGGATACCTGTTACCTATGATGTCCATTCAATATGGCTCAATTGGATAGTAAGGATCAGCAATACACATGCAACAGGACAAGAATTTCGGGGTATTGACTGTCCATCATGGAGCCCAAGGCAGGATGATTTGGAACAGCACAAGGTTCTGACCTTACCTATTAGTTCATTAGACCAAGCAAATGCTCAATCAAAGATCGTGTATGAATTCAGTTTTCATTTCCCATTGAGAACTGCTCAGAATTTTATATTAAGGTAGAAAGTGGTTGCTCAAAATTTTATATTAAGGTAGAAAGTGAGGGCTGGGCTTCTCTTTATCATGCCTGAAGTGAGGGGAGACCACCTCGCTTTGAAATGCATAATACTCAACTGAACAACCTGAGGACTAGTGCGCCATGGATTGCTAGACTGTTTCAATTATAGGTGCCAAGGATTACCTTTGCACTGGATGTGCTCATGGATGGTCTACCAAATGCTCGCTTGCCAATATCAATTTGCACGGAAATGCTGGCCTGTGACAAATCTATGCCTGAGTTCTGCAATGCCTGTGTGAGAGAGCTCAATACCCTGCTCCAAAACATGCCTCCTGATCATTAGCTTATGAATCATATGAGCAAAATTCCTAGACAGACCCAAAGTCTGGAAAAACCAACAAAAACCAAATCTCCATTCCTATGCAAATGACCACCTCTTTTCACTTGCAGGTAAAGATGATCAAATTCAAATTGGAATGTGCAGAAAGAAATCACGATAAGGAGTAGATAAAGATGGTCAAATTCAAATTGGAATGTGCAACACACAATCAGGAGATCAACTAGGGGAAGTAAAAAGAAATAGAAAAATGTGAAAACAGTTATAATTTAAACAGTAAACACAAGCAAGGGTACTCTGTCCTTTGGATACATCTGGTAAACACAAGCAAATGCAAACACATTGAATACCTTAGCTTCATCTTGGGATTGCCATGGGACCCAGGGAAGTAGTAGCTATTTTTGTAATTGTGGGTTGATTTACTAAGATGATATATTTTGTGCCATGTAAGAACACTCACAATGCATCTAACACTGCATGATTGTATTCCCATGATATTGTGAAGCTAGTAGCTACACAAGATTCCATGAAGCATTACATTGAACTGTGATAGCAAGTGCATCAGTCAATTTTTACAGACTCCATCAAGGTTTATGGGCACTATTTCACTGGTGATTATCATCCACCAAAAGGATGTGCAAACAAAGGCAGTGAAGAGGAGTTTGGAAAATGTATAATGTATGGTGGTGAACAATAGGCTGAAGCATTGGTACTTGGAATTCCCTCATTCAGAGCTTGCCTATTACCAATGTAAGAACAGAACAACACAGAAGATTTGAGACCATATATGGACTATGGAGTAACTCCAACAAATGTGGTGGATCTTATATTGGTGCCCAATATGAGAAAAGTGAATAAAGCTATTGAAGACTAACTGAGACACTGATGCGAGCAATAACACATACAAACAAGCTGCAGATAGATCATCAAAGCCTTCTCCCAACTATGTTGCTGTCGGCCACATGAATTCTGTTTCTCCATTCTAATCTATCCCAAGCCAAGTCCTTAGGTTGCACTTCTTTAGACCTATCTTTATTATTTCCGTCCATGTCCTTTTTGGCCTACACTTCTCCTTGGTGGGCAATCAATCTAGATAGAAAAACTTTTCCTCAATGGTGCCGTAGTTGGCATCTGTTGGACATGTCCAAACCATCTCAAACGAGTTTCTCTTAATTATTACCTATTGATGCTACCCTAAATGCTCCTAAAATAGCTCATTCTGATTATATCTTTTCTAGTTTTACCACACATGCATCTCATCATTCTCATTTCTGCAACACTCATTTTGTGCATGTTTTGCTTCTTGATTAGCCAACATTCTACTCCATAGGTCATAGCTGGTCTAATCACAGTCCTACAAAATTTTTCATTCAATCTTATTGGTATGCGTGATCACAAAGCACTCTATAAGCAAGTCTCCACTTCAACCATCCTGATCTTATCCTATGTTCAACATCTTCAATCTCTCTATCCTTAATAATTATCGAGCCAAGTATTGGAATGAATCTCTTTGTATTATCTCTTGAACTTCAAGCTAAAAATAGATATCAAAGGTAAATTGGGCTTTATGCCCACGGAAATTTTTCCAGTCGGTGCATATTTACAAACTAAAGCAAAGGAAGATGGGTCCTTGTAAGCGATGATCAATATAGTGGTTGCAATGGACGTAGCAGCTAGTGGCTGAAACACTGTGTAGTGAGCGATACGTAACGACGTAGCAGTGTGAATTTTTTAAGTGGTGAAAAGAATTCAGATCTTGTGTAGCAGTCAATCTTGTGTTTTTTAAGTGGTTTGGAATCAAACAAGAGTAGAGACAACTTATAGAATAGGCTATAAAGGAGAAGAATTAGGAAAAATAATTTTAAATTAAAATTGATTCACTCCACTATGTTTTAGACCGTAATGCTGCTATTTTCAAAATAGCATAGCGGTCTTAATTGCTACGGCCGATAATGCGGCTGCTAATGCTATTTTGAACCATTCTTATAAGGACTTAGTGTGAATTAATGACAATGCATATTGAATCCACTTGCTTAGGGAGTGAGCACTTCTAACATGTTTAATGTAGGAACTTAGACTTTGCAAAGCACTAGATCGTGATGGAGACAGAAATTAAGATTTCGACTTGAGCTCCTCCAAGGTTCAAAATCATGATCGCAATTTCCATCATGGTCAACCTCAAAAAACGATATGATGCACCGTCAAGTCGCGGTTTGCGGTCGTCGTGGAATGAATTTTTTTCCAACCACGGAGATTTGAAAAAAAATCTAGAAAATCCAAAATACTAAAAAATGAAAGAAGACAATGTTTTTTTAATTAGTACAAACTATAAACCAAAATGTCGGCCCTAAGTCATAACATCATGTATAACTGTCTTGTCAAATACCGTTTAGAGTTTATTTAAATTTAATGACAAAATTAACATATATCTATATATGTTAAAAGTTGTAAATGTATTACAAATTTTAAGCGTAGAATGCAACCATAGTCATAAGTACTCAAGTATCAAGTCTATAGCGGCTTATAACTTACAAAAAACAACAATTTTACTGAAGAACTTCTAGGAAAAATTAAATAACACTACGAGTGAGCAATGAGCATTTACCTAGATTTGAGAAGGCTTGCTTAAAGCTCAATTCCATTTGGACTGTCATCCAGGCATTATATTGTCTTCATATTCATTACTTGGCGGTATAGTGATAACCAAGCTCCTCTCCTCTTATTGCATATGAGTAAGGTGCTAAAAATAAGAAGGATTGATATGAAGATGAATAATCTTGAGACTGAGACATTGGGGTTGTTATGATAATATTGTGGGCATTCGTGCATTGTTGCAGCTAGACCATAACCCCCCACCCAAATAATTATAAAAAAAAAAAAGGCTCTAGTACTGCATATGGTGGCTAGTAGAAGGGCCACTCTAACTGCTACTGGCTAGCGTCTCCCTAAGACTATCCTACTCCGCTTTTCTTCTTCCTAGTGCTGGAACCACTTTCCCTCCTTGCAACACAGATCTTTGGGTCCTCATCATATTGGGGAAACTTGTCTCCTCCTCTCTACGCCCAAAGACTTCTTTTCTTTATTCTCCCATTCAAGAGTCTTTCTTTCCTCTTGAATTGCCTTTTTTGTTTCTGAAATACAAGAGGGTTCCAATTTCATTCTTTATGGGGGCAAGCATATTTGTACATTTTGCTACTTAGCCGGACTATGACCTAAGTGTTGCTTAAGTTTGGTTATCCCATCATGGACATCCTTCCCCAAATCACATCACTAACAGCCTTCCCACGATATCTGAATTCAATCTTATGTTTGTTTCCATCAACTTCACTATTATGGGCCCAAGCCGAATCTACTTCGCACACCATTTTATCTACAAAAGAGAAGCATAGCATGAAATCTTTAGTTTATCCATCTATTGATGTATTTATGAAAGTTAGAAGCCTAAAATTAATGTTTAATTGAAGTGCTATGAAGTAAACTAATTATATAAAATTAATGTGTAGCCTTTTTTGTGTCTTTTTTGGTGCCTTTTGTTTTAATAAAAATTTACTACTATCAATATATATATAATAACAAAAATGAATCCAAAAATAAAATTAAAAAATCTAAAATATTACAAACCAAGGAATATGAAACTTAGCATATATGAAATATGCATTAATATAGAACCTTTAAAAAACCTTTTTGATGATTTTAAAATCTTTCTAATATTATATTTTCATAATTCCAAAAATCAATTTAAAAAAAAAAAAAAACTACATCTACATCCCCAAACATATCTTCTCTTACATTTTGCGAGCAATATCGGTCTTTTGCGAGCAATATCCTCAGTCAACTTAATGGGGACTAAGTTAAGGTGGATTAGAGATTGTTGGTCACTCTTCATCACTAATCTTGCTCCGGCGACAACAACGAAGGATCTTTTTAATGTGTTCAAGGAGGCTGGTCCAGTTTTCGATGTTTTTCTGCCAAAGGATAGGAGATCAGGGCAAGGAAAAGGATTCGGTTTTGTTCGATTCAAGACAGAGTGGGATACAAATAGGGCGATTAAAAATCTGAATGGTAGAGTTGTATGTTGAAGGAGGATCGGAGGTCAGGTCGCGAAAGAGATTAATAGAAATATTAAGTATTCGAGACCTTCAGAAGCAAACAGGAAGTTAGAACCTGTGATTGTCAATCAATTTCATGAAAGAGGTTACTGGAAACAACGGCGAAGTACAATAGATGTGGAGAAGAAGAATGAGGAACAGGTAGGTATGTATAGAAGAAGAGGGTGGTCTCAAGGTGGTTAAGATAGCAGATTCGTTGGCTTCTTCTTTAAAACAAGAGGTTAGGGATTCGTACGTGGCCACAGTGTCAACCATTGAAGCTTCTGTGAGTGATGTTCAACAGTGGTTTTTATCCAAAGGGGAAATTCAAGTAGAGGAGAAAAGGATTAATTGGTCTTTATTCTGGATTATGCCTGAATCACAGGAGGATTTCTCTAAATTGGCTAAATTGGATTCCTTTGTAGATGATTGTCTCATAAGAAGATTGGATCGGCGGACGGAAGTTTTAGGTCCTGTCTTACACCCTACACACCCTACATGGATGCGTCTTGAAGGCATCCCTCTCCATGCATGGGATGAAAGGGTTTTCCAAAGACTGGGTGAGTGTTTGGGGACAGTTCTGAAAATAGATGAAGCAGCTAAAAGTCGACAAAGAATCGATGGGGTTAAACTACTCATCTTGAGGGATCCTCAGAGGTGCACCCCGAAGACGGTGGATTTGGAGGTTGATGGTGTTCGTTTCTGTGAGTCTGTTGTCGAATAAGATGACTGTAAGTGCTTTGGGAAGATCAGGTGCTCGACGGCGAGTCGAACGGAGTCAGATCGCCCGGAGATTCATGATGCAAGGATTGCGGAGAAAATTCCGACAATTCTGGGCGACATTCCAGCAAAAAAGGGATTTTCAAAATAAAAAATCCAATTCCGGCAATCTTCAAGCAGTATCTAAGGAAGGTAATCCGTGGATGACGAGAGCAATAACGATTGTAAACGGAGATTTCTCAAAAAATCCTTTCAATCTGAACCAATCGTCAACCCGGGGTAGGGGGGGGGGGGGGGGTGGGGGGGGGTTGCAGTGGGCAGGGCGGCTGGGCTTCTCATGGATTTCGTCGCACACCAGGGAGAAAGAAGGATTCTGCTAGTTGCCCTACTATTAAAAGAATATTTGGTAAGCTCCGAAAAGACCTTGCTACCCCCATTAATTCTCAAAATCTTCAGCCAGCCCTTAATACAAATAATGACCTAACGAATGGGCTGTTGGAAACTAGGGCTGACCCAACTGGGCTTTCGGGCACCTCCATGGACCCTGTGTTCAAGTCAGTAGAAGAAGCCTAGGAAAAGGATGTTAGGCAATGGGGGGATTCTGACGACGATTATCAGTCGTCCAAAGAGAATGAGGGGGGAGAATTTTTGGTAGCAGACCAAGCTCTCGTGATGGTGGATCAACCAGAAAATATGTAGGCACTTGATGAGGAACAAGTTTCTAATCAAGATGACAAAAATTTGATGATCGAAGAGAAATTGGCTGATATTGCTGCTGTGTTGGGAATTTCAATGGAAGGCAGTATAAAGGAACTGAGATGGTTCATTCATGAGACAGTGGCAGTGGAGAATGATAAAAGTAAGGCAGATAATCAGAGCAGAAAGAAATCAAAAGCACAACGGGAGTCGGATAAATTGGCATTCTCAATTAATTACGATCGACCTATTAGGGATGGTCAAAATGGTGTGAAGTTATTAAAATTATGAAGATCATTTCTTGGAATGTCCATGGTATGAATTCAGCTTCAAAGAGGGCAGTGATGAAAGGGACCTTTCAGTCTTATAGGGGTGAGTGTCTATTTATTCAAGAAACAAAAATGGAGAGTGTTGATGATCAGATTGTGCGATCGTTTTGTCCTTGGAAAAGTTGTCAGTATGCCATTTGTCCTTCAATAGGTGCTTCTGGAGGTATTTTACTGGTGTGGAATACAGCTTTCTGGCACAAATTGGATGAATTTGTGGGGAGATTTACAGTATCAGTCCTGCTAAAAGATGTGAGATGTGAGATGTGATACTGAATGGGTGGCTACTTCAGTTTATGGTCCTGGAAATGTTAATGAGAGTAGAGTTTTGGGCAGAACTCAGTCAGGTTGCTGGATTGTGGAATCGTCCATGGATGTTAGGCTGAGACTTTAATGTGGTAAGATTTCCGAATGAGAGGAAAGGAGGTTGTTCCATTTCTGCATCTATGCGGGATTTCAATAGTTAGATCAGAACTCACGATCTTTGCGATTTGCCATTGAGAGGAGCAGAATTTACTTGGTCCAATCTGCAGGATTGTCCAGTGATGAGCAGACTAGATCGATTTTTAGTTTCAACAGGGTGGTTGGATTTATTCCCTGATTGTACTCAACGAGCATTGGCACGGCCGACTTCTGATCATTGTCCTTTGATGCTGGAAACAGGTATGGAAGATTTGGGTCCTATGCCTTTGAAATTTGAAATTGCTTGGCTCTCAGAAAAGGGATTCCTTGAAGCTGTTCGCGAATGGTGGTCCTCAATATCTATTAGTGGCTGGATGGGTTATCAATTAGCTCATAAGCTTAAATTTCTTAAAGATAAAATGGAAAGGCTGGAGAAAAGATGTTTTCGGTAGCATTTTATTAAAGAAGAAACAATTGTAAGCTGATATGCAGAGAATAGATGCGAAAGAGGAGGATGGCTCATTTGAAGAGGAAGACCGGGCTACCAGGCAACTCCTTCAAGAGCAGTATAAGAGACTGATCTTTCAGGAGGAGATCAAATGGAAGCAACGCTCTAGAATTAAATGGTTAGAAGCAGGAGATCGGAATACAAAGTTTTTCCATGTTATGGCTACTGCCCGTAGACATGTTAATCAAATAAATGTTATTGCAGCAAGAGGACAGATATGTGACAAAAGGCAGGATATAGAAAGGGAAATTGTGGATTTTTTTCAATAGTTATATACTGGTTATGGTCGATCGAGGCCTCGGATGGATGTAGTTTCATTGAGGCAGCTTTCTCTTTCTAGTGCTTCTTCTCTTGAGGTTCAGTTTAATAAAGAGGAAATTAAGGAAGCAGTGTTCAGCCTAGGTGGTGATCATGCTCCGGGCCAGACGGATTCCCAATAATCTTTTTTCAGCATTTCTGGGATTTATTTGAAGATGATTTATTAGTATTTTTCAATGAATTCCATGCTAATGGAGCTATCATAGGAGAGTTAGGTGCTTCTTTTATAACTTTGATTCCTAAGAAGGAGGGGGCTGTTTCAATTAAAGATTACAGGCCCATTAGTCTGATTGGAAGTCTCTACAAGATATTAGCAAAAGTTCTTGCTAATCATCTAAGGAAGGTACTTCCTGAAGTAATCTCATATTCTCATAATTCCAAGGTGCTTTTGTAAGAAGGTCGCCAAATTCTTGATAGCATTCTTACTGCACGAGTGTATAGATTCCAGAAATCGGCAGCAACATCCAGGTTTAGTTTGCAAGCTCGATTTTGAAAAATCATATGACATGGTGGATTGGGATTTCCTTCAATACATGTTAACGAGAATGGGATTTGGTGAGAAATGGAGGAAGTGGATTCCTTGTTGCATATCCTCGGCTCATTTTTCTATTTTGGTGAATGGTTCACCAAAAGGTTATTTCAAAAGTTCAAGAGGCCTTCGACAAGGACATCCTCTATCTCCTATGCTATTTGTTATAGTGGCGGAAGCTTTGCATGCTTTACGGGAAAAGCCAAGCATAAAAACCTTGTCAAAGGTTTTGCTGTGGAGAATGCAAATATTGAGGCAACACATTTATAGTTTGCAGATGACACCATTTTATTTTATGGTGCTTCTTTGGATCATTTGCAAAATCTAGAGTGTATTTTGAAATGGTTTGAGTTCCTATCGGGTCTGAAGATTAATTATGATAAATGTGAATTGATTGGTGTTCGAACGGAGAACAATCATGTTGCTTTTTTGGCAAATGTGTTTGGGTGTAAAGTTGGTAAGCTTCCGTCTAAGTATTTGGGGATACCTTTATGTTTGGGATTTCCAAAGAAACATCTTTGGGATTCAGTTGTGAAGCGGATAGAAAAGAAATTAATTTCTTGGAAGGGCAGATATTTGTCCATGGGAGGCCGTGTTACTCTAATAAAATCAGTTTTATCCAGTATTCCAGTCTATTTTCTTTCTTGTTTTCATTACCCAAAAGCAGTTGTACGGAGAATAGAAAGACTTCAGAGGGATTTCCTTTGGAATGACTCAATTGGCAAGAAAAAGTATCATCTGGTGCAATGGGAGAATGTGTGTAAACCACTTTCTAAAGGTGGTTTGGGTATCCGTTCAGTTGAAAAAGTAAATAAAGCTTTATTGGGAAAGTGGCCATCGAGGGTGGGTGAACCAGGACAGGGCATGAGGCAGCAAATTATTATTTATAGATATAAGTTGGGTAATGGTGGTTGGAGTGTTCCAATACAAGCTAACAACGTCTCTGGTATATGGAAGTCTGTTCTATGTGTTCAAGTGGAGTTTGCACATTGGATTCGGTACAGCGTCCATGATGGTCTTCGGGTAAAATTTTGGCATGATCAATGGTGCGGGCAGCTGGTGTTAGCTCATCAATTCCCAAATCTTTTTTTGGCTAGATAATAGACGTCAAAGTATTGTTGTAGACAACTTTTCTAAGGAGGCTGGTCAGGTCGTTTGGGACTTTTCTTTTCAAAGAAATCTGACCGATATTGAAATCTCTGACTTCGCTAACTTGTTGGGTATGCTCAATAAGATGTATTTATCAGTTGATAAATCTGATGCAAGAATTTGGAAACCAAATGTTAAAGGGAGGTTTTCAGTTAGGTCTTTTTATAAAGTCCTGGATGATAGAGAGGAAACAAAGGATGGTTGGAGCTCTTTTTGGGACCCTTCAGTCCCGCCTCGAGTGTTAACTTAACAAGACAGCATAAGATTTTTACGATTGATAAGTAAAGAAAAAGAAATCATGTGATAGTTAATGCTCGCCCTAAGTGCTTACAGTTTGAGGAAATAGCGCATCATCTACTAATTCATTGCCAATTTGCTTGTAAAATTTGGAACTTTGTGCTCAACTGCTTTGATATGATATGGGTTATGCCAAGTTCGGTTGAAGATCTCTTTCTTCAATGGCGTTTGGGAAGTAAGGATCGGAGGGGTAAAATTCTATGGAAATTAGCTTTATATGCTATAGTTTGGAAATTTTGGTTGGAAAGAAACAAAAGAGTGTTCAAAAATGTCAATAAATATGTTGAGGAGATCACTCAATCCATTGTTTGGAAGGTTTTAGGGTTGGCATGTATCAGAAAGGAGTTAGGAGGAATCTCCGCAGTAGATATTAATCAATCTTGGGATGCGGTTTTAAAAGGGTATTGGTGTAGAAAAGCAGTTCATAAAGTTGAATGGATATGCCCTCCTCTTGGAACCTTCAAGTTGAATTTCGATGGCAGTTTTGTAAGAAGTACGCATCAAAGAGGTATTGGAGGTGTGATCAGAAATTGGATGGGAGATGTTGTTAGAAGCTATTCTGGGCCTATGGATGCTCTCGATGTTAACGAAGCTGAAGTGTATGCTCTTCTTCTTGGGTGTCGTGAATTGGAAAAGTTGGGTGGCTCTTATCCTATTATAGAAGGAGATTCTTTTTCAACAATTCAGTGGGCATTTGGAAAGGCTAGTTATCCACGGAGGATTGCGGATTGGGTAGAGGAGGTGCAAGATATTTCTAAAAAGATTGGTGCTTCTTTTCGTCGCATCTTACGGGAGACTAACTCAACGGCGGATGGTCCTGCTAGGGAAGGAAATTTCTCAATCTTCTATCATTTTTGTTGTATAGTTTGTTTTAGTTGCTTTATTTTTGTTGTTCGGTAGTTGTCTTTTGTTCTTTTCTTTTTTTTGGTGGAATAAAATTTAACCGTTATAAAAAAAAAAAAAAATGCACGTAGGATTTTAAAGCATGCCTTTAACACACTTTTAAAAAATAATATATATATACATATATATATAATTTTTAATACGAGAAAAAATATATTAAAAAATAATTAATTAATCAAAATCATAGAGATCTAGACATTCGACAAGCCTGATGCTAAACCTATGAATATTCATATGTTTAATCAACTATTTACCAAGTAATTTAACTAAACCTAAAAGATTTTTAAAAGGCCACAAATTTCCAAAAGCAAAATTTCTAGATCTAGACTCCAAATCACTAGATCTATGGCAAAGTAAGAACCGACAAGCAAATTTTTATAAGACTATCTAAAGCATTTTCACTTGGTAATTTGACAATATCCAAAAGATTTATTAAAACCCCAAATTTTCAAAACCAAAATTTCTAGTTATTGGCTTAAAATTATTAGATCTTATGCAATGAAACCTCATCAAATCTTAACTTTTCTTAAAAAAAAGGAGGAAAAGATGGTTGGAATGGAAGGAAGCAGCACCTCTTGCAGCCAAATAGTGCTTGGAATGTATAAAAATGAGGGAGAAAGAAAGCATTAGGGTTTTTAAGGGCAATGGTTGATATTTTTGAAAATATCAGCTGAGATTGATATTTTGGTCGATATTTCAAAATATTGCCCGAAATGACTAATATTTTGGCAGTCTTTTGATGATACAAGATATACACAATAGATTGATTGCTACTTGAGTGCTCATGAATGTATATATAATATATTTCATAGGCCTGAAGGTCTAAAGGAAGCATGTTCGTTTGCTAGAATTCGAATAATTCCTGTTGAGGAGAATTCTTCATTCTTCAAATGCTTTCCCCCAGAAAGTTTTTCCAAAATCCTCTAATTCAAATTTAAAGAAATTGGAAGCCAAAAATGACATTTCAAAATGTTGGCAATCAAATAAGGGAATCTAAATGTTCTATACACAGGGATTGACGCTGCTATCAAAAAAATTTCTCGACACAGAATTCTCATAAAAATTTCCTCCAAGCAAACACAGGTGCATTTGTGCGATGAGAGGATTCCACAATAAAGAGTAAAGTTGTTCTGATTTTTCATGCAGCCCACTGTTTGACTGTTTGGTGGAGCACATTTTCCTGTTAAAAGGGAAGATTTTCCTCAAGAGAGAGGATTTCAATTTCCTATGGGAAGAGTAGAAATGTAGGATTTCTCTCTCTCCCATCAGTGGATTTCTCTAATTGCACAAACAAGGCTTTAAGAGTCCCTTCGAGTAGGAAAGGTAATGGAGACAAAAACAAATGCAGTGGATGCCTTGGCAAATCCTATCTAGCCAGCACAACATGATATGCCAAAAGGGATATGTCCATGACTTAAAACTATCAGTAGTACAAGTATGTTTTGGCCAATATGTACTGATTCAGACAGACTAACCAAATATTTTACTGATTATCAGTATTAGTCTCATATCGCTGGCTAGTATTTTGAAAATAACGGCCGATAGTCCTTAAAAATCTTAAAAGCCCCGTTTCTCCTTCATTGTAACACGAGTACAAGAGGTGCTGCTCCTTCAACTCCAACCAGCTTTAAAACTTTTTTTTCCAACAAACTAAAGATTCAAAGAGATTTCATCGTGTCATTTGGGCTACAAATCAAGCAAGAGACCAAAGGTTATGTATTTTGAATTTCTCACCTTCTCTTTTATAAGTTTTTTGTTCAAGTGGCCTAGTAATGATGCATGGATGTTAAATCTATCAATCTAGAAGCAAATCTAATAACTTTTTTATGCCGGCTAGATCCATGATTGACTAGCCATTGGGCTCAAGCCTACTAAAGCCTAGAAAAGGAAGCTTTCCAGATCGTGCAACACACTCTTAGTAGCTAAAATATAGGTATATTAGAAGATTTTCTTTTATTTGTTTTGAAATTTCAGCATGATTGGAATTGTTTTTTTTAAAGTAAACTAATATCTAGCCTATATAAAGAGTTGTAGCCCCTCTCATTCAATTATGCATTGATTAATAAAATTTCTTCCCTTGAGAATTTCTTTTGGTTGTGTGTCTGTGGTGTGAGACCAAGACAAGTTTTGATCCTATGGATCCCTATCACTAACCAACCCTTTGGCTTGGAGATTAGCCTGTTGGCTATTCTCCTCTTCCCTACACTACGTCAATTGGCATCAGAGCGGAGATTCAATCTCGAATCACTGGTTCCGATCGCCGATCCAAGGTAATTCGATACCCTATCCTCTACTTATTTTCTGTCTAACCCATTACCATCATCACCATCGCCCATCCATCCACTGAATCACTCTTCCAGAACCCAAACCCTTTCACACAACCCCTTCTTTCCAGAACCCAAACCTTTTCACACAGCCCCCTCTTTCACACACTGCCGAAACCAATCCCACCCTTTCACATGGTCTCATGGTTCTTTCATTCTTGTGACTTAAAGATGTCTGGTATCTTTCAAGATTGGTGGTTATAAAGACAAAATTTGGTGTGATGTGATCCCTATGAATATCACTCATATTCTTCTGGGACGACCATGGCTTCTTGATCGAGAAATGCAGCATGACAAAGAAACAAACATAAATTCCTTCTCGTGGAAAAGACCGATGAGTTTCCCTCATTCCATAGCAAGCGACACCATCACCTTCAACTGAAGAGCACAAAAGAGAAACAAAAATCGTTGGCATTGACAAGCATGATCAAGTAAAAGAGCATTTTATGGTTAAATCAGATTCGATAGTATGTGGAACTCAGAAGATGGATCATACTTCCGAAAACATGACAGCCCAAGCGAATGCATTTCTTTCCATGGACAACAGTTAGTGATCTCAAGAAGCAAGAGGCAAAGAAAGACGGAGTACAAGCGGGCATTGACGACTTTGATCAGATCAACATCAAGTCCGATGATCTGATGGTTTCACTCACAAGCCCACTTCCTGACAAGCCAATTTGCTTATCAAATGACAATGCTCTTACCCAAGAGGTTGTGCATGAAGAACAAACCATTGAAGTTCCTTATATTGATTTCATCTTCAAAGATTGACTGTTGATATTAGAATATTGTGAGCAAATAGTACAAATTCAGAAATTGAAGCATCAATTTGTTCGAGTGCGCAACCATGCAAAATTCGACCTTCAAAAGGGGCACTATCGGAAATTTTTCTGGCGCACAAGATTTAGTGAAGCATACAAACCATATGAAAAGTATGAAGATCCACAAGAGAATCGAAAGTTTGTGCGTTTGATCTTTGACCCAAGCAGACATTTACTGAACTTGAGGGAGAGTTCTCTCCAAGAGGGAGAGAACTGAATGCAGGCCAGATCCACGATTGCCAGCCATTGGGCCCAAGCCTACTAAAGCTCAGAAAGGGAAGCTTTCCGGATCGTGCAACATATTCTTAGCAGCTAAAATATAGGGATATTAGAAGATTTCCTTTTATTTGTTTTGGAATTTAAGCATGATTGGAATTGTTTCTTAAAGTAAACTAATATATAGCCTATATAAAGAGTTGTAGCCCCTCATTCAATTATGCATTGATTAATAAAATTTCTTCCCTTGAGAATTTCTCTTGGTTGTGTGTTTGTGGTGTGAGACCAAGACAATTTTGATCCTATGGATCACTATCACTAAGCTTTTGGCTTGGAGATTAGCCCGTTGGCTATTCTGCTCTTCCCTTTAAGCCTAGATTAGAGAATTTGGGCCTTTTGTCTTACTAAGTGAAAATACTTTTAAAGGTCTTAGATTTGTATGCAAGTTCTTAGTTTACCATAGATCTATATTTGAAGTATATTTGAAGCTTTTCTGTAATCTTTTAGATTTTGTCAAATTACTTACCAAATAGTTAATTAAATGTATGAATGTTCATCGATCTAACATTCAAGCTTGATGAATGTTTAGATCTCCATGATTTGAGTTAATTAATTATTTGTTTAATCTAATTATTCTCTTATTGAAAAACACATTCCATCATCATCATAAAAGCCTAATATATTTAAATGACCATTCAATATATATATACAGGGAGATGCTCCTATGAGAGATATCTCTCACCTTATATGAGAGAGAGAGTGGGGGCCTTCACATCCATATCCAATGCCAACAACTTAAGTATGCCCCCACCCCTATCTCTCATATAAAGTGAGAGATATCTCTCATAGGAGCATCCCCCATATATATATATATATATATTTAAATAAAATATTAATCGTTTCGAAAAATGTGTTTATGACATACTTTAAACCTTCATACGCATATAAAAATCTAAGGGATGTTTTCGAGTATGTAGATGTAGGTTTTTTTAAAGCATGTTTTTTGGATTTATGAAAATACAAATAAAAACATTTCAAGAAATATGAAAAATGTGTGTTTTTTAGCGTTCAATATTCAACACATACTTTTTATATGCTAATTTTCATGATCCTTTGCTTCATAATATTTTGGGTTTTTTGTTATTAGAACTTCAACAAAAACATTTTTAAGCTTCTAACTTTCACGTAATACAATAATGGGTGGCTAAACTAAAGATTTTGTGTTGTGTTTTTCTCTTTTCTAGATAAAATGATGAATGAAATAGATCTAGCTTGGACCCATAGTAGGGAAGTTGATCGAAACAAACATGTGATTGAATGGACATAATATGAGAAGGTTGTCAATATGGGGTAACCAAGACTTAAGCAACACCTAACTAATAAGTTGGGCCAACTAGCAAAAAGTTCGAATGTGCTTGCGCCCCACAAAGAATGACATGTAGGTACTCATAGATTCCATTAAAAAAAGAAAAAGATAATCCTGAGAGCAAAGAAAGACGGTTGAATGGGAGGCATTTAGAGAAGAGGTATTCCCATCACGACGAAGAAAAAAAGGAGAAAAGGATGTTATGGGGGCAATGCCAACTATCAGCAAGCAAAGTTGCCCTTCTACCGACCACCAGGGGGATATGGTTTAGCTACAGCAATGCATGAAGCCCACGATATTATTATAGCAGCAACTCGATTTGTCTAAGTCTCAAGATTACTCATCTTCGTATCACTTCTTATTTTCACCACCCTACTACTCATATGGAAGAGCATATGAGATTAGTTATTACTATAACCCTCCAAGTAATGAAGATGAAGGCAATAAACAACTTGGACAATATTCCACATATGAACAAACATGCCCATTTGAATCAATTACTTTTTATTTCTTCCAATACCGTGCAAACAAACAGCTTATTCCCATCAATGAAATGCTATGTATTCAAATTCCATTGAAACAAACACGTCCATTTGAATCAATTGCTTTCAATATTTTTAATTCCATGTGAACAAATAGGTCCTTTCCATCAATGGATTTCTATGTATTCAAATTCCATGCAAACAATCAAGCTCATTTGACAATGAGTTCCTATGTATTCTAATTCTATGCAAACAAACAAGTTGTTTGACAAAAAATTCCATTGTAATCCAATTCCATGCAAATAAAAAGGCACATCTGACAATGAATTTCCCATGTATCCAATTATGTACAGGAAAATAAGGAGATGAGAGAAGGAAGAAGGGAGAAGAGGGAGAAAAATTGCCTACATGGGAGACAACCGTGCTCTACACTACTTCGGCATCCAAAGGGATGTAAATCATTTTACTAGGATATGAGTAGTGAAAACTTCAACACAAAACGGTCAATTCATCATCATCATCATCATCAAAGCCTTTTTCCAACTACGTTGGGTTCGATTACATGAATTCTGTTTCTCCATTCAAATCTATCTCGAGCCAAATTTTCAGATAAGTTGCACTTCTTCAAATCTATTTTTACTACCTCCATTCACATCCTCTTTGTCCTACCTCTTCCCCTTGGTGGGCCACAAACTTGCATAACCAAATTTTTTCTTACTGGCGCCGTTGCCGGCCTGCGTTGGATGTGCCCAAACCATCTCTAACCGCTTTCTCTAATTTTATCCCCAATTGATGCTACCCCTAAATGCTCTCGAAATCACTCATTTCTAATTTTATCCTTGTATCTACCTTAACATTCTCATCTTTGCTACCTCCATTTTGTGCATATGTTGCCTTTTGACTTGCAGACATTTTGCTTCATAGGTCATAGCTGGTCTAATCACTGTCCTGTAAAAATTTTCCTTCAATCTTATTGGCATTCGTTAGTCGCAAAGCACCCCATAAACAAGTCTCCAATTCAACCATTCCGCTTTTATCTTTTACCAAAAAAAAAAACCACCCCGGTTTTATCCTATGTTCAACATCTTCATCAATCTCTCCATCCTTGCTAATTATCAAGCCAAGATAACAGAAAGGATCTCTTTGTGGCATCTTCTGGGCCACAATTCTCACAGTAGTTTCAGCTCTTTGTAAATGCCCACAAAAGTTGCAATCCATATATTCTGTCTTTGTACGACTTAATTTAAAACCTTTGGATTTTGGATTCTAAAGCCTCCTACTATCTCTCGAGTTTTGCATTCACACGTCAAAACAGTACTTTTTTCTTCTTTTTTTTTAATATCGAGGGTGTCCTAACCCTTTGGGCCAAACTAATCCCTTCGGGCCAAAGGGGAGCCGGGTAAATCCCCCGTGGCCCTAGTGTGGTAGCGCAGACCTCAAAACAAACATTTACAAACCAAGAATTTGCACATAAATCATTTCCATACTTAAATGAGTGAAAACAAACATGTACATGCATAAGTGTAAAATTTACATATGTAAATGGGTGCAAAATAGACAACCTCAAAATACTCATGGCTTTGAAGTTTGAACCTACTATCATTAATTTCAAAACGAGAGTAACCCATGAGGCTCCCAGTCCTAAGTCTTAGAGGCCCTATGATTTTATACCATGTTAAAATTACTTAGGATCACATTGACAGTAAATAGTGTTGCTAAAAGAAATATAAATAAGAAAGAATTTTAATTTCGTCTGTCCTTAGCCCAGACCTAGCCCAACCCTGACATTTGAGGGTATGGTAAGGGTTAGGCTTCGTACAGACACCCCAAGGACCTTTGTTGTTCAGCCTAAGCCTGACACACATATATGATGGTAGGGTAAGGCCTAACCCTCTGACAGCCTTAGTTTTAACAAGATAGCATACGGAATGTTCTGACTTGGGGCAATTGATATTTTGGTTCACTGACATTTTCCAATATTTTAAATTTTCTGGATATTTTTTCAAAAAAATTTGGGGTCTAAAAAAGTCATGCGGCAATAAGCTATGACAACTGTGGATCGAGACGCAACACTACATAGTATCTTATTCGAGGTCAACTACCATTGTGATCATGACTATGTGTTTGAACCCTGGGTAGGCCCCTTCATTGAATTAGACAAGCCTATAAGGAGGGCTCGAGCAAGTCAACTGGTCCATAGGGCATGCTGTACACACAAAACCAATTGACAAGCCCAAGCAGGCCCTATGAAGGACACAACTAAGCCTAAACAGGCCTCATCCATGTACAACTGGGCCAGGACCAAGCCAGCAACATGGTCACATGAAGATTGGGCCTACACGTGCAGGCCTAGGGTCACTAAGCTCCCACTTATTTATTTTATTTTATTTATTAACTTCTTGGCAGTTTGGGAATTGGAGACTATTTTATTTTAATCATGATCGGGCAGGGGCAGTCAAGAATAGAACCTACAATCCTAAATACTTCTATATGCCTAGTACACCCTATCGCATGGATATGATACTCATACAGTCATACTAGTCCCCAGTAATTCATTGATACCTGTGGGTTTAAGGGTGGCATATCCTATTGTGACTTGAACCCACAACTTCAAGGTTGCAATTGTGAGAACCTTCCATTGTGCCACTGGCTCTTATCATACTAAGCCCAATATCTCATCTCATATAATTCTACCAGTTTTCTAACTCAATACTTTGAATAAGAATCTTAATTTAAAATACAAACTTTCATGTCCCAAATAATAAAAACCAATACTTTGTACAAAAATCTGAATTTAATATACAAACTTACATGTTATGAATAGAATAGCCATATCTACAACACACTCATGGTTTAGTGGTACTAGCACCTTAGTTTCACATGGATGCCCAGGGATTAATCCTTGGGTTTTAAAAGTATAAAGTATCACTCTGACCAAAAGGATAGCCATATCCATATCCCTATCCCAATCCCAAAATTTTAAAAGTACAGCATGGTATACCAATCCCCACACAGGTATCCATAATCATGTCTGGGCACCTTGGATTAGAAAATCTATTTACAGATTTGGATTTGATGTACGGAATAGATTTATTCTAGGGCAAGTACTATTTCCACTTCACATAAATACCAAAGTATTAAGGTGGATCGGCCCATTATTACTAGTCAATCATCTTATTGCTTGAGAAAGCCTCTCTTTTGACGGTTCAGTCAGATTTCAAATGTTTGGACAATGCTTTCCTGGACTGCATGTCTGGTTCATGCATATTTGCTGCTCTCTTGTTGTTTGTAGTTGTTTAGCTGGTGATTGGGCATTCCAGTTGCCATCCACAAGTGGAGCAACCTTATTTGGTAATGCAGCAAGATCAACATTCTTGCAAAACCTCCCCAAGGCTTAAAGTCCCCCTGTAGTAAGATTAAAGCTCTTGCAAAGCCACAACAAGGCTTATCACCCAAGGTCTAAAACCCTTCGGAAGAAGCTCCCCAATCCAGTAGCTTTTCTTGTTTAATACAAAATAGCTCTTAGATAAATGTCTCAACACAGAGAAATCCCTACCTAAAATCCATCTGCACGCTACATCCGACAATCCCAAAAACAGGAAACAAAACCATTAAAAAAAACATACTAACTAGACTAGTATGACAATAAAGACTTCTTGAGATGACTTAAGATAATCCTATTCTGATCACATGAGCCCATTCAGGTTGGTGTCCAGACCTCCAATCGATGAAGCACGGACACGGATACGGGACATGGATACGTAGATACGCCATTTCTCAAAAAAGTAGGATATGATACGCCGGGGATACGTTGAATTTTTATTTTTTTTTAAATATTTTATATATGACTATGTAACAAAAAACTATCATTATTTCAATCAAAATAGCCATAAAATATGCACTTTCATTGATTTAATCGTCATTAAACATTACATTCGATACTTCCAAGTTCAAAATCCAAGTTTCGCCAACTCCTACAAAAACATAAGCATATAACCCAAACAAACAGATAGTGCATCTACTTAAACTTCAATTGCCTGACCACCAGGTACACCACCATCACCTCCATCACCATCTTCAGTTCTTCACTAAAGAGCACGGCCTCCAATTCCGGTTCATCAAGGGAGAGTTGTGCAATCTCAAGCTCTCCAGCATCTTCAAACGAATCAAAAGCATCTCCAGCAATATCCCACATCTTGGTTTCTCCTTTCATATATTGTAGAGTTCTTCTTGAAAGAAGGCGAAGATTGCTATGAATGAAAACCAAGTCTTCAGCACGTTTTGGTGTCATCTTATTCCTTCTCACCGAGTGCACAAAGGAATAAGTACTCCAATTCCTCTCTGCACATGACGACGAGGAAGGTTGCACAAGTAGCTTGAAAGCTAGAGTTTGAAACAAAGGTGCACATGCACCATAGGTGACCCACCAACTTTTAGGATCCATTTCATAGCGATCACGAATGGAATCAATATCCGCAAACTCTCCTGACTTGCTAGAGAAATCAGCAAATTCTGTGATTATCCTTTTGCGCTCCTCCAAATTAGGAAAATATTTTTTAAGGATTTTCATTCTTTCTCTAGCAACCTCCATATCTCTATGTGAAGCAACTCGACTAGGATCCTCATGAAGCCAATGCTCGCTATAGTACCTTGAATAGGAAAAAAAAGAATTAAAAAGTTCATGATTAAGAGTTTAAGACTAAGAGGCAGAAAAAAAAAGTTCAAGACTAGAAGTCACCTTGGATTTAGTGAATGAGCTAAGCAATGGAGAGGAGTGTTGTTCTTGTTCCAACGATCCACAAGAATTTTATGCACCACTTCATAAAAGGTAGATGTCTCATCGAGTATCTTTCCTTCATGCCTATATATTGCACCCTTCACTTTTTCTATCATGGTATCCCACATGTCATACACCAAGTGAAGACAAGGCCTATCCGTGTCACAAACCCATAGCATATCATATATAGGAGCCGTAAAAGAAAGTATGTAAGTCATTTTGTCCCACCAAATGTCATCTAACACAAACTCTTTCACAGACTTGGCTCTCTCCTTATCATCCTCTGTAGGAATTCCACCTTTCACTAATAACCATGGCTTGAAGACTACCTTTTATGAGCTTGAATCTTTTAAGCATGACAAGGACCGAAGCAAAACGTGTACTTGCAACCGAAAGCAACTTCAAAGGGACAAATTCATTAAAAATGGCCAATCTCATGGAGTGATTCATGATGAAGTTCTTAACAAACACAACATCCTCGGCCAAGTCCGTGATCCAACGACACTCCTCATATGTTAGAGCATTGTTTTCAATATTCTTTGCCATACAAATGTTTTGCAAGGCAAGGTTGAGTGTATGAACCACACATGGTGTCCAAACAATATTTTCAAATTGTGCTTCAATGAGATGCCCTGCACCCGCACAATTCTTAGCATTATCAGTTATCACTTGAATCACATTTTGGGGACCAACCTCTTCTATCACTTCTTTCAACAAACCATAAATGAAGTACTTATCTTTAATTTCACCAGTACAATCCACAGCTTTAAGGAACATAAGCCCACTTTCCGTCACCGCCATAAAATTAATCAAGGGCCTCCTCTGTGAGTCACTCCATCCATCACTCACAATGCTTACACCCTTTTCTTTCCATGTGCCTTTAATTGGTTGTAGCAATCTATCAACATGAGCCCTTTCTTGTTGGAGTAGACTTGTCCTTAGCTTATTATACCCTGGTGGCACATAGCTTGCAAGAGCATTGTTTGCGGCAAATTGGATACAACTCACATAATAGGGGCTCCTTGCTAGATGAAATGGTAAGCCCGATGCATAGAACATCCTAGCAATCTCCGCATCCATTTGGTCACGCAACTTCAGGTTAAATGACTTCCCAATATTCGTATTACTGTCACTTGCACTCCAACTTCCACTTCCACTCGCCTGCCTTTTTTTGAATCATAATCCACACTAGAAGTTGGCAATGGTACTTTCTTGGGTGCATTTTTCCTCAATCTCTCATTGCATTCGTCCTCTAACCTTTTCATCTCCACAATATCACTGCTCTTAACTTTTGGACAGAATGCAACAGCATGACCAAGCTCATGTATCAAATGAGCCCTCACCCTTGTGTATGAGCTTCTCTTGGTTTGATGGCAAAAATTGCATTGCCACGACATATTTCCCCCTCCATCACCAAGTTTTTGTTGTTTTGTCACATACCTCCAAAGAGGGTTGTGAGCGTCTTCTTCAATAGCTGGAGAAGACACACTAGTACTACCACCCATACTAGAAGCCATTACAGTAAACTTTGGTTGCTGGAAACACAAAATAATTGGCCCCATCAGGCCACCTAAAATCATGGCATCAAGAAAAAAAAGAAAAAAAAAGAAACGGCAGCACCAGCATAGCATCAAGAAAAAAAGAAAAAAAAAAAAGAAATAACAGCACCAACATAGCATCAAGAAAAAAAGAAAAAAAAAAAAAAAGAAAAAGAAACAGCAGCACCAGCATAGCATCAAGAAAAAAAGAAAAAAAAAAAAGAACAAAAGCAGCAGCAGCAGCATAGCATCAAGAAAAAATGGAAAAAAAGAAACAGCAGCAGCAGCAGCATATATCTATTATTAGTCTTGGAGCTAGGATACAATATACAGCCAAACAAGAAAAAAAACGAAACAGCAGCAGCAGAACACATTACACAAAAAAAGAAGCAGCAAACTAAAAAAAAACAGCAGCAACAGCCAATCGAAAGCAAAGACAGAAGATCAGCCAAAAAAAAAACCCTAAAATCCAAATGACTTAAGGGGGAAGAAAAAAAAAAAAAGAACAAAAACCAACCAATACAGATAAAGAGAAAGAAAGAAACAAAAGAAAAAAGAAAGAAGAGAAAAGAACCTGAAGGTGGAGATGAAACGGCACGACACAGCACAGCAGTGGCTCAGTTTGGTTGTCGGTTTGGGTTTGATTTCACAGGTTGCAACGGCACAACACATCACAGTTGCTGTGTGACGGTAGGGCTTGACGTTGGCGACGGCAGCGGCAAGGCGACGGCAGCGGTAGAGGCGACTTTCTTTCCTTCCCCTCTCTTCTTTTTCTTTTTCTTTCTTTCTCTCCCACGTTTTCTTCCTCTCCCCCGTCCTCCATTTTTTTAATTTTTTTTTATATCCCACTTAAAAACATGTCCCGTGGGGGACACATGCGTGTCCCGCACGTATCCCGCACGTGTCCCCCACGTATCTGGCATTAAAAAAAAAAAAAAAATCCAATACGGATTTTGCGTATCCCAGACGTATTTTAGCCGTATCCGGGCGTATCCGTATCCGATACACCCGGGATACGGATACGGGACCCTTTTTTATGTATCCGTGCTTCACAGCCTCCAATCATCAGAGCGAGACCTGATCATTTGGAGTTATGGTTCCCTTGAATATTGCGACTACATTATAGAGGATACAATGAAGAAGAACCCATAAAATAGTCGAACTAGACCGAGTACAAACCATGAGAATTGAATAAACCTGTGCTGAACAAAATGATTTATTTATTTATTTATTTGTTGAAGCCGGTGGAATCAATATCATTTTGGAAAACCGAATGAACTTTCCCTAAAATGTTAGCATACTATAATGGATATTGAATTGCAAACTGATAACCCGAATAAGATATAGGCATATGGGACACCACATAACTAGGGCATATTCAGCCTTCTACTAACAAATTTGAGGACAATAACAGTAACAAACAAAAGAATTGCATGCTCAGCCAAAAATAAACTTACATGGCATTGTAAGTACTCACCCTTGAGAATAGATGCTGGACATGCGAATTGTGCCCCCTTCAATTGTGAGCTCCTCTTGTTCGTTCAACATATCACTGTCAACTGGATATGACCTTGGCCATAATTGTGGTTGTGGCTGAGATGGCATGTTTTCAGCATCTGACATCAGCCTCTGCGGAGGTTGGACAAGGCCACCACTCCTTCCAACAGAAGTATACATATTTTGCTGTAAAGTCATGGGCAAAGGAGCTGCCTTGCTGGTCAAACCCAGTTGATGGTCCATTGGTTTGTAGGGGAGTCCTGTGTTCATCAGGCTGTCAGATTCAACTAGATTCTGTGCATTCGAGAGCATTGCCGGGGCAACATCAATACTATTATCATCAAACATCAAGCCGGTACCAGGGCCATTCTTTATTACTCGAGAAAGGTCAGCTGTATTCCCTCCTGACCCTTGGCTGTGCTTCTGTTTCACATAATACATGGAGGCAATTAAAATCTCAGAGAGTAACTCCTGGGTATATGCCATCCTAGATTCATGAAATGCTCTCACTATTTAAAATCCCAAATCTCACACAACAATGTCATGAATGACCACCAAACTCCATGTTTCAAGACAATCAAAACAAGTTTATAACTGACAGAAAAGTCAACATGGAAATTAATAGAAACCTTTCTGCTTGATAGCTTATGAGAACTTCACTGTGTGAAAATATAAAACAGAATCACAGCAAAAAGTTCAATTTCATATACCAAATACCAAGTGCCCAACTTAACATACCCTTCAAAAATAACCACAGTTTAACGCTATTTCTATTTACCATTTATATTCTCTGCCCAGTTTCAATTTTTTTTTTTTTTTTAAGAGTATACTCAATTAATTTCATCCAGGCCAGCGTCGGCTGATGGGAAAATATATTGTCTAGGTGAAACCCAACTCGAACTAATAGAATAAATATGAAACAAGAATTCTTCTTCCTTTAACTTCCAATTTATTTGTATTAAAGGACTCTATTTAATATGGAATAAACATCCCAGGTAAAACTCAAAATGCAGTCCTTATTTGCATCAGATTTTTTATTGAATGGTTTAAAAGTCATCAGTGATACATGAAGTAACAATGACCTAAAAAAAAATAAACGGTGTAATATTTAAAAAATAACGATAAATGGAGTAACACTGACAAAAAAAAAGAGTAATATAAGGTATAATAATTTTGGGACATGGATGTGCTCATGATCACAGGCTAGCGTATGACCACTTTAGCACTCTTAACTTCCCCACCCACCCAACATTCGATACCAGGAGCCACACCAAAACATTCTCTCCCACCAGCGGCCACAAGCAAGCAGGAATGTGATCAGAAAAGCAATGTCCAAAGCAATGTATTAGCACTTTACCCATGTTGTTAATTTCATGCTGTCCTGATTCCATCCTGGGAATGCTGTCTCATACTTATGTACTTTTTCTTGTAAAAATTGTATGTATTCAATGACCTGTTTGAAGACATGGATAAAGATAAAAACTCATCAACATTAAATAGTTGAAGTTGTTTATTAGAATAAAGTTGTAGATATCGTGGAGATTAAACAATGGACCTCTAAAAGAAATGAGGCTTTGTCTCTCTTCTGATCACTGCTATTTGGTATCAGATCCCTCAATATTTGAAATCTGCAATCAATAAAAGTTAACCCATCAGGTCTGTAGAGAAAAGTAAGTGTTTCCTACAGAGTGAGCTTTGAAAAAATCTACCACGTTAATCTTTCTCTGTCATGTCTAACTAATGCTTGTGTCGATGAATATACATAACGTAGATCTAAATTCTTTAGTACAATTGGGTTTTGCTAAGTGCACTTGCAAGTCATTGTACACCTGCATGCATGCATATTAGCCACATGTACAAGATCCAACTTGCAAGCTGCTCATAAATTTCTATTCTGCAGATTGCTCGGCCGAAGATACTGGCCAATCAACTTATTATAAGCATCATATGTGGATGTAAACAATCAATGGTTCCAAAGAAAGTTAAAAATTTCGATGGAATTGAGCTACGGAAGGGAAAAGAGGACATACACTCAGGTGGCAGAATAGCGGTTATAAAGCCTGGCTGATAGGAAGGGGCTCCACTAGATCTTACAAAGTAGATTATTTAGAGACCTTTACCCTTATTGCAAAGATGACTCTATCTGGCTGACATTAGAATATCAAAGTGGCTATTACATCAATTGGATGTAAAAAATGCAATACTCCCTGAATTGCATAAAGAAGTTTATATGCCACCTCACTGTCTTTTTTCTCACTTATATGCAAGTTCTAAAAAATAAGGCTATCTATTGCCCAAAACATTCAAAGGACCTCTTTGAGCAATTCAATCATCATCATCATCAAAGCCTTGTCCCAACTATGTTTGGGTCGGCTATACGAATTCTTTGAACAATTCAATGTGCCACTTATTAAGCTAGGGTAAAAAGTGCAACCGATGTCATCACAATATTTCTGTGCTTTGTACAAAAGAGAAAAAGGAGCAAGGTTGCTTTCACTATATGCTGATGACATTGCGGTGACAAGAACTGCTGAGATTAAAGATCTCTGAGAAGTAACTTCATGGCACAAACGGTCCCATACAGATATATCACAAAGATCCAGACATCCAGTTCTGACCTGTGACAAGTGACTGTCAGTCCCAAAATACAAGTCAGGTCCATATGGAATGAGATCAGAATTCAGTAAAGCAAGGCCCAAGCACTCACGGGCCCAGCCAAACGAGCCGAAGGCAGTACAGGGCGTTTCAACAATGAAAAGACTACATCACCAAAGGAGGAATCACAATTTTGTATCTCCCTCAGACCACCGTAAGATATCTACTGTAATTTATTTGTCTTCTATAATTCTGATTGTAATCATACAAATCTCACCCGTAAGGAAAGATGACAATATAAATAGAGACTGTGTGATCACATTGATCCGGTCACACTTTCTTCAAAATCACACTTCCATTTGGTTTTACATGATCAGACATCAGAGCCCTGTGACTATATTGTGGATTGGCCCATGTCCTAACTGGGTACACAATTTTGTTTGCCAAGGAATCTGTCTTGTACTTTTTGGTGTCAGCTTGCAAAACTTTCCTGCTGATGAACAGATTTATGTGATCAGCCCTGCATGCCCTAGAACTCTCTCAAGTATCACAAGGGACTCACCACCTCTGTCTGAAACTAGTATCTGGTAAGCAAATGGATCCCTTATGCCTGCAACAATTGCTTCAGCACCCAACTGCACTTGCCATTGGATTGTAGTGGGCCCACCTTCTTTCAGAAGATCCCACCATCAGTGTTCTTCCTCAGACTTTCAGATCTAGATCTGATCCCTTCAGTGGAGACCTGAATCTTCACTTCAGCACAAAAAACATTTCTGAGTGAACTTGTGAACATCTTCTGGGTCCACCTCTGTGATCGATGGTTTTCATGTCATATACCATCTGGATCCCAGTTCCAAGAATTATTCAACATTTTTTTCTGAATTTTTCAATACACCTAAGCTACAGATTTCTTGGTAAAAATTTTCTAGTTTTCAGCAACCTGTTTGGAACATTTTTTTTTTTTTTTTTTTATTTAACATCATTGCCCAACTTTATTGATCTGGGCCCAATCACATTCAATTTTTAAGCAAAGGTATAGCTTTCTATATACTATCATCTGGAAAGAATACATCTCAGATCAGGATAACAATCACATGTTGGCATGTTTCACTGCCCTTTAGGGTCGCCCAGGCCCCAGGCCTTTATTTTTCCTTGAATCTTTCATTCTGGAATCTCTGACTACCCGTAGGCCCTATTATCGTGTGTACTGAGCGTACCAGCAGGATCACACTTCCCCAATGAGGCACGAGTTTGTGCAATTTTGACTAGATTGAGAAAGTTCTGGCCATTTTATGGTAGGGAGAGGTGTAAATCATGTAAGATTGATTTGAATGAAGAAGAAAAGAGAAATGAGAGAATAAATAAGGAGGAATAAGAAACAAGTTTTGACAACAAAGAGGATCATCCCATTTGATACTATCAACTATCGTTATCACTTTATTATAAGAATCATCACCATCGTCATCATCCTCAACTTATCCCATAATTGGTCAGCAACCGCCTTACATCTTTGATGACATGCCATGATGCACACCATTTTCACGCACTCAATTTTACTAAAATTTTAGTAACAAGGTGGTAAATTTATACCTATGATGACTGGATACTTCAAATGTGGGGGTGTGACACATTTTAAGTATCCAGTTATCATATGTATAACTTTACCACCTTGTTACTAATTTTTTTTTATTCAAATAGTGTTGCATCCACTAGCTCATTTGTGTGAAATCCATGTCCCAGCCATATCATGATGTGATGGCCATATCCATACCCCTATCTGGGCACCATAGAATTGTAGCTTTCAAAAATTATTATAGTAGAAAAAAAAAAGCAAGGAAAAAAATGCGGTAGATGATGGAGCAATATAAGTGATTTCCTTCCAGGAAAATTACACCCGTTCAACAACATGGCTGAAATTAAAATAATGTGATTCAGAATTCCATAATAAAAGGCAAAGGTCTTGCTTAAGAAAACAATTTTTTTCTTACTCACTTCACCTTTTGCATCATATAAATTTTGCAAATAGGAAATTTCAAAGGAAAAAAATTATTTTATATTTTTTCAGACTACATGCTGATGTTGAGAATTCACAATATGGTTAAGAATATATAGGATTTCTCTCTTACGTTTTTTCCTGCTTTAATTCTTCCATGTAAATGTTAAATAGAATTTATATAACTTTTTTCCAGTGATACAAACCAGTAGTTTCCTCCCAAAAAGTGCTTCAATCAAAATGGTCTGATTATGAATTAAGAAAACCAATAAATGTTATCTACATCAAATTTTACCTATCATTTATTTTGCTCCTCCTACGTTGTTCGGTAGCAGAATGCTTTGACCGTGGTGTATTCACCCTTTGATCGTTCCCTTTCCCATCTGACTTTACACCCAAATCCCCTGCAAGAAGTCGATATTTAGAATCCTGATCATACACCTCATGAAGCCTCACCAAGCAAGTTCAAAAACATCTCCAATGTAGGCATTTGTGATATTAATAATAACCAAGATCACTAATTGCTGTACCATAATCACATGGATAGGCTAAAGTACACAAAATGTACAGATAACAAAAAGGGGTGTGTGTGTGCATATGTTAGGATTATCAATACATGTGTAATATGGGCAAATAACAGGAGGTACATTCCATGATTACAATATTTATGTTCTATTTGTAGGTGGGTGGGAATCTCAACCCTCAAGCCATAAATGCATTCCATGAGCAATGACCAATGATAACCCAAGCAATTTCAAATCTCAAGCCAAATCCTCATATATAATATATATATTTGCAAGAAAACTGTTCATTACAACTCATAAAACAAACATACAAGAAGAAAGCCGGTATAAGAGGGCCTGTTCGGCATCAATCTTGTGCTACAAATATTCTATTCTGAGAATGGATTGTGCTGAGAATGCTCCTATTTTGAGAACAGGCTATGTCAAACTTGTTTGGCAACGTTTTGTCAGAATTGTTTCTGACGAGCAGATTCATCACAGTTATGTTCGTAGACATTTTTTAATTTGAATATATTGTAAAATATTCATACATCCATGATGGATTTCTTTATCCAACCAACCATGTGATTGAATACCATTTCAGCGCAAGGCCTACTATGACCTTGATGCGTCGCTGAGTTGCAAAAGAGAAATGGGAAATTGAGAGAGTAGAGTGGAAAAAAATGGTGTGATTTGAGTATAATTCTTCCATCTTCACAAAAGATATATAGGCTTTGATAAGATCTGTCTACCAAAGACTACTTGATATTGAATATGGCAAGATGCGATACAAGTCAAAAGAATAAAATCTTGAATTTGAAGACTATAAGAAAATGAGTTCTTTAATCATAGCAGAATCTTTAAAGAGTAGAGGATCTTGTGTGTTTTCTGGATTTTTGAAGACTATAAAAAGGACTGATTGTTGATTGATATAGACAATAGTGTTTGCAGAAATGGATTCTTTAGAACGATTTGAAGAGAATGAAGTAACAACTCATTGAATTAGAGATGCGCTCTTCATTATGAGCAGAATCTCCAAATAAGAGGGGATCCCCTGCAATATTTTATTATATACTTTTTGTTAAGAAGACAAGAAAGGTGGAATGACAAGGGAGAACAGCTCATGCAGGACTATAGAAGTAGAGAGAGAGGGGGAGGGAGAAACGAGGTGGGGTCATTAGAAAGAGTCGAGAGGAGGATGGGGCAGAGAGGGAAACAGGGGAGAGAGCGCGCGAAAGAAGTGGGCTTTCATTCCAATGAAAAAAATATATATTTGTTCTGAACTTTTCATTTTGAATGATCTGATTTTCTAAAAAAAAAATCTGTGGAAACATCAATAAAGTGGAGCCAAACAGTTTCCTGCAATTTTCATTCTACAAGCATAAAGAAATGTTCCCAGCGAATGATGCCAAACAGGCCCAGAGATTATACCTTCATATTATCCCATTTTTGTAACTTGAATGTGTAGCGCTGCCATTTTTCCAACCTGAGATTCTTCTGGCTTTGGAATTGATTGGTTCGTTGTTTGAGCACGGTCTAGTCAACAAGCCAAAAGGCTCTTTCCAATCCCAATAGAGCAGCCAGCTATTACTCCCAAAACTTGCCCTCTCCCACACAATTCCCTCTTTTCATGGGATCTCCACTTCCATAGCTCTAGCCCCAGTCCCAAATGTATTTTTCAAGTTCCTCATACCCAACCCAACTTCTGAAGGTGGTCGTGCAAACACATAGACCACAAAAAGACAACCATCATGGACCATCGCCTCTGCAGAGAAAACATCCACACAAGAGCATCCCCAACCTCGTCAGCGTCAAAGGCTAGTACAGCATCACCATCGCCTCCAAGTAACAATTATAGTAATTGTAACAATACCGCTCCTCAAGCGCTTTCTTTCAATTTCAACAAGGAACTTGAACTCACACACACTGCATCTCTCTCTCTCTCTCTCTCTCTCTCTCTATATATATATATATATATATATATATGGGAGATGCTCCTCGAGAGTAAGAGTGGGGGCCCTCACATCCGTATCCAATGCCATCAGCCTAAATGTGAGGGCCCCCGCCGCCCCTTACTCTCATAGTAGGCAATGTGTATATAGTGGATGAATAAAAAAGAAAATACGAATTTGCCTTTTATCTTCTCCTCTCAAATGTGTGATGTGTTGATTCCCATCAATCATTTATCCTCTTTTTAAAAAAGATTTAGACCACTCTTCTTCCCATCTTCATAACCTTGAATTTAGTTTCTATGTACAAATTTCAAGAATATAAGTGCTGGGGAACAAGTACACCATTACAATTTATTATAATCATTCCTTCATAACCCACTGACAATGTCGTTACTCTTAAGTTAAGAAGGCCAAGGATGCACTCCCAAGCATATCAGCACAACAAAGTCAGACGAGACAGTGATTGCGAGGTCAAGTTTAAGTCGCTGTGGACATTGATGCAAGGGGCTACAACAGCAGAAATTCATGAAGATAGGGCAACGCATATAAAACAAAAAGAACAGGTTTTTTTAGAGCAATCAAACCAAAGCTCGTTCGGAAAGAAACAAACCCTCCATTTCCAAGGTTAGATTAGAGAAGGTAGTTGCAGACCCTAATTTAGAAAAAGAAGAGTTGGGAAAGGTGAAAGAAAGTACCTTTCTGCGCAGAAGCGTCTCTCCTCATGAATTCTTCCTCGTCATCTTCTTCATCTTCCGTTAAACCCCTCATGGATCTCATCATCTCCATCATCTGCTCTTGTCAAAACCCTAGAAATGAGGGATGATAGTTCCAAAAACCCCTAGGAAGCTGGAAGGGGAGAAGAAGAAGAAGAAGGTGGTGAAAAGACGGAAAAGGACAGGGGAAAAGGTGGAACTGCGTCGCGTACTGCTTGACAGGGCTGGAGATTGAGAGGGAGAGAACAAGGACGGAATTGGAATTTGACTTTTGTGTTTGGGATGCTTCTGCAGATTGAGAGAGCTTATGTATTATGCATTTATGCCCTAGTTGACATGTCAAAAGACGAAGAACAAGAGGTTTTGCACAGGTAAGGGGCTGGTTTGCTACAATGCGCCTGGTGCTCTCCTGCAATATCAAAAAGGCCCCTAGCTTTTGGCCCAATATTAGAAAGGGGTCAGGTTAGGTAGGTCATTTGTATAAAAATTGTCTCTATCAGTACCTACCCATCTTTCCCAGCCCTGCACATGTATTTTGTGTTTGGGGTTCCATTAATTTTATTATGGGAATTATTTACATATGTAAATGATTATTACAAACAAACGACCGCTTAGTTTTGGTAGGAAATTATTCATATCATCATATATGGCCCCGTTTTTATCGGATTCCAGGAAGATAGAATTTAGATAGTTTTTATGATTGAATGGAGATTTTAATTATGTTTAGTTTTGATTTTCTTCAATTATGGTAGAGAATTGTTCATTTGTAGGGATATTCTAGTTGGAGATTGTTTATGCAAGTGGTCTGCACCTTGTGGGGACTAATTGTAGATGATAGTTGGACTTGGAATTAGAAGAGTTGGATTTTTTTGAAAATGAAAAGCCTACTTGGCAAGGATTTTCAAATTTTCATGAGAAAATGACCTTGGTCTTTCATTGGATTAGACCTGAGGCTTGAGCTCAGCAGGCTTATTAATTTGTTATTAGACTATAGTTGTTGATAGATTATATGTGTGCATTTTTTTTTATACCTATGTAATCTCATCAATCTTAAGTGTTTGTTTAACAAAATAAAGAGGGTTAATTGACTACAAATAACCTTCAACAAGCTCTTTGGAGATTAACACAAACACTTCACCAAGCTCTTTCTATACTTCTTATAAGAAGGGGTTGAGCATGGGATCCAAATTTCAAATTCTTGTCAGGCCCAAACTTGCACTTTAACCCACACCCTTCAACCTATATGGGACTCAGACTCGGGCCTAGGTAAGTTTGGCTCAACCATAGTCTTATCATAGCATGCGCTTTTCTACGAGAAAATGCATAGAAATGAACTATATTTTTCATGATTTTTGTCGAGAATTGTTTTTGATGGGAGGGGTCAGAATGGATGTTGTGCGGAACGCAAAAAAAAAAAAGTGAGAAGAACCGGATTTTCGCAATGATGTACAAACATGCCCTAGGTATTAATAATGCAAAAGTAATTGGTCGGTGTTCAACTTTAAGCTTAATTATTTTAAAACTTGAAGCCTTCAAACACTTGAAAAAGTCTTAAGAGAGACGAGTTGATCGGCCTCATTGACTTACCATGCAAATCTTCTGCAACTTGAAACCTAGAACAAGTAAAGAAGGTCTGCAAAAAAATAGAGTTGATCGACCTCAATGACTTACCATGTTGAACTTCAGCAAATGAAAACCTAAAAATGTTGGAGAAGGTTTGCAAAATATTAAGTTGCTGATAAAGAGAAAAAGAGAAGGCTTTGAAAGGGTCTTTGCTGTGTTTGCAATTCTAGTAGATAACCTACATGTACGTGTGACTTATGCACACGTATGGAAGGCAATTAGGTGAAAAAATAGTGACTTTTTACAAGACCTTCCTAAGATATTACATGTATTTTACCACTAAAGCAGAGATTTCAAAATAATCCCAATATTTGGCCTAAGTTGAAGAAAGAAAGCATTGAATCCATTATAAATAATCCCTATATTTGGCCTAAGTGATCATCTTGTGTGCAAGGTGCACATTCTGCGCCTCATAGTGGCCCCCACCTAATCAATAATTCGAACAAGCCACAGACATAGACCTCCCCCAATTGTACTAAATTCCATGTGTTTGCACTCATCTGAATGGACTGAATTATTTGTTGAACAAATGAAACCTTTTTCATATATAACATAGTTGAATTTGTAAGCCATTGTAAAAGGGATTGAGATGATCTAATGGGCGTGCAATTATGCTGAAAGGCAGGGTGCATCAATACCTCTCCATCCCACACTCCCCTCCCTAAGTGGGGACACAGGTGAGCCCCTCAGCAAGGTGCACAGGGCAGTAGGGTACTAAACCTCTGTCATCATTATGAATATTTCCACATATATATATATATTTTTTTTTTCACATCAAATTTTTTTTTTTTACAAGATGACGATTAAACCAAATATGACTTATGGTGAAAATTGGGCCAATTAGGAAACAACAAAGCGAAAAAAGAGTGTATCAGAAATGAGAACGTTGAGATGAATTTATAATAAAATCAATAAAGATAATTTGACAATAAGTGCATTTAGAAATATTTAGAGTTAACATCAATAGATGATAAATTAAGAGAGACACATTTGAGATGGTTTGGACTTGTCCAATGACTACATCGTGAGGAAAAGTTACTCTAGAAAGGAAGATGGCTCTTCAAAGAGAAAGGTAAGCTAAAGAGGACATCGATGGAAATGGTGATGATTAGATCTTAAGAGGTGCAACCGATTCCTGGATTTGGCCCAAGCCAGATTGGAACAACGAAACAAAATTCATTTAGTTAACCCCAACATAGTTGTGACAAAAAATTAAAGAAACAAAGATGAAGACCAACAGATTGTCATTAAAAAAAGTCTCATTTGGTAAAAAAAAAAAAAAACTACCCAGCCATCACCCTAATAAATCCAATCTTTTGAGAGTCAGAACCCCATTTCCATCTTTACATTGTATCCTTGTTCCCTCATCTTTAATATTCCTTCTTTGAAATCTATCTTACCATGAATTTCCAAGAGTTCAATTCAATGCAAACAAACACACCCTAAAAGAAAACGAAAATGGAATGGATATTTTAATTGATATTTCTAACTCGGCATAACAAAGTCATCCAAATGTTTGAGCTACAAATCAGAAGAAGCTGTGGCTTGGAAAGAGTTGCATGCTTTAGATTTGACTCTCAATTTTCCTCTCTTCAACAACTTTTTCTGGTGAGTTAGGGGGGAAAGTTCGGCCCTTACTGAAGTGGGAGAGGACCCCTTGTAGTACTAGAGAAGGGCACATGGGCGTGTGCCAAGTGACCGATCTCTTTTTGGTGGATAGCTTAGATCCAATTTAGCCCAAAAAAGTCACATAGCTGTTCATTTTTTGCCCATTGAGCATCGACTGTCCATCCCAAAAGGCCCCGCCCTCGTGGGACCCACGACAAAAATGATTATGCTACATGAACAAGTTAACCACCAAGGCCCGGAAGGGAAGACAACCTGAGACACCCAGAAAACTTTTTTCTCTATACCTGTCTTTTCAAAGGGTGCCTCACACAAACAAGATCATCCAATTTATTCCCATCCATCTTGTACAAAGAAACCCCTTCCATTTGAATATAGTGTTCCTGTGTTTCCTTCCTCAGGCTCTCATATGGCAGGACTTCCCACTTGCTGTAATTTGAATTCTTCCGAATCTCCCCCATATCCGGTGATCCGGAAATGGGTCCACTGTTGTCTGAGTCCACTGTGCCCCAGACCTTGCAGCTACCAAACTGTCCAAGCCCCCCATCTGTCTCAGCAGCTTGAGTTCTCTTCAAGCGCAAAGCAGCAGCATGAGCCTGTTTTATCACATCTTTGCTTGGCACATCAGACCAGTCTTGCTTCCTCTTGGCTCTCATGGGGGAGTGGATTCTGATAACCTGCAAATATAAAGCCCATCAAAAGAAGTGATTTAGATAAGTCCATATATCTTGGTGTGAGAGTGAATGCATGTGGGCAAGCACGATGATATGTTTTCCACTCATATCTCCAATTTTCTTTCAATAAGAGAGCTTGGGGAAAAAAACTGACTGATTTGTTGCAAGGAAAACAGAGAGCAATACCCTGAACCATTTGCTTAAGGTTTTTCCACACTGTACAAAATGCTCAACTGAAAGTAACAGAATCAGTTCCACAAGAAATATCATAATGTGGATTTGGAACATGAGATGCAACCAAAAGCTAGTGACGTGCTTAAAATTAATTTTAAAGGAATCGCATCTAATGGAGTTAAGGATCTTACACCAAGACACTCCAGGAGTTGATAATAGGCCCGCCCTTGAAGAGGATTATGCCCCTTTCTGGGGGTTGAGAAATATCTCGTCCTACGAGGAGACATAACGGGTAAGATCATTGAGTTCGGAAATCTAAAACTGTGGCAAACGATTAGAAAAGAACATTCAAGGAAGCAAGATAAGCAGCAGTTCAATAATATTACAAAACATGCAAGCCAGCAACTATAGTTATTCACAACCCAAAAGAAAAAATAATAAAAACTAATTCCATTACTGAATTGCTGAAGTGCAACCTTTTGGCTAAGATCAAGAAAGAAACTTTAAATGAGTTGAATCTAGGAATTGTTTAATATATATGTACCTAGATGGTGTTTCATCTACAAGTCTAGGTAGTTTACACCGCAACTTTGAAGAAAGAACAATCTAACTTAAAATGTTGCCAGTGATTTTCGATGGGATCATGCTTCTTTTAAGTTATTTTGTAGCAGCAGTTGGAAGTACCTCAAAATGGTACAATATGAGATGCATCTACAGAATTTCAATTATGACATTGAACACTGTAAGAGTTTCTTCTTTTTTCTCATTAAAGTGTTAACCAGCAACCATGCCAATAACAAATAAGAATGAACGAAGGAAAACAAAATTATTTCTCCCATCTATATGGGGTGGGCATCATCATATTAGCCTTATCCTATTGACTGGGGATCTATTCAATGCATTCAACTCAAAACCAAACAAGAAAATGAGATCAAAATCATCACCATCAAAGCCTTGTCCCAACTATGTTAGGGTTAGCTACACGAATTCTGTTTCTCCATTCCGATCTTATCTTGAGCCAAATTCTTAGATAAGTTGCACTTCTTCATATCTATTTTTACCATCTCCATCCACATCCTCTTTGGCCTATATTTCCCCTTGGTGGGCCATCAACCTTCATAGACAAGCTTTTCCTTACAAGTGTTGTCACCGGCCTGTGGTGGACATGCCCAAACCATCTCAAACGGATTTCTCTAATTTTATCCCCCATTGATGCTACCCCTAAATGCTCTCGAAGGCACTCATTTCTAATTTTATCCTTCCTAGTTTTACCACACATGCACCTTAACATTTTCATCTCTGCTACATTCATTTTGTCATCTCTGATTGGCCAGCATTCTGCTCCATAAGTCATAGCTGGTCTACATATGTATGCTTCTTACCACACATGCACCTTAACATTTTCATCTCTGCTCATTCATACATATGTTGCGTCATGGCCAGCTAGTCTAATCACTGTCTTGAAAAATTTTTCCTTCAATCTTAGAAGCAAGTCTCCACTTCTACCATCCCGCTTTTATCCTATGTTCGACATCTTCATCAATCTCCCCAGCCTCACTCATTATAGATCTAAGGAAATGGAAAAAATCTCTTTGTGGTATCTCATAGTCTTCAATTCTTACAATAGTTTCAGCTCTTTTTATATGCTCACTGAAGTTACAATCCATATATCCTGCATCAACTCTTTCAAAATATGAATTGAAAATAGGTTCATCATTCAGCATCAGTTGACAAAAAACAACAAATTAGGTACTGGTTCCTTGGCAATATAGTCCACCCACACATTGCCTTTGACACATAAGAGGAATGAGACATTATTGCAGGCCTAAGAGAGGACTGCACGAGTTGGGTTTTTGGGTTTGGATCAAGGGCCAGATCCAACTGAAGGACCATAACCAGTCCAAGCTCCATTTGCGCCCTTCATATGTAAATATAGTTATCTTTTTGAGTCTTTTTATTTTTTAGTAAGTTGATTTTTTAGTCTTTTTTCTCATTGAAAGGCTGAGTATACGTGTCTTGGCCATAAGTATAAGATGGATAGTTGGAGTCCAAATCCCATCTTTTTAGAAAGATGGGCCCAATTTAGATGCTAACGAACTCCAATTGACATGAAATTAGGTCTAGCCAAGTTATGAACTAAATGAAAATGTATCATTAAGTTAATGAGTACAGCTTGTGCACATCCAAGAGTTGAGCCTGTGAAAAGATGTAATCTTTCTTCTTCCTTGCTTATGTTGGTATTAATGAACAAATCTCTTCTCCTTCATGGTGAATGTTTAATCAAGTGTTCAGTTTGGGTATGGAAACTCAGATCTTTTTCAAGTTTCAGCTTGGAACTCGACCTTCAGGTTTGAATCCATTATCGTCTTCTGCACCAGACATTTAAGCCAAGCATATAACTTTGATTTCACTCCATACAGAACAATTTTCTTCCCAGCCTTTAACCAAGGTAGATGCAACCAGTCACTATTCTTATTAGCTTTAGCTGTGACCCTCGAACAATCATTTAAAAAACATGACAAAAAGCTAAGATCCTTTGCACAATACGAATATCCCATACCAGTATACCACATGGGCCAGAGAAAATTATTTGCTAATGCTACTTATTCATCTTCGAGGTTATCATGTTAGAAGGTGCCGGCTGGCCTACCTTAAAGAACTCCTGGCCATGTTCAGCTTTCATGCTGCCAAAGGAGGGAGTTGCCACCATCTTCACTGATGCTACATGGGTTGAAGCTAAATTCTCTACAAGATCTGACTCTAAAATGGCACTGAATTCCTTTTTAGCATTCACTTCCCATGCCAAGCTTAGATAGTTAAGAAAACAGAATGAAGGAAAAAGGAGAAGCTCTTCAACATGGGACCTAACAACCAAGTGGGTTGAGTGGATGAGTTGGAGGATACCTACTTGAAAATGATGTTTTTTTCCAACTAAAAATCAGATAAGATCTACCAAATACAGATCTTTTTAATTAGAGATTGGATTAGTCAGGAAAGAGAATAATGGCTAACCTTAGTTTCTATTTTTTTGCTAATTTGAATTTCGAAATATCACATGATTTCTCAATATTTGATTATCTTTCACTAGCATAACTATGAGTGTATAACTGAACACAAAAGCTATTGGAATACTATAATTCTAAGAGCACCCCAAGAATTTGTTTCGACACGTCGTTGAATATGGATTCTAGACTTGCTACCTCCGCTTCTTTTCATTCGTGACATAATCCTCATTCCAAACCCCTCCCCCTGGAACAAGAGTTCCACTCAAGGATGAATGATCATAGCACCATGTCAGAAAGACTCCTTTTGCTTTCAGGTTGATTCCTTGCAATGCTCCAAATGGTGGACAACAAAATACTGTTGCCTTTTCATTTCCATAACGTACAAAAAGAAGCCCTAATGGAATGTTTGTCTACATTTCAGATTTTCCTATGTAAGGCCAAGAGTTAGGCAGGCTTGAATAGTGACAGGTAGGAGATCATCAAATTTCTACACATGTCTGGATTCATTTTCATTGAGGATGGCAACAGGTCAAGTTAAAAAGGTAATCTGCCCAACCTGCTCCTATTAGGGGGGCAGGTTTGGCAGTGGATTTGTCAGGTTTGGGGCAAGTCTCAATTTATAGAATTTGAGTCTAATTTACATCTCACTAAGTAATGGCACACAAGACTCAAGTAGCATAGTCAGCAGTGGACGTTTACAAGAAGTAAGAGGGAAGGGTTACGGGTTTGAGTACTTAACTGTGTTACATATTTTTTTTTTTATAACGGTTAAAATTTTTATTTCACCAACAAGAAGAGATACAAAATGAACAGGAGAAAAGAAACTAAAAACAAAACACTAGCAAAAATTAATCAGACCTAAACATTAAAACTACCAGAAGAGCGAAAAACTCCTTCCCTTGCAAGACCATCCGCCATATCATTAGCCTCTCTAACAATATGATGAAAAAAAGCTTCCACTTGTCTCAAAATATTTATAATTCATTTTTATATTTTAAATGAAAAAAAAATTCAATATCAAACTAGACCTGACACAATCCTGTCATGGGGATGGTCACCAAGGGACAGGCCTAGTCTGGTCATATGCAAGGCAAGGCATGTGTCACTCAGGTCCAGTTCAAGTTAAGACTGAACTGTACCAAACTCGATATTTCCATCCCTAATTTTCATGGGGGAACTTCGTCTCTGTGTGTGCAAGCACGCGCGTGCTGTGTGTGTGTGTGCATGTAAGTAGGGTAGGAAACCTTTTTTTTTTGTTGAACTGTGAAGAAACTTACCATCCACTCTTTGGATATGGCATGCTCTATGGAACAATGACTACATTTCTCATGTCAAGATTATCACATCCCTTCCCCTAGAATCCTAATTGCAAACCATGTTTACTAAGTACTAAACTATTACAACTACAAGCTAGCATGCACAATAATTTGAAGCATAATCAACAAGTTGCTAAGCAGTTATATAAATATCTGCATAAAATCAAACTAGTGTTCAATAGTGCAATAAACAATCACATTATAATTTCCGAACAGACCATTCTGTATAGCCAGGATCCACTGTAAAGCCGTATATGTCAACAATGTCACACATTGAGAGTGCTAGCTCTATAGATTTCATTCCAGTTCCTTTAGCACCTCTTCGTAACACAATCCCTTGGAAAAGATACACTGGATTTGGAATCTCCTGCATTTCACAATATACAAAGTTGTAAAAGCTTGACTATAAAAGGCCTTTGGGTCCACTATTCCACATGGAAAAGCCACCATAGTTGGAATGCGACAGCATGATAATAGATTATGTTCCCAAGCAGACATTGCGAACCTTTCTGTTTAGCAATAAAATATTGATTCTACAGGCCAAATAGTAGTCATTTTTTTTCCTTGTATTATGGTAATATTATTTGAATTTCACCTTTATCATAGCATTGAAATCTTTATGGGTCACACTTTTGATTATTAGGACCTCATCGGCTGCAGAAAAAACATACTAGATGTAAGTTTCATCTTAAACGGATAATCCAAATAATTGAAGGATTACATTATGAATGCCATCTAAAAGCATGATAAGTGTCAACAAATAAATCACATCAGTAACACTAACGGCATGTTTGGTAACCATCCACAAGTAGGATTCCTCTTCAATTTTCCTCAATTGAGAGGAAAACCCACGTTTGGAAAGTTTTGCTGTGATGGTTTTCTCCTTGCCATGAATTTGTTTAATAATCGATCTTGTGGATTTGGGCGGTCCGACCTCCCCGCATCGGACCGAATGAATCCTCTCTTGTAAAGGAGGAGGTATAAAACCGTGTTTCTTCAGCGAGGAAAATCCATCGACTGCTCTCTTGGCCTTCATCTCCCTCCCCTTCTTCGCGTTGTGCCCTAGCCCGTAGCAGGTCGGCGATTTCTCTATGCGACCTCATCTTAGCATCGTGCCATAACACTCGGCAAGTTCTATATGTCTCAATGAGGTCTCTCTCCTCCCTCTTACCTCAACCCAGACCTGGTTTCCAGTAGAAGAGCTCTCTCTTTCTCTCCCAGACCAGCCCCAACGTGAAACCCAGCCCCATTTTCTCTCACCCAGCATCGAAACCCAGCCCACCCTTCTCTCTCCCTTCCTCCCCTAAACCGAGTTCCATTTCCGCCCAAACCGAACCTAATTTCCATGTCACCCATTTCCACCCAACCCCAATCTCTATGCTGCCCAAACCCAAGTCCTTTGTCTTGCCCAAACCCAGCCCTAATCACATGCCGCCGTGGCCCAACATGCCCTGTCTTCTTTTCTTTGTTTTTTGGTAAGAGCTCTGTTATCATGTTAACGTTATCATTCCAACAGCTTATTACCAAATCATGAAACATAATTATTCTTATTGGGTGACCATCTGTTTTTTTTCTTTATTTATTTTTTTTTTTTTTTTTTTTTTTTTTTTTTTTTTTGGGTGTGTGGGGGTGCATTTCAAATTTTTTTGCCTTTTCCTTTTGGCTCATCTAACATCCAACTTTTCGATACTGAATGTTTGCATCAGATTCTTGTAGTTCTTTGGCAATAACAAAAATGAGAACACTTATGACATTTTTAATTAATTTTAATCCTTTTAGTGGTAACATGAACCCACAATCTAAATGTCGCGATAGGGATAGCACCTTTCACTGCCATGGCTATTGAACCCACAATTATATAGCTTATGTTGCAATCAATTCATGTTTATGCCAATTCGTAATTTTTATTTTGTGTTGAGCAAATGTTCTATCAAGCACAACAATCATCTACATTTAATATTTGTATTTGTATTTGTGCCTATCATGATCTCCTTTTTGTTATTTTAAGTTTGCGATTGATTATTGAGGTTAGACTCAAGGAATAAGGTTTCTATACAATTGATTGGGATGTGGTGAAGCTGGATGAATCTTATGTTCTTGTGATGTCTGTAATGGGATGTAGCCACTGTGATGCAATTTTTTTTTGGGATTTTATTTCATTTATGTAATCAAGCCACTATTTGGAAAGTATATGAAGTTCTGTCATATAGAATTCTAGTAATAAACTTCCTGTTGTTGCAAGAGGCATTTGTAATAAGCAAGTTGGTAGTAGGAAAATTGAAACGGATGAGTCAGGCATCTGCTATGTTTGATTATAGGTTGACTATTGATAAAGTAATAACATGTGTTCTCGTTCTATCCTCAGTTGAAAGAGAATGGATTAGGCAGTTCTTTTGTAGCTGATCCAAGATGTTTCAGGTTATTGAAGATCCTGGATTGTTTGCGTGAAGTGATTATATAATGTTTGATTTTATAGGTACCTAAACAAGTCGTAAGGAAAAAGCCCTCTTGTTAAGGTGAGACTCTGTCAAAGATTTCTTAAGTTATTTCATGCGTACGAAATGGCTTTTTATTATGTATTAGACATGTGAAATATTTTTTTGATTATGTTGAATGAATTTGAGATGGAGAATTGGAGATAATCGGATAAAGAATTTTTTTTTTTTTTTTTTTTTTTTTTTTTTTTTTTAAGGATTCCTCTCCCGTTACCAAACTTGGGTTGGAAGGAATCATCGTTCATTCCTTTCTACTCCCCAAATGTGAAATGCGATGAATCCTCTTCCTCATAAATCCTCACATAAGAAAGTCTAATTCCGTAGAAGCAAATATTCCTCTGAATAGAGGATTCCTCTCTTGTTACCAAACGTGCCCTAAATGTCAATCAAATCCAGAACTTACAGTAAAAGTGTGATATGGTTCTAAAGAAACTGGCAGAGGAAAGGCATAGGGAAATATCACAACTATCTTTAACGAAAGGGAATCGTGGCAGAGCTATAAAATGATAATGGAAACAAAACCGACAAATTTAAGATAAGAAGACAAGGACCAAAATTTTGAAGCACAGTAGTATGATTCCTAAATGTGTAATGAAAGAGATAATAACCGATTTCATAACTCTTTTAGCAATCGTTGAAAGGAAGGTGGCTCTCGATATTCATTTTTATAACCCAAAGTTAACGGAAGCCACATAAGGACGAGATGCCACCAAATTGTAGCAAAAGCAACCATTACATTATGCATCACTGGAATGAGCTTAAGCTGATGCTTCTTTTTCCCTAGCATGATTCCTAAACGTGTAATGAAAGAGATAATAACCTTTTTCATAATTTTTTTAGAAATTGTGGAAAGGAAGGCAGCTCTCAATATTCATTTTTATAACCAAGAGTTAAAGGAAGCTACATAAGGGCCAAAAGCTACATATATATTTATCGGTAACTAAAATGCTTTAAAAAAAGGAGAAGAAACAAAATACACCGGACAAACCCAGGAGACCGAAACGGTATAAAAGAGCTATACTGACCACCCGCAAAAATTATAAATTAATAGCAACAAAAGGAGAAAGACAATCCACACCCTGCTTAGACAAGTGCAAAGTATGAGAAAACTCCACCTGAATCAAAGAAAACACAGTCTTGATCTCATTAAGAATAAAATGAAACTTCCAAGGACCCCCGCTAGTAGCCGAAACCTATGAGATAGCATTAGATGAATCGCTCTCCACAATGAGTTTTGAATGATGAGGGCTAACAAACATACGGAGAGCCTCCAAAATAGCCCGTTACCTCCCCTTTATCAATGCAGAGCTCCCCCGCCAATTCCTCTCCAACAAAATAGACCACATAGTCGCAAAGGGAAGAAGCCGCTAAAGAGTAGCTCCACACCCATGAATGGAACCAAGCACCAAGCCCATCAAAGTCTTGGGAAAACACCATGAGACCCCGCACCTAGAGATCGACTTATGCCAAATGAAAGAAGAGAATTTGCAATGGACAAATAGGTGATCTACTGTCTCCCCCTCCTGCCCATAAAGAAAGCACAAGTCTGAAAGAACCTCCAAGTTAAAATCTCTTCTCCTCAATTTTTGTCCACCTAGAGACCTTACCCAAGACTGCCAACCAGCAAAAGCAACATATGGAGCAAAGACTTAGACCAAAAAACCAAGATATCTGAAAATCAATTTGATTTAAGGATGAAGAGGTCAACAATAGAAGCTATCTTTTCACTAGGTGAATAATAAAAAAATACCGAGTGGAGGAAAAAATCTTCATATGGACTTCATCGATCCAGAAAGAGCCTATGACAAGTACCTAGAGAATTAATTTGGTGCGTTTTAGATAAAAGGAGTGTCCCAAGAGGTTATATTGAAATTATTAAAGACATGTATGAAGAAGCAATAATGAGTGTGAGAACTAACTGTGGAGAGACGTGTGAGTTTCCAGTGAGGCAGTGACTATAGGCTTGCATCAAAGGTCAACTTTAAGCCCTTATTTCTTTACATTAATTATGGACAAGTTAACTACTTATATTCAAGAGGAGGTACCTTAGTTGGTATAAGTTGTTTGCACATGATTTAGTGTTGGTGGATGAATTGAGAGATGACGTGAATGCGAAACATGATATGACAAGAAGCTTTAGAACCCAATGGCTTTAAAATAAGTAGTGCAAAAATAGAGAATATATGAATTACAATTTCACTCTGATACCTTCACTCGATAATTAGAAAGTATGGAGAGATCAAGAAAGATGTCAAACATAGGACAAGAGCAAGATGGTTGAAGTGGAGACTTACTTCTAGGTGCTTTGTGATTGGCATATACCAATAAGATTGAAGGAGAAATTTTAAAGGACAATGATTAGACTAACTATGACATATGAAGTAGAATGTTGGTCAATCAAGAAGTAACATATATACAAAAAAAAAGTGTGGCAAGGATGAAAATGCTGAGATAGATGGGTAGTAAAATTAGGAAAGATTGAATAAAACATTAGCACTTTTGGGAGGATTTGGGGGTAGCATCAAGAGGATAAATTGAGACTTTCTTGAGAAAGTTTGGACAAGCCCAATATGGTCCAACAACGGCACCTTTGAGGAAGAGCTTTTCTCTATAGGTTGATGGCTCACCATGGAAAAAGGGTAGACTGAAGAAGACATGGATGAGAGTAGTAAGGATAAATTTGAAGAAGCGTAACCTATTCAAAGATTTGACTCAAAATAGATCAGAATGGAAAACAGAATTCATGTATTTGACCCCAACATAGTTGGGACGGCGATGATGATGATGAATATATGTAAGCACAAACCTTTATGATAAATCTTAAATTTATAACATCATTGAATCCTCATGGGTGTAATATTAATAAAAAAAAAAAAAAAATAAAAAAAAAAAAACAGAAAAAGAAAAAAGAATCCTTGTGTATTAGACCAAGTAAAAGCCAATCTAGGTCGCTTCGACACTTCAACCACTCCGAAGATCCCTTCTGGATACAACTCTTCATTATGATCTTCTTGAAATTTATGGACCCTTTGGTTATTGGTGATAACATCTCATTTTAAGATGTATTTACAGGAACCTACTTTCCATCTCATCTCCTACAATCTCTTCAACTATGGTTCTATTTATCTCTCCATAACTTGGTGCAAACCCTAACCGCTTTAGTCAAATCTCAATTTAACTTCCAACAACATCTATTTCCGAAGAGACAACAAACGGGATGCAACTCTCAAATCTTCATGTCTCTTTCAATAATCATCTCAATTATCTACACATCATGTATTTACAGGAACAAATCTATTGATCTCATAAGGACCATCTCCACTAAGTAACCCCTCCTACATTCTAAATATGGTTCTATTTATCCTCTCCCACCAACCATATCATAATTAATCTCCTAATTTCTTGCCCATTTGTTCTCTATTGTCTCTATCCTGACATATTTCTTGTTTCTTATCTTCATGACGTAGTTCAGAAGCATTATGTTTCTTCAACTTACATTCTCACCAATCTAAAGTTAAGAAAGATGGATGGGTATCTGCTTATGGACTTGCAAGTTGCAATGCATAGCATAGAAGACAGTGAGTTAGAAGAAGTAAGAAGAGTTGCATGAAAAGATCATTTAACACAAGATAAAGTTTTAAAGAAGTAAGCTCATACAAGTGGTTTCTTTTATACACAAGTTAATCCTTCTTCAAGAAGGAAAAAATATAATGTAGAATTGATTTATAATTCTTTTGAGTTGGCCTAAGCCTTCATGGGGCAACTTGAGCATTGCAAGAAGACCTGCAAGGGTACTTTAATCAAGCAACGATCAAGATTCAGGTGTTGAACAGTCCTAATGTCTAAGTAAAAACTAATGTCAGGGGCTGTTTTGGGAAGAAATAGAAAAGACAGGCTGATTTGAAAATTTCAGAAATTTCTGCGCTTTCAATTTCCAAAATGCATGCAGATTTTTGGAGGAGGATTTAGTGGGCGAAATCAAGTGAAACTTGAACCATTAGGGTCCCACAGGAGTCTCCTTGCCAAACATATGGTTGTCTTCATCATCAGATGGGCCATGAGAGGCCCACCGCCTGATTCGCAATATGCTGCAGGGACATGCAGAACATGATTGGAGACTTTTGTTTCTAATTTTCTTTACAATTATTGATTTCTTTTTATTAGGAAAGCATTAGTTGGAGTTCTATTTTTTGTAGGATAGCAAATTAGAAAGAATGCTAAGGTTTTGAGGTGATTTAAACACTATATAAGCAATACATGTAGTTGACTGCCAGGGTAGGTGATATTTGATAGTTTCTTCAGTGCAAAAATAAAGTAGTTGTATGCCCATTTTTGGCGCAGCCTAGATCTGCAATTGATGCGTTAGATCAATCTCCCGAGGGATTGATCGAATCCAAGATGGATTCCAGCCACTAGGGCACGAGCAAAACCATGGAACAACCCATATAACTGGCAAAACTCAGAAATCTTGACTAATTAAATAAGCATTGCATTACAATGAGGCCTAACATCCTTATATAGGGGAGTTGGCTTAATCCCTAAGCAATAATACTTTCTAATATCTGAATAATGCCTAAAATAGGAAACATACTAATATTAATTCTAAACAAATCAAACTACTTAATGATACTTCCTAACTAAATGGATGTCCTGTTAGGCCTATGGACTGGACCCAATGGGTTGTCTGGCCTACATCACTTTTCCTATCCTCTCCCTTGGTGCGTGTGGATACAAAGGTGATTTTTGAGAAGGCCTTAAGGTTGGTGTGTGGTTATATTCAGTTCCCCGCTTAATTTTATTTAATTTCTGAAATTTCTGACTTGGGGCATAAAGTTTGCTGATATTAAATGGAACTAAGCATGCAACAACTTTTTATCTAATGCCAAAAGAAACCCTAGTCCTTGTTAACGTAAAACTTGGTCAAAGGTAATACAGATTACACTATGGTTAAATAACTAGAAATTCAACATCACCAGATCCATTGAGAATAGTGACCATGTTGCGGGCAGCACCCCTGACTACAAGGCGAAAATCTCTCTTTAGGCCGACGTATCTGGCATATTTCTGCATTGTACAAACAAGGTAAATAAGCACAAAATTCATGAACAAGTCCAGTCATATCATCAGAAAACAATTTAGAGAAGCCATTGCGAATTCAATCTCATCAAGGAAACTTACCAATGATAAGATGGCACTCCAAAATAATTAAGAAAATTTAGGTCCATAACATAATGACAACATGCAGTAAATTTAAGGAACAAATTATTTTATCTTCATTTCATTTATGCTAGAAAGTTGCCTCTATTTTAACTGCTACAGTGGATGGTGGACAGGGAACATGGAAAACCAGGACTAAGTGGTTAATTTACCTCATTAACAGGTGCTTCATTGTCTCGAATGACAGCGCTATGTGCATCAATCTCTTGCCCAAACTCGGTCTTTAAGAGATCCCCTGAGTTTCCAACAACTGCACATTTCTGAAATTGGCGTGGGTGAAAAGGTGGTTTTGATGGCAAGATCAAATTAAGGTGCTCCTCACAAAGAGAACGGTTGTAGCATTTATCTGTGCCCCTAAAACCAACATAAGGAAAAAAATAATAATAAAAACTACGTGGTATTCCCTAAGCACATTTCTTATTTAAAGCTAAGTTCAATCTGGCAATAAACAAAATGGAAAAAGTGTTCGGGATCATACAGCTGTGCAATCCTTTTTGCAGCATATTCTAGCCATCCATCTGGTCGAACATCTAAATATTCCCTCGTCAAGACGGTGGTCATGTTACGGTACTGGCATTGTCTGTGACTTAGTACAACTTATCCATTAAGAAAATGACTAGGCAAGTTGAGAAGGGAAATATTTACCTGATCCCATAGAAGAATTGCCTCACAAACATCATATTGGTACTCCAGTGGCTCAAAAATTTTAAACTGGGCATTGTACTGTGTAGAACAAAAGATAATTGAATAAAAAACAAGAAAGAAAAGAAGCCTCCAAATTCAATGGGAAAGCATTCTACTGAAAACATTAAATCAAAGGTATGGAAAAGTGCCTAACCCAGGTGCTATTTGTGCCTTCAGGGAATTTGAGGATCAATTTACAATGATCAATAATGTGTGCAGTAAGTCCAAGCCCTTTGTTTGCCTAAAAGACAAATACATCGTTAGTACCTTTTAAGCAGTCACAATATACAAGAATGGAATCTGAAAGAACAAATGTCCGTCAATGAAATAAAAAACCTACCAAGAGAGGCTTTATCATTGAATCTACGGGTAGAAGGGTCTATAGAAACCCTAGCATTGGGAAATGTAAACCCGAATGCCCAAATACCTATGGATCTCTTTAATGAGACTTCAACTCTTCTTAAAAACTTCCAAGTACTTGAGTGGGTTGTATTCATTATCAGTTGATGTGATTATTCATTCAGATTATCATATACTTTATATAAGAACTATGGTTCATACATGACATCCCTCTCTCTCCCACTAGCACTTATTGTGCAATTGACTTAGGAGCTACAAATAATATGATGAGAATGCGGTTTGAGTTTAGATCATATAGGACAGGCCCTCAATACATAGCAAAGTTTGAGTTACAGATCAAAACTATACTCAGGTGATGGGCGAAGGTTCAGTTAATGTTTCTCCTCTTATCATTGCCTTCCGTGTTAAATGTCCCACAGTTTGCACATAATCTGGTCTCAGTCGGTTCTCTCACTAGATTTCACACTGTAGTATCACATTTTACCAACATATTGAGTTTTTCAAGACTTGAAGGCAGGACAAATAACAGGTGGTGGCTGCGAGTATAACTGTATAATGGCCTCTAATATGATGATCTAGTAATATAATTAATCCAGCCCTTCAGTCATCAGCTGATACAGAGGATGTTGTGAAATGGCATAAGCGTTTAAAATATACATATATATATATATATTTCCATTTACTGATGATGCAACAAGGTGCAATTGGTTGTATCTAATGACGTCTCGTGATAAGCTGCCCACAATATTGGAAAAGTTTCATAAATGGTTAGCACAAGGCTTGAAGCAAAACTATAGTATTACTATCAGAAATGGAGTAGAGTATCCTTCTGAAGAATTCTTATCATATTCAACATAAAATGGAGTAGACCCAAACCTTCTACCTATATACACATGGACAAAATTGGGTTGCAGAACAAAAAAACAGGCATTTGCTGAAAGTTGCAAAGGGACTCTTATCACAAGTGAATGTTATTGATATGTTTTGGTTAGATGCAGCGCCTACTGTGGCGCTCCTCATCAATCAGATGCCACCAGGAGTGTTAATTGAAAGATAGCCATTGCATGTATTATGTCCTTTAACTCCATTATTTCCAGTTTCCACCAAAGAATCTTAGATATTTTGTTGCATCTATTTTGTTCATATCCTGAAACAACAGTGGGATATAATGCAAAGGCAGTTAAGTGCATATTTGAGGGATACCCAAGTACAGAAAAGGGTTTACATGTTATCTGTCAAGAAATAATAAGAAGCAAATCATTAGCATGATGTCTGTCACACATCCTTAGAGAATGTTCCTTCATATTCTCCATAAAGTAAATAAATGACCGAGTCAAGTGGTCGGTCAGGGGGAGCTACCTCCTCTTTTAAAATCTGCAATTCTGCATCATCGTTGATCTACCTCCTCAATGTTAATAGTACATTCAAGAAAGACAAAGGTAGAACAACTTTTTATTCTTCTACAGTATTCTCAGTGAAATCTAGATCAAATACTATCAACATTTCTTCCAATTGAGGAATTACCGTAAAAAGAAAGGTAAAGATTCCTCCTAAACCTATATTCTAAGGGGTGAGATTTCTATAAAAAAGAATTCCATGGATATGCATGCTCTTCTACTCTCTCCTTCCTTTCTACATCATCGCACCCATAATATAAAAAAATAAAAAAACCGTGGATCCGATGAAAAGTACACTGTGGATTGTGGAATTTGCAAACTATAAAATCCACCATTGTTTTCAAACATGCCTTAAATGATTGGATCAACAAGGGTATCATGGCCACCTTTAGAGAAATCCCCTAATGCCAAATCTTAAAGTATAAAGGAATCCTGAAACAACAAGAGATTCTCCCACCCGTAATCCTCCTATCATCTTACCCAGTGACCCTTCTTTACTTAAAAGCAGGCTCCTAATGTATTTGCCAATTCAGTTCAAAGGACCCCCTACTTCACAGAAACCGCAAAAACCGCACTATATAGATAAACACTCCCTAATCTGCATCATTTTGACTTCCACATTACACAATTACATTCATTGCAGTGAAGCCCAATCTTTCCCATGCGCATTCCACAATTTACCAACAGTAATGAAAATCAATTCAAACACAGACGATAAAAAAAGAAAACCCAAATACAAGTTCTGGGTATTTGATTGAACCTTAATCCCTAGTTCTAGAACAAATGCAAATCGAAGGTTGATAGCTCACCACGCACTGCTGAACGCGGGATTGGAAGTCGGAAAGGATCGAGATTTCCTCCTTATTGATGGAGAGAGATGAGGGGTTTTTTTTTTTAGCAGTGAAGAAGAAGGTGGATTGGAGGGAGAGGAGGAGAAAGCAGAAGAAGAAAGCAGCGCAGAGCAGGAGAAAAACCGTGGGCCTGCTGCGATTCGTGCCTTTTAGTTTCAGGGCCTTCATTTCATCGGTGCCTCTGGTTCAGTTCGAGTGTGAGATCGAGATAGATATCAATCACTGTAACAGACGCTTGTGTCCGTCTGGTCTGGTGTCGATTGGGATGGCATGTGCTTGCTTGGTTGTAACTTGTTAGCTTTTTGACTTTTGCCTCTTTTTACAGGCAGAAAGACTATATGGACCGAATTGTTGTCCCGATTTGGGGACCGATCGAACGTGGCAGACCACGTGGCGCTGACGTAGTTTGAGCAGTGAATTCAACTTTTGGGCAGAGCGGGAGAAAGGAAAAGAAAAGGGAAAACGTGGGAAACTGCCCAAATCGTTTCTTCGTTTCTTCTCCCTGTTCCAGCGGTCTCCGATGACAACCTCCATCTCCGACGACGACAACCAGATCGATCTCCACCCCACTCCCCCTCCCTCCCAAAGGGTCTCTGCTTCTTCTCCCTCTTCTCTCACTCGTAGGCAGGGCTGCATCTCTCTCTCTCTCTCTCTCTCTCTCTCTCTCTCTATCTCTATCTCTCGGTGACGGAAGAGGAGCAGCAGTGTCTCTTTATTTTCTCACTCTGTCTCTTTATTGCGGTGACGGAAGCGGTGACGGGAGAGGAGCATCAGTGACAGAATAGGAGCAGCGCATCTTTGATCTGGTCCTCTATCTTCTTGCTCTGTCTCTTTATTTTCTCTTTATTGTTGCTATGTTGTGTTTTATATGAGGCTTTTGGTTTTCGTTCATCTCAGCTGTTTGTTTGTGCTCCTTTTTAGTGTTGTCTGCGATGGATATTTCTTTTTTCAGGTTTGGTTTCTGTTTGGTGTTTGGCTGTTTGTGAGATTTGGGGGTTTTTGGCATCTGCTTGCAGTTCTTAAATGCTATTTGAGATGCGTTTTTTTTTTTTTTTTTTTTTCTCTCCAGAGGTTTTCTTCTTCACTAGTTCCACTGTTACAGTGTTTACTGTTTTGGGGTTTTTGGTTCTTTATGGGTAGGGGTTTTTGGTTCTTTACTATTTTGGGAAGCTGAAAAAAGTCCTAGATTTTTTTTGGGGGATGCCCAACTGATTTGGAAATAAATTTTGGGATCTGAAATTGGTAATTTGTCTGCACTTAACTGGACTCATGCCAAAATATGAACCATGTTTGTTGTTTCATTGTTGATGGGGGTGTCTGCTTTGGTAGATAAGTATGGAGTTACTTAGCCTATTAGCTACTACATAACCCTTTTGTTTAATTAGTTTTTGTGTGACATGTAATCAGCATTCCAAGTGACATGCAGATGTGGCCCCCTTTTTACGATTGTAAACAAAGAAATTTTTACTTGCTATCATAAAAAGTATATTTATCAAAACAGAATAAGGGATAACTAATTTGTCTAGACTTTAAATTAGTCATTCTCCATTGTGGTTTTATTTTGAATATGAGTGGGGTTTTTCTGTCAATCTCTTGGCATGTTGTATATTTTACTCCAGGTCATGTTGTTGGCTATCCAAGCTCTGATCTTTCCATAAGATTTAAGAACAAAGGAATGATAACCTTAATCCATTTGTCTTCCAGTACCTATTTTGCTTCTTTTGTTATTCAACAGCCAAAAGCATTGTGGTCATCTGTCATTTCTGGCATGAATTGGCCAAACTACTTGCTCCTGTATTCCTAGGGCTGATGATGGAATTCCACTCATGATATTGGTTGCTAACATGCTATTAGCTAGTTTATATTCTGTTTTATGTAAGAGGCATTGTATGAGGCTTGACCTCATTTTCAACAAGAAGGAAAAAAGAGCCTTGACCAGGCAGAGTGTAACATGCAAAGTGTACGGTTTTGTATTTGATGGAACAATGTTATCCTTGTGACTGTTAAGTCAATATATTTCTGATTATACGTGTTCTAAAGTTTTTATCTGCCAATCCTTTCTTTTGTTTGTGAAGATCTTGAAGTAAACGGCTTCATATGCCTCTTCTGGAAATTCGAATTGGCCTTAACGTTTATGTCGATGTGGTGTTGGCAACTATGTAGTCAAGGTTTCGCGATCATCAAATAATTATGGTAGACATTATTATTCATGTCCACGACGATCGGTAAGAATGCAATAAACTTTGGCCATTTCCTTATTCTCAATTCTTATTTATTTTTGCATATAGACAAATATGTACCAACTAACGACATACATTTGCCAATATTTGCGAGAGGAAATAACGGGCTTGCAACAATTTCATTGGCTGGTGCGATGAATATCTGAGATCGACGGTCAATCACCCATACCCTTGCCAGAGTACTCCGCACTATGCGCCCCCACCCCGAAGCTGAGAGCCGTGTGGCAAATGTTGTTACAAGATTGGAGAAGCTTGTAGAAATTTGTCGAGTCTTCACGGTTGTTATGATTGTTTATGGTGTCCTGCTTGTGATATTATTGTGTCGAATGTAGCATCCAAGCTTTACTCTTCCATTATTTAAGGGGTTGGTTGATAGGTGAAATGATAGACTCCAAATGTTTTTTTTTTTTTTTTTTTAACTTTGATTAATGGAAATTGTTGTTGTATGAACCAATTGCATATGGGGTGAATGAATGAAGAACTTATTTTTGTATCTATATATTCTCATTTTATCGTCTCATTTTTTGAGCACCTGATAGATTTTGATATGGCATATTGAATCCTGTGAGATTTTGTTGAAAGAGGCCCAAGAGGCAAGTATTCTTGTTGATTCCAGTTAAAGAGGAAATTAAAAATAGAACTACTAGAAAGTGATTGATAAATCTAGAATGTTTGCTGATATGAAAAAATCCTATAATGTGAATGGAATTTCAAAGTTGGGTACCCCTGTTTGGCACACTTTTAGCCTACTTCCCGAGGGATTTTTTTGTTGAGATTTGGGCATTGCAAACTCAGTACTATGAACCTAAAATCTGCTAATTCTCGCTTAATTAGAAGCACGTTTGCTTGCGTTTGAAATCGCGCACTTTTGCAACTCGGCTGAGAAAATCTGCATGAACCAAGTTGAGTACCCCTGTTTGGCACACTTTTTAGCCCACTTCCCGAGGGTTGTTTTTTCTGAGATTTGGGCATTGCAAAGACCATACTATGAACCTAAAATCTGCTAATTTTCGCTTAGTTAGAAGCACGTTTGCTTGCGTTTGAAATCGCGCACTTTTGCTACTCGGCTGAGAAAATCTGCATGAACGAAGTTGAGTACTCCTGTTTGGCACACTTTTTAGCCCACTTCCCGAGGGATATTTTTTCTGAGATATGGGCATTGCAAAGACCATACTATGAACCTAAAATCTGCTAATTTTCACTTAATTAAAAGCACGTTTGCCAGCGTTTCAAACTGCGCACTTTTGCAACTCAGCTGAGAAAATCTGCAGGAACCAAGCTGAGTACCCCTGTTTGGCACACTTTTTAGCCCACTTCCCGAGGGATTTTTTTTTCTGAGATTTGGGCATTGCAAAGACCATACTATGAACCTAAAATCTGCTAATTTTCGCTTAATTAGAAGCACATTTGCCCGCGTTCCAAACCGTGCACTTTTGCAACTCAGCTGAGAAAATCTGCAGAAACCAAGCTGAGTACCCCTGTTTGGCACACTTTTTAGCCCACTTCGTGAGGGATTTTTTTGCTGAGATTTTTGGATTGTAAAGACCATACTACGGACCTAAAATCTACTAATTTCCGCTTAATTAGAAGCACGTTTGCCTGCATTTGAAATCGCACACTTTTGCAACTCGGCTGAGAAAATCTGCATGAACCAAGTTGAGTACCCCTGTTTGGCACACTTTTTAGCCCACTTCCCGAGGGATTATTTTGCTGAGATTTTTGGAATGCAAAGACCATACTATGAACCTAAAATCTGCTAATTTTTGCTTAATTAGAAACAAGTTTGCCTGCGTTTCAAACTGCGCACTTTTGCAACTCAGCTGAGAAAATCTGCAGGAACTAAGTTGGGTACTCCTGTTTGGCACACTTTTTAGCCCACTTCCCGAGGGATTTTTTTGCTGAGATTTGGGCATTGCAAATGCAGTAATATGAACCTAAAATATGCTAATTTTTGCTTAATTAGAAGCACGTTTGCCTGCGTTTCAAAACTGCCCCTTTTTAACTGAATTAGAACCAAACAAGCACAAAATTCAAACTGAACTTTGAAATGAGAAAATGACTGAAATTTCGCAAATAAACCAGTCTCTCGAGCCGAGCGTCTCAGTAATTGATATCTGACCATACAATGGAGGTTAATAATTACAACACACATATGATTGATTGTAAAACATACATGCAAAATCATAAGCTGTAAAATCATCTAAGATGGTGTTTGGCATAGGCCCTTTTTGTTTGTTAGAACTGATATAAACAGGAGCCATCATCACTTCTTGCAGTTGGGTCAAAGTTTCCAGCAGTGGGATCTGTACAACCTTCAGGTACAGGAAAGTCCCCCTGTTGGGCAGCTTGGCCTGCATTTCATTAAGCTTCAATCCATAAGTCCCTCAACCATGCCATATATGTAATCAAGATGCCAGTGATTTATAAAAACGTTAAATATCTTTGGTGTGGGGCTGCCATTGCTTGAATCACTCTTCTTCGAACTCCTGCCTAAGAATTCTGAACTATGTGGCACTATCTTTCGGACTTTAATTAATCTCTTGTATATGACTGGAACTATCTTTCGGATTAGATGTTATTATTGTAATTATTGTAAATCTGATCAATGTAAGTAGTGCTTCACCAGAGTACTTGCCAATCTAATTAGTCCCCTTTTGTATTCGATGTAAAATCTTGGTATTAGATGGGATACGCGAAGGTCTGACAAAGCAAATTCACAGGTTTCAATTCTGTGTAATAAGGTTGGATGAAAGAAATAATGTGTTATTATTGTTTCATTCAACAAACCCCTGTATTTGATAGAAAATCTTCAGACTTCAAGATCGCAATGCATATACTATCGTTTGAATCATTAAATGAGTAGGTTCAACCCTTATATGAGAAGGTTTTATGAATAGAATACTGAGGTTTCAGTGTGGTCATATGTGAAGGTCTGACAAAGCAAATTCACAGGTTTCAATTCTGTGTAATAAGGTTGGATGAAAGAAATACTGTGCTATTATTGTTTCATTCAGCAAACCCCTGTATTTGATAGAAAATCTTCAGGCTTCAAGATCGCAGTGCATATACTATGGTTTGAATCCTCATATGAGTAGGTTCAACCCTTATATGAGAAGGGTTTATGAATAGAATACCGAGGTTTCAGTGTGGTCATATGTGAAGGTCTGACAAAGCAAATTCACAGGTTTCAATTCTGTGTAATAAGGTTGGATGAAAGAAATACTGTATTATTATTGTTTCATTCAGCAAACCCCTGTATTTGATAGAAAATCTTCAGACTTCAAGATCGCAGTGCATATACGATGGTTTGAATCCTCATATGAGTAGGTTCAACCCTTATGTGAGAAGGTTTTATGAATAGAATACTGAGGTTTCAGTGTGGTCATATGTGAAGGTCTGACAAAGCAAATTCACAGGTTTCAATTCTGTGTAATAAGGTTGGATGAAAGAAATACTGTGCTATTATTGTTTCATTCAGCAAACCCCTGTATTTGATAGAAAATCTTTAGACTTCAATATCGCAGTGCATATACTATGGTTTGAATCCTCATATGAGTAGGTTCAACCCTCATATGAGAAGGTTTTATGAATAGAATACTGAGGTTTCAGTGTGGTCATATGTGAAGGTCTGACAAAGCAAATTCACAGGTTTCAATTCTGTGTAATAAGGTTGGATGAAAGAAATACTGTGTTATTATTGTTTCATTCAGCAAACCCCTGTATTTGATATAAAATCTTCAGACTTCAAGATCGCAGTGCATATACTATGGTTTGAATCCTCATATGAGTAGGTTCAACCCTTATATGAGAAGGTTTTATGAATAGAATACTGATGTTTCAGTGTGGTCATATGTGAAGGTCTGACAAAGCAAATTCACAGGTTTCAATTCTGTGTAATAAGGTTGGATGAAAGAAATAATGTGTTATTATTGTTTCATTCAGCAAACCCCTGTATTTGATAGAAAATCTTCAGACTTTTGGATGGCAGGGCATATACTATGGTTTGAATCATTATAGGCGTAGGTTCAACCCTTATATGAGAAGGTTTTACGAATAAAATACTGAGGTTTCAGTGTGGTCATATGTGAAGGTCTGACAAAGCAAATTCAAAAGCTTCAATTTTGTGTAATAAGGTTGGATGAAGGAAATAATGTGTTATTATTGTTTCATTCAGCAAACCCCTGTATTTGACAAAGCATATCTTTCTTCCTAAATCTCATAAAAAAGATACATAGTTGTGTCCAAGTCATTAATTAATAGCACGCTAAAATAAAATATTGAATCATCTGACAACATTCATGGTAACAGTTTTTCAGGTACTAATGCTCCAGTATTTGGGAAAACAAAAATTAAGAAAAATGAAAAATTGAAGGTTCCATCATAGTTGTTTGGTGCTTCCACAGAAATCTCTCCAACTGGAGAGATAATGGCTTTGATTCTATTGATGTTTTGAGCAGTTTTGATTGAGGAAATGTGGGCACATATGAACCTGATAACTTATTTTTTTTATTAGTTTTCATCTATTCCACAATATGCTGTCTTGGCATGTGCTGGTCTTATAAATAATCTAATTCAGAAATTGTATGTAATTTAATATAGAAGTAGTAATTGAAAAGGGTTATATTTGATGATCATGACTAGTTTTCATCTAGAACTGTTGAACATCTTCTCATACCATGTGCTGGCCTTGCTTTATCTTTGACCAATTAAACTCTCATTCAATATAATTTTAGTTACTGCTAACAAAAGAAACAAACCAGAAAAAAATCAAAGAGACCCATCTCAACTGGTACCATGAAAGGTCTCTAAGCATTGGTATAAATTAAAACTATTATATATGTGCAGCTACCTGGTAATTTAAACATTGACCAAATGATTTTGGCAATATAAAACATAACAAAGAAAGATTATCTCCAAGAAGAGAATTTTAAATGCATCAGAAACCTTCCCATTTCCTTTTTATGACCACACTGAAACATCAGTATTCTATTCATAAAACCTTCTCATATAAGGGTTGAACCTACTCATATGAGGATTCAAACCATAGTATATGCACTGCGATCTTGAAGTCTGAAGATTTTATATCAAATACAGGGGTTTGCTGAATGAAACAATAATAACACAGTATTTCTTTCATCCAACCTTATTACACAGAATTGAAACTTGTGAATTTGCTTTGTCAGACCTTCACATATGACCACACTGAAACCTCAGTATTTTATTCATCAAACCTTCTCATATAAGGGTTCAACCTACGCATATAATGATTCAAACCATAGTATATGCCCTGCCATCTTTAAGTCTGAAGATTTTCTATCAAATACAGGGGTTTGCTGAATGAAACCATAATAACACATTATTTCTTTCATCCAACCTTATTACACAGAATTGAAACCTGTGAATTTGCTTTGTCAGACCTTCACATATGACCACACTGAAACCTCAGTATTCTATTCATAAAACCTTCTCATATGAGGGTTGAACCTACTCATATGAGGATTCAAACCATAGTATATGCACTGCGATATTGAAGTCTAAAGATTTTCTATCAAATACAGGGGTTTGCTGAATGAAACAATAATAGCACAGTATTTCTTTCATCCAACCTTATTACACAGAATTGAAACCTGTGAATTTGCTTTGTCAGACCTTCACATATGACCACACTGAAACCTCAGTATTCTATTCATAAAACCTTCTCACATAAGGGTTGAACCTACTCATATGAGGATTCAAACCATCGTATATGCACTGCGATCTTGAAGTCTGAAGATTTTCTATCAAATACAGGGGTTTGCTGAATGAAACAATAATAATACAGTATTTCTTTCATCCAACCTTATTACACAGAATTGAAACCTGTGAATTTGCTTTGTCAGACCTTCACATATGACCACACTGAAACCTCGGTATTCTATTCATAAAACCTTCTCATATAAGGGTTGAACCTACTCATATGAGGATTCAAACCATAGTATATGCACTGCGATCTTGAAGCCTGAAGATTTTCTATCAAATACAGGGGTTTGCTGAATGAAACAATAATAGCACAGTATTTCTTTCATCCAACCTTATTACACAGAATTGAAACCTGTGAATTTGCTTTGTCAGACCTTCACATATGACCACACTGAAACCTCAGTATTCTATTCATAAAACCTTCTCATATAAGGGTTGAACCTACTCATTTAATGATTCAAACGATAGTATATGCATTGCGATCTTGAAGTCTGAAGATTTTCTATCAAATACAGGGGTTTGTTGAATGAAACAATAATAACACATTATTTCTTTCATCCAACCTTATTACACAGAATTGAAACCTGTGAATTTGCTTTGTCAGACCTTCGCGTATGCCATCTAATACCAAGATTTTACATCGAATACAAAAGGGGACTAATTAGATTGGCAAGTACTCTGGTGAAGCACTACTTACATTGATCAGATTTACAATAATTACATTAATAACATCTAATCCGAAAGATAGTTCCAGTCATATACAAGAGATTAATTAAAGTCCGAAAGATAGTGCCACATAGTTCAGAATTCTTAGGCAGGAGTTCGAAGAAGAGTGATTCAAGCAATGGCAGCCCCACACCAAAGATATTTAACGTTTTTATAAATCACTGGCATCTTGATTACATATATGGCATGGTTGAGGGACTTATGGATTGAAGCTTAATGAAATGCAGGCCAAGCTGCCCAACAGGGGGACTTTCCTGTACCTGAAGGTTGTACAGATCCCACTGCTGGAAACTTTGACCCAACTGCAAGAAGTGATGATGGCTCCTGTTTATATCAGTTCTAACAAACAAAAAGGGCCTATGCCAAACACCATCTTAGATGATTTTACAGCTTATGATTTTGCATGTATGTTTTACAATCAATCATATGTGTGTTGTAATTATTAACCTCCATTGTATGGTCAGATATCAATTACTGAGACGCTCGGCTCGAGAGACTGGTTTATTTGCGAAATTTCAGTCATTTTCTCATTTCAAAGTTCAGTTTGAATTTTGTGCTTGTTTGGTTCTAATTCAGTTAAAAAGGGGCAGTTTTGAAACGCAAGCAAACGTGCTTCTAATTAAGCAAAAATTAGCATATTTTAGGTTCATATTACTGCATTTGCAATGCCCAAATCTCAGCAAAAAAATCCCTCGGGAAGTGGGCTAAAAAGTGTGCCAAACAGGGGTACCCAACTTGGTTCCTGCAGATTTTCTCAGCTGAGTTGCAAAAGTGTGCGCAGTTTGAAACGCAGGCAAACTTGTTTCTAATTAAGCAAAAATTAGCAGATTTTAGGTTCATAGTATGGTCTTTGCATTCCAAAAATCTCAGCAAAATAATCCCTCGGGAAGTGGGCTAAAAAGTGTGCCAAACAGGGGTACTCAACTTGGTTCATGCAGATTTTCTCAGCCGAGTTGCAAAAGTGTGCGATTTCAAATGCAGGCAAACGTGCTTCTAATTAAGCGGAAATTAGTAGATTTTAGGTCCGTAGTATGGTCTTTACAATCCAAAAATCTCAGCAAAAAAATCCCTCACGAAGTGGGCTAAAAAGTGTGCCAAACAGGGGTACTCAGCTTGGTTTCTGCAGATTTTCTCAGCTGAGTTGCAAAAGTGCACGGTTTGGAACGCGGGCAAATGTGCTTCTAATTAAGCGAAAATTAGCAGATTTTAGGTTCATAGTATGGTCTTTGCAATGCCCAAATCTCAGAAAAAAAACCCCTCGGGAAGTGGGCTAAAAAGTGTGCCAAACAGGGGTACTCAGCTTGGTTCCTGCAGATTTTCTCAGCTGAGTTGCAAAAGTGCGCAGTTTGAAACGCTGGCAAACGTGCTTTTAATTAAGTGAAAATTAGCAGATTTTAGGTTCATAGTATGGTATTTGCAATGCCCATATCTCAGAAAAAATATCCCTCGGGAAGTGGGCTAAAAAGTGTGCCAAACAGGAGTACTCAACTTCGTTCATGCAGATTTTCTCAGCCGAGTAGCAAAAGTGCGCTATTTCAAACGCAAGCAAACGTGCTTCTAACTAAGCGAAAATTAGCAGATTTTAGGTTCATAGTATGGTCTTTGCAATGCCCAAATCTCAGAAAAAACAACCCTCGGGAAGTGGGCTAAAAAGTGTGCCAAACAGGGGTACTCAACTTGGTTCATGCAGATTTTCTCAGCCGAGTTGCAAAAGTGCGCGATTTCAAACGCAAGCAAACGTGCTTCTAATTAAGCGAGAATTAGCAGATTTTAGGTTCATAGTACTGAGTTTGCAATGCCCAAATCTCAACAAAAAAATCCCTCGGGAAGTAGGCTAAAAAGTGTGCCAAACAGGGGTACCCAACTTTGAAATTCCATTCACATTATAGGATTTTTTCATATCAGCAAACATTCTAGATTTATCAATCACTTTCTAGTAGTTCTATTTTTAATTTCCTCTTTAACTGGAATCAACAAGAATACTTGCCTCTTGGGCCTCTTTCAACAAAATCTCACAGGATTCAATATGCCATATCAAAATCTATCAGGTGCTCAAAAAATGAGACGATAAAATGAGAATATATAGATACAAAAATAAGTTCTTCATTCATTCACCCCATATGCAATTGGTTCATACAACAACAACTTCCATTAATCAAAGTTAAAAAAAAAAAAAAAAACATTTGGAGTCTATCATTTCACCTATCAACCAACCCCTTAAATAATGGAAGAGTAAAGCTTGGATGCTACATTCGACACAATAATATCACAAGCAGGACACCATAAACAATCATAACAACCGTGAAGACTCGACAAATTTCTACAAGCTTCTCCAATCTTGTAACAACATTTGCCACACGGCTCTCAGCTTCGGGGTGGGGGCGCATAGTGCGGAGTACTCTGGCAAGGGTATGGGTGATTGACCGTCGATCTCAGATATTCATCGCACCAGCCAATGAAATTGTTGCAAGCCCGTTATTTCCTCTCGCAAATATTGGCAAATGTATGTCGTTAGTTGGTACATATTTGTCTATATGCAAAAATAAATAAGAATTGAGAATAAGGAAATGGCCAAAGTTTATTGCATTCTTACCGATCGTCGTGGACATGAATAATAATGTCTACCATAATTATTTGATGATCGCGAAACCTTGACTACATAGTTGCCAACACCACATCGACATAAACGTTAAGGCCAATTCGAATTTCCAGAAGAGGCATATGAAGCCGTTTACTTCAAGATCTTCACAAACAAAAGAAAGGATTGGCAGATAAAAACTTTAGAACACGTATAATCAGAAATATATTGACTTAACAGTCACAAGGATAACATTGTTCCATCAAATACAAAACCGTACACTTTGCATGTTACACTCTGCCTGGTCAAGGCTCTTTTTTCCTTCTTGTTGAAAATGAGGTCAAGCCTCATACAATGCCTCTTACATAAAACAGAATATAAACTAGCTAATAGCATGTTAGCAACCAATATCATGAGTGGAATTCCATCATCAGCCCTAGGAATACAGGAGCAAGTAGTTTGGCCAATTCATGCCAGAAATGACAGATGACCACAATGCTTTTGGCTGTTGAATAACAAAAGAAGCAAAATAGGTACTGGAAGACAAATGGATTAAGGTTATCATTCCTTTGTTCTTAAATCTTATGGAAAGATCAGAGCTTGGATAGCCAACAACATGACCTGGAGTAAAATATACAACATGCCAAGAGATTGACAGAAAAACCCCACTCATATTCAAAATAAAACCACAATGGAGAATGACTAATTTAAAGTCTAGACAAATTAGTTATCCCTTATTCTGTTTTGATAAATATACTTTTTTATGATAGCAAGTAAAAATTTCTTTGTTTACAATCGTAAAAAGGGGGCCACATCTGCATGTCACTTGGAATGCTGATTACATGTCACACAAAACTAATTAAACAAAAGGGTTATGTAGTAGCTAATAGGCTAAGTAACTCCATACTTATCTACCAAAGCAGACACCCCCATCAACAATGAAACAACAAACATGGTTCATATTTTGGCATGAGTCCAGTTAAGTGCAGACAAATTACCAATTTCAGATCCCAAAATTTATTTCCAAATCAGTTGGGCATCCCCCAAAAAAATCTAGGACTTTTTTCAGCTTCCCAAAATAGTAAAGAACCAAAAACCCCTACCCATAAAGAACCAAAAACCCCAAAACAGTAAACACTGTAACAGTGGAACTAGTGAAGAAGAAAACCTCTGGAGAGAAAAAAAAAAAAAAAAAAACGCATCTCAAATAGCATTTAAGAACTGCAAGCAGATGCCAAAAACCCCCAAATCTCACAAACAGCCAAACACCAAACAGAAACCAAACCTGAAAAAAGAAATATCCATCGCAGACAACACTAAAAAGGAGCACAAACAAACAGATGAGATGAACGAAAACCAAAAGCCTCATATAAAACACAACATAGCAACAATAAAGAGAAAATAAAGAGACAGAGCAAGAAGATAGAGGACCAGATCAAAGATGCGCTGCTCCTATTCTGTCACTGATGCTCCTCTCCCGTCACCGCTTCCGTCACCGCAATAAAGAGACAGAGTGAGAAAATAAAGAGACACTGCTGCTCCTCTTCCGTCACCGAGAGATAGAGATAGAGAGAGAGAGAGAGAGAGAGAGAGAGAGAGAGAGATGCAGCCCTGCCTACGAGTGAGAGAAGAGGGAGAAGAAGCAGAGACCCTTTGGGAGGGAGGGGGAGTGGGGTGGAGATCGATCTGGTTGTCGTCGTCGGAGATGGAGGTTGTCATCGGAGACCGCTGGAACAGGGAGAAGAAACGAAGAAACGATTTGGGCAGTTTCCCACGTTTTCCCTTTTCTTTTCCTTTCTCCCGCTCTGCCCAAAAGTTGAATTCACTGCTCAAACCACGTCAGCGCCACGTGGTCCGCCACGTTGGATCGGTCCCCAAATCGGGACAACAATTCGGTCCATATAGACTTTCTGTTTTACAGGTAGTTGGATTGGGAAATGGTGGGTTCTACACTTCTACTTTTACATGGTTTTGTCAAAATCACTATTTTGTTTGACTGAATGAGTACAGACAATCGTTTTAGATGTGCTGGATGGATGGCACAAATTTCTTCAAAATCTATTATATTAATATAAGAATATCATGAATTGGGAGAAGGAAATGTGCAAAAAATTATCATATATATATATATATATATATATATTAGCTAGGCTCTCTTAAGCTCAAGCTTAGGAGAAAATCTCGTAAGCTCATGCTTGTGGGGTCCACCTTTGGTCCATCCGAATGGACCAAACACATGACCCTCCTAAATTGCACATGTCCACCAACTTTCGGTCAGATCCGAATTTACTAAACCGTTGGATCGACTATGTATCGATCCAAATGTATTGTTGACCATTAAACTTTTGGGCTCATATGGAGATGATAAAAATCACGGTTGGGGCTGATTTTTTACAAATAGTAAGATCCTAGGGAGTCCTTGAAATTCCCCCATCCTCATTGCTATGTAGGTCCCCAGGTAGGCCCCACCACACACTTGAGCTTACCTTATTTTAAACTTGAGCTTAGGAGAGCTGACCCCATACATATATATATATATTTATAGATTGAGAAGTTTTTTGGGTGTGTTTTTCTACTAAGTACTTAAAATCTATAAAGATGTTTAAATAATTAGCTTAAAAGTATTAGAACATTTATTAATTTAATAAATAAATTTAAGAGTTTGGATTATAATAAATATGGAGCCACAAGAATGGGAAAAGAATAAAATAAAAGTAATCTATGGGATTTGATCATCATGCGAAGCATATACCAGCAATATTTAGATAGCAGGAGATATGAAATAATTTCAGACTGGCCTATTAGGTGTGAGACTCTGATATAAAATGACATTATTTACACAACGCATCATTGAGAGACTGTTGATCTCTATAGAAAAGATTTTCGTCATCACATCATTGCCTTTCTTTAGAACATTTTGTTGCCTTTTTTGCTTATTTTTGGAAAACTACATAAATAATAAATTAAAAAAATTGGAATATACAATGGGCATTTTCTCTTGTGTTCAAGAGCCAAAAGTTGGAGCCCCTCCTTTTTTTTCAAAAGACTATATAACCAATCTTCTTTTAGGAAAATTTAACAAACACCCTTTTTCCCTCATGTTTTGTTTGATTGGATATGCTTCTACAAATCTTTGAAAGGCATGATAAAAAAAAAAAAAAAAAAGGTTTATAATAACAACAGTTAAAATCACCTTATGGGCCTTTTGTATATGTGGTAGATTTGTATTCTTATTCTTTTTTTCTTTTTTTTTTAAATTGAAGGAGTCTTGATCTGTTGGTTTTCCTAACCAATATGTTTGTTAGATAGCCCTCATATTGGATGATAATGGATTCTACCCTTTATAAATTTAAATTCAATGAGACCCTACAACCATGTACTTCCAAATTAATAAAAACTCTTGTCCATGAGAGTTGATAACTACATCAGACGAATCATGCATGCTGATTACCACTTGTTCGGTTTTAGGAATTGAGCTCTTTTTACATTTGACTAATCATATGGTGATATTATATAATTGATTGGAAGGAAGGATTTACAAAAGAAAAAACACTAAGCAAATTTGTCCATACATTCAAGCATGTGAGCTCCAAAATCTATGTGTGAACAAAACCTTCCACATCTAAAGCTTTCTTCTCTATGTATGAATCAATAGAATGGTGGAATCACCATGAAGATTAATATCATTTTGCATTTCTCATGCCTACATACAAAATCATTGCTTTGCGGACATGTAAGAGTTGTCTGCAATCCTCTCCTTCTTCCTTCTTCTCAGCCCCCTTATCTTCCTTTCTCTTGCTTTCATTACCTTGTTATTCTTTATCTTTTCACCATTTATATGTATGTACTCTTGCCATCTTTCCTTATGTGCAAGGCTTTGCGTCGATTTCCTATCATACCGCTAATAGCAAAAGGTATTCTGAATTCCTGTTCATTGATGCTAGAGAATCAACCCAGATCCATTGAAGCCTCAAAAAATGGTGAAATTGGAGTTACATCTATTGAAACTATTGGTAAGTCATGCAATGATACCATGGAAGCCACCTCTATCGATTTGTCAAAAACTGGACAGGAAGAATCCACATCCATCAACAAGTCAATGAATGGTCAAATGATATATACATCTACCAATGCATTCAAAAGATATCAGGTTGAGCCATCAATTGATGCATCAGAAGATTTATTTTGTCAAATCAGCGTCTATTGGCGCGAGGAAAAGAGAGATTTTAGAATGCACATGCCTTGGTACATTAGGAAATGATAAGATTGTTGAAATTATGGCTGCACGCATCGAGTTGGATCATAGAAAGGTCCCACAATTTGATGAATGTGAAACCAACACCAAAGAAGAGAATGAGAGAGAGGAGGAGGTGGTGGTGAAAGAAGAGGAGGAAAAGAGGGAGAAGGCGGCGGTGGTGGATGAAGAGATGGAAGTACGGGAGGAGGATGAGGAGGCGGTGGACGAAGAGGAGGGGGAGGAGGTGGTGATGTTGGAAGTGGAGGAAGAGAGCAATGAGGATAAGGGCGAGGAGGTAGTGAAAGAGGAGGGGATAAGTTGGTGGTGGTGGTTGAAGAAGTTGAGGAAGAGAGAGATAAGGGTGAGGAGGTGGTGGAAGAAGATGAGGGAAAGGAGGTGATGAAGGTGGAAGAAGAGGAGGAAAATAAGGAGGAGGAGGTGGAGGATATTGTCAAGGCATGGCAGCAAATTCATACTTCCAAATCCATGGGGCCTGGTGAAGGTAAAGTGGTAGGCTATCTTTTGCCATTTTTGTGCTTCTTGATGAATTCATGTAAATACCAATTTATGAATTCTCCTATTTGTTTGTAAGGTGGGGTAAAATAAAATATATCAAATCAAGAGCAAAAGAAAGTGGAGGGAGTTTAAAATAAAATCACTTTTTTGTCATTTTGTCATTTTTAAGAGTACCTTATTTGTCATTTTGTGCCTTTTAAAAGTATATTTTTTAATTACTTTGTGCATTTTAAAAATAATTTTTTGTCATTTTATTCAACTAAAGTATATTTTTGTCATTTTGTGCTTTTACGATCAACTCTCTTCGCTTTTCTTTTCTCTTAATTTGAAAATCAATTTAATTTCATTTTATTCCACCATATAAGCAAACAGGCCCTCGAGAACTACTGCCAACACCCAACATTTTCCAGTTGGAAATCAAGTGAAATAGGCTGATCTATATAGAGACATTGGCCAAATGAGAGTATGTTGAATATGGATAATTGCATTGATCATTTAGTTTTCATACACATTTTGCCAACAAATAGATCAACCTAATTTTCAGTCATAATATGTTCAAGGTGGGCCACTCGGTTAAGTGCTTTTGATATGAACATATCATCATATTGGCACGTGATTTAAAAGAAACTAAACTGAAACAGATTTCTCTTAAATAAAGATTATAGAAGTTGTAACTATTTAGAATCTTATGAAAATATCTAAATCTTAAAGGAATGCAGCTAGCATGACCATACTTAATGATGAGCTCACATCATATTTTGGGAAGATTTCACAACAGAATAAAACTTAATTTGGGAGCTTCTATTGGCATCGCACTTTTCTCTTTCCCCACCGTACATTTTTTTCCCTTTTCCTAAACTACCCTCCCTCCCTCCACCCTTTTCCCTCATCCTTGCTCCCTCCCGGTCTCAGGCGAGGTGGGAGAATTGTCGATCGCCCCGGCCGGCCTCCCTCTCCCTCTCCCTCTCTCCCTTCCTCTTCTTCTCTCACCTTCCCTCCTTGATGATGCCGCCCGATCTCCCTCCCCGCTGGCAACTGGAGGGAGAGGGAGAGGGAGGAAGAAAGGAAAAGGGAGAGGGCTGCCACCATAGGCTGCCGGCCGTTATCGCTCCCCGCCAGAGATTGGGAGGGTGGGGTGGGGTGAGGTGGGGTGAGGTGGGGTGGGCAGGAGGAGTAGTTTAGGAAAATAAAAGTATCTTGTAGTGTGGTGGGGAAAAAGAAAGCCCTGGTGCCTATAGAAGCTCCCTAAAACTTTTGGCTCATTTTAAAAAATGCACATGAAGACTTGACTATTTAATATATATGAGGAAGGCTCTCCTCAACTGAGCTGCAGGTGTGCCAGTTCCTCGTATGGGATTGAAAACTTCGTTTGGGTCAAATGCTCTTGATGCCCGCCAACCCGCGCAAAATTCATTTCATCCCCCTTCCATTCCATCATTCCTCTCCAGACCTAATCCCACAAACCCAATCCCTCTCATCTCCTCTCCTCCCTGCTCTCGCCCTCCCATCTCTTCTCTCTCCCATCTCTGACTAGGGGAAAAAGAAAACCCTGGTGCCTATAGAAGCTCCCTAAAACTTTTGGCTCATTTTAAAAAATGCACATGAAGACTTGACTATTTAATATATATGAGGAAGGCTCTCCTCAACTGAGCTGCAGGTGTGCCACTTCCTCGTATGGGATTGAAAACTTCGTTTGGGTCAAATGCTCTTGATGCCCGCCAACCCGCGCAAAATTCATTCCATCCCCTTCCATTCCGTCATTCCTCTCCGGACCTAATCCCACAAACCCAATCCCTCTCATCTCCTCTCCTCCCTGCTCTCGCCCTCCCATCTCTTCTCTCTCCCATCTCCGAACAGCGCGATCTTCTCTCTCCCATCGTTTCTCTGTTGCTGCGATATCTGCTTCTCGATCGCTCTCCCACTGCTGCGCTGCGATCCCTGTTTCCCTGTTCCTCTGGCGATTGCTGCCCTGCTTCATCTGTGCTGCGATCTCCCCCTCTCTATGCTGCGATCTGCGCTTCTCCCACTCTCTGTCTCTCCCATGCCATACTTCGATTGCTCCCTCATCCCTGTGCTGCGATTGCTACTCCTCTCCCTCCTCTCCCACGTACTGCCCCTCTCCCCTCGTCGCTGAGCAAGGTAAAAAAAAACGGGGGGGGGGGGGGGGCAAGGAGGACTGTGTTGCGATCTCTTTTGCGTTTTGCTGGTTTTGATCAAGTAAAAATTGGGCCTTTTGTGTAGGAAGAAATCTCCATGCTGACTTCTGCATATGATCATTTTCTGATTAATGTGGTTTATTCATTCCATTTTTTTTTTAAAAAAGGGGTTGATGATTTCAAATTGTATCTAGTGATTAACTGGGGCAGAGGATGGTTAATTGAGTTCTATGAATGGTCTATTGTCCCTTGCAAAGAAAGAGAGGGTGGGATGATTTTACGACAAGATTGATGTTTTGCACTCTTATATGTTGCTTGTTGATTTGGGTTGAAGGCAGAGAAGAATGGTTTTCTACTCAATGTGCACTATGGGTTTCTAACTGCTTTAAACCCATCATAAAATGCAAGACATATGTTCTTCATTATGTGGAAAATCCTGGATTTTTGTTCCAGAAAGCCTGATGCTGAATGCAGTTGTAAAGTTTAATCTCCTGCCATCTTCTAAAAATGCATGTGTGACGTTTTGGGTTCTTATTCTTGTGGATAATCGTACTCTTTAAGATAGTTTTGAGGATTGTTTTTCATCTTATCATCATGAACCAGACTACTTCTCAATCAAATCTGATTCAAGGCAATGCCATGCCACAATGAGCACATGATTTGGAGGCTTCATATTGATGTCTCAAAGGTACTGCGCTTGCTTGCAGATCTTTTGATTCTAGCTCATGTAATCAGCATCGTCTTCAATACGAAACTTAGAATGGGCTCCAAAGTGCCCAAGTGGATATGGGTATATGATTTTAAAGACATCTCGTACAGCCCATAATCCTGGATGAAGATTTTGAAAATGTCCAGATTTACAAGTAAGTGTCTATTGATTTCAGCTCCTTAAATTAGTATTTATTGTCAATCAAATATTAATTTTGCATTTGCTATGAATCTGTATGTAGGGATAAAGAGGTTACGGGTTGCTGATTTGGATGAATGAGCTCGCAACTAAATAAACACAGGGACGAAGTTTCGGACGTGCGCAAAACGAAAGTAGAGAAGATGAAATGAGAAAGTCAATTCAAGAAATGAAGCAGAAGATTAAGAATGAAATCAAACTTTTGAGGGAAAGTTTAGAAGCTCATAAACAACACTCAAATTTTAGCAGGATTATATTTATGATGTTTTTAGTATTTGTTGCATATGTATGGGGATCAAATTATAGCCATCTCTATTAGATGTTTGCTTCTTTTTTTTTTTGAGATGTCGAGACGCACATGTGTATTATCTCTAATATAACCATTTTCAATGCGTTCATAGATCATGACTATTTTTGTCATCTTTGTAAGATAAAGTGTGAAATGAATAGTAGTTAATGGAGTAAGCTACTTGACTGTGTTTGTTTTTTCTAGGTCTTGTTTTAGAGATTCTCTGCATAAAAAAAAGAAGAGAGAGAGAGAGATTAGAACAATGGAAATGACAAAAGAAGTGAATAGTTGAGAAAACATTTTGTAAAAATGACTTCATTTTGTATAGAGAGATTAAGAGACAACCAACTCATTTTGTAAGAATGGCTTCATTCTAGTGATAATGAAATTTAAATACCTCGGTTGCAATAGAGGGCTTTCAATGTCTTTCATATTGGAGAATCCTTGCTTTTAATTTCAGCAGTTTTTTGCGGCTGAGTTGGAAAAGTGCGCGAGTAGAAAACGGAACAAACGCGATCGTTCCATACCCAAAAATAGCATATTTGAAGTCCGGGATATGGGCTTTGAAAACCCCAAATTTCATCCCAAAAAAACCTCGGGAAGTGGGTCAACCATTGCCCCAAAAAAGGAGTACTCAGCAAGGTTTCTGCAGGTTTTTTTTGACTGAGTTGGAAAAGTGCGCGAGTAGAAAACGAATCAAACGCGATCGTTCCATACCAAAAACTAGCATATCTGAAGTCCAGAATATGGGCTTTGAAAATCCCAAATTTTATCCCAAAACACCCTCGGGAAGTGGGTCAACTACTGTCCCAAAAAGGGGTACTCAGCAAGGTTTCTGCAGTACATCCATTTCATAATTTGCATATGCGAACACTCAATAAATAATTTACATTCATAAGACAACATATAATCATTACTAAACAAATTCCATCAATTCAATTTGGGTAACCCCTCCGGAAGATAGTCTACAAACACAATTCCTGCACACACCTATACCCAACATTCTGCACACTATTTCCAACATGCTGCACACATTTCTAAAATCTGCATGAATGCACTAGAATAAGAAAGAAAGAAATCCATTCATTCATTAAACAATATTGTTCATCAACCTATCAATCTCAGGCATATAGAACTACATAAACAAAATTCTTCCTTCAATGTAATTCTTCATTAACATCAAAAGGAACAAAAGGTGGGCATAACAAAGAAGATGATGGGAGTCTTGATGTCTCATTCTCTGCATAAAGTCTTCATGGCTTCTTCTCTGCATAAATACAGAATCGCACCTTATCTACATTATAGTAATTGAGCTGCAATAGACATGCAGCTTGTGATAAGTTATGGAGGGAAATGGCTTATGAAAACATAAACATTAACATTCGTCATCATAAAATTCTTAAAAGTAAGAAATAAATTATTTACCTGTATCATCATCAGAGCTTTCTCTACTTCCCAAGTTAGAGTCTAGCTTCTTCCCTGGATCATCCTCAACTAACCTGGAATATTTTTTTATAAATAATTGTTTTATATGAAACATGGAAGATAAAAAGAAAACTCACATTAAATCGTTTACTTGTTCAACAACACCGGACAATTTCGCTTGTCATGTGATACACCGTGCTTGTTGCAACCCTTACAAAGACGCCCTTTTGTTGCATTTTCCTTCGATGATTTAAGACTCTTCGCACGTCCTTTCGTTACAACATGCGCCGGCTCATGGTATTCTACCACATTACTATCCACAAGTCCATTCCCTTTATCAATGCTTGTATTTGATCGGTTGTTTAATGTCAGCTGCCTTAATTTCATTTCTAATTCCTTATGACCACTGATTCAAAAATCGAAACCTTCTCTAGATTGACTAGCTATGTCAATAAATCCTGCAAACATACTTGACAAGTGACTATGTCGAGCCAAGCATTAGTTAACACCGACAGATCCACCTGATTCAACATCTACAAATGCATCTTTTGTAACACCCTTCGTCCATCGCTTCAAAATGTAACGCTCGGATAAAAATAGTATAGAACATCTCTTCAAGACACAAAATGTGGCAACAAGGGATGCCTTTAAATTTAAACTTCTTGCAAGAACAATATACATGTTTCTCATCTTTTTCCCATAAGACCTCTCTATCAAGTTGCTTTTCATCGGAATAATTTTTCACGACAAACTTACAGGTGACATCATCCTCGTAAACAATAACTTCTGCAACTGACATGGTGGTGAATAACTCATCTTGAAACTTATAAAATAAGTTCCTTGTATATACTTCAGCCATTTGTTTTTCCATTGGTGAACATGTCTTCATTTTAGGCCTCCCATTGTTATTCTCAAAATCCTCTTTCTTTTCAAGATACTTTAGACGTTCAACCCCGGCGTCAAAACGCAATACGAAATCAAAAAGGGAATTCTTGTATTCTACATACTGCTTCACAAATGCATTCATGCTCTCACTTCTTTGAGTGGTTGACATGCCACCAAAAAAACTTTCCTTTAAATAAGCCGGAACCCACATATAACGAATCTTAAATATATCCGCCAACCAATCATTATCCATAAGCTTATTGTCTATTATGATCTTATTCCAAAAACTCACGAATTGATCAATAGTGTCAGAGTTATGAACACATTTTTTTATCTGCTCTATTAAACTCTCATTGTGAATATGAACCCATCCTAAATTCTTAGGCAACTTATCCAAAATGTGCCATAGGCAGTAACGATGAACAGTATTTGGTATGACATTCTTTACAGCTTTTGTCATTGCCAAATCTTAATCTGTTATAATACCCTTTGGTGGACCAAATGACATGGCTTCAAGCCATGTGTTAAACAACCACTCAAAAAACTCTATTTTTTTTTTTTTTTTGGTAGAAACCCACATCCGAATAAAGTAGTTTGTCCATGGTGATTGCAACCTACAAAGGCGACAAAAATAAGTCCATAACAGTTTGTCTTGTAGGTTGTATCAAATGTCACCACATCGCCAAAAACTTTGTAAGCCGAATGAAATGATCTATTTGCCCAAAACACATGTGTTATCTTCTTTTCTGCATCTCGCTCAATGATATATGTGAAACCATTTCCCATTTCTTTGCGGTTTTCAAAAAGTTGAAATAACAACTGTGCATTTAGCCCTCTTTTCTTTTCCTTTTCATCCCTATGGTGATTCTTGGCATCCTTATCTGTAAATCCAATTTTGTCTAGTCCCCCAAATTGAGATGCAAACACTTGTATTTGTTGTTTGCTTCACACGTTTGTTGAATCATATGTGTTTATAAGTTGTCGCTTTGATTCTAGCACTTCACGATGCGACCTCAGCATAAATCTCTTACTCGGAACAGCGAGGGCATGAGAGTGTTGAGCTACAAACTTGGATACCACATAACCACCTGACTTATCTATTTTAACTTGCAATTTAGCCTTACAATCGAATCTTGTTTCCATTCGATGTCTTTGAACAAGTTCCTTATCAATCCAGTGTTTCTCATTTGTTTTGTCCTCGTTTGAACAGGCAAATCGCTTCCATACAACTTCCCCATCTTTGCCTCTATTACTAGATTCTTTTCTTATACTAAATCCTGCAAGTTTTCCATATGCATTGTAAAAGTTATATGCCTCATCTAAATCATCAAAATGCATGCCCAATCTTGGTGTCATGGCTTCATCCATAACCGGGTACTGGACAACTGGTGATGAGGGAGAGGTCATATCCATATGCAATCTGGATCACAAATAATTAAAACATATTCATGAATAACAAACCCAAAGAATAGGTTCGAAAACCATGACTACTCCATGACATGCAAAGGAGAAACTTGGATTTAGCCACAAATGAGAAAATAAGAGTTCTCTATATGCTGATTATTTTACTAAAATCTATTCTACCATTTGAGATAGATTAAAAATTTTTGAAGCTTACAATACAACTGACCATCCATCCATGTGATTAATTTTTGGTTCAATGACTTTTTCATTATAACAACCAAATTTCAAGGTGTTGTGAGTTGCAATGGACCTGCAAAAATATACTAGTTGACTTTGATTGAAATAAATCGTACTTAGCATGGTGAGTAGAATTTGGAGACTAATATGGAGACAGGGCAAGATACAGCATGTGTAATGTGCTGAGCAACATTTCAAAATATCTGTTTAAAAATCAAGAGGAGCAGCAGATCCCCAAGTGAGTCTATTTTCTTTGGTGCCTTCTGAACATTAGTATGTGGTCCGCAAGCTTTTTAACCTACTGAGGAACAGATTCCTGATTGTTGATGATTTTGATAGTGAATGTTTTGGCTTGTGAACAGAAATTGTGATAAGCAAGAGGAGCTAATCAATGGTCTATTTCAAGGGCATATTTGTGTACACCCTCGGAAAATTGGCTTTGCAAAATTTCTCGTATTCCACGGGAAAAACAATTCCCCACCCCCACCCAACCTGAAATAGGAAAAGGTTTTTTGAGGAATCGCAAATGATATAACTTATTTATATACTTTAAAACAAAAAAATGGTATGAATAAACCACATGAATCAGAAAAATGATCATATGCAGAAAAATGGTTTTATGCTTTAACCATCCTCCGCCCCAGTTAATCACTAGATACAATTTGAAATCATCAACCCCTTTTTTAAAAAATCCAAGGGAATGAATAAAACACAATAATCATAAAATGATCATATGCAGAAGTCACCATGGAGATTTCTGCTTACACAAAAGGCCCAATTTTTACTTGATCAAAACCAGCAAAACGCAAAAGAGATCGCAGCACAGTCATCCCTGCCCTTTTTCTTTTTTTACCTTGCTCAGCGACGAGGGGAGAACGGCTGTACGTAGGAGAGGAGGGAAAGGAGCAGCAATCGCAGCACAGGGATGAGGGAGCAATCAAAGCAGGGCGTGGGAGAGACAGAGAGTGGGAGAAGCGCAGGTCGCAACACAGAGAGGGAGAGATCGCAGCACAGACGAAGCAGGGCAGCAATCGCCAGAGGAACATGGAAACAGGGATCGCAGCGCAGCAGTGGGAGAGAGCAATCATGAAGCAGATATCGCAGCAGCAGAGAAACGATGGGAGAGAGAAGATCGAGCTGTTCAGAGATGGGAGAGAGAAGAGATGGGAGGGCGAGAGCAGGGAGGAGAGGAGATGAGAGGGATTGGGTTTGTGGGATTAGGTCTGGAGAGGAATGACGGAATGGAAGGGGGATGAAATGAATTTTGCGCGGGTTGGCGGGCATCAAGAGCATTTGACCCAAACGAAGTTTTTAATCCCACACGAGGAAGTGGCACGCCTGCAGTTGAGGCTCTCCTCAATTGCAGTTGAGGAGAGCCCTCCTCATATATATATATATATATATATATATATAAATTCTTCACATTTCTTCCAATCAAGGTCTCTCCATAATCTTTTTATCAATGACAAAAATACCCTTCCCTTATGATAGGTTTTTGTCTTTGATTAACCTCTTTCCTTCCTTTTACTAAAGAAAAATCTCTTTCCTCCCTAAAATTGACCATTTTGATTATGCCGATCGTAACCATTTAATGAAGTTAGTTTTTTAGTCATTTGGAATCTCTTTTTTTAACCATCCATGCATAAAGGTAATTGAAGTAGGCCCCCTAGGTCTTTTGGGTTGGACTTGATCCTTTCTCTTAAAGGATTTATGAGGATTTTACCAAAAAAAAAAAAGACAGATTAGGTGACCAGTGGCCCCAAAAGATCATTTTAACCGACCTTACACCAGATCAGTCATTTTGCCCGAAAAGGTGATTTTCTTTTAGCACTTTCTACTAGCGTCCTTAGCAACCTTAATTTTATAACGTTAAGAGTCCAATGGGACCTTGCGGTGTATTCAAAGTAGAACAAAATAGAGCTTAGTTTCTATCTATAATAAAATATAATCACATGTTAAATAATAATAATAATAATAATAATAGAATATCTATACCCTTATTATCTATCTATCTCATACAAACTTTTTCACTACACCATTATGAGGCTGACCCCCAAATATTATAATATAATATAATAATATATTATTTTAAGAAATTGCAAAATTTTTCCCTACACCTTTGTGGGGCCCACTCCAAAATATTATACTACAAACTTTTTCACTACACCATTGTAGGGCCCACCCCCAAATATCTACTATCTACTAATGACTTCTACTACTATTATAAAAGAGGGAAATTTGCAAACTTTTTTTACTACACCATTATGGGGCCCACCCTCAAATATTACAATATAATATAAAAATATATTATTATGAGAAATAGTGAACTTTTTGAATACACCATTGTGGGCCCTACCCCCAAATAGTATAATATAATATAATAATATATTATTATGAGAAATTGCAAACTTTTTCACTACATGATTGTGGGGCTCACCCCCAAATATTATAATATAATATAATAATATATTATCATGAGAAATTGTAAACTTTTTCACTACACCTTTGTGGGGCCTAACCCCAAATATTATAATGCAAACTTTTTCACTACACCATTATGGGGCCCACCCCCAAATATTATAATATAATATAATAATATATTATTATGATATTATAATAATAATATAAAATCTATATCTATAACCTTATTATAAAAGAGGAGAAGTTGCATACTTTTTCACTACACCTTTGTGCCCCCCCCCTCCCCTCCCACACACACACACACACACAAAAAAAAAAAATTTATAATATAATATAATATAATATTATTATTATATTATGATAATAATCATATAATATCTATGCCCTTATTATATTATAAAAGAGAAAAAAGTGTTATGTTTTTTCTCTACACTTCTATGGGCCCCACTTAGTATTATGATATTATATATATATATATAATATAAAAGAGAACTATACATATGTGGGCCCCAATAAAAGAGAAGAACTTGTCATGTTTTTCTCTACACATCTGTGGGCCTCACTTAGTATTATTATATTATATTATATTATATATATATATATATATGAAATAAAAGAGAACTACACGTCTGTGGGCCCCACTTAGTAGAAGAACTTGTCATGCTTTTTCTCTACACATCTGTGGGCTCTACTTAGTATTATTATATTAGATATATATATATATATATAATAAAATAAGAACTACACATCTATGGGCCCCACTTAGTAGAAGAACTTGTCATGCTTTTACTCCACATCTACACATCTGTAGGCCACACTTAGTATTATTATATTATATATATAAAATAAAAGAGAACTACACATTTCTGGACCTCACTTAGTAGAAGAACTTGTCATGCTTTTCCTCTTCACATCTGTGGGCCCCACTTAGTATTATTATATTTCAATGAAATGCTTAGTTCAAATGATCATGAAAAGGGTTGTGTTTGAAGAATTCTTTTATTCGCTGCAAGAACTCAAATGAGAAATGTCAGTTGAGATTTTCATGTGTAGAAAATTTCAATTTCGATTGCAATGCCTGTAAAGACACGATTTGCTTGTCAGAGAAAGAGATGAGAATGCCAAAGATTGATTGGAATCCTTGTGATTTGTTATTGATTCGTTTAAAACTATGAGTTGGATATTGTTTTGGTTGGTTAGTATTTTGTTTCATTGAATTTGGTATGTGTTTGGCTCTAGGTTTTAGACAAATTTTAAAGGGAAATAGGCCGGACTATCAATCTATATTGAAATTTGTAAGTGTTTTGCCTAATCATGTACGACCATAAAAGGTTGGTTTTCAACTTTTTTTTTTTTTTAATTAGTTTTCTTCCATATATCTTGTTATTCAATCTTCTTCTTACTTTTTTCTATTGAAGCATTTACTAAATTTCACAAGAACAATGAGTGATTGTAAATTACCTAATTTCTTACATGGTCATTTTCCATTGGGATAGTTAATATTGAGTTTTCCAATGACTTTATTTTTTTCAGATTATCATACTGAAATAGTATACGGCTCCACTAGTATAAAATAAAAAAAAATAAAAAAATAAATAAAAAGCTTAAAAAAACAAGAGATTGGTCTAACAAAAGTAAAAAACTCGACAGTATATTCATGCATCCACTTAAATGAGGAAGACTCAGAACCCACGAACCACCTACGTCATGTGAAGAAAAGGCCATATTCATTGACCGGAGAAAATTCATGGGGATTTTGTAGCTTTGTATACCAGACTTTCCTGCGAGCTTTCTTGCTTTCTTCATCGGCTGTTTTGGATTTGGACTTGGATATGAATATTTGGTTCTAAGAATGGTAAAGAAAGAGAAAGCGTCAGTTCAACACTTTTGTTTTCATCGATTCGCCATTTTCAATCAGGGGATTTGCAAAGTCCTGCTGCTTCTCTTCTTCGATGAGTCCACCGTGTTCTCATGGAAGGTAGAGGAACGAAAATAGGGAAAATGGTTTTGAGATCTTTTTAAGGTAAAAGGAACAGGATGTCCCTGCTTAGAGAAAAAATAAAAAAAATAAATATCAAACGTGGACTTTGGGACTACTATGGTCTTTATAAGACGTTGATGGTGTTTTTGGCTTATAACGAGTCTTAAGGGATTTTTTCGGTAAAATCCTCTATAATATATATATATTTATATATATATATATATATATATTGCTAGTACGGATTTTGAGTTGTGAATCTATCAAAAACTCTGCCTCATAGATTCTTAGTCATCAAACTTGAACCGATGAAACGAGAGTGGTTACAATAAATATCAAGACTAATAGAAACAAAAAATCTGCTGCATCACTAGCAATGTGGCTTATATTTGTAATATAAGAAATTCATAAATCAATCTTTCATTTGTTGAGTAAGTAAAGCCACATGATCTAAACATTATATTTCTTTTAAAGCCCCCAACCGGCATGGCCACAAATGTCATTGAAATTTTGGCAACTACATAGCTTTGGAATTATTGATAGATCACGTACGTCATTTTATCTCATATGCATATAGAGAGAGAGAGGGAGATTTGGTTTGTATTTCCTGTAACTCTGAATTTTGATACATTTGCACCCAATATTATACAAAGAAATTGGTTTTCTAAGGCCCATTTGGACCACTTGATTACTTATAATCAAGATTTTGCAATCCGAGACACTTGGTTACTTATAATTAGTTGCAAAGAACAAAGGATTGTTGATTTATCTGTAATCATAGATTGCGGAGGGCGTTAAGGATTAGTACTATCCTTATTTTTCATATTTGTATTTAAAATTTGATTCCTTTTCATTAAAACCTGAAAATCAGTGTAGAGTTGTAACTCTAATAGATTGTATTAAAAAAAAAAAAAAAAAAGATTGGATATGGAAAGTATGAATTTGTTTTAGATTTGGACTTAATTAACTTAGGTTTATACTAAGCTAGTATTATCTTATGGCTCTGTTTTCTATTATTACATGATTAGTGTTCCTGTTATTAGTAGTATTAGATTAGGCTTATGTTAATTCTGTGGTAGACTTACGATGCAATTACGGTTTCCTATTACGTTGTGATTAGATTTTTAAATTTGAGCCATTATATTCTTATAAACAGTCATTGGCTATTCTTTAACGAAACCATCACCTGTTTTCACAAGATGTAGCTCCACTACTTTCACAAACCCTTCCAGCTTTTCATACATTTCTTTTTTGAGATCTACACTAGCTTACTAAAGGCTTGAATGTAATATAAATACTCGTTCCTATATTTAGATGTAATTAAAACTGAGAAATGGACTTGTAGCATGTATTCTCTTATTTGTTTATTGATCTTTAATAAATTGTGATATTCTCCTCACTTTTTTTCCATTTTTCTTTTATCTTACAGTTCTATGAAATTTTATCATTTTGGAGAAGTCAAGAAGGACTTTATCTATCTACAACTATCTAGGAGGAAGGATTTGTACATCTTATGTTTTTTCCCTCTCATTTTTTTTTTTCATTTCTTTTGTAGTTACACTTGTGATTGAAATCTATGTACATTAATAGATGAAAGAAGAAAAGATTAATGAATTTTTGCTAATTTATGCTGAAGTCTAGACCATTGAATTTGGATATTTCCCTTTTTTTTTTTGTTTTCAAGTAAGCACTTTGAAGAGACAAAAAACCAAATAGGTGTTTGCCTTAACATTGTATCTATACAATCACTAACTTGGAGTGAACCAAAAAAAGTCTTGTTTTTACCACTTCAATGAAATTTCAAGTGAAAGTTCAAAAAAAAAAAATTAAACTTTTTTTTCCAAAAGAATGTTTACTACAAGGCTCTAATATCAGCCATCCAATGTTTTGCTTTTTCTTCGAATATTCAATAACAAAAGAAAAGCCAAATGTAGATTTTTATTTAAATATGTTTTTAGTAGAATTAAAAGTTATAATTTAAAGCTTTTTGAAGAAGACACTGATTTTGGAAATAAAAGAAATGTTAAGCTATTGTCTAAAAGTTTGGAAATGGCATGAGAACATAAGATTAGAAAGAATTCATTTGCATAATTTTACAGAAAGATCAGTATTTAAGAAAATTAATGCTACTAAAAAGGTATTCAGTAATATCATTTAATCAAAACCTTGAAGCATTGATGATAAAGGTGTGGCCCAATTTTTGGCAATAACAAATCTTAAGATCAGAAAATCTCAATTAATATAAAAAAAAAAAAAAAATTTGCTTTGTGTGTTGGACGTGGAGTGGAGTCTGCTCACGCTCTCCTTTATTCCTAAGGGCACATTTGTATAATGCATTATTAATAGAGAAGGAACTAATTTCTTTTTTTTTCAATTTTTCCAGAGTACTTTATATTCCATTGTTTGGTGTGAGCAATTTTCTACAATGAAAGTATCATTTTTATCTTATTTTCCCATTAATAAAGAGAAGAACGGAAGGTTGTCTTTTTTCAGCTTATTTTTCTATTAATATGGAGAAAAGCATAAGGCTGCGGACACTACAAAAATATGTCGTAAGAGTTTGACACGATCAAATATGTACAAATGTAATGTGAGATGTTCCATTTTATTTGTTATATGAGAACTTTTTTGTGGGGCCCAATTGTGGGCCACATTTGGGGATAGGATCGGGAGGGATGGAAAGATCTATGTGAGATCACTCCAAGTATCAAGTTTGACCACAAACATATGATCCTAGCCCATTTATCAATGGCCCATAAGTTTAATGGCTTCATGTTTAAAAAAAATACACAACTCTCGATCCAACGGTTCAGTCCATTCAGATGTGTGCCAATCCTTGGGATTAGTGACTATCAAGAGGTTCCCTATTGGTTGCTAGGTTTGGATGGGTTGCTAGTTGGGCCCCACAAAAAAGCTCTCATATAATAGGTGAGAACCAGTTCTCACTTTAATATTTTCCATTAATGATAAACTGAAATTACTCAAAAAATTGCAAAGCACTATCAGGTCCAAACTCAAGTTCAACATTTTTCTAAATGTTACAGTGCTCTAATACTCAAGTAAGCAACTACATGATAGAATAAGCAGAAAAGGGTGTATTTATGTGACTCAGAGGATTCCCTAATTTGAGGATTTGCATTTCTGCAGTAGGGAGGAATCTTGCATTCCTAAATCCTACCCATTTCATAAAAAACAAAGAATTAGAGTTTTTTTTTTCTTTTCCTCACAGAAAAGTATGGCACCAAACAATATAGAAAAGTGAGTTACGTGGAAAATCGGAACAATTTTGCTCTCCACCATGGAATCCCCTAGTTCAACAAATGTGTCTTTAAGGGCTTGTTTGTGTAACGCAGGGGATTCTGGCTCAAGAGATGAAAAGTGAAAGAAAAAGGATTTATTGTAGATTGGTTAGTGTATGATGGAAAGAAATGCAAAATGCTGGTTCAATGTACGAAATCAACAAGGGCCATGCATTTTTCATCAAGAAAAGACTAGCTAAGCATCATATAGTGAGTCACACTCATTGGCCATATAAATTACAAAAAGTTCAGAAGTTAGAAATTTGCTGATGCTTCTGTGTGGCCGACCTTTATTCTTGCCATTCATGAGTCTAAGGTTAGGGTGGGATATATAGCTCGTAATGTGATTAGTGCTATGTACAAGATTGGAAAAAATTCAAAGCTCATGACCATTGAGGGCTCTACAAGTTTGACTGTTTTCTCCCTTCTTTATGAAACAGACAGAAGATCAAAGGAGAAGAACTGTAACTAGTTTTGAAAATGTATATATATATTACAAAGGATCAGAGTCTTGTGGGATCACGCTAGTAGTATTATCATGGTAAAGAAAACATTCTCTCAAAGAAACTCTTCACACATTCACTTGTCAAGCAGAAAAAAAAGAAGAAGTACTACATTAACAACATGTTAGCAATGGGCCCATTGTCTTTCAGCAAGGCCCACACACTCATCAAACCTGAAGCAATCAGTCAGATGATCGTTTGTCATCCCTGCTGCTTGCATGAAAGAATAGATGATCACCGGACCGACGTATCGGAAACCTCTTCGCACTAGATCCTTGCTGATGGCTTCTGATTTTGGGGTTCTCAGTGGCACATTTCTTGGGTATCTGTATCCATTGATCATGGGCCTATAATTCAAGTAACCCCAAAGAAAGCTGCTGAAAGACCCGTATTCCTCCAAAATCTGCATCCATTCAAGATAGGGAATCACAAAAACTCTGGAAGAAAAGAGAGAACATGGTGGTAAAGAGTAACTATCTACCGTTCATGGTTCCATTTGGATTGAAGAAAATATCTTTTAGCATGATGGTTACTACTAGGATTGATTGGGTGGGTCACATGGACCAACCCGAGCTCCGCCTCCATTGGGTTGGACTCGCGATGCACTTTGGACCCATAGGATGAGTTTGGGCCTATTTCCTGAACCCAATGCATATATGAAGGCGTGGAGGACCTGATCCGGAATGACATTTGCAACAACACGGGAAATTTTTCTTTTGTCCATTCCCCAATATAGTTGGAACAAGGCATTGACGATGACAATGACGATGATGATGATGATGAACAACAATATAGGCCCACTCCCAACTGTTGGAGTAGTTCTGGTCTTCAATTTTTAGGCCCCATAACTACACAGGAGGGGCTTGGACAAGCTAAGGTCTGGTCCATGCTCACCCATAGCTATTTTTGGTTTCGCAGAATTTGGACTCTATTTTGCAAATTTATTTGTTCCTGTGATGGTTTTATTTTCTGATAACCAGGACCAACTTGTACCTAGATCTGACCTAGTTACCATTGAATCCAATCTCCTAGACCCAGATCCAATGAGGCAGGTCCAAAAGACTAGGTTCAGACACAGTGCTAGATCCATTAAACATCTGCTCAACTCAGAATCTGGATCCTCTGAGGCCATCCTAAAAAAATCGATCAGTAGGGCCCACCTCCGACATCTAACCAGGTCAAAATCAATTTAAACTCATTTGTTAGTGCTTGGCCAAATTTCACTCCAGTCATAATTGGTCCCACTATCATACTGATCGCATTTCGTTTGCCAAAATTCATAATAGGTGGCCTAGGGTCTGAATGAATCCACTCAACTCACTTTTTTTTTTTTGGGTAACCCAGCTAAGGAGCTTGGGATCCATAAGAGTACCCGCACATGCCTGGAGAGAGACTTGCAGGAGAGAGAACCCGCATATGTGAGGAGTGAGTATCACACATGTGAAGAGAACATGCACAATGAGGAATGAAAACTTGCACATGGGAAAAGGGGTGGGAGATGGATAGTCGGGGTGGGGGATGGTAGTCGATTATCTGAATGCTTTGACTCATAAAAACTCAGGTTTGGAACTTATTTTAAGTTCCAACTCATAAGTGGCTTTGAGTTCGAAATCTAAATCAGGTTTCAATTGCCAAACAGGTCCGGTTCCATATCCAGACAGGTTCCTAATCATGGCCCAAAATCTGGCTTGTGGATGTGCATTTTAAGATTTGGTTCTTGACTTTGTATGGGCTAATTTAAAAGGCTGCATCTAATAACCTATATAGTAGTTCTAAAGATGTTGAGATTTATCAGCTGTGGAAGGTAGACATGAAGCACTGTTATTAGGCTGAATGGTATCTCTTTTTTGGATTTTTGTAATAACCTATATAGTAGTTCTAAAGATGTTGAGATTTATCAGTTGTGGAAGGTAGACTTGAAGCACTGTAATTAGGCTGAATGAAATCTCTATTTTGGATTTTTGGGTTAAATGATATCCCTATTTCAAGCAAAAAATAAAATAAGAAGTTGGAACCAGTTGCGAAACCGAACTGTGTCCTCTTGTCGGAACCAGAACTGCCTTTACAAAATGTTTCCAGTTCTGGGTCTAATATGGTTCTGTCCAAAATTGACCCGTTTACATCCCTAATTGAGGAGGTAGTATCCAGTATTCACCTCCCCACCTTATGTTAGTAGACCACAGATTTGATGAACAGAATTTGATGCTTACCTTCACAATACATTTGGCATTGTCTACTATGCACCTCACCCTGCTCTCTGCCAACATGAGCTTCTTGTTTGAACTTAACTCCATGATCTCTTTCTCTTCCATTTTGGCCACAACAGTAGGGTCAAATTCAGCAAAGGCCTCCCTACAAAAACCAAAACATATGGCCCTCAAATCAAATCTAAGCAAAAATAACATAAACAGCAGAAGACCACAGTTAGCACTTGGATGAAGGTCATTCAAGTGGGAAGGAACCACCACCATCGATAAAGTACTAGGACAACTTCTCCTGACTATGGCATGTCATAGTGGGTCCCTCATCTGTGAGGGGTTTGAAATGCTGAGAATGAGAGAAACCTAGCCAGTGTGGTAGTTGGTCAAGATTGGTTGGGTTGGCCCCTTGAAATAACTTTTATGGACCAAACCTGAATCCGAACCGCTAGTAATCAAGTTCGAAATGTCAATCCAAATCCTAAATCAACATGGGAATGGAGAATTGAAGTACAAAAGGTCAAGTTGGTTGGTTGGTTGAACAGCATGTGTATATCCAAACTCACTTCTTTATTGGGTTAGAAATGGTAATCCAGATTAGGAAATACCGGATAGAGTTTTAAGTTTGGAGCCTGCAGGTCTCGGGTCGTCCCCAGGCCACGCACCCCGAGCGACGTTTTTGCGGGACTGGTTCACCGGTGGTGGTTTTAGAGACCACAATGATCCTTACACAGGTTCACCTACGAAAACCTTGTTACGACTTCTCTTTCCTCTAAATGATAAGGTTCAGTGGACTTCTCGCGATGTCGCCGGCGGCGAACCACCCACGTCGCCGCGATCCAAACACTTCACCAGACCATTCAATCGGTAGGAGCGACGGGTCAGTCAAGACTCAAGAATTGCCACCTCTGTGTGTGGGGGGATTGAGAACATGTCTGTTTAGTTCTGACAGTTAGAAATGCACCTGTAGAACTCCCTTTTCGTGAGAATCTCTGTCCAGTTGTGATCCATCAACATGCCCGATAGAATAAGGAGTTCAAACAGTAAACTGTTACACAATTATTCAGGGAGAAAAATGTATTAATGGCCATTCATTCATATATGATAAGGATGTAGATCAATCTCAATTTTATCATTAGAAAAAAAAAGAAAAGAAAAGAAACCCAAAGCCAAACTATAACCAAGCATCAACCATGATAAGAATGAGAGTCTATATAATTACAGACTAATTGATCGACTTCATTAATGGTATAAAAGCTCTATTGATCATTGGTAGCGATGATTGTGAACAAGAATTGCTTACTACAACCACTGATTCAATGGCTGAACATTCTCTGGGTCCTGATTTTGCATATATTTTTGTTTCTAAGAAAATGCACTATCATCACCTTGAACACCTCATGGGTCTCACTAATATCATGGTCATCAGTTTGTGTTGCACAAGAAGTTATCCACATCTTTTTGGAAAGAAATTGTACAAACGAAAGAAGGTAAAAAGTCGACTCACTTGTCATCAAATTCGGGCACTCCCCACTGTTCATCATGGAATCCGACATAGATTTGATCTGGAGAGCATCGTTGTTAGATACAAAAAAAATTCTACACCAAGCACAAGATTTGCAAAATCTTTGTAAAAAACTTGTTCTTTCACATGCATTTCTTTCACATGCATGAAAATGACATTACAAAAATATACCATCTAAGTGTATTTCACATGTACCCTAAATTTCAAATGGGTGGAATATTTGTTAGGAATAGTGATTCAGCATAACCCAAAAAAAAAAATGAAAAAAGAGGAGAAGCATTACTAGGGTTCACCCTTCATGTTTATGTGAAATTATAATATTTTAGGGCAGTTAAAGGGCTTGAATCCAGCTTTCATCCAAATGGCTCTGGCCTACCATGAGATGGATATAGGCAAAGACTTGCACTTAATAAGCAGAACTTGGATTCCTGGCTTTAGAAGACAATTGCATTAAACGACCACAGTAGATGGGAAATCAATACCAACCGTCACTCTAGTAATTTAAATCTTACAAAAGCGAAGATCTTATTTAAATCTCTATCTTATATCCTTCACTCCTCACCTTTTTAATAATTCTTATAATTCTTAGATGGAGTGCATTTGATTGACCAGGAATTCTATGCAAACAACTGTCCCGGAGGTTCATAAAAAAGGGGGTTAAATTGCGGCATATATGCAGTACAATGGGTAAGGATTTCTAGCTTTTGCGGGCCAGCTTTTAATAAGAGTATCTCTGAATTTTTCGTTTACACCAATAATGTGAAATGCTTATCAAATTCTGGAATTCCAAAACCTGCTTTGTAGGTCAGTGATTGGATAATTTGGGTAGAAAGCATTTGAGAGAATAAGATTCTTTCCAACATGGAATGTTTTTTTGAATCCTCCCATTCAATAATTAAGAGGCCTAGTGAATGTAAAGACCCACATCTCAAATACCAAAATATAGAAACATAGAGAACTTACCACTACCCTTTGTAATCCAATGGCACCTCTTTAAGTTCCCATCCTTGGATTCTGAACTCCCCTTAACATCCTCAGCAGCTGGAGTCTCCCTTCTCTTAAAAGACCCATTTCCACTGAAGGACACTTTGGCAACTTGAACCTCCCTCCTCTCAAAAGGTCCATGCCCATGAAAAGGCTCGTAGGCAGATGTAGCCTCCCTTCTCTCAAAACGCCCAAGCAAATGAAAGGGCTCTGAAATCTTACTATCCCAGAGGATAGAGGAGCTAATTAAAGAATCATTCGAGTTCTGAGACAGAGATAGAGATGAGAGAGGTGAAGATGAATTGCTCTTGTGGATCCCAATTGGGTAGACCTTCTGAAGGTGCCTTGTTAAGGGGCTATTTCCTCTTTTCTCCCTCTCTCTGACTGTTCTGTTTCTCTCCAAAACATTCCTCCTGAAATCTGGGATGGGCATGTTTTGGGAGGACAATGAGGAGAACTGATTTTGGCGTGCAGACATGTAAAGGTTGTGGTTCAGATTTAGGAGTTGCTGGGCTTTAAAATGGAAGGAGACTTGGGATCTTAGTGCCTAAGTTGGTAGGTAGTATGTGAACTTCATGGGTAGATTACTAAATTCTATCTCCAGTTTGGTATGAAATGGTGCTATGATTTTTATTTGAGTTTGCCGCCAAACGACTGTAACGTTGATTTTGATTAGAAGAGGTCCTTACACAAATGGCCATGTAGTTTCAGGCAACCTCAAAAAAGCCCCGTAGTTCGTAATTTTACTAAAACCTCCCCGGTGTGACGGTGATATAAATAACTTTATTATAATTTGGGTGAGGCCCACCAGGATGTATGATGAAGAAGGAAAGCATGAAAATAGAAAGGCATGTGGATTACGAAAATAAATAATATTAAGCTGATCAAATGATCCTAACACTTAATTTTAAGTCTCCAAATTTTAATGGCTATACATTGTGTTAACTTCAGCCCAAAAGGGAGCTTTTGTGAAGAGGCGCATTTTGGAAAAATCAAAATCTGAGTCATTTAGCTTTTTTGCAAAGGTAAATCAGTCATAAACAACAAATTGGGAGCTAATGGTTTTTTTTTTTTTTTTTTTTGTATAGTTTGATTATTTGTCAAGTGAGATTTTAGTAGAATTACTTAGAGGGAGTTTGGAAACTCTAAAAATAAGCTCTTATTTTATGATTTAAAACTTATATATTAGAGCGTTTGGTAGATCTAAAATTGTATTTTCTATTTTTAGAGTTTGTTTATAAATTAGGATTTATGACTCTAAAACAAAAATAAGGTAGGGGAGCTACTTTTTCTAGAGCTGTTTTTAGGTAAAACAGATGGAGGTGGAAGATGAGACCCAACTATCACCAATCCTAAAGTTGGGCGCTAATTACTTCATGAAATAAGAGCATTTCATAATTTTATCAAACAGTTAATTGTAAATTAGAACTTTTATTGCAGATCTTAATCTAATGAGCTCTTACTAATTATACTAGAGCTTCCATATGGCCCCTAAATATAGGGTTTTTTTTTTAAGGTTGTGTGAACATGTAATGGCTTTTTTTGTAAAAACCTCCTATAAAATTATGGAATGATCTATCTAGTTCGCCCATATTTTATCATAATTCAATTCAATAGTGAATATCACTCCCATCTTAGGCTATGGAGAGACCTTTATCCAGCCATTTACATTGGTTAGACGGATAAGAAAGGGCTTGGTGTAGATCCAAATTTAGGGTTCTAAACCTTCATCGGATTGAACCCAACCTTGAGGTCCAGGCACATTGGACTCGCACTCAAATCCAAATCAAACTAGGGCCTTAATCTTATGCAAGCCTTTATGGCATTCAAGCTTTTGTTGGACACAGACTTGTGCCTAATCATATATTTAATTGAATCAGACTCTCTTAAGCCATCATTTCACCTAGTCCCAAGTTGAGTCAATGAATTTACATACATCAAAATCTAACATTTTCAGCCACTGAAGTTAAGAGGCACAGTCTGGCTTGTATGGGGATCCAACCATGCACATAGCATTTCACTTTGAAAACATGAGATAAATTCGTACTATACTTGCATGGATGACACACTTGATTAGTGTCTTAACAACTGGAACCTTCTGATCATGGTTCAATGTAAACCAAACTTTTCAACCAAAAAAAAAAAATTGCAGCTCAAAACCAATTGAATCGATAAAGATTGGGTGTTCATATTCTAATTTTCACATATTTTTTTCATACCATGGTTGGGCCCAATCAACCTAGTGGTTGAACCGGTTCGAACTGAGCCAAACTGCATTGTCAAATGGTTGAACCTCCTGGTTGGTTTCCAAAAGATTGTTGACTGGTTAAGCCTCCTTTCAGTTTTTACAATATTGGTTGAGATGGATCCAAGCATGGGTTCAAAATCAGCAAATATGAAATATATACGCCCCATGCATTCTGGTTTCTTGGCTAGTAGAGAATCAATGTGAGAAATTCTTTAAGCCTATTGCTATAAATTTATCACTGGTCCGTGCTTTGAAATTGAAATCGCTTAAAATCTATGTTCCAATTAACTTGTTTTACCATTTAAAATAATTTTGTTATAACCATAGGGGCCTCTTGTTTGCATGGAATTGATTCGATTTTAGGATCTTACAATAAAATGAGTTCCAACAAAGGAATGTTAAAAAGGAGAAGGCTGAATATTCATTTTCAATCGAAGTAGAAATTATTTGACAGTTATTTGTGGATAATCACCATAATTTCTCTTTTAAAACTTTAGCCACTTTTTTTTATAGGGATTGATTTCTTAGAATCATTAAGAATTCAATTTCATGCAAACAAATGAGCCATTGATGATAGAACAAGATGGACTGATGGAGTAATGATTTTGAATGGTTCGACTTTCAAAGGTAGTCCCGCTGATGGATTTGTAGAGAATCTCAAGTCCTACCTTTTTGGATAATCCAGACTCCATTTTGGATGTATTAGGATGAAAAACTTCTTAAATTGGACTGTCATATTCAGCCGGGAGGAAAACAGTTGAAATCAAGGAAATTGAATTCCAAGGTGCTTCCATTTGGTGCTATCCATTTTTCTTCATTTCCTAGAAAAGGTTTATATTGCCACTCAATTCAATGGCCCATCCAAATAGTGATTCATCAAACTCGACAGTGCATCTTCCCCAGAATATCTAGTCTCCTTCCATCTTACGCTGACATTGAAGGGGACAAAACGTTTTTCATTTATTAGGGTCATATTTGTAAGGTTTTAGATATATATGTTTCGTTTTCTTTCGTACGCTTGTCTAGAGGTTGGGATCCAAGAGAGTTCACATAAGTGGGAAAGAAAGCCAACACAAATGAGAAGAAAACCCCACATAAGTGGGAAGCTCACTGGCGGTGGCATGCCTAAGGATTGAACCCTATACATTCTTGTGCCATATAGGGTTGCCAAGCAACTGAGCAACCCCTTGTTATCAAGGTTTGAAATATATATGTTAGTGATATGTGCTCTGGGACATCTCACAAGGATTTTAATGAATGCAAATCACCAAGGTAAGGGGATGAAAAGCACTCTTCTTAGGAATCGGCCTGTGTCTCTCACATGATTTCTATGAGTGTGAAGCGATGGAACTGGGGCCCACTTATTGAAAATCCGAATCACTTAAAATGAGTGACCTCCCTTTATTGGGACTTCCAAAAATTATACTCTAATAGAAGTTGGTTCGACCATAGGATAGAGTGTAACATTGCTCATAAGATTGTGTTAATCTCATTAATAATTATATATTCAATCTCATGGTAGGATCAAATCGGACTTAGAGTAAAATTTGGGGTCACCCGACTAAAAGGGCCAACATTAAACTTGGGTGGTTCTAATTTTCAATAGACGGGGCACATGGTGGAGTTCCACTCCCTTCTTTAACAGGAAAAGTAAGTGAGACACCCAACCGGATTCTCTTCATGCAAACAATTGCTCCAAAATGGAAATCTTACTTCTTGATTTATGGACCATTTTCTCTTTCTACCTAAGGCCGAATACTTTATTGTGCTTTCTTTGTAAATTTGATTTTGAATTGAAAATCATCATAAAGATCACTAGCTTTTATTTAATCCTCTGACATTTTTTTCTGGTAGAGTCCTCTGATTTATTTGCCACTTTCAATTTACTCATTTCAAATCAATCCTTGGGATTATCAGTTCCCTCTTTTCTGGACAATAGGCAAGTCTATTATTCTTTTAATAATCATCCTTTAAATGGTGCTGGTGGTGTATGTAACCAGGTTTTTTCTTAGTATGTAACCAGGTGTTTTTGGTGTATGTAACCAGTCTGCACAATCCTCCCCTTATTTGTGTCATGTTAGTTTCCATGACTGATGATGGCGATCTACTAATTTCAAGGACCCTTGATAGAATCTCATTTGAATTATGTTGAGCTTCACAAGTCTTTGATGATCCTTACAAGAGCTTTTCACAAAGTTAAGAGTGGTAGAGTAATGGTTCTTAAATTGATCCTTGAATGAATACCACACCCTTAAGAAGGATTTTTATAAGCTTAAACTGCTGTACTTTGGCTACAATGGAGAGTGGCTAGATTAAGTTGAGGAAACCAAGTAGAATTCAGCTCATGCTAAGAACTTGAACAACTCGAGTACTCGACCAGACCCGACCCGACCCGACCCGACCCAGGGCAGATTTATGTATTAGATGTAATACATACAACAAAAGTTATACAAGATACAGACACAAACCCTATCTATCAAAAATAGGAAGTTGTAAACAACCCAAATGAATCCAAGCCAACCTGAACCAAAATTTAAAAATCTGGGTCCATCCATTTGGGCTCAGGTTATAGCATGTGTGGATGAGTTGGGTTCAGGTTAAAGGTTAGATTCAGGCTTGGGTTGTCTCCAACCTGACAAGAGTTTTAGCCCTAATATGGCTACTTTGGGCGACAACAACCACACAAGTTTACATCCCTAGTCATCACGCAGACCAAAAAGGTTTAAAAGAAAGAACTGATTAAAAACAATTGAGTCTTGATCTCCATATGGATGTTTGGACTGGGATGTGGATCCAATAAAATATCGGGCCTCGGTATTGTTCAACGGGCTCAACTTGAAACTAGGTCCACTTACAACCCTAGTTTTCCATCTTTTTTGTTTTTTTTTTTTTTTTTGTTGAGAAATTGTACCCAAGAGAACACAAAGGTTGGATGTCATTTTTTTGCACTACAAAGGTAAATTAAAAGAAAAAGGAAAATTAGATAGCAAGCAGAATCCTATATATTTGTGGTTGTAGTGTTTGTCTCAAATGGGGTACCAATAGAGATCCATTGCAAACTTTACTCCTACTTCTAGGACTTGAGAACATCACCTTAACACATGGAAAAAGAAATCCTATCAGTCCTCTTTTACTTTTGATCTACACTTGAATCCCATGCATACTAGGCCTTTGTGTTGATTCATACACTGCAAGTGCCCCAACCATGCTGTAGGCAGATTCACTAATCTCCACAATTCTTGCTGAATGATCCTATCCATTCAATTTTGTTCATTGAATTTGAATGGTTGATCATTGTTTTCCAAACACATGATAGTGACCCATTTGCAGTGAGACCCAACATTTGAACAGTAGGCATTGGTAATGTTCATATGATAGTTATAGGGCAAAATGTCACCTCAAAGCTTTTTGTGTTAAAGCCTAACACTAGCACTTCAATTTGCATTGTGGGTATGGTAGAAAGAGCTTTTCTCTTGTTACTTTGGAAGTGGATCAGACCAGATGAAGATGACTTACCTAATTTTGGTGGGAAATCTTGTGGGATGGTAAGCAATGCACATCTCAAGAGGTTACTGTATTGTCCATATGACAATCTGGTTGGAAATCTCAGGATACCTAATTTTGAATTGTATCACACTATATGTACAGGTTTTCGCCATGACCTATAGTGATTTCTCGATGTGTAGAGTTTTAACTTAAAATTAAAATGCATTGCGACTTCATTAAATATTAAGTTTTTATTATTTTTTATATTTACATCTAAAGCATTCTAAAATCAATTAAAAAGATAGATATTTTTATTTATTATTTCTGATTATATTTTAAAATTGATTTTAATTTAGACGTAAGGGGCTGAAACAAATCATTATATCATTAGTACTGATATATTAGGTGAAACGTAAATTGTTTGGCTTTAAGCTGACACAACACCTATTATGTTTAAAAATTATGGTGTTATCAAGAACAGTTCTTACCCTAGTGGTAAGGAGCAGCAGTTCTCAGCTAGCAAGCCATCCTCCTTCATCCATGGGCTTTGCACCTCACCCAAGGTCTCCTTCACTCACCTAAGGACCCACTAGCGTCCCAGGCCCCACTAGCTGCGGTACCAAAAAAAGAAAAAAATGGTGTCATCAACTTGTTCGGGAGATTTTCAGAAAATGTTTATAAAACATTTCCATGGTGGCATGGAAAAGTAACTTTTTTCACCTTTTTAGGTAAAAAGTAGAGGTGCTTTTTTTTTTTTACTCGTTTTTTCATTGTCTCTTAAAATAACCCTTCACCTCACTTCACTAGTAAAGTAGAGAAAGTATTTTCTATTTTTATAAACCTTAAAATATGGTGAAATGATGCAAAAGAAAATTTCAGAAATTAAAAAAAAAAAAGGTTACTAGATTTGGACCTGCTGCCCACCCGTTTGGGAATTTAATAATCAATTTAAGGTGAAGTAAAGCCTCCATTTGTCAGACATGAAAAGACTAGGGTTATATTAAAAGTACACAAATTCAAAACTCCCTCCTTTTTAAAAAAAAAAAAAGTCAAAAAGCAAGTTCATTTTTATAAGACCCCGACCCAGGTTTAGTATAATTATTGTTGTTTTAGCCGTGATTAGTCACTAAGTGGGATTAGAGGACAATTAGCTTGGATTTTAATTAGACTAGAGTTTTAAATTGCGTTAGGGAATTTTGAGAGCCGTTGAGCTTGGTTTGACATGGCCCGAAGTGATCCGTATTACGCGTGTCTGTGTGGGGAATTTATTCTTTATTCTGAGAAATTCAAATTTCTACTCGTTTTGGTTTGTTGTATTAAGCTCCACAACTTTTATGTTTGCTTTGTCTATGTTTGAACCCCAGAAATTTCGTTTTTTTAAAAAAAAAGGCAAAACAGACTTTGCACATCAAATATGTGCATGAATTTCAATGTTTACAAAATCATATGAAAATTATATTTTTGGACACTAGATATTTCGACGATCATTTTTCTTTCTTTCGTCAATCTCATTCAGGACCCATATAAGGGAGTTTTAAGCCCTTGAAGTGGATTGGCCTGGTGGGGCCCACTCTCCAGCCAACTCAAAACTCAGCCCACGTTGTCTTCTCCCTCATTTCCTTGTTTTGAAACCGGCTAACATTCAGAGAGCAAAACTAGCTTTCTCTACCTCCTCTCCTCTGCATGCTTGGGTTCCCTTGGTCTAAAAGGAGATTGGATTTCTTCATTCGCTTCATCTCCCCTCAAGCTTTCTAGCTATACCTTTTGTGAATGATGTTAGCTGGACCCATTTTCTTATTTAAGCTTTTCTTCGTGTTTAGAATTTCTAAAGGTAAGCAATGGCTTCCCTCTTGTAATCTTGGTTTTGTTGGACCCTTTAGAACCTCTAGATCATGCATGCAAGGTCTTCTATAGAGAGGCCTTTTCTATTTCAAAATGTTGGGGTTATTGAATTCCCTTCCTTAAGGGTTTTTGTAGATTGGAGCTTGTAGCTGTGGAGAGGTATTGTTGGAGTGTTTTGTGGTTCTCTACTTAGCCAAGGTAAGTGAATGAATCAGCTATGAATGTACATGCTATATATCTAGGGAAATCCTAGTTTTGATTTTCATGCTTTGGACCATGCAATGTTTTGACTTATATTGATTTCCAATTTATTTTCTTATGGTATGGTTTTCTTTGCATGAATGAGTGGATTTATTTTAGTTCATTTCTCAATTTTTTGTCTATGTGGATTTGAAGTTTTGTAAGTGTTTTTGAGTTGAGAACATCAAAACAAACCTTCCCAGACTCTGCCCGAAATTTCTGAACCTGAGAGTTCGAACTCTTGGCCTCTTGGGTCTTTGGCCTGGGAATTTCTGCACTGAGAGTTCGAACTCTAGTTCTGAGGGTTCAAACTCTTGGTCCTTCAGGTTTTTGGCCTGGGAAAATCTGGTCCTGAGAGTTCGAACCCTGGTTCCGAGAGTTTGAACTCTTAGCCTCTCAGCATTTTGGCTTGGAACGTCCTGCACTTGAAATTTCGAACTCTGGTTCTGAGAGTTCGAACTCTTGACAAACACTTGACTGAACTTGGATAGATGTTTTAACTGCCATAACTTTTGATCCGTACATCCAAATTTGAAGTTCTATATATCGTTGAAAAGCTCTTGAAATGTAGAATTCATTGGTCCATACAATTATATGATTTTAAGTTAGATAAGATAGGGGATATTGAATCAACGAATTCAGCCAACTGATAAGTAATCAGAATCATCATATTGAGGGGAATTGATGAGAGTACAAAGATCCTACTCTTAGATGGAATATTCTCCCCTAGTCTTGATGTGCTCTCAGATGTTCAAATCTCGAATAACTTCAGAGGCACCAAATCTCATTCAAAACCGATAATTGAATTGCTAAGAGCCCATCAAGACGAACTTTGAAAAGTCATTCAACCCTAGATCTTGATACCATTCCGGTTTTGAATATGTGTGTGTTTTCTCAGGAAAGGTTTTGTGGAAATTATGAGTGGTTTGCCACGTTATGAAAATCTTAATGGGGCTACTCGTTTGTTCCGTTTTCGTATGTTCGCATATGCTTTTGTTCAGGGTAGTCCTCTATCAATTTGAAATGTATTTCGCTTGATTTGGTTTACATTTGTTCGGTTTTTTGTCGGCACCACTAAGGTTGGGTCGCCTAGATGGGCTGATCACCAGGCTTAGGATCCTCAAACACTGCTTAGGATCCTCAAATACTTTCGCCAACTGCAGCTTGGACACTTTGTTTGCTATCCGTTCTGCGGTGGACTTTGTTTGTTACCCATCTATATTGGGATATTATTGTATCATCCGTTTGTTCCGTCCATTTTATATAGCAATGGTTATTGATTGCTCTTGTTACTTCGGTAATATGAGAATATAGCTCAATGTGGATTGCTAATGTTTTGTTCGGTTCGTATTACTCTTTTAAATGTTCTCATTGTAAATGATCGAATTCAGTATTTGTCTTCTTTATTTTATTGTTACTTATGCTGAGACTTTCAAATGTACCATTGTGATTTTATAATGTTTTTGCAAACACTTGTCATTCTGTTCTCTCCTTTATCTGCTTGCCAAACCATCGTGTCCGATACTCTTTTTTTTTTTGCGCCAAATGTCGACCCCATTGCCCTTGAGACAGAGCGTGAGGAGGCGGTTAAGCCGCCGGTTGCTCGAGAGTGGCTGCTCAACGATGTCGTCTAGACATCAAGTTGGGTAATAAGACACGTATAGCTTTTTGGGAGTTGATAATGATCCTTTTTGGGAACTTGTTTCACTAGCCTTTGTTGGCTTTTTATGGGATTGTATAACTTTAAACTTACTTTTGTGATGTATTAAAAACTCAAACCAACTTGGGGTTTGCTTATGCATATACTTCTCATTTGGATGCAAGGCTTAAATGTCTTTATTTGCCTTCGATTTTGATTATGTGTTTGCTCCATGTTTCCACGCATATGTATATTGGTTGTGATTTGATTGTCGGGTTGTGAAGGATCGCTGTCGAATCCTCACTGCGGAAACCTGTGGGAAAAACAAGCCTTCGGATTAGGGCCTCAGGTGGCTCGGTCTTGGTCCAAGGTCGTTAATGAGTTCTAAAAAGCGTACATTTTCATTCACATTTTGGACCATTTTAAGGGCTTATTGATATCAAAGAGCTTTATTTGGTGTCAAATCATGTTTTTGTGCATTTAGGGTCCATTGTAGTGCATTCATGCGTAATTTGCTAAAAAATCACACTTTTTGCATAAATTCATGAAACCTACCATTTTTGGATATTTATTTTTGGAAAGTCGATTATTTTGAGTGCATCAAGTAGGGTCTCATGCATCGTCCATTAAAATTCATTACATAGAATTATTCTTTAATCCATTTATTTTAATTTGTGTAGGAGAAATCAAGAATGGAATCCACATTGGTGAAATTTGAGAGTGATCAAGGGTAAAACATCTTTCATGGTGGACACACATATCTTGATATTTTTAGAGAGTTTGAAACATGAACAATGGAAAGCTAGATTTGTGATTTTAAGATCAAGAAAGGAAACTTTAAATTTAGTAAGATCTGTTTCTTACTAAGTTTGAAAACTCAAAAATCAAGACGCTAGTTGAGGGGTGTGACACTTTCTCTACTAAATTAAATTTAAAAAAAAAATCCACTTTTTACATGAAAAGTAAAAAAATTCCCTATCAAGCAATTAAAGACAAAATACAATTATAATCCACTTATATTATATTCTCTCTTGATTTGAAGCTTCACGTAAATTCATTCTATATGTAGATTTGTCAGACGAGAAATTGATCGATTTCAACCATTGCTGAAACCTGTACAAATTGTTTTAAAGATTACATATTTGGTCTTTTTTTTGTAAAAAATATATTGGGTCAGGCATGGGAGACCAAAGTCCAAAGTCCTTCATTAATTTGCACAAGGGTAAAGCTCTACTTTGGCTAGAGAGAGATATGGCCATTTAAAGCTAGGATCCTCTCTTTCGTTGAAAGAGGGGAGTACTGTTTTAGCCAATGAGAACCTACACATAGACAACCAAGAGGAGGATAGAAAGAGGTTACTTTTCCAAGTACGACTCAGCACAGTTTTTCGCATCCTTCCAAGTCTACCCTTGCCCTCTCACATGTATCATGTATATATATATTTTTTTTTGTAGTTTCTCTCTCCACCCCAATTGTTTGTCCCATCCAATTGTGTAATTGTAGACCCAGCTGCCTTTGATGGAAAAATAGTAGACCCATTTAAATAAAAAAAATATCATAGGATTTTGTAATTATGTAATGATGAGTGGACACCACAAATAAAGCTCATCTATATGTCTGTGGGGCCTTAGATTTATTAGATAAAATCAATCTATCCGTCTACATAGGACCTACTAAATAAAATATTTGACTATCTAACAATTAATTAGGTCCTATGCACAAGGTGGATAAGTGAAATATGATGGATTCCACATAGCTAAGAAAAAAAAAGATACATGAGCATATGATGGGGTGAAATATGATGGTGTAGCTTTTATTCAAGTTATTCAAGTTTGGTTAATGCGTACAATTTAAACTCAGTTGATGATGTGAGTCCTGCAAGGCAAACCCAAGTTGGGTGGAGGTACATGTTTCCATTACCAATCCAGGTTTGCATCCGGTACATCCAACATGAAGTGGACCTATTTCCATCCTTTTGAAGAACACAACGTTGGCTAATAGGCTTAAGTGCCCGTTTGGATAATTCACTTGTAAAGTGAATCCCAGTGAAGATATACTTAAATAGACCAGAAAAGAAGAGGGACTTATCAAAAATTTCAAATTTTCAAAATAGTGTAGCTTAGCTTATGGTATAATGTCCAAACAGATTAGATCTGAACTCCCCCACTTGCTAATAAGCTTTTTTTCTCAAAACTATGCCCATATCACTAGAGACCCAAAGATATACTAGGTAAGAAATTTTGTTGGGATCACAATAAGTGGATCTTGTAACTCTTCTTGTGTGGGTTGGGCCCTATTGTCTAAATGTCATTAGTTCAAATGATGAGACCAATATTATTCTATCAAAGTGGTGTGGCCCACTATAATTTACTTTGTTGAGGTTGCTGGGGCCCCACTACCATATAATGATAAGTGGGTAATCAAGATTGGAAAAAAAAAAAAAGAAAGAAAAAAACAGAGAGAGAAAAGATTGAGTCTATGGCAACAATATATGGGTGGTGTGGTGAGCCACGGACCACTCCATTCTCCTCTCTGCCTCTGCTCGTCAAAAGGCCTATGATCCACCCTTGTGATGGGACATGATTGATTGATAGATGGTCAAATATTTCATTTAGTGAATCTTATGTAGATTAATAAATTGATTTTATCTAATAAATCTCATGTCCTATGGACATTTAGATGGGCTTTATTTGTAGTGTTCACGCATCATTATATAATTACATAATCCTATGATGATAGGAAGTCAACAAAATACGGGAACAATATATAAAGATCATCCCATCAATAACAATCAAGGAACGGATACATAAGTAGCCAACCTAGGTCATTTGTTGCTCATTTGGTTGTGATCATTAGGCCATTCCACTCGATGGATAATCAAGGGTAAGGATGCAGTATAAATGTATAATTAAGTCTTGGTGCCCTGACGATCAAGCCATCTTTGAATTCCATGATTTCCATCCTCAAGATGTAGCTTTGTTCCTCATATCGTACTTCGAGCAACTTCATAAGTAAAGGTTGAGCTCATCCCTTTTTTATGCTAGGTCCATCATTACAGGTCCATTAGATAGATTTAAGGGTCCCAAACTAGGTCTAAAGGTCAAAAGATAGGAATTATATATGATTCTGAACAGGAGCTCTATGGTCGACATTGGAACCTCTCACGATCAACCGTGAGTATTCTACAGTGAGGACCACAGCTTATCGTGGGTTGCTCTACAGCTAACCGTAAGTTTGTAATAGAAAAAAATCCCAAAAAATGTCTTTGGAGAATTTCGTTGTAGAACACTCACGGTGAGCTACCTGAAAGTCTACAGCTAGCCGTGGATGAGCTAGGGCTCACCGTAGATTCTCATATTTCACCTTGTTTAATCCAGTTTGATGTGAAACCCCTCCAAACCACCTCGATTTCCATCCAAACTTCACACAAACATTATAAAAAAAAAAAAACAAAAAGCATTCTAAACCATTCTTCATTATCAGATCATGCAAATCAAAGGTCATACATACAAATAAGGTTCCAAAACACATGTAAATGGCCTCCAATTATTCATAGAGCTAAGTAAATGGGGAAACCTACATCAATCATCAAATCTAATGAAATCAAAAGCAAGAATCAAGGAAATATCAACATGCATGCTATGTGAAATGTATATTGGACTTGCCTTGGTCTTTGATCTAAGAAACTCTCTTCGAAAACTCTAAATCCAAGCTACGAAACCCTAAAATCTCTCCAAAAAAACCAAATCCTCAATATCAAAAGCTCATGTAACCCATTCCAGGGGCGAATCATGCATTAGGGTTGGAAATCACAAGAATAAACCTAGAGAAGGCTAGAGATAGAATTAGGGTTTGAGACTCACCTTGATATAGATAGAAGAGAGAGATCTAAAGAGATATCCATGGAGATTCGAGGAAAGAGGGCTGGAATGTTCGATTCGGAGTGCGATGAACTTCTCTAAAAGATTGATGGATCTTGCCTTAGCTTGGAGAGAGAGAGAGAGAGAGAGAGAGAGAGAGAGAGAGAGAGAGAGGTGGTATATAGTTTTGCAAATGAGGGTGAAATGATCAAAATACCCCTCCTTTAAGTGTTGAGCAAAGAAGAGATCCAAGGGCAGTTTTGGTAAACCTCAAAGGAAGCACAATTTCTCCTAAGGATCACATTTATCTAAACTACAACCAAGGACCTTACTTCCTACACTTTCTAAAACTATAGACATCCCCTACACAATCTCAAAAATAGAAATCACCCCTACTCTGCACATTTAAGGGCTTATCTAGTCTATTTTTTAAAGACCATTCAAAATAGACCCATACAAAAAAGATCCATAGAAAAAAGAGGCTAAAATGAAATGAGGTATTTGGTAATGCAAGGGTCTATGCGAAATAGACATTTTTATATCGTTGGTTGAGAGTTTTTCACATGTTTTTTTAGATCCACAAGGTATTAGGCCATGAAAATTGACCCTATGGGCGTGCTTAATCTTCCAAAAAGATATCATGGTTTGGATCTTGTATTTGGGGCCCACATAATCCATAAAATTATACATAATGGCGCACATTTGTTTGCACATATCTAGAGATTGGTGATGATTCAACGGGTGGAATTTGGTTTCATGGTCATGTTTGATATTGTGAACGTTACTAACGGTTTAGATCTTATTTTACACACTTCTAAATAATAAAATTAAATTAAAATAATTTACTGCTAATAGACAAATGCAATATTGAGCATAATACATCAATAACTATTTTTATTTTGCACATATCTCGAGATTCAAAAGGTATTATGTGATCAAAATTGACCACATAACCATTTTCAGCCTTCCAAACATATCCAACGATCTTAATCTTGTGTTTGGGGCCCGCAAATCATAACAAATTATGTCCAATTGGTCACGGTGTTTTGCACATATCTCGAGATTGGTGATAATTCGACGGCTGAAATTTGGATGAATGGCCGTGTTTGACGTTGTGGACATTTTCTACGGTTTGGATCTTGATTGGTCCTCTCAGATGTGGAGAAAAATTAAAAAAAAAAAAAATTGGATTGTGCATGATTATGCACAAAACAGTACTGTAGCAGCACCTCTTATATTTTTCCCTCTATTTCTCAACTACCTCATCAAGGGGGCTATAGAAAGTAGAGGCATTGCCTCCACTTCTCTAAAATGGGTGTAGGCTGAAAGGTGGTGCCAAGCACTCTATTTTTCCAAACCTCTATCCATTTTAGAGAAAAAGAGGGAAAATTAGACCTCGAAACTCAAAACAAGCCTCTAATTCCACTACCTCTAATCTCCTACAAAATCGCAGAATCAAACATATTTACCTTAATTAAAGATAGGAAAAGGCTGGGACCTTACATGCTACTGCACAAACAAATATGAGTTGGTAACTCTTTTACACAATCAAAATCACTACAAAAAGGAACACAGAGTAATCTCTATAGTAAAAGACCTAACAACTGCGAATTTAGACCAGAGGCAAGTCGTGATCCAATCGGTAAAGATCATAGTTATGCGTCTTATTTCACCTTTAGTTTTGGATGGGTTTTGATCTGGTTATCTTTCTATTTACAAATGCATTGAGGCTTCCTATATAGTAAATGATTCCACCCTCAGATTCTTCACACATTCAAGTGAGATTATTTTTCGAATCCAATTAGAAAGGATTAAAGAAAGAGATAATTAGCGAAAGGTCCCTAGAATTGAATCTATCCAGCCTCCAGTCCAAGCAAATTCTTTTTAAGGGCTCTAGTCCAAGCAGCTAGATTGTTTGCAGCCAGAGGTCCCCGGATACAATTTACATGACTGATTTACCATTTCAACCATTTTAGGCATAAAATTTTGAAATTTTAAATTTTAAATTTTGGATTATCCCTCCTTTCATTTTGCATTATCCCTCTTCTTCCTGAACGAGAGACATTTGGCGTGATCGGAGAAGATTCGTTGAATTGAATTTCGAAAGGGCCGCGAATCATGCGAAGATCGTTAGATCTGCTGGTGGGTCACAATCGTCAGAGAAGAAGATCGGAGAAGAAGCTTCGTGGAACGCCGTTGCTGTGCGAAGATCGTTAGATCTGCTAGTGGGTCACGATCGTCAGAGAAGAAGATCAGAGAAGAAGTTCGATTTGAGAAGAAGCTCCGTGGAACGCCGTTGCCGTCGATCGGAGAAGAAGAAGAAGCTCCGCTGCCGTGACTGAGGAAGAAGAAGACCGGAGGCCTTCTGTGTCTGTTACAGAATGAGGAGAGGCGTGAAAACATCGTCGGAATCCCACACTGCCGGCGCCGCTTATTGCTCGCTACCGCCGTGCGTGTCGCCCTGAGCCATTCCTGTCGTCGTCCTGTGGCCGGAGCGAGGAAGGAAGAGGATCGGAAGAGGGTTCTGGAATTGGGGTTCTGTTGCAGAAACTTGAAGAAGAAGAAGATCGATTTGGGCTGGGTTTGTTTTTTGGGTTGGATTGAGGTCAGCCCGACCCTTTTGCAGTGAAGGTGGCCCTGGCTCTGCAACAGTTCAAGGTTGGGTCGAGATCAAGTTTGACCTGACCTGTTTCATAAGCCGGGTTATTTTTTTGATTGGACCCTACCGTGAGATCCAAACGCAGTCGAGGGTGCTGCGCCATCACCAGAGAAAGAAGTTTATCTGAATTTTAATAAATTTATACGAGTTTATGTTAAATTTATCTGAGTTTTTGGCTATTTATATGACTTCTGACACAAATTTATCTGAGTTTTGGACAAATCTGTCTAAGTTCTGGATGAATTTATCTGAGTTCTGGATCAATTTATCTGAGTTCTGGACAAATCTGTCTGAGTTCTGGATGAATTTATCTAAGTTCTAGATGAATCTATCTAAGTTCTGGACAAACCTATCCGAATTTTAGGCTATTTATCTGAGTTCTAGAACAAATCTATCTGAGTTATAAACAAGTCTATATGAGTTTTTGGTAGATTTATTTGTGTTTTTGAATTTTATTTGTGTCTCTTGAAATTTATTTGTATTTTTTGAAATAAATTTAACTGAGTTTTTGACAAAAAAGACTTGAGTTTTTTGCCACATTATTCGCTAATTTGGAAATCCGGCGATATCTTAGTTTTGGCAAATGTATCTGCATTTTTTTAAATTTATTTGTGTTTTTTACTTCTTTTGAAATTTATTTGAGCCTTTCGAAATTTATTTATATATTTTTTTAAATTTATTTGGATCTTTTGAAATTAATTTTCATCTTTTGAAATTTATTTATATTTTTTGAGATTTATTTGTGTCTTTTTCAATTTATCTGCGTTCTTTTGAAATTTATTGTTTTTTTTTAATTTATTGTGTTTTTTGAAATTTATTTCGATTTTTGAAATTTATTTGCTTTCTTTTGAAATTTATTTGGGTTTTTTAAATTCATTTCATTTTTTGAAATTTATTTGCGTTCTTTTGAATTTTATTTGCTTTTTTAAATTTATTTCATTTTTTAGAAATTTGTTTCCTGTTTTTTGAAACTTATTTGTATTTTTCTTTAAATTTATTTGAAAATCTCATTAGTGAAATTTTATTGATCGTGCCTAATTTAATGGTAGTTGACAATTATTAATGGCTTATCCCACTAATCATGGAATATGATTTGAAGAAAGGGTAAATTAGACATTTTAGGTTTTCAAATTTGGTAAAATAATCTATTATACTATAAGAAAAGATTATGGAGCTAAGGCAATAAAGTGAAATGTTCAGGGACCCATCGCCGAATCCCCCTTAAAAAAAGAGTCTTTGCCCCATCCAAGTGAGATTATTTTTCTAATCCAATTAGAAAGGATTAACAACTTTCTTTAATCACACAATAAAGACACATCTATCAAAAGGCATGGCACGGGTTGTTTCTCTTTGTAACAATACTGCACTTTCCTAAACAAGATCACAAAACATACAACATATAGGGTTTATCTCCCCATAACTCCCAACAAATACCTGAGAAACTGAAAATCTCCACTTACTCAGAACATTCAACATTCAACATTACTTGTGACAAACCCTTTCATTTTAAAACTCATAGAAAGTCAAGTTCGCCCAGAAGGTTTGAGTAACCCCGATGAGTTGAGCCAAATTCAAGTCGTTGATCAGTTGAGTCTAGTGAACTTGCTCCAAATGACGACTCACTCAAGTCAGTAAAATTTTAGACCTACTCGTTAACACCATTCTTCTTGATACCAAGTGCGGACAACTCTTTAACCAATCCATCCAAGTCACTGTAAGAACTCCCACCTTTCACCGCATCCAAGGCAGCCTTCTTCATCTCTATGGCTCGCCCCCTCTCTGGCCTGCTCCCACTAAGTGACTCAGCCACAGCCCGAGCCAACTCGGCCGAGTCAGGAACCGTCTCTAGGCCCTCGCAGACCCGGACCGCAACGCCAGTGTCCTCGACCAAGAGCCGCGCATTCACAAACTGGTCTGCGCCCATGGGCCAAGCCAGCAGAGTCACACCCGCGACGAGTCCCTCCAAGACCGAGTTCCACCCACAGTGAGTCAAGAACGCAGCCACAGCCCGGTGGCCCAGGATGGCCGCCTGCGGGGCCCACCCCCTGATGACCAGCCCCCTCCCCGCCGTCCGCTCCTCGAACCCATCCGGGACCACCCCGTACTCTCCCGCCGCGTGTCCCGTGGGGGCCACTTTTACGACCCACACGAACCGGGCCCCACTCTTCTCCAGCGCGGCGGCCAGCTCAGCCATCTGGATCCTCGTCAGCAGCACCTCGCTCCCAAAGCACACGTACACCACGGACCCATCCGGACACGCGTCTAGCCACGAGATCACGTCCCCATCTGCGACCGTGCCGGACCCACCCCTTCCTGCGGAGCCAACACCGCCGGCGAAGACGGGTCCCACTGCCCACGTACGCACGTGCCCTCCCTTCTCCCGCACGTGCTCGAGGTAGGCCCCCTCCATCGCCTCGAACGCGTTGTAGGCGGCCCCCCAGCTGGTGGTATTTGCGATCATGCCCTCCCTCATGAACTCCCAGTCGGATCCGGGCGACCCGAGCTCCACGCACCTGCGGTAGACGGACGGCAGATGCGGGTACCGGAAGGAGGGCTTGTTGGGGAGATCATCGAAACCGACCAATTCGTCGGTGGGCCCCACTATTCCAGTAGGCCAGAGATGGTTGAGGACGGAGACTAGAAAGGGGCCGGAGGAGTAGAAGACGATCCGGGGGACCGAGAGCCGGCGGGCGAGACCCTCGGTCCAGCCGAGGAAGAAATCTGAAACGATGGCGACAGGTGGGCTCGGGTGGGACTCGAACCATTGGATGATGGGTTCCTGGAGGGAGCTGAGGGCGCGGACGATATCGGCGGTGAAGGCGGTGGGAGGGAGGTCCTTGACGTTTTCGACGCCGGGTGGGATGGAGGGGTGGGTGGGGAAGGGAAGGATCAACGGGTGGATGGAGTTGGGAGATCTGGAAAGCAAGGGTTGGATGAGGGGGAGGTTTTTGGGGGTGACGAGGACGGTGATGGAGAGGCCACGTGTCGAAAGGTGGTAGGTGAGGTCGAGGAGTGGGATGAGGTGCCCCTGGGCTGGGTGGGGAAATACAAGGATGTGTGCGCCTGGTACGGACGATGACATGATGATTTTAGTGTTTTGAGGGGTTCGTTTCTTGATCGGAAAAAGATGTCGTGGATCTGATCTGGGCGTTTATTTTTATTCTTGGTGAGAAAAGAGAATTGAAGAGGAGCAAGGGAAGAGGGAAAAATAGGAAAAAGTTTTACAGAAAAGATACTTGTCCCGGGTTCTGTCCAGAACCCGGGACAAGTAGCATCCCTCAAAGTTTTATAGACGACGATGCTGCTGGTTGACTTCGAGTCGCGCATTTCCACTAACTGATGTCAGTCAGTGCGTTCACAAATGTAAGTAGGAAATGGTTTTTTATGGTCCCACGTCAGGTTACGCAGTTAATGCCAACAGTCCTAATAAAATTAGTAGATATGGGTTTTTTGTTGAAGAAATTTACGTAAGAGTGATTATTTGGAATTTATCTATATAAAATAAGAGTTTTAGGGTTAGTATTATTACATCTCACACGACAGATAAAAGGAGATGTCGAAATATACATAGATCATGGACCGCATGTCAGATTCTCCGCATCTCAATCCATTGTCGCAAATGCCAGGGTTATGTGTACAGTATTTTCTTGTGCTCACCCGAGTACTGTACATTGGTGCTGTTTCTGTTAAATTTATTATTAAAGTTTCTTACCTTTGATGACGGTTGGATGTGTTCCGGCACGAGCACCAACACTGGAGAACATATTTCGTATAGATTAAAAATGAAATCAATGTTAGCTGTTACTGTAATACAAAATCATGGCTAGATGTTACAATGGTACAGAGTCACTATATTATTAGTAATAAGAGAATTCGGTGAATCTGCTATGAAATGAATGATGCTGTCAAATGAATGATGACATGATTTTATGGTTTTTTTGGGGTCGTTTCTTGAAGGAGATGTCGTCGATCTGATCTGGGTGTTAATTTTTTCTGTTGTTGAGAAAAAGAGAATTGAAGAGGAGCAAAGGAAGAGGAAAAAATAGGAAAAAGTTGTATGTACAACGATGCTGCTGGTTGACTTGAGTCGCGCATTTCCACCAGCTGATGTCAGTCAGTGCGTTCACAAATGGAGTAGGTACGGGTTTTTTTTGTTTTTTTGAGCAGGCAGGAAATCGTGTGAGTGTCATTGTCTCTCGATTTGAGATTTTTACATTTGGCTTTGTACCGAAAGATTAGGGGCTCATTGTTCAGACTAATAGATGCAAAATGGGCTTTTACAGAGAAATATGAAATGAATCTCAACTTGAACTTTCTGTTCATCTTGGGTTCACTGTACTTGAAGTCGCCTGTTGCAGAGGGTGAAACTGTTGCTTCTTCTTTGGCACTTCTTAGAGTAGGCTTAAAATGGTATGGAGAGGATGGAGTTTCTGCAATGAGATGAAGTGCTTGATAGCTTCTGGACTTAGAGAACTTCAGGCTTGGAATGATCTTGGGTGATTTTGATAATTTGCACTTTGTATTTGGACTCAGTGAAAAATGGGAAATGGGGATAGTATTTATAGGAAAATGAGGGGTCCGGAATGGGCTTATGGGCTTTTAATGGTTTTGAAAGTGGTTCAAAGAGTTGTTTTTCAACTTGGGTTAGTGGGCTTCAAAAGGTTTTTAGTGCTTTGACCAATTCAAAGGAAGAAATGGGCCAAATGGGTCAAGGAGGTCCCACACATGGGGTTGTGTGATCCATGTGCATGGGTTCCCTCAGTTTTCTGTGGTTTGAATTTTAATGGATTTTGGGGGAAATGTGGTCACTTGGAGAGTACGTTTAGGGTAGTGGGATGACATGGAGTTCTTAAATTAAGTTTGAGCCTTGTGTTTCGTTGAAAAAGGGAGATATTATATCATCCTTTCAATGTTCACCGGTTGTATAGAATCTCTTCTTTTCTTTTTTTCATTCCAAGAAGCAATGAAAAAAGTGAATTAGCAGGCATGAGATTTTATACACCTGACGAACGTTGATATGATGAAACAATATCTCCATGTTTCAATGAAACAAGGGATTCATATGCTCTCTTAAATTTGAGTTTTGGAGAGCCTTGTGAGATTGTAGACAGGATCATCAGATGGGATCGACGAGGGAATTTGATGGGTGGGAAAGGTAGTTATGGGTGGAGTGGAGAGAAAGTTTAGGCTAAGGCGGTGTCACATAAGATTCCATGTAGGTGGGTCGGCTTACGTGGCTGCCACATAGGTTGGGTTAGCTTAGGAGGGTGACATGCTGTCTGGATTTGCTTACGTGTAACTTTGTTCGCATATGTGTCGTGTTGATTGCTTAGGTGTCAAGCCACGTTTCGTTTCGTTGCTGAGTTGTCATGATATGTCAAATCGGGCTTGATGATGTGGAATACCATATCGGTATTTTTTATTGCACATGAAATGCAATTCGATTTTTTATAAAAAAATACTTTTAGCGGTAACTTTCTCTTTTATTTTTGTTAAGTTTTAGCGGTGTTTTTTAACTTTCACCGGCGGCTGGGGACCCCCGCTAAAATATATATTGATCATTTAATGTAACTACTTGGTTTAAGAAAAAGGCAATAAGGAGTGATGATGCTTGGTTTTGAAGTGTAGAGGGAGGTGGCTAAGAGTTTATTGGAGAGGGGAGGGATAGTTCTTTGACCATTCAGGGATTTTCTGTGACAATGGGGACAGAGGCATTTCTTATTTTTGGGACTCACAAGTATTCTCGATGAAAAATGATTTTTTTTTATCATGTTGAGATTTCTGTGCTCGTGGATGGATTTTCCGTGGGAATAGTTTTAGGGAACAACTAATTTGTGACTACCAAATGTGTTCTTATAATTTTCTTTCAATGTCCCAAGAAATGATTCCAAACAGGCCCTAAGTTGCCCTTAAGTTCGATGACCTACTTAGCAATTGGTTGTAAGAAGTATCTCTACTAGGCTAACCACCACCAAAGTAATATATATATATATATATATATATATATATATATGTATTCTACTATACCTTAATAACAAAAAAAGAAAAAGTAAAACAAAATATTTTGTCTTGTAGATTTTGTCCCTTAAAATTCTTACCATTAAGACTTATTGTTCTTCGAAAATTCATATATGCCACATATAATTGCCCAGTTTATTGTTTACTATAGTAAGTTAAATTCATCTCGTACAGCTAGCACATTCAATTCCTAATCATAATTGCCTCAAGCCTAGCCTAAAGCACACCGTACGTGGATAAAACCAAACTAAACCAACGGAAACCAAGCACAATCAACTTGAGCCCTAACCAACATTTATTACTTGAGTGCAATTTGGGTTAAAATTGTACTCATTTTAGGTATTGAAGTTTTTTGTTTACTTTTTGAAAGGTCATAAAATTAAAGCAATACTTTCGACAGCCAAACCGAAATTCAACAACAAGCCTCCCAAATTTTAACTAGCCCAACTAAAATTTCACTTAGTAGTTTGTGTTCGGCCATCTTGGTTCAGGTTAGTCTAAGGTGTATATTCCTTCATTGATCCATTAGCTTAGAATGTCTATAGTGTCCAAAATATGTTTTGAAGGAAGCTCCTATTTTATCAAGTGCTCATTTGTGGATGTTTTATAATCTATTAGTATTGATTCTTGATTTGCTTTATAACTTTTTAATTTAGTGCCCTATATAAATAAATAAACTCCACCCACAAACATGAAAGTTTATTGAAAAAATCTTTTTTGTAGTAATTTACAAGAGAAACAAGTTATTCTTAATTGAAATAGAAACATATTTTAAGAGAAAAAAAGACTATTGTTATGAGGAATCAACCCAATTGGGTAGAATGATATAAAAAAGTATTTAAATCTCTATCAAATGCAAACACAATCAAAGAAACAACAACCAACCCACTCATCTCATAAAACAAACATAGTCTTCAATTGCTCTAAAGACTATTGTTACGAGGAATCAACCCAATTGGGTAGAATGATAAAAAAAAGTATTTAAATCTCTATTAAATGCATACACAATCAAAGAAACAACAACTGTTGTGTGATTCGCAAGTGTACGAAGTTTTTAACAAGTAGTATAGATCTCTCGGATCGGATATCGAACCCACAAGGACTATTTTTGCTATCTATTGAATTTGTTCTACTTCAATGGTTGTTTGGAAAACCGAAATACCCAATGTTGATTAACCAAACAAATAATCTAATTGATTCTGATTAAACTGATAAACAAAAGACTGGATGGAGTGCTGAAAATTCCGAATTATCAAGAAGAGAATTTACTAGGGCTTTTGACTTCACCTAACCATTCTAATTCTGAATTTTGTTTTAGACAATCATGCAATAATCATTCTAGATGACAGTGAAATACCTATATTATTTTAACTCTCCTTGGCTTGGTAGAATTAAACTTATCTACATGCAATAACAAGTCATATCTCTACACACAAGTTAAAAGCATGCAAGCACATTAATATCTTTGTATTTCTTAGAGGTATGCACATTAACAATTTAATATGCACATGACTGTACAAGTTTGTGTTTCACATCTCTATCCTTCACACTCAATTGTGATATACATTACTAGCAGCAACATACATGAATCTTCTCTCGATCTCATCATGCACCATTAAGTCATTCAATTAGTGATCAGTTAATTGAAAGCATTAAGAACAATAATATATACCCAATCTGAATGATATCTCATGATCACATTCAAAAGAAATTCAGAATTATCATGGAAAAGCTACATCATAGCCTTAGTTACTGAAATTTAGTTCATTACTGAATCGAAACAAACAACATTCATTCTGGAATTCATAATGAACAATTAATAAATTAAGAATGAGAAAAGGAACTGGTTTGGGAAGGCTGAAGCTCGGCTGAACCACAACTTCTACAGTCCTATTCTTCTCTTCTGGATTCTTGGATGTTTCCTTAGCAAATCACGCCCCCCTTTTCTGGTTGGAAGATGGGTCGTTCCTCCCTATGTTTAAATAGTGAAAGATGGAAGATGATTGATGAATGATAGATGATCGGCACCCCCTTTTTCTGCTGCCCTTTTAGCCTCCATAAAATAGAGAGTGATTGTTGACTTTTTCAGCCCCAAAACCGTGTAACTTATTTATCTCCAATCCAGAATTTCTCTCTTCTTGTTACAGCAATAAAATGGTAGAAATTCAGGAGATCAAGACCCAAACTAAATTTACTAAGTATTCCCTTAAATCACGTAAGACTCTTTCCTTTTCTGAATTTTCTTGTGGACGAATTGCTCCACTCCAAATCCTAGTTGGTTTAGGATCTCCCTTTGGCTTGACCATTTGCTCTCCAATTCCTTATTGAATCAGGAATTTCTCTTCAAGCTTGGACCGAAATTCAGCTTAGTTATTCACATAAATTCCGCACCTAAATTATTCCAAAACAGTAAATACATCAAATTGCACAAAACACACTAAAAACCTAATAAACTAATAATAATTGACATGCAACTAACAATAATTCAAGGTGAAAGAATGAGAAAATATACATATAAATTCAGCAGATCAAATACCCCCACACTTAAAATGTTGCTAGTCCTCGAGCAAACCATAAGACAAAACACCAATAAACAAAATACAATCAAGTCGTTCAAAGTCATCACACTTCATGAACTACAATTTCAACCAATGCACAATTACTTAACTAGCATTCCCATTAAAATGGAACAACAAGGTATGCACATCCTCACTTTAGAAATAATTCAACTCTCACAATAAGACAAGGGTTAGTGTTTCACTCAACTCATTCCAATGATGGCACCCTACCATAAGCTTGAATATCTTCTCATTCTCCACCACTTAGAATCACAATTATGCACAAATCATAAGGACTTTTCCAAGGGTTGTAATGTATAGCTTAGATCAGGGTAGGAGAGATCTGGAAATAGTAGCTCAAAGCCATAGACTAGTGAGGAACAATCAATATATAAAATACTACACACTTCATCCCCCACGGCTGCCACAATTTTAATCATATATAACCTTTTTTTTTTTTTAAATGTTTTGCTTATCTGCACATTAGGAAGAGTATTAAATACAAGTTTTTCAACTCCTTTTCTTCCTTCATCTTTTTCTCCATTCTTTTCAAAAAAAAAAAAAAAATTTATAGTGTAAACACACCAACAACCACACCCCCACACTTATTCTTTTTCCTCTCTTTCTTTTCAAAATAATGCAATTGTTCCCCTAGCTCATGACTCAGGTCAAGGAATTTTTCTCAAGTTAAACAGCTCAAAATCATGAGTTTAAAAATAAAAGGAATAAGCTCAAAAAGAGTTAACAAAGGATAATTCTTAATAAAGGTTGTTTTTTTTTTTTTTTTTTTTTTTTTTTTTTTTTTTTTTTTCAACTAGGCTACAACAAAGAAGGCCTTAATCATTTTCATGCATGTAAGTGTCAATGTAATTTTGAAAAGAATCAACTCAAGTTCTAGAGAATTACAATCATGGAAGAGTATCTCACATACAAAGAAAAATGATAAGACTTAAAAGAATTGTCCATCTAATAGGCTCAATATCTCACCAACTAGGTTTCGTCATTCCATTTCCACGGGAAAATACTCAACCAAGCAAACACAAGCTAGCCAAAATATTCATTCAATCATGTATGACCTTTCCAAACTTAAATCACACCTTGTTAATTTTATTTTTTTTTTACTTTTTTTTGAAAAACACAAAATCAAAACAAGATTAAAACAACAAAAACAACGATTTTATTCCGAAATTCCACAATTTATGTCAAAAGAATGAAACCTATGTGCAGGAAACTAATCCTACCCCCACACTTAAAATGTACATTGTCCCCAATGTAAAAACGAGGCAAAAAATAGGGCAAAATTAACATCATCAAAAAGAAAGAATCAATCACCGATAGAAACACTTCCCTGAAGGCACAAGGTATTGGTTGGGCGTTCCTCCTCCAGCTTTTATTGTGCCTGAGCAAATCGAAAATCAAAACAACTTTATTCAGTAAATGAAAGCAAAAAGCAAAACATATAAACTAAACTGAAATTGAAAACGAGGGATTGCCTCCCACACAGTACGAAAAACTTTCATGGCTTTGGCTAGACTTCCTCCCTTCTTTCGCATTTCCAATCATCCAAATAAAGTGCTTCCTTGATAGGTGAAAATTCCTGGCCAAAATAGTGCTTTAAACGTTGGCCATTAACCACAAATGTACCATTGGAACCATTCAAAATTTCCACAGCTCCAGATGGGAAAACTGTCGTCACCATGTAAGGTCCACTCCATCGAGATTTTAATTTCCCTGGGAAAAGTCTTAACCTTGAATTGTACAGGAGAACTTTCTGTCCAACTTTAAACTCTTTCTGTAGAATATTTCTATCATGCCATCTCTTAGTTTGCTCCTTATAAATACAAGCATTCTCATAGGCCTGGGTTCGAAACTCATCCAATTCATTCAATTGCAACAATCTCTTCTCACCAGCCGCATGGATGTCAAAATTCAGTGTTCTAATTGCCCAATAAGCCCTATGTTCCAATTCTACAGGTAGGTGACAAGCCTTTCCATAAACTAAACGATACGGGGACATGCCTATAGGAGTCTTGAAAGCTGTCCTATATGCCCACAATGCATCATCTAATTTCCTTGACCAATCTTTCCTTGAAGTAGACACTGTTTTTTCCAAAATTCGTTTCAGCTCCCTATTAGAAATTTCCACTTGCCCACTGGTTTGAGGGTGGTAAGGAGTTGCAACCTTGTGAGTAACACCATACTTGCTCAACAGCACCTCGAATTGGCGATTGCAAAAATGCTTCCCTCCATCACTAATAATTGCCCTTGGCGTTCCAAATCGAGTAAAAACTGTTTTCTCAAAAAATTAAGAACCACTTTAGCATCATTAGGAGGGAAGGCAGCAGCCTCCACCCATTTAGAAACATAATCCACAGCTACTAAAATGTAATGATTTGAGAAAGATGGAGGGAATGGCCCCATAAAATCGATGCCCCATACATCAAATAATTCAATCACCATTATATTATTCAAAGGCATTTCATTTTATTTTATTTTTTTTTTTGAAATATTACCACTTCTTTGACAATTATCACAAGCTGAAACAAACAAATATGCATCTTTGAAAATATTTGGCCAATAAAAACCTGACTGAAATACTTTGGCTGCAGTTTTGGATGCTCCATGATGTCCACCCGCCTCTAATGAATGGCAATGCTTAAGGATTGATTCGATTTCTTCTTCAAGGACACATCTCCTTATCATTTGGTCATTGCAACATCTATAGAGGTACGGATCTTCCCAAAAATAGTGTTTCACATTCGAGAGGAACTTCTTCCGTTGTTGATAGGAGAATTCTGGATATATCACCTTACTCACCAAATAATTTACGTAATCTGCATACCAAGGAACACTGATTAGACTCAAAGCAAGAATATGTTCATCAGGGAATACCTCTTTAATTGGTGACATTTCAGTGTCTTTCTTGACATCCTGTTCCAATCGTGACAAATGGTCAGCTACCAGATTTTTAGTTCCCTTCTTGTCTTTAATCTCCAAATCAAATTCTTGTAGGAGCAAAATCCACCTGAGTAACCTCGGCTTTGCATCTTGTTTAGCTAGCAAATACTTAAGAGCAGAATGGTCAGTGTAGACAATTACTTTTGAACCAATCAAATAAGACCTAAATTTGTCAAAAGCAAAAACTACAGCTAACAATTCTTTTTTCTGTTGTAGCATAATTCAATTGAGCTTCATTCAAAGTACGGCTAGCATAGTAAATAACATGAAGAACCTTATTTTTCCTCTGACCTAAGACAACCCCTATAGCAAAGTCGCTTGCGTCACACATCAATTCGAATGGAAGTGTCCAATCCGGTGCACATATGATGGGGTCGAACATAGCTTCTTCTTCAACAATTTGAAGGCCTGCAAACAATCATTAGAAAAAATTAAATGGAATATCCTTTTCTAAAAGAGCACATAAGGGTTTCGAAATTTTTGAAAAATCATGAATAAAACATCTATAAAACCGGGCATGCCCTAAGAAACTCCTCACTCCCTTCACTGATGTAGGTGGCGGCAATTTCTGAATAACTTCCACCTTGGCTCGGTCAACTTCAATTCCTTGGTAAGAAACTTTATGTTCGAGAACTATGCCCTCCTGTACCATAAAATGACACTTTTCCCAATTGAGGACAAGATTAGTGTCTTCACATCGTTGCAAAACCAAAGATAAGTTATTCAGACAATGATCAAAAGATGAGCCAAAAACAGAAAAATCATCCATAAAAATTTCAATGCACTTCTCTACCAGATCGGAAAATATGGCCATCATGCATCTCTGGAATGTGGCTGGCACATTACACAAACCAAAGGGCATCCTTCGGCATGCAAATGTACCATATGAACATGTAAAAGTTGTCTTTTCTTGGTCCTCCGGGGCAATCACTATTTGATTGTAACCTGAATATCCATATAAGAAACAATAAAACATGTGACCAGCCAACCTTTCTAACAATTGGTCAATAAAAGGGAGAGGAAAGTGATCCTTTCTTGTGGCTTCATTTAGCTTTCTATAATCTATACACACCCTCCAACCCGTAACTGTCCTAGTGAGTATAAGCTCATTATTCGCATTTGAAACTACAGTCATTCCCCCCTTTTTAGGGACTACTTGGACTGGACTGACCCAAGGACTATCAGAAATAGGATAAATGATCCCTGCATCCAACAATTTAATTATTTCTTTTTTTACTACCTCTTGCAATGTTGGATTGAGTCTTCTTTGTGGCTGTACCTTTGGTTGAAAATTGTCCTCCATTAGAATTTTATGCATGCAAAATGAAGGGCTTATACCTTTGATGTCTGCAATTGTCCAGCCTAAGGCTTGCTTATGAGCTCTCAAAACCTGTAAAAGCTTTTCTTCTTCCAAGCCTGTCAAAGATGAAGAAATTATTACAGGTAATGAAGAATCATATAAATAAGCATATTTAAGATGCGAAGGAAGAGGTTTGAGTTCTAAAGAAGGAGCCTCAATAATAGAGGGTTTTTGTGGATTTCTGTTGTCACTTAAATCTGCCTTTCTCGAAACTCCCTTAGAAATAATTGGTGGAGATGCTTCCAACGCATGTGCACCACTGCTCAAGACTGAACTTTTAGAATTTGTTGTACCCGAATGAACAATGCATGCTTCAATTGGGTCCTCTGGAATACTCTCTTCAACTGCATTTGCCACAAGCTCTTCAATCACCTCAATGTTGAAGCGTGTACCGGCTATTTCTGGATGTCTCACTGCCTCAAACACATTAAACGTAATTTCCTCATCTTGCACCCGAAGGATTAGCTTCCCTTGTTGCACATCTATGAGTGTTCTACCCGTAGCAAGAAAAGGGCGACCAAGAATGAGTGGAATCTCCTTATCTTCCTCCATGTCTAACACTACAAAATCTGCAGGGAAAATAAACTTGTCAACTTTCACTAAAACATCTTCAATCATTCCCCTTGGTCTCTTAATGGATCTATCTGCAAGCTGGAGTGAAACAGTAGTTGGCTTCACCTTTCCTAAACCTAATTGCTAGAGTGAAACAGTAGTTGGCTTCAGTTGGGCATCTGCTCCAAAGCATCTGCAAAAGGAATATTCACATGTAATTTCTTAAATATATCAAGAAACTTTGCAAATTGCTTGTCCAATTTATTTTTCCTAAGTCTTTGAGGATATGGAATAGGAGGAACATAAGGGGCTGGGTTATCTGGAAATGTGATTCTGCACGGGACAAAGTCATCTTCCTCCTCCTTCTTTTCTTCACTTGGTTGGTTTGATACTTTTACTTTTCGGTCATGAGGGGATTGTTCTTTTTCGGGTTTGGCCCTAAGGTTAGGATTCAGCTCCTTTCCACTCCTAAGTGTAATGGCTCGCACCTGTTCCCTTGGATTATTCTCTGTTGTGCTAGGCAGTGAACCTTGAGCTCTCTCGGTCATCATGTTAGCTAACTGACCCATTGTCCTTTCAATATTCCTAATGGCAATTCCTTGGCTCTTTAGCTCATTCTCTTGACATTTAAGTGCATTGTCATGGTCTTGCAACTTCGAATCAACCTTAGAAATAAATTGAGCCATCATCTTCTCTAGACCCGATTTTTCTTCTTGTTGTGGTTGTTGAAATCTTGGTGGCTGCCTTGCTGAATTCTGTGCATTATTCCATGAAAAATTCGGATGATTCCTCCATCCCGGGTTGTAAGTGTTGGAATATGGATTATTCTGCCTTGAGTAGTTTGAAACATAGTGCACTTGCTCTTGGCTGTTAAACGGATTTCCTACTTGACAATCCACTCCCATATGATTTCCTGCACAAAATTCACAAACCATATTAGTAGATTGGACAGCATGCACCTTCATGGATTGTATTTGTTTAGACAAATTAGCAACTTGAGCTGTTAAAGCAGAAATTGAATCTAATTCATGAACTCCCTGGATCTTTTTTTGTTGCACATGATCCGATGGCCATTGATAATTGTTGGTTGCCATTTCTTCTACCAACTCATAAGCTTCTTCGGGTGATTTTTTCATCAATGTACCCCCTGTTGCCGCATCAATGCTTGTGCGTGTGGCTGATTGCAAACCATTGTAAAAGGTTTGTACCTGAATCCAAAGTGGTAAACCATGATGTGGGCATTTTCTCAACAACTCTTTGTACCTTTCCCATGCTTCATAAAGTGACTCCATCTCATTTTGAGCAAATGTGGTGATGTCATTGCGCATCTTTACTGTTTTTGTGGGAGGAAAGAATTTCGCAAGAAACTTCTTAGCTAACTCATCCCATGTGGTTATTGTGGATTGTGGAAGAGAATTCAGCCATGCCTTTGCTTTGTCACGGAGGGAAAATGGCAAAAGTCTTAGCCTAACGGCATCATCCGTGACTCCATTGTATTTGAATGTGTCACACAACTCCAAGAAATTCGAGATGTGTGCATTTGGATCGTCATCTGGCAACCCACTGAATTGCACGGTTGAAGCCACCATCTGAATTATGGCTGGCTTGATCTCGAAATTGTTGGCTTGTATGACTGGCCTTCTTATGCTAGAAGTAGCACCTGTGACCAAAGGAACCGCATAGTCACCCAAGGACCTATTGGCTTGTTCCTTCATTTCTGTAATTTCAAACTCAGATTGTTGTTTCTTCTCTTTTTTTAGCCTACGAAGAGTACGTTCTATCTCTGGATCTAAAGGCACCAAGTTCAGATTTTGATTTCGTCGCATACACTACAAAAGAGCAACCTGAAAAAGAGTTAAAACAGTATATATGCAACCGAAACAAAATTTCAGAACTTGATTAATATAGTACAGGTCTCAAGAACTGAAATTACTGAATTTAGACAAAAAAATGCAAACTGAAATTAAGGAACACAAATTAAATCCAAATTAACCTAGAACTAGTTGGTATCAAAAGTAACAAAATACAGTCCCCGGCAACGGCGCCAAAAACTTGTTGTGTAATTCGCAAGTGTACGAAGTTTTTAACAAGTAGTATAGATCTCTCGGATCGGATATCGAACCCACAAGGACTATTTTTGCTATCCATTGAATTTGTTCTACTTCAATGGTTATTTGGAAAACCGAAATACTTAATGTTGATTAACCAAACAAATAATCTAATTGATTCTGATTAAACTAATAAACAAAAGACTAGATGGAGTTCTGAAAATTCCGAATTATCAAGAAGAGAATTTACTAGGGCTTTTGACTTCACCTAACCATTCTAATTCTGAATTTTGTTTTAGACAATCATGCAATAATCATTCCAGATGACAGTGAAATACCTATATTATTTTAACTATCCTTGGCCTGGCAGAATTAAACTTACCTACATGCAATAACAAGTCATATCTCTACACACAAGTTAAAAGCATGCGAACACATTAATATCTTTGTATTTCTTAGAGGTATGCACATTAACAATTTAATATGCACATGACTGCACAAGTTTGTGTTTCACATCTCTGTCCTTCACACTTAATTGTGATATACATTACTAGCAGCAACATACATGAATCTTCTCTCGATCTCATCATGCACCATTAAGTCATTCAATTAGTGATCAGTTAATTGAAAGTATTAAGAACAATAATGTATACCCAATCTGAATGATATCTCATGATCACATTCAAAAGAAATTCAGAATTATCATGGAAAAGCTACATCATAGCCCTAGTTACTGAAATTTAGTTCATTACTGAATCGAAACAAACAACATTCATTCTGGAATTCATAATGAACAATTAATAAATTAAGAATGAGAAAAAGAACTGGTTTGGGAAGGCTGAAGCTCAGCTGAACCACAACTTCTGCAGTCCTATTCTTCTCTTCTGGATTCTTGGTTGTTTCCTTAGTAAATCACGCCCCCCTTTTCTGGTTGGAAGATGGGTCGTTCCTCCCTGTGTTAAAATAGTGAAAGATGGAAGATGATTGATGAATGATAGATGATCGGCACCCTCCTTTTCTGCTGCCCTTTTAGCCTCCATAAAATAGAGAGTGATTGTTGACCTTTTCAGCCCCAAAACCGTGTAACTTATTTATCTCCAATCCAGAATTTCTCTCTTCTTGTTACAGCAATAAAAGGGTAGAAATTCAGGAGATCAAGACCCAAACTGAATTTACTAAGTATTCCCTTAAATCACGTAAGACTCTTTCCTTTTCTGAATTTTCTTATGGCCGAATTGCTCCACTCCGAATCCTAGTTGGTTTAGGATCTCCCTTTGGCTTGACCATTTGCTCTCCAATTCCTTATTGAATCAGGAATTTGTCTTCAAGCTTGGACCGAAATTCAGCTTAGTTATTCACATAAGTTCCACACCTAAATTATTCCAAAACAGTAAATACATCAAATTGCACAAAACACACTAAAAACCTAATAAACTAATAATAATTGACATGCAACTAACAATAATTCAAGGTGAAAGAATGAGAAAATATACATATAAATTCAGCACATCAACAACCAACCCAATCATCTCATAAAACAAACATAATCTTCAATTGCTCTAAAAAATAGATTTATAAAAAAGGAATAGATGAACAAAGCTACCTCTTGTGTACCGAAGAGAGTCAAAGAGAGATGGCCGAACGGAGAGACTTTGGGGTTTTCTGGTAGAGAGAAAAGGAGTGTCGGAGAGAAATGACCAGACAGAGAGTAGGAGTCGACGACAAATCTCCTACGATTTAGGCGTTTCCATTGCAAAGAGAGAAATAGATATACAAAGACATGGTTGGACGAATGGAGAAATAGTGTTATGCTACTTTTGCCACTCCCAAAATATACAAAGAGATGGTTGGATGAATGGAGAAATAGTGTTAATGCTATTGTTGCCATTCCCAGAAAGGAGGCCTGATCAACAACCAAAATCCATGTTGGAGGGGACAATGAGATAGGGCTGGAAGACAAGGTCGGTTCTGGGTATGGAGACGTTTGTTGATATATGAATGATGTTTAAATGAAATGATGAGGAGTTCTCGATATTGAAACGGGGCAACCCAGGTCATTATGGGGGGTGGGGTGGTGCTGAATTGGGCCTCCAACTGGTGCGTGGCTCATGTGGCCTAGGGCCCTTTAAGGGAGCCCAAAATTATACCAAGGACGGACGCACCCACTACCTATGACGTGGGTACGTCCCTGCATGTAATTGGCGGATTTAAATATTTAAATTCATGACGAAATACAATATTTATAATTGAAGATAGATCCTATATCTCAATAAAAGGGAATTGAAACGTTCAAAGATTTGCCTTTTGGTTTAACAACTAAGGAATGGCTCCAGAATCATCACTCTCCACAAAAGGCCTCCATTTAAATTTCTTAACTAGCATTGAAGAGCTTCCGAAATAGCTAATACATCCACATTATTAGAATTACGAACACCCATGTACTTAGAAAACATAAAAGGAACCCCACTCTTGCTATTACGAAGCACACCTTCAATTCCTACTAATTCCGACTTATCTTGTGTAGTTCCATCGATATTAAATTTCAACGCTCCACGGGAGAACAAAAAAATGAATCTCCATGTCCACACTCCATGCAAGCTTCTCAATTAAAGATAATATCATCACGATAAAACTTAGAGAACTCCTTCATAATTAAAGCCCATTTAATCATCCTCAAGCTAATTGAATTAATCAAATTTATCATAAATAAAATATAGACCCTATAAAAATTCTATCATTCATTTTCTTCTAAATAGATCAAATAAAATAGCAAAAGACAGCAACCTCCAAAGAAGAAGCCCAAAGCGTGCACACATAAAATGCCAAGAGAGGTCTGTCTCTCTGTTGAGGGGAGACAACAGCATGAGCATGGATGCATGACTCATGCAAATGAAGCTATACCAACTCACTAAAAATACTATATCTCTGCATCAGAAAAACAAAGGGATAAGATATCATACTTGCTGACATGGCAGCATCACAGCCTTACAAAAATTCTTAAAAATATATTAAAAAAAAAACAAGAGAAAAAAGCATGAAAAATCTCTTTCTTCTAGAACCCTCCCTAAACCCTTCCCAGACTCCTCTATTTTAACGTCTCCATTCACAACCATTTGCTTCATCTTCAATAGGAAAGGAGCATTCTAGGGTTAGGGTTTCTACTTTCTGTTCCCTTCCAAGCTACTAGGGTTTGTCAGAGATGGCGCCGGTTCTGAGCCGAAGCTTAGAAACTGCTTCAATGGCATCTCTTCATTTCCCTTCTTCTTCTTCTTCTGCCTTTTCTTCTTCCTTTTCATTCTCAAAGACCAAATCACTGAAATTCAGAACTTCATTTCTTCCCCAAACCCCAAGCAATAGATTCTCTTCTGCTGTTTTGAGATGGGGAATTGATAAGAGAGCGAATCGGACTGCAACTGTTCGGTGCGAGGCGGCCGTTGCGGAGAAAGAAGCACCGGAAACTCCTGGGGAGAAATTTGAGTACCAGGCGGAAGTGGGTTTTTCTTCTACTCTTTGTTTTCTTCTTCCTCTTTAGCTCTTATGGATAAAGTTTGGATCTTTGTGTTGGTTTCATTGTTTTTGTTGTGCATTTAGTTTCTGTTCTTTGGGATTAAGTTTGGATCGTCGTGGCTTTTCTTGAGCTGGGTTTCGTTAGCTTTGATGCTTTGTTGGGTTCATGTTCCTATAGATGGATTTCTTTGAGGTTTTCTTTTCTTATTTTGAGTGAAGTTGTGATGCTTTAATCTTTCTATGTTTTTTCTTTCCTTTTTTTATGGAGTGGGTTTTATGGTGATTGCTTGTTTGGGTGACTTGATGATTTCGTATACGTTTTACAAAAGATGGGTTGCTTTCACTATTTGCATTTGCTGAAATCAGAAGGAACTCATCAAGCTAGTGTCTTTTTTTCTTTTTGTTTGTTTGCAATCAGTTTAATCTGCATTCTTTTCCTTTCATTTCATGTTTGGCAAACACAACGGAATCCTATCATCTACACTGTATGCCATCCCATGGTTCAACATTTTTTTTGCAAATTTCTCACAATCCATGATAAATCAAGACCTAAGATTTTACTCCTGGATGTTTTGACTTTCTAGATATGATGAACGGTTTGGATCGTGCAAATAGAGCCCACATGAATTTTTTTTTTTTCAGTTTTTAGGTTTGAACTTTTTTTCTCAAATATGTCAAAATCTATGATGAATCTCCGGGTGAAGTTTAACTCTTGTCCTTTTTGGCCTTTCTGAGATGATGAGTAGCTCCGATTATTATTTAGGGCCCCACAGGAAATGAAAAAAAAAGAGAAAAAGACTGCAAAAAATCCCTTTTTGCACCATGGTTTATGAATGGTCTGCACTTTTTTCTCAATTTTCTCATCATCTATGATGAATCAAGTTGCCAGATTTTGAACCCTAGCTGTTTTTGACCTTTTGATGAGGAGGAACGGTTCGGTTTGAATCACCAATTGATATTTGACCCCTAGCCGTTTTTCGCATTTTGAAGATGATGAATGGTTCGGATCATGAGTTATGGGCCCGCATAAAAAAAAAAAAAAACCACTGCCTAAAACCTCTTCTAAAGTGTGTTGCTCTACGTAAATCCTTAATTGTGTGGATTTTTGATTTCCAATGGGGGAGGGGTCCAACTGCTGAAATCAGCAAATTTGGGGATTTCAGACTTCTTTGGTGTCCCTTTTCCTTGATGAGGTCTGCACCAAATGTAGGTTTTCCTCGAGGAATCCTTTCCGTGGATGGTTTCCAAACGGGCCTTGAGGAAATGTGGGAGAAGCATATAGAACATGGTTTTAACACTCAGTAGTAACTAAACCTATCTCCCAATGTTTGTGTTTTAGTCCAAAATTTAAAATGTATTAACCTCATTCTTACTACCTTTACATATAAATTTTGCTACTCTATTTACATCTTAAGCACCCTAAAAGCAATTGAAGAAAATGCAGATTGCAAGCTTTTGTTTTCTGATTATTTTCAGTTTTTTTCTTTGTTGCTTTTGTTTTAGCAGAATAAGAGCCAAAACAAACAGATATATCATTGTAATACCAATATATATGCCAATATGTAAAGGTTTCGGCTTGGGTGGATAGTGTCTGGTATCCTTGAAATCATCATACAAATATGTAAGGATTGAAAAAAAGTTGTTAATTATTTTATAAGGTTTAATTAACCACTTTGAGGTTTAGCTTGTTGGCTGCAGATCTATGGCAATTTGGAGTCATTTAATTAGCCCCTTTGAGGTTTAGTGAAACATATTACCATACTTGTTTTGAAGCACCATTTTCATGTGTAAATGATAACGGTTTGGATTACATATGTAATACTTTCATATATCTCAAAACCTATGAAGATTTAAGATGTGAAACTAAATGTTTCTGAGTTTAATGGGTCAATAAAAAATCTAAATTGTTTGGATTAAAAAATTGGGGCCCACAAGAACAACAAAATATAGAAGGCAATTATGAATACCATGACTTCTCCCGGGTGGAACTTGTACCTGTGCCTTGTTGCGGAGGGTGGTATGAAACATTTTAATATGAAAATGTTCCAATTTTCACTACATTTTTACACCTCCATTTAGGCATGGATGCATAAATGGAGTGCAAACAAAATGTGTCTCCTTATAGGTGTGAACCTTAGTTACCTAAATTCGCTTTAAAGGGTCACAAGCTTTGAATCAATTTGTTCGACTAACTCGCAGTTCAGATTTGCGTGTTTGGCCGCTGAAGGTTTTAGTGTTTGTTGCAGTTTGTAAGGTTTAGTTTTTCTTTCCAGGAGCTCTTACGTCTCCCTTCTATCGAGGAAGATAATGGAAATAAGAATATTATATTCTCTTTTTCTCTCTCTTTCTTGAGTCAATTCGTATTAGATAAGACAAGACTCTTCTCTCTCTTCATTGAGTAAGATAATAAAAATATAATATTTTTAACTTTTCTCCCTCTCTCTCTTTTAAGTCATATCACCACGGTGTGACGCCTGGGCATTCCCCGTTTGAGGTTTAATATCCATTGGACAATTTAGATAGAAGCAATAGTTTTTTTTTTTTTTTTTTTTTTTTTTTTTTTTTTTTTTTAAATGTTCCCCTCATCTAGAAATATTAAATATTCCTCTTTTCTTTTATCGAAAATGTTTTTTTCTTTGAGCGAAGATTTCTCTCTCTTTATAAGACCATGAATGGTAAGTCTTCAATGAGATCGAAAAGTAGGAATTAAGAGGATCACCTATGGGCCCAGTCATTAATAGAATTAATAGGGCTCATTTTGTAATCTATACCACTAATTGCCCTTCAAATAACTCTAGGTAGATTTTAACTTTATGGAAATTATACCCACTATGTAAATGATCACATATATAAACAAAAGTTACAAAATAAAAAATATTAAATCACATGATCTATAATTGATGCATAATTGGATTGGAGTGAAATTCGGACCCATCTTTAATACAAGGGGGTGGGGCAGTGATTTTTAGTAGTTTGGATTTCAAATGGGAGTATGCTCATGAATTTTGAAGCGATAGATGGCCAATCTTGAAAGTATTTTAGGCTGTGACAAAATCTCACTTAACAAAAGAGCAGAAATAACCAATGTAGCCCACTAGAAAATGCTAATTCATTTTTAACTCAAAAAATGCCTACCCTAGTGGGGCCCACTGAATTCTTGACAACTAGGAGGAGGGTGGATAAGGAGTAAGCCCCATACCATTATGATCAAATGATCATTACCATCAATGTAAGGTTCTCAAATTTAATTGCTTTGTATTGTGCAAATATATTGCTATATAATTCAACAGTAACAGTAGGATCATTGCTAACTTAGGAATTGTACCAATAATGGGTATAAAAGTGCATAAGAGGACTAGATTGATCCTCAGTCGTCCACTCATAAAAGTCATCCATTATATAACAAATCTAAAAGGACTAATTAATGTATGATGCACATAGTTATGTGTCTCTAATCAATCAGGCGGGTCATTCTGCAGTAATCAGTACAAATGACGTATTCGAATCAGTTCATCGAATTCATCAAACTCAAAATACAAATCGAGTGAACCAAACAACTAACTGAATGTACCTACCCTAGCAAAATTTTGAATTTGAATAGGCTTCAAATTGCAAACTGCAAACTTGAATTCAAACTGATAACTGTGAACCAGGTTGCTATGGTAAAAACAAGCAGCATAGAAAATTTTGGTGTTTTATGTTTGAAGAGGTTTTATGTGTTGGCTATAACATTCTCTTATCTTTTCTGGTCTTTTAGTTCGTATCTCTTTATGTAAATCTAGTTGCGACCCTTTGCTCTCTTACCGTTATTCAAATCAACTGGGTTGTTTCTCATGCCTTCTGAATATTTCAGGTTAGCCGCCTATTGGATTTGATTGTTCACAGCCTTTACAGCCACAAGGAAGTATTTCTGCGAGAGCTTGTGAGGTTTGCATCATAATACCTGTTCCTGGGATTTTGTCATTTGGATCGTAAATAATTTTCCTTCATAGTTGGCAGTTTCCATTTATTGCTTGTACTCAATGGAACCTCTGGCCCACCTGATTGTATTTGTGATTCTTGAAGTAAATGTTTAGATTTTTCTTAGCAGAGTCTTCATTGTCTGCAGTGTGTGTGCTTGAGTTGCAATGATTTGCTGGAACATTATATTTTGGGACTAAGCCAAATGGTATCTGTTCTCAGTTCAATTATACCGTGTTATTCTGCAATTTTCTTCTTCCTATGACCTTAATGTGGAAATATGTTATTTGATTGAAGAAACAGGATATCACAGTTTTCCAGTTGGCTAAAAGTTTGGCCGCTTTAACCTTTCACTAATAAAGATATCATTCTGCTGTTTCCAAATTTGGGATTTAATTTATTTCTCTGTTTGTAATTCATGGCCTCTCTCTAAATCTGATTTGCCATGGTTTATTTCCCATCAACGTGTTTAGTTCATGGCCAATCTGCTACAATTTTCATTCTGGAGATCACAATAAATTTTATTAATAAAAGCTTTCTCACATGGTTTTTGATATTAACTTGTCATGACTCATGACACAGGCAGATTTTCCATTTTATGAATTACTACTCATCGTGAATAGCTTTGATTTCATGTCTGTAGCAGAAGATGCGTTTTAGCAAATTCAGCATTATTTTGTATTGAATTTCACTGTGTGCAAAAAGGTTTGGTTCAGCAAAGTCACTATTGATGGGTTGTTCTCTTTCATGATCCTGGGCAATTGGGTTCTGTTGGTCAAAATTGAATATTTATTATTGTACGCATCTTGGGCAATTTTCTGCTGTTGACTGGATCTTTTTATGTTTTAAAAAAATTATTCTAGGCAAGATCACTCAAGAAATGTACTTATTCTTATAAAATGGCTGTTTTGACTAGACTATGCCACAGTGTCTATTTTCCAGTAGATGTTGCACTGACAACAACTTTTTGCTTTCAGTAATGCGAGTGATGCACTGGACAAGTTAAGGTTCTTAAGTGTGACTGAACCTTCGCTTCTTGGGGATGCTGGTGAATTGGAGATACGCATCAGGCCTGATCCAGACAATGGGACCATCACCATAACGTATACTAAATTTATCTGTATTTTAATTTCTTTTTTCAAGACTTGTGATTTACAACATTCCTTCCTTTGTATAGAGATACCGGTATTGGGATGACAAAAGAAGACCTTGTTGATTGCCTTGGAACCATTGCCCAGAGTGGAACCTCAAAATTCTTAAAGGCACTTAAGGTGATTTTCACAATTATGTTTATTTTTCCTCCACTTATGTGTGCAAATTTTTTTTTTTTTTTTTTTTTTTTTTTTTGTGTGTGTGTGTGTGTGTGTGTTTGTGAGGGGGGGTTGGTTAATCATCTTATTTCATATACGTTCTTTAAAAATTATTTGATTTATATCATTTGATGTAGGAAAATAAGGATACTGGTGCAGACAATGGGTTGATCGGTCAGTTTGGTGTTGGGTTCTACTCAGCTTTCCTTGTTGCGGAGAAGGTAGTCAGCCTTTGCTTTTATTTTATGGTGATATTGATCTTTATCTTTAGAATTTCTGGGCTCATCTTTTTCTCTTCTGAGATTTTCATAGTAGTTTCTAGTAACTGGGTGAAAGCCACACAAATGTGAAGCATTGTTGTCTAGCACTAGGAAGAATGTTTGAGCTGATAGAATTTTTGACTAATTGTTGCATTTTGAGCTCTGTCTATATGTGTAGTTATATAATATTTGTGTGGGTCCCAGGTGGTTGTATCTACTAAAAGCCCAAGGTCTGATAAGCAGTATGTTTGGGAAGCAGTAGCTGATAGCAGCTCCTATGTGATTAGGGAAGAGACTGATCCTGACAAACTGCTGCGCCGTGGGACACAAATTACTCTCTATCTACGGGTAAGATGATCTCAATTCCTTCCATTGGCAAATGTTTGTAAGATTCATTAAAACTTTGCATTATTTATTCTGCTCTTGCAGACGGACGATAAGTATGAATTTGCAGAGCCTGCAAGAATTCAAGGATTGGTTAAGAATTATTCTCAGTTTGTATCCTTCCCTATTTACACATGGCAGGAAAAATCAAGGACAGTTGAGGTGAGGATCTTCATGGTTTTTACTGTTTGCCAAATTACTTTCTGCAATGCTTTGTTGTAATCCTTCTCTAAGTCAATAAAGAGCATATGTATGTTTTTCCTCCTCTCTTAAGTTTTCCGTAAGTTGTCTTAAAAGAAACTTTCTGTAGTAAATCTACCTGGCATAAAATTAAGGTTGCTCTCTCTCCAAAATATCTTTGTTGCAAGTGTTACTGTTACTCTTTCTCAAAGCCTCATCCTATGACTCAAAAGTCCAATAGCTTGTAATTTGCATACTATTGAATTCTTCTATTAATGGTTGTTATTTATTTTGTCCATGGACATAAATATAGGCTCAAATACAACCCAAGTACTCGCATATAGGGTAATAACTTAAATTCTTCCATTGACACCTTTTTTTAAAGTCAGGATCAGGCTCTACTCGATTCTGAGTCGGGTTGAAATCTTCTCTTCCTCTTCATGGCAGATATTGAATTTGAATCCAAGGATGAATCCTGGGCCTCAAACAAAAAGTATTTGGACATGGACAGACCACACCCTCAACACTATCAGAAAGTGTATTGACCAATTCAATAAAATATAAATTTTAAGACAAAAAAAAATCCTAAAGAAATCAAAATCTTCAAAATGGTAGAAAATGTTTGATTTTTATTTTATTTTATTTTGAATTATCTGGAGGACCATAGGTATATATTGGACCCTTTTTGTTATGTAGATCTGCTATATATGAAAACCTGACTTTATAGGACTGAGCTTTTGAATCTATCGAGGTTCGATTATATTATATACTCTATTGACTGACATTTATACAAATAAGTTCAAAGCATGTAATTTATATGTTAATAAGCTTTTGGTTCTATAATATGAAGGTTGTGGACTGTAGTCGCACCCAGACATATCCATTTTATCTACTCTCCTTGTTGAAAGTGAAAGCCCATAAAAAAAGGAGACAAAACTATGCTGCCTGAATTTATGTTGAAAGTGAATTATAATTACACTGTATTATATAATGAACTGAAATATAGTAGGATAAATTGAACATATAACAAGTATTTGTGCAGTATCTAAGCCAGTATTAGTATTGTACCTGACAATTGGAGTAAGTAAATAACAAGACCGCTAGCTGAAAACTAGGCAGATCGCGTTATTAAAGATCAAACTCACATAGATTTGAGGAGTCCATATGCTATATTTAGGTCCAACAAGTTCAAAAGATAACTGCTTTTGAAGAAAAAAAAAAAAAAGCCTGCAAAACCTTTTGTAGAAAGGCGAAGTCGACGCTGACTGTATCGGCAAATTATTGGTCACATCAGCCGATATGGGCACTATGAACTTGTTGGCTGCTCATGGCTGATACCTGATATATATATATATATATATATTTTGAACTTTTGATCTGCATGGTCTAAATTGAACCTCACTCCATTATATCCTAAGATGATAAAATTGTATGGCAAATATTTCATGAGAGTGACAGTATCACTGAAACTGGGCCTCAGCTGCATAATTTTTGTGGGAAATTAAAACAAATGCTTTCTGCTCTATCATAGTTTTATTTTATAGGATCTCTAGCTTAATATCTGCATCTATATGTTGCCTTTTTCAATCAGTTCCTAATATGAATTTTTGGATAGGTGGAAGAAGAAGAAGAACCACCAAAAGAGGGTGAAGAAGCAAAACCGGAGGTTATGAACCACATATTTCTGAATGTTTTGCTCTCTGTAATTACATAGCATCTGTAAACTGAAGTTTTATTCCTTGGTTGTAGGGTGCAAAGAAAAAGAAGACCGTGACAGAGAAATATTGGGACTGGGAATTAGCAAATGAAACAAAGCCTATTTGGGTATGTTTAATTTTCAAATCATTTCATGTTGATTATAAGAAGTAATGACCACCATTGCACATCAGTTGTCCCAAATTTACTTTCAGTGCACAATATACTTATTTCGTGGTAATGTGATTTTCTATTTATGATTTTGTTGGCCATTGATCTGTACCAAATTTCATATGCAGATGCGAAATCCGAAGGAAGTTGAGAAGGACGAATATCATGAATTTTATAAGAAGACATTCAATGAGTTCTTGGACCCTCTTGCATACACCCATTTCACTACAGAGGTATGTGTTGAAAGTGTCATTTCAAAACTACTTTACTCAAAACTTGCACTGAGTTGACTCTACTAGATTCCATTTCTACTTCATGTACAAATTTGACAATTTCCTTTGTATTTTTCCTACTTAGTTTTTATATGTTATCCATCTATTCTTAGAAAGAGGTTTTAGAAAGGAAACAGTATTATTTTCTTATCAACTTTCATGCTTCATGTCCTTGGAGTGTCTTTAAAATATATTAAATTGCATCAAAATTTACCTTTTTCTCACAACATTCCATATTAATTTTTTTGTACCTATATTCGACTCCATGTACAAACTTGACAATTTCCTTTCATGTACATTTGTAAAATGCATGATTTTGCCAACTTGGTTTTTATATATTCTCCGTCTATTCTTAGAAACAGGTTTTAGAAAGGAAACAGTATTTTTTTTCTTATTAACTTGCATGATTCATGTCCTTGGAATGTCTATAAAATATATTAAATTGCATCAAAATTTACTTTTTTCTCACAACATTCCATTTTAATTTTTTTGTACCTATATTTTTATTGATTTGATATACTTTTTTTTGGTAAAATGTAAAGTTCCTTAACAAGAGTCAACAATTACTCATCATGTCTAAAATGTTGGGTAGACAATTGGACACTCACTTTTAGTTGATATTACTTCTCCAATTGTTGGTGGTTGAATTGATCATTTTAAAGTAACTATAAAACAGTTATTTCTGGTAATTATTAGTTTAACTCTTTCTTAGCCTTAAACAGGGTGAGGTGGAATTCAGGAGTGTCCTCTACATACCTGGGATGGGACCTCTAAACAATGAGGATATTGTAAACCCCAAGTCAAAAAACATACGTTTGTATGTCAAGCGTGTGTTCATTTCAGATGATTTTGATGGTGAACTGGTAAGTTAAATGTCATTATTTCAGCATTGGTTATACTGCTTGTAGTTCGTAAGCTTTAAAAAAATCATCTCTGGTCACAGAGTAACTTGTTGCTTGCATTGGGAGATGATAATTGCATCATTTGTTTAGGCCCATGTGGTTTTACTGATTTAGTGTAATATTTGCAGTTTCCCCGGTACTTGAGCTTTGTGAAGGGTGTAGTGGACTCAAACGACCTTCCTCTTAATGTCTCCCGAGAAATCCTTCAAGAAAGCAGAATTGTAAGAACTTACCTTTATTCCGCATTTAGTAAGTAAGTTAGTATTGCTTTAACCCAGAGGGGTAGCTCAGTTGGCCTAGGACCACAGTTTGCTCCTGGAGGTTGAGGGTTCGAAACTGCGCTACCACACTGGGGCCATAGGGGATTTACCCGGCTCCCCTTGGGCCCATAGGGATTAGTCCGGCTTAAAGGGCTGGGACACCCTCTGTTCTAAATAAAAAAAGAAGTTAGTATTGCTTGGCAATCAAAGGGACTTCCTACTTCATAATCAGCTTCTGTTTATTAATTTATACGCTTGTCACTCATTTATTTTCTTTTAATAATATTGACGAGGGTAAGGCATTGCTGATGATAATGACAGGTAAGAATTATGAGGAAGAGGCTTGTTAGAAAAACTTTTGATATGATTCAAGATATATCTGAGAGTGAAAACAAAGAGGTACGAATCACTCAAATTGTGTTTTATCAGTTATTTGTTTTAAGGCTGCAACTTGGTGTTACACCAAACTGCAAGCAATTTGAATATAGTGGCAGCATGGCCTCTTTTGTACATTTGGTTTTTTACACAGTGCAGGAATTGGAATTGCAGTAGGCAGGATATTATATTTCTGCCTAAATTTGTATTCCATCTCAACATCAGTGGTTGGCACTGATAATGACTTGGGACATGGAATAGGCAGATCAAGAGTATCCCCTGTGGGTGGCTCTCAACTCTCAATTTCCCTAAAATTTATAGTGGAACATCCAACAATCTTTTCCTGCAGACTATTCAAACTGCTTGTGATTTGGTTTACATCAAATACAATTTAAGAACAGAGATCGAATATTGAATATGATCATTTTGCAGGATTACAAAAAATTCTGGGAGAACTTTGGGAAGCTTATCAAGCTGGGTTGCATTGAGGATTCGGGGAATCATAAACGCATCACTCCTTTGTTGCGGTTCTACTCCTCCAAAAGCGATGAAGACCTGATAAGCTTAGATGATTATGTTGAGAACATGGATGAGAAACAGAAAGCTATTTATTACTTGGCGACTGACAGTGTGAAGAGTGCAAAAACTGCCCCATTCTTGGAGAAGCTCGTCCAAAAAGATATTGAGGTATGCATTTCATGTGGGTGTAAAGCTGGAACCTTTTTGTTGGATTGTAAGCTCTACTTGTCTTATCTAACCCATTTTTCTTTCATATAGGTTCTTTATCTGGTAGAACCCATTGATGAGGTTGCTATTCAGAACCTACAAACGTACAAAGAAAAGAAATTTGTGGACATTAGCAAGGAAGATTTAGAGTTGGGTAAGTATGTTTTGCTTGTTAAAGTATGTTTTGCTTGTTAAGGGCAGGGTAACTTGTATAGTAGTGGGATGAGGCTATGCATGCCATAATGTTATTTTCTTAAAAGAATTCTTCATTTAGGGCTCTCTCTACAAACTGTTTTAAACTTTCTATTACATAGATTCTTTTCTCAGTTTAAAAAATTGTTGTTCGAACAGGTGGATCTAACTCGTATTGTTTCTGGGTGTAATAATAACCATAATAATTATTTTTGTTATTGTTACTGCTACTACACTACTATTATTATTTTGATAATAATATTGGTTTATTATTGGTCTTAGGATCATGTAGATCTTCCTTAATGGGAGACATTCACAGCCATTCTTGTAGTTTTTCTATTACTGCAACATTGGGCATTTGGCTGCATTTATTGCTGACCTGAAACTTTTTATTATAGGTGATGAGGACGAGGTAAAAGAAAGAGAATTTAAGCAAGATTACAATCTTCTCTGTGACTGGCTAAAGCAACAACTTGGCGACAGGGTTGCCAAAGTGCAAGTGTCAAAGCGCCTAAGCTCATCACCCTGTGTGCTTGTTTCTGGCAAGTTTGGATGGTCTGCTAACATGGAAAGGTAATGCATGATTGTAAGGCATGTTTGGAGATGCCCATAAATGGTGGTTGCATTGGCATTGATTTCCACCAATTTATAAGTCATGGGTAGGAAACCAATTCAGGGGGTACCTTTTTGGTGCAGTATCCTTCCTGCTCTGCGGAAATGTTTTTTAAATCACCAAATGGGTCTGTCGTTTGTGTGAAAACAAATCATTCTAATAGATGCTCCCGTTGCAATCTGTGTGACCATATTTTCTACTGAAATCTGGTAAATTTTTGAAGGCTCATGAAAGCACAGGCACTTGGGGACACATCTAGTTTGGAGTTCATGAGAGGGCGGAGGATATTAGAGATTAACACAGATCATCCTATCATTAAAGACCTCCGTGTAAGTTATCTCGTTTGATTGTGTGCTGATTTTATTGGTTGTTGTATTTGTGTGCCTCTTCATATGCTTTGGCATTGCTGTAAAATGATAAGCAAGCTCTAAACAAATACACGACGTCCTATACTCAAGGAACATGATCATCCCATCATTAAATCATTAAAGACCTCCGTGTTAGTTGTCTTATTTTATTGTATGCTAATTTTATTGGTTGTTGTATTAGTATGCCTCTTCATATACTTTGGCATTGCTGTAAATGCTTATTGCAAGCTCTAAACGAATACACAGCATCCTATACTCAAGGAACATGATCTAACTGGGTCACTTATGTGCTATTGTTTGTAGCTCAAGCTGCAAGTGGGTTGAGTTTTCTGATAGAATATATGGATATGTGCTCTGCCATGCATTTGGGCAGCACAGAAATCACATTGATATGGGTTGGAAGTTGAAAAACATTATGCTCTGCTAATATTAGATTTTACAATCACAAACATGGCAGGATGGATAAACCATCTATTCTGCCAAATTGTCAAACCATGTTTGGCCTGTGTTTGACAATGCAGACATGCTCAATCTTGATTTTGGCAGTAAGCTTTGCTGAAGAAAGCCAACTTTGTGGTATGAATACTATTATTTTATCTGAAGGAGTTATATGGATCAAGTGAGCATGCACATTGTCAGCAACTCAGCATTCAAGTGTCTACGCATGCATATCACAAGTACATGCGTGCAGCCTCAATTTTTTTGCCTCTGATGACTACAAAACTGAAATTCTTGAATGTGATGTTTGGGATAAACTTAATGTTCTTGGATATGACTGTTATTACTACATAGTGACGATTATGCTTTGTTTTAATAGGCTGCATGCAAGAATGCTCCAGACAGTGCTGAAGCTAAAAGAGCAGTTGAACTTTTATATGATACAGCCTTGATCTCAAGTGGATTCTCTGTGAGTCTTAGATCCTCCCCCTTATTTCTTCATACACATGAAACATCCCAAATGTTTTCCTGTCAAAAAAGAAAAAAAGGCAAAGCAAAGCAAAGAAACGAAAAAAAAAAAAAAAAAAAAAAAAAAAAAAAAAAAAAAAAGAAAGGAGAGATCCCAAATGTTAAACATGCACATCTGACATGCTATCCTGGTGTACTTACTGTGTGCATCCCACTATAAATGCCATGGCACTTAGATCAGGTCCAAATTCATCATCTTGGCCTGCTCATGCTTGTTGAATCGGTACCATTTGCCAAATGATTTTGGCTGCCCACTGGTCTGTACTTCAGTTCTCCCAATGATGAAGTTAGCGTGTTGTATTGGCTAGACCCCATACATTGATGGGTATGCCTAAAGATCCTTCTATGGTTGCACATGGGCAGGCTTGTTGAGGCCTTACTGTGGGCAGTGTTCTGGCATAGACGCATGGTAGTGATGTTTGATGCCCAGATATGGCATGGATAAGGCAGGGACATGCCATTGTAGGGACACAGATTAAGCTAAGTATTGGAGACAATTATATATTCCCTATTTGAATTATCTGCATATCACCTGTAGTCACAAGCCTGACTGATAGTTGGGCTGTGCTTGGGCCTGACATCTGGGCCATGCTAATTCTTTTCTTTTTTTTCCCCATGATGTCCATACAAGACATGAATGTGGCAAGGACACGCAATGGACATGCTTGGGACATTGATTTTTCACAAGAAAATGAACTAACTGGATACATTTTGCTTGCTTGAAGTTTCTGGGTATCATAGCTCCTGTGTTACTTTGTCCACACCACAGAAACCTATCCCTAAACTGCTATTCACTCACCTCAGAACTCTGCTAACGACTGTTCTCCCACTTTAAAACTAAACTTCTGCATCACTGATGGCAGTGCTGTTGTCCATGATTTGATATTTGCTCCTTTTTTTAATAATTTTTTTTTTCTAGCGATTCACGATCTGTAGTTTCCTCTCTTAATTGTTTTTCTTTTTCGTTGATGTCAATGTTCCCTACCCATCCTTTCTGTTTTTTATTCCTTTACTTCACCATCTGGTGATCTGGACCACTGACCAGCTGGCCTTATTTATGGACCCTTATTTGAGCTTGCCCTCTAATAGTCTGCAGTATGGATTTGGTCATATGCCTCTGTACTCTGTAGGCTCATTTTGGGCTTCGATGTGGAATTGGGCACAGCTCTTACATATAGACAAGTATTACCTTACCTGTCATATCCCATCCATTCCTTTATATAGGTATTCATCCATGCATGGGGAATTTCAAAATGCATGTCAGTTCCTAGTTCAGTTTTGTCTTGCAAGCTTGGTTATGTCTGTTCATTTGTTTATTATTGCTTGCAAAAATGGTGCAGCCTGATAGCCCAGCTGAGTTAGGAGGCAAAATATATGAGATGATGGCGATTGCCTTGGGAGGACGATGGGGGAGATTGGATGAAGGAGAAGCTGATTCTGAATCAAAGTCTGAAGCCTCTTTAGAAGATTCGGAAGCTGAGGTGGTTGAACCATCAGAAGTGCAGGTGGAGAGCGAGGTGGTTGAACCATCTGAAGTGCGGACAGAGAGCGATCCTTGGAAGGATTGACTTCACCTTTTGGAACAATACAATGCAAGAGAGGTTGTTGGTTGGGATTTGAAAAAAAAAAAGAAGGAAAACGTTGGAATTTCCGGCATTGGTAATTGAAGGTGAAAAACCTGAGTTTTGATTGGTGCTAATTCACTCATATTTATTTGATTAATGAAAGGTCATTCATTACATGGTATGAGTTGTGCTTGCTAATTTTCTTTTTCTTTCACAACTCGAGTTGGTAGGCATATAGTGGAATGGTTTCACGGATGTGGAACCACTGCATCTTTTGATTGTTAGCTGCCTAAAATGGTTCTTACCCAGAGTCAAGCCAAGGCAGCCAAAGTTCATTTGGCGCATGCAGTAATGGCAATTAGACTGGACATGGCTTCATTTATTGATTAGATTGGGCCTGATGGGATCTGTTTATGTCTGCTGAAACATCTTTAGTTTGGATCCTCATAGTGCTGGGCTTATAACTTTGGGAGGATCCAAATCTTATTCTGGATCCAAATCAGTTCTGAAGGGTTTTTTTTTTATTTTTTATTATTATTATTTTTTTTAATGTAGTTTTTATTTTTGGCCAAAAGGCTTCCCGGTTGGGCGGGAGATACCTTGGGTTATCAGAAAAAAAGAAAAAAATAATAATATTCATTACAAAGGAGAAAAAGAAAAACATCCTCATGCCACAAAATCTTGAGACTAGATTGCCCGCAAATTGGCCACCTTGTTGTTAAGTTATCTAGGCATGAAAACAACCTCATAACCACTCAAATTGATTTCCATTGACCAAAATATCACCACCACGCGATTGGATGGACCAATCTTTACCACTCTGACTGCTCTAAATACTTCTTATGCAACCATGTGCATATGGATTTTAGAATGCCCGCTACATTTGATAGCATTTAGTGCAAAGAGGAGAGCCCTCGTTTCAGCCTCTTTTGTTTAGAGGATTCTAGGTCATTTGGTAGCCCATGCAGCCATAAGATGATCATTAAAAAACATAGCAAATCCAAACGCCAATGGGCAGGATTTAGCATCAAAAGCTTCATCAATAAATAGGAAGGTGATGTGCTCATGGTCTCAACTCCCAATTCCAGAAAATCGATAATTATTATCAGAATTGGGGTGAGAAATCTCAATATTAGGCAAGAGCACCATGCTATTAGCAATAAATAAAGCCCAAAATGGGCTAACAAGGTGCCCTTTGGCCTGTAACTGTATGTTTCAAGTTATATAAACTAATTATATTGTTGTGTACTGTGCTTATCTCAGGCTAGGTATGGGACCCACCTAAATGAAACTATGCTTTTATTGTTTTTAATAGCATTCTATTCAAGTGGAATGAATACCAAATTAAGTTTGCTATCGGAGGGTTTCCAACTCTTTGGGTTGGATTAATCTCTTCGGGTTCAGAGGGAAGACAGGTAAACTCCCCTTTGGCCCCAATATGGTAGTGAAGTTTCGAACCCACAACCTCTAGGTACAAACCGTGGTCCTAGGTCAATTGAGCCAAATTAAGTGGGTGTTGGTTTGTGGGATAGTGAATGATCTACAAATCAAGGCATGACTATTCCAAGCTCTTGGCCCCTCAAAGGTGCCTTTATATTGCAGTAAATTTATTTTTTCACGTTCACATTGAAGCATATTAAAGTTGATTCTCACTCTTAAAGGGATAAGATCTGTTTCTTGTCACATTAGACATGATAAGGAGAAAATTGCTGATATTTTTACACTGGAGTAGAAGAAAATTTGCTTTGGATATCTTGTTGAAAAAGCTGGGTGCCCTTAAATCGCCACTCTCCATCTTGAGAGGGTGTCAGAATGAATAGATTTTTTAGGAAGGAGTATCAAACATGGGAAATATCTGCTATGAATTTTTGTACAGGGAACAACCAATTCTCTGCTATCATCCAAAAAGAACAGCCAACATGATGACTGATGAATATGATTTTGCTCATGCATGTTATATACTACCGACCCCAGGGTTCCAACAATACCCACTTGGAGGAAGGGTTTTTTTTTTTTTTTTTCTCTATTGGAGGGTTCCCAATCCTTTGGTCTAGACTAATCCCTCCGGCCCCAGAGGGAAGCCGGGTAAACTCTCCTGTAACCCTAGTGTTGTAGTGTAGTTTGGAACCTACAACTTTTGAGTGCAACTGTGCAAACCGTGGTCTTAGGTCAATTGAACTAGTCCTTGGGGTTACCCACTTGAATAAAAGTGATCATAGTAGCTACTGCATTTTAGAAGTTCTATTTGCGTAAAAATGCGCTATACCAAGCTCAGTTGATGTTTCTGGTTGTTGCAAATCTCAACAAAATGAATCGACCAGTACAAGGACTTCATGGATCAAGATTATTTTGTTAATGTTTTGACACTCTTTGGGGGTACTCATCAAATTGCCATGGTCTACCAAAAAATAGATGACAGGCATTCATGATGGACACCACATCACATTATATATAAAAACTGATTAAACATCATTTATAACTGGCCTCATAGCCATTTTTAGCCAATGATAGCTGGTATGGTTGTGTCATAAAATTTATTGACCGCAAAGTGATTAAACCAATAAAAGGAGGAAATTATCCTTTCTAGGGAAACCCCTCTCTAGTCCCTAATATGGTTTCGGTCAAGAGTTGTGTAGCTTCGACTTCCATATAGTTTTGGAGATTAAGTGGGGGAGTAGGACAATATTGACTTACTTAATCAATTCTATCTCTTCACATTTTCTAATTCTCCTTTTTTTTTTTTTTGTACTCCAGCCAAAGGGGATTGAGACCTAAGAGAGAGCCCGCTTACACACGGGACAACAGCCTACTCAAATGGGAAAGGAGCCCACAAAAACAGGAAGAGGTGGTGTACCCAGAATTCATACCCTAGGCAGCCAGGTGATAACTGCAGGTCCTTACCACTCGGGTAATCAGTCGCTCTCACATTTTTTTTTAGATCCTTGTGATATGGAACTAGCCCGAATTTGCTCCCCTTGGAAGGTAGCTGGCCAACTTTTGGTAGTCACCAACTGGGTTCCAAATTCTGTTCCTTCATCAGCCTATATATATGCTCCCCACCCGTTTGGGTTCAATTTACTGGTACCAAATTTATCATATCCTATTTATAAAGTCCTTTATTTCATATAGCTCTTTTTAATGATTTTACTTTTCAACATAAAAAATGCTAGAAAGGGATGAAAACAATGATAATCTCATTGATTCAAAAGTGATCTAAAAAAAAAATACGACACTCGTATCCGTATAAGTGTCCTATATTTTCAAAAGCGAGGAGTTGTATCCTCGATCCCAGTATTAATGTCCGTTTCCATACCCGCACCTAGGCATCATAGATTTCCTTTGATTTAGGCACTCCGTAAAATCATCTGCATCTAGTTCTATATCACTTCAAGTGAATGGTTCTTTTGATTCATGGCATTCACATTTTTTTTAGTGTCAATACTACAGTGGGACCGACCGTTCATCACCATCATTAAAGCATTGCCTTGCTCCAACTTTGTGGAGATTGGCCACATGAATACTGTGTTTCAATTCCGATATATCCTCAGATAAGTTGCACTTCTTCTAATATGGTGGGACCAACTCCTACTGTGGCAAAATTAGGGAATACCCCATACACCGGGAGAGAATTTATTTTGAGCACTTTAATTCTCAGTAGGTGAGCCCCACTGCATAGTTCCACTCCTTCAACGTAGGAATTTCAGTTAAAGATATCTTTTCCAGAACCAAACAATTACCATAACCATTATCCAGAGTTGCAGTTCTACATGCACATACCAAGTTGCTGAGCTTTGTAGCATCTTTCTATTAAATTTTCAGACCCACCTATCCCAAAAATTAGCCCATATCATGTAAGATGTTTTTGGGTTTATTGTTCAAGTGGATATTTTCTTCTTCTTCTTCTTTTTTTTCAAGTTTTCACTATGTGGTGATATATGGATTCTTTTATTCCTTTTTTTTTTTTTTTATGTCTAATTGCATTACCTCATTGAGTTCACCAATTTCACCGTTTCTAAATTTCTAGTAGTCTTCATAACAAGCTATATAGAGCAAGGCTCTCTTAATCTCAAGCTTAGGATAAGAGAACCTCAAGTGTGTGGTGGGGCCCACCTGAGGACCCGCATGAGGATGGGGATGAGGGGGATTTCAAGGACTCCTGTGATCTTCCTCTCCTCAAAAAAACCAGCCCCAACCGTAATTTCTATCATCTCCATATGGGCCCAAAAGTTTAATGGCCAACAGTCCATTTGGATTGATACATAGTCAATCCAACGGTCCAGTAAATTCGGATCTGACCGAAAATTGGCGGACATTTGCAATTTAGGAGGGTCATGTGTTTGGTCCATTTGGATGAACCAAAAGTGGGGCCCACAAGCATGAGCTTACGGAATTTTATCTTAAGCTTGAGCTTTAGAGAGCCTTGCTCATCTATAAAAGATGTCTTGTCCTGGAGCTAAACACATACCTACCCTTAATCCGCGTGCTACCTGGATATAAACAAGCTGCTGTGGTTTGTAGTTTCTAGTGAATTTTAAGACTACCTATAGCACGCCTATCACCACAAATCAACCCATATCAAGAAATCTTTTTTTTATTTTATTTTCTCTTACATTTTCAATTCCATTGAGGAAATAGAAAATACGTTCAAATCAAGCCTGCAACATTACAACAATCCTAGACAGAAAGAAATCTAACATAAACTCCTGCAACTCAATCTGTATATCAATTGATTATGTTGTTGATTTTCTTTGGCTCTGTAACCACCAATGGGTGGATTCACCTGAGATGCCTCCATCCTCAGCTGCAAATGAGGGTTAGTGAGCTTATGCATGGGGTGGGACCGAGCTCTTCTTGATGAGGGAGTAGACATCACTGTATATTGCCACAACATTTGAGAACACAGCAAGGAAAATCATGAAAATGGATAAAATCTTATCCCTCTTTGTTGCTATATCATGTGTATCCCTGAAATGAAAGGAGGAAAAAAATTAAGGTATTTACAGGAATTCAGAGAGCAATAGACAAAATTGAAATAACAATCAATGGGGCACAAGTGGATCACAATTGACAAGATCTCTCTAGGGCACTCAAGATAAGTTTATGCCAGAAGATGAAACAATTGGGAGGCCTAAACTGCACCCTATTTCAAAGCATCACAAGTGCATAACTCAATAGGGTACCCAGATTATTCAATATATGCCAAAAGTGGTAAATTTATTGTATCAATACTACACTGATACCTGATGCTGCTGCATGGATACTTGCAAGATTCAGCTTTAAGGGTAAACAACCATAACACAATAAGGTGTGATAATATTTTGTGAACTTTTAGCAATATCCACATGCACTTGAGGTATGAGGTGGAGCAAGGAAAAGCAGTCACAAATCAGTAACCATATCCTAGATATTGGAAAGGATGGAGTGTCTCCCCATTCTGTATCACAGTCATGACTGTATATCCATAATCATTTTTCGGCATCAAAGGTATCCCTTCACTTTCTAGGTTATATCTAATGGGCCACTGTCCGTAACTGTAGTCTATGATGGTTAAAAATTCCTCTTTCCAGCAGTAAGGAAACGTAACTCTTGCGGCTATAAGGAGAATCTATCGAAGAAAAACCACCAAAGGACTCAGTAGTCAGTACTGATCAAGGGTGGTAGAAAGTAGTTTTCTTTTCTCTCAACGTTATGATAGTTGCTAACTTATTTATAAAAAAAAAAAAAAAAAAAAAAAAAAAAACATGGTAAACAATGATAAAGAAAACCCACAAATAGACCTAGTATTTATATCATATGTCATGGAAAATAATGTGTTCATTACCAATCAGTTGTAGAGCTTAAACCACATTTCTACAACTACAAGATTCCCACAATTTTTTTGTCTGCAGTTTCAAAGATCTTAAATAATCAAATAATTCCCGTGATAAAATTATACGATGTGAAGGCTTCTAACTGTGAACTTGGAGACCTCACCTGAGGGTGATGGCTGCAGGAAAGATGAATCCAATGCAAACTGCAGCAGTAGCTCCGGTGAATTGGAAGGCATCCCAGATACTGGGGATGAAATTTGCACCCAAGAAGACTATAGAAATGAGCCCTACAGTGATCAATGCAAACCTACAGTTGTCCAAACCTAAAGGTTCTGCTGATGGGAAGAGCAGGCCATCCAAGTTGAACCGGAGCGGAAAGAAGATGATGGGGAAGACAAGCATCAGGTGGATAGCATAGCTTACACGCACAATGTCATTAATCAATGAACTGTATGGGATACCCAGATTTGAATCGAAATTGGCAAGCACATCGTCAAGGGTCGAATCACCAAAGAGGAGGTAACCAAAAAAGCTCGTAGTTATGTACACAGTTGAGCAGAATGCAAGTGAAGTTCTCACAACAGATTTTATCTGGGAGGACTCTCCAAGCTCATTGTCTATTGTGTGAACTGCAAAATCACAATGAGCAGCAGAAAAGTACTCAAAAGGCAAATCTTTTGATAAGTTTCCCATAACTACTTAACAGCAATCCAAACTGCAAAATTCTGATGAGGCCCATGTCCAATGCTGATTGCAGACTTTCCAAGATTTTCAGGTTGGAAGTGTTGGAAATCAACCAGAGCAGGCTGGATGAAGCTTTTTCAAGGCCAGGCCATTCAGTTATTGTGCCAAATATTTTTAGGCCTAAATCAGCCCTTAGGCTGGAGTCCTTCTTGCATGCAGCCCTTTCAGAAGCATGTCCTGCCTGCATGCAGCTGACGGGAATCATAGCCATCAAAGAAGACCAAAAGACCATCCATTTAAAGGGGTCAATATCAGCTGAAGAGATCAAAGGAATGGGATATATTGAGCCAATGGAGAGGCGCCAAAGAACCACGCCATTTCCACTACATTTTAAACAAGCCAGCCCCATCCTGAGAGAGACAAACTTAAAACAAGATGAGTTTGCTAAAATTAATGTTTCAAGGATGAGTTTTTCGGGCAAATGCTAGTGTGTGATAATAGTTGATTCAGGACATTTTTTTTTTCATATTGTTTATTGATCCTCCATGCTGTTCAATATTAAAATGGGCATTTAGCACATTGCACTTCTTTTTAATGAGTTTTCCATTGGTTCAACAAAGAAAAAGGGTGAGCCCTGCCAAAAAATTTCACACAGACAATCATCTCCCAACTGTTTTAAGCACCAATGAAACAATGGCTAGGACCTTGCAACCCTGAAGACCATGGGACCTCACCGATGAATATGGGCTTATCAGATTAAAATCGCGGGTGGTAAGAAATGAAAGTTCATTAATAGCCCGTAAAATAGGTCAATAGTCAAATCACCTAGACATGGGCCCCACCCGTGAATGTGTGTGTGTGTGTTTTGTGTTACAGTAATGGCTTTTCAGCTTGCACACCATTGTAATGGCAAATATACGTTGTGACAAGAATAGGGACCACCGTGAAGAGTTTCCAGAAGGATGTCAGATCAGTAACATTAGGAATCCATCTGGGAATTTCTATGCTTCCATTAATCAATTTAATAATTGCTATCCCAGCAGTGATAACAACAAACACCACCGCTAGTGTAACTGATAAGGCAGATGTGTATCTCAATGAATCTGCAAGAGGAAAATGGCAAGTAAATTCTCTGCATCAGCAATGAAACAACAAAGACTAGATAAAAATAAAAAGTTCAATATTTTCAACCCAAGATAGATAAGTCAAGAAAATCAGCTTTTTGTATACAATTACACTGCAATGATCGTTCATGGCCTGTTTATTTAATCAGAATTGAATTCCTAGGAATTCCAAGCAATGCCTTCCTTCCAAAGGGACTAAATTTAAGGAGTAAAGTTGAACATCCACAAAGGGCCATCAAAGAGTCACCCTTTGGTAGGAGATGATTCTCTAGCCAGAACCCTAGTAACTCAAATCCTAGGATAGTGAAAGTCCAATATATCCTTCACACATCCCATTATTAATACCCCCTTGAACCCTACTTAACTACGAATTCCTAAAGACTCAATATAAAGTAGGCAAATGGGCCCTCACTTGTAAGTATGAAAAATTGAAATCCTAGAAAGAAATGTCAAGGTTGAACTCAAATGAGAGTATGAGATGGTCTAAAACGTAAGAACATATGATGAATGACAAACATGTTTCAAGTTTCAAACAAAAAGTGATCTTTCATGTGACAACTTGGATCATTTTCTTTTAGCTGAAACTTGAATCATTTTCTTTATTATTGGAGTTTCAAATAAAAAAAAAATTTTATTCAGCAATCATAACCAACTCCTGTCTTCCAATGAGAGAGAAACATATAGCTTTACCAACTAGAATTCCACGAAACTTGTGGAGGAGATTGAAGCAGCTTTGTCAAAACATTGATCTTCTTTTAAGCCAACTTGTCAAAGTACAACCAGGAAGGAAAAAATGACAACTAGTGGTTTTTCATTCATGTTATCACAAATTACACTCTTGGCAGTTTCTCATGTTGGGAAATCTCATACATGAGAAATCTCACAACATTTTCAAAATCTTGGACTTTTTCATGCAATAGAATAGTCAAATGACTCAAATCTGGTATGAAATAACTAAAACAAGAAAACAAAAGGTTAAACATATTGTTCAAAATAAAAAATTTATAAAGATAAAGAGTGGTATCTGATGGAAATACAATGAGCTTTTTACGTTTGAAGATATTATGGATATATTGCTATAATATAAACACTTAACTCATTCAACAATTTCCATGTTAAAATATCTTGATATTTTAAAAGTGAAACTGTTCTCTGGTAAGAGGTTGCATGAAGACTTTTTAACATCATAGAACCTATGAGCAAAGTGATAAGAACTAGCCAGACAGTGATTTACTACTGGACATAACAATAGAAAACACTTACCTACGCGCTTGATGCATGCCAATGGCACAAATACAAAAAGGGTTGTGATGAGCAGAACAAAAGCACGCCCATTCCACCAGTGTGCTCCAAACCAACCTTCCAAGATCCCAGAGTGATGAACTCCATTTGAGGATGTTCCAGATAGCACATCCCCTAACCATACCGAAGATAAGTCCCATTAGATTTTCTAAAGTTTCATAGCATGACTTTGTTCTGGTATAGTAAATGACAGAACTGAGCAATTCAATGGAAAGTAGACCATAATTCATCCATCCAAATCTCAAACAACTCAGCCAGGATTAAGGCTATATACAAAATTGGACTAAGAATGCATACATTATTCAATTCAGTACCTTGGGTTTCAGTGCACAACCCACAGCTTATAAATGTTTCAGGTCTTGGTAATTGAATTGTGACATGACTTCAGAAGTACTATACAAGCATATTATCTTAAAAACTACTGCTGTCTGATGCTACTACTATAGCTATAGTATTTTGACCCATACCTCCTAATGAAATCTGAGCCCAAATCTGTCGAATTGTGGGAAATCCAATAGCTTGTAGCTTGTTCTCACTATTAAAGAGGGGCTGATGATCTCCAGAGCCTATTTCTATGGTGAACGGTGACTTAAAAAATGCATGGACTAGTAGGTAGGTGATAGAAGCATCGGACATATTTTACTACATTCTAAGTGTTTGAGGAATTAGCTAACAATTGTTAAGTGTCATTTCCATCATGTGAGACTGAGACAGATGCAAACATGGACCTGGATGGGTTAGCACAATTGGAAATTCATGGACAGGAACCATGCATTGCTAATTCTCTTCTTTTTTCATGGTTTGTTGTCTTTTCTGTTGCATTGCATGACATTCTTCATTCATAATTTTTGATGGAAAATTTGTCGCAGATTTACTATACTTTCATTTTGAATAAATAAATCTTGATCATTATCCAGAAAAAGTTTATTTTGACCCATTGGGTCTTGAGCCAAGCTCTCAGAAGCGACCAAATTGACATTTGGCTCCTAAAAATCAGACCAAGGACCTACTCATCAGGCCCGGAACTGGACTCGACCCTACATTTTTCAGTTCAGGTCTTGGGTTAGACCCAACACATTGTGTCCCTAATCAGAATCTAAATTCAGATATGAGAGAGAACAAATAGTCAGATGATAACTTACTGTTGATATTAAATTCTAGGCTAGCCTACTGTTTTCCACATGATGAAAATTACACAAAAGGCACCAAATATAAATGTCAGGGATGGTGGAACACTAAAACCAACAAGGTAATTTCAATTGATAAGATAAAAGAATATTCCCCAACTGGTATCAACTCCTTTCGGTCTTTGGCAAACCATATTTCTCCAGAAGAAAGGAGAACAGGCTCAGATACCCAATATTAAGGGCCTTTTTTTCTTCATGTAATTGAATCCATAGGAATTTTAAGGCTTAAATCAAAATTGAAGAAACATATGTGAACATGTGAATTTAAAAAAATGGACATCAAATTATCTTTCCTCTAATGGAAAATGAATCAAGTGGAGGTGGGAAATAAATACCCAATAACCACCCTAGTAATTCAAATCCTAGAAAAGTGAGGGTTGCGTCTACGTCGCTAAAGTGTATCCTTCACACCTCACCTCTTTAATAATTATTTGATGGAGCTCATTTGATCATGAATTCCTGAGTATTCAACTCCTTCGTACTCTACAAAAATAAACAAGCCCAAAGGGGTTGCATATTGTAGAGTGATAGCAGTTTGTGTTGGTCTACAAGAGCTATTTTAACCAGACTATTTTCCATAATTTAGTCACCTTCTTCAATTGTTGATTCAAGACATCAATCATCCTTCTCCATGGTTAGAAAAGCGTCACATGATCAAAAAGAGAAAAGTGAAATAAATTTTGAATCAAGAACTTAAGAAAGCACCAAAATTCTCAAAAGTAAAACTAGAAGGATAATGGCAGTGGGTCAGAACTTATACCAATGATAATCATGTACACTACCAGCACACCAATGTTGTTGACAACAATACAAATCTGCAGCACTATCCTTCCAGTTCTTCCAAAGGCATTGCCCATAACTCCGCCGTAAGTAACTGATTTCCCAGCTTTGCTGAACCTGAGCAGCAGCTCAATTGAAGCCTCTGCGAGGAATGCGACGAAGATGATAATAGCAATCCCAACACCGAGCCCTAAAACCTTCATTGTTGCAGGCAGAGCCATGATTCCTGCTCCAACAATGTTTGTTGACAAATTAAACACTGCCCCAGCAAAGGAAGCTCCATTAAACCCATCAACATGTTCCACTTCCTCTTCATTTCTAGGCAACAGAGGAGATTTTTCATCCAAGACATTTTCAAATTTTTGCTGCTTCTTCTCCTTTACTGGTACTGGGCTTCCATTCCCCATCCTTGTACTATCCAAATCTTTTCAGGATACTGAAATTTACAGAATATCGAAACCACTTGCAGAATTCTAAGCTTCTAATTTTTGCCTGAAAACTTAAAATATTAGGAAAGTCAGGATCATTAGTTAAATGATCTGTCAACAAAAAATACAGTTGGATACAGCTGAGGATAATGATCTGGACTTGATATATGATGTGCGCGAAAAAAAGTTACGAAAATTTAATTAATTGATTCAAGATTTGAAAAAAAAAAAAAAAAACAAAAAAACAAAAAAACCCAGGGACATAAAAGCATTAACCAGCAATGAAGAATTTTGAATGAAGGTCATGCTTCTATAGAATTTAACCAAAACTGGATTCAAAGTTAGATTTTGAATGCTCAGGAGTTGAGTTATTTAGAAGAGAAAGACCAAGACTCTCAAGAAATCTTAACAATACAATTCAAAACAAATTTAAACAGTAGAAAATTGTCAATACACAGACAAACATAAAATTCTATCAGAGAATCAAAATCCCAAAAACACCCAATAACCTTACACAAAATCTTCAAAATTTGTCCAAAACCTGACTCCTACAATGTCCCAAAGTGGATAATAACCCCAAACCAAACCTCAAAAAAATCACCCAAAATCTAGAAACCTGCTCTCAATCCAGCTATTAGACTTGTAAAATCGAAGAGTTTAGAAACAGAAGCTCCTTAACAGCAATAATACTCATGAATCAGCTAAAAACACAAGTCAAAACCAATCTCTAGCCAACCATAATCAAACAATTTACAAACAAAACAAAGTCTTCCATCTCACAGAAGCTAATCAAAATCAGCTCAAAACCCAATTCCTCAACCGTTCGAGAATCGAACAACTTTGAAACCCAGCTCGAATTCAACTCGAGAGAGTTAGAAAAAAGAAGAAGAAGAAAAAAAAAAAAAAAACACCCAGAGAGAGAAGAACTTTTTAACAGAACACCTTCTTCTAGACTCATCAAATCTTTCCCAATCTTGTCAAAGAAAGAAGATACAACAACAAAAAGCGAAAGCGAGGAAGCGTCAGATTCTCGATCCTTACAGGCCCTGTTAAAAATGAAGGGTCAAATCAAACCCAAGTTTTCACGATGCGAACTGTTACCATCGATTTTAGGATCAGACGCGGAAAAACGAGTGCAGGTGGATTTTTATTCGTGATTTGTTTCGATTGTGATTGCAACTGCCAAACGGACCCCCCACTGTTTTTGCACGGTTTCAAAATCCGTCTTTTATCAACTTGGGTTCGTTTTGTCGAAGTTAACCAGGTGTACTCTAAAATTGTAGTCCGCAGGACTTTGCCTTCTCCTGCAATGGGGCCCACTTTTCTCATCGGAAGGCAAACAGAATTGCAAGAGAAATCTGTCATCTGTGAATGTGAAGCAGCTAAAAATAAGAACTGAACAGCAGCCAAAAGCATGCTTTTGGGGATAATATCTTATGTGTGAGCATTTGGAGAATTTCAGATGTTGTTTCCAAAGTGTAATTCTAAAATTCTTATGATAATATATATATTTTTTTTTTTTTTTGTCATTAAAGAGGGTGTTCGGCCGCTTTGAGAACTCATTATTCCCGCCCAGCCGACCCCTAGGCGAAGTCCTCACTCCCCCCACGTAACCCCCACTTATTAAGTAAGCTTGGTTCAAAAAGAGAGCGTGACTTTGAAAGCGCAACCTAAACTACTTACCTATAATGACTTTTAAAGAATGAGGATTACAATTTTGATAGCCAGCTTAACTAATTCTCACCTTCCAAAGTAAATCAAACAGTCTACAATTGTAAGCAGCTGGGCAACCTCTAACCAGTTTGCAATGCTACAGTTCACATATACCTCCAGATAATTGGACCAGAAGAGAAGTGTAGGCTAGATTCCTTTGTCAATGTTTTTTCTTTCTTTTCTTTTTCTTAACAAGTGTGGGGGCCATGCTATTGGAATGATCATTCTTTTTTATATAGGATATCACAGGAAGTGGGGCTATGATAATGATAATGGGATGACATTCTGTTTTTATAATCTATGACAGGACAAGGCTATGGCATCTACTTTCCTGTTCTTGTCCCTTTCTCTTCAATTGTGAAATTTATTATTAGATTGGAGTATATCTCATGAAACACAAGTTCATTATCTGGTTGGTGATCCTAGTGAAAAGGTCAGAGAATTTCTTACTATTCTTAGGGGTCCACCTGCACTCAATTTTAATCAGTGTGGGCTCCCATGAACTGGCTCTAGGTCCAACTTCATGCTCATCTAACCTTCCCCTACTGTTGAATTAATTTTTAAAAAAAATATAGTTAATAGACATGTTATGGTTGTTAAATAAAAAACGGTTCTCATAACAACATGTGCAACACTGTTGAGACCTATGGTTTGAGCCCACTAATTTAAGTTTCTTTCTCCTTTTTTAGTTTTTGGTTTTACTAAATTTATCTTGGATTCAATTTTAGTAAGCTTAATCAAATAAGACTCTAGTTGGCTGATTTGAGGGAATTAACCGGTCCTCTTTCTTAACCTACCAGTACCAGATATGAAAAAGTATCCATAAACTTCACACATACTAGAGTGGAGTGATTAGAGAGATAGGAGAAAATCGTATCTGTGAAAGGAGATCCGCTCATCGTCAAGATCATGGTGCAAGGTACGCTTTTATATTTTTGAGATCATATATTATTTAATACATAAATCTAGATCTATAGATTTGATTTGAATTGCAAACCATAGCAGATCTTACAATTGGGCTGAAATTCTCATTTTTCTTAATCTTCACTCTGTATGATGAGACCTTACCATCCCCTACCGCTACAGGTAAGAAGGTATATAGGTGAGCTCCACTACCTAAACCCATATGAAATCTAATGGCTAGGATAATTTGATCAAACCAGCTACAGATTCGATCTAGTTGTGGAGTTCACATGAGTCATTGCTTTGTAGATATTGCTGTTGGACGTGCTAAGACACTACAGTAATGGGAGATTTTCACCTACACCAGGACTGCATGCTGTTTATGGGCAGTGGCTGTGGGGCCCATCTGGATATTCCTATCAATGGTAAAAGAGAGATGGAAATATTTTGTGATTAGTAAGGATATGCTGGGGAAAAGGGAAAAACCACCTCCAACAGATTTTCCTATTTCTATTTCTATTCCTGGATTTAATAGCCTCAAATTTTAACGGTTTTGATTAGCTTTTTACTTTTTTCCATTTTTTTTACTTCTGAGTTTAATTCATTGGAGGAAAAACTTTAGATGAGTATCAAATTGAGCTAGGAAGTCAATTCACAATTATTATATTATATTATATTATATATGAGAGTGACTGATTTCAATTGAGAAATCAGCCACAATTGCACAATTGATTTTGGCATTTCCAATTGACTATGACTCTTCAATTCTTTTTATACTGCATCAATTGCTCATTAACCCACCCTTCTTCTCTTACCCATCTCTTAAAAAAAGAGGGAGAGATCTCCATGATGCAACGTCAATATGGCCCATTGCATTTCTAAATTAAATTATTCTTTTCTCATTCTAAAAATGTCATTATTCATGTTAAAAATGATAATGTCTCTTTCATATTGCGAATGCCACTAAATTCTCAATCTCTTCTTATTAAAAAAAAATAACGTCTCTTACATTACCCATAAATCTCTACGCTTTTTTTTTCTATCTCAATTTTCTAATACGTTTTGCACATTTCCAGTTCAATAAGTTTTCCTTTTACTCTTCTTTTACCTCGACCTCTTGTCTTGCTATTTTATCTACTCCATGAATGCTAAGCTTCCTTGACACATATTTCATGATGTGAAAAAAATAAAAATAGTACTCCACTACGGATAAAATCGAGTTATTTGGATAGGGCCCATATTGTAAGCAGACGAGATTTCTTCATGTGTTTTGATTGATGGGTGTCACGGAAGCTTAGCATTCATGGAGTGGATAAAATAGCGGGACAAGAGGTAGTAGAGGTAAAAGAAGAGTAAAAGGAAAACTTGTGTTCAAAATTTGAGATAGGAGATAAAGCATAGAGATCAATAGGTAATGTGAGAGATGTTATTTTTCTTTTAATTAAGGAGAGAGACACCTACCAATCAAAACACATGGAGAAATCTCGTCTGCTTAAAATATGGGCCCTATCAAAATAACTCCGTTTCATCCACAGCAGAGCACTATTTCACATTTTTCACATCATGAAATATATTAGCATGGGCTAGTATTTAGTGAGAGTGAAGGAGGTAGACCCAATTATGCCCTTGAAGAGCTGAAGCGCATATTAACAATGTTCTTATTGCTTTAGTGGTGTGTCATGTTTTCAATGATGTTATTTTCACAAAGGAACACTTTATTTTCTTAAAGGAAAAATGACTTTTTTATTCTTTATTTTTTGCAAAACTGCGCTTTTTGTACGATATTGTACAGACAACAAATTATGCGCTCGATCAAACAATATGCCCCACTCTTATTGCAATGAAAATTTAGCATATATAAGGATATGGGATATCTTGAACAGTCCAAATTATCTTTAAGTGGGCCCCACGTTGGAGTATTAGGCCACCTTGTTCGTTCCTGACATGGAGTTATTCACATTTTCATCATGCACTCAATTGACCGGTGGGATCCACCTTTATTGAATAGAAATTTTAGGATATGTCATTGGAGGAGTTGCCATCCATTTTGAATGGTTCAAATTATCATTTTGTAGGTCCCAAGATGGATTCCTGTCCTCCAGAACTATAAGTTCAAATACGATCACTCGTTTTCATCACCAACGAATCAAAACTCAGTAGTAGTACGAGCAAATGTGTAAAAGTTATATAGGTAAACTTGTATAAAAAACCATTTGACATTTCTACTTGCTGCCTCTTATTCTCTTAAGCCCCTATTTGGCATCTCTATTTTGAAGCTTTGTCTAAATTTGTAGAACGAGCAGAGGTTTCGAAAATAAGAGCGTTTGGCAAAACTATTTCTACCCACTGCCCACTTTAGAGAAGTATAGGTAACCCTTCTGGATGAAGTTGAAAAGTAAAGGGAAAAAAAAGAGGAGTTAGTACAGTGGTCTCCACGTCCACAACACTCAATCTGATTTCTTTTCTTTTTTTTTTTTTTAAATATGAGAGAGTAAATCAATATCCAAACTGTTGTATATGTTGACAAGATTTAACAAGGCTATGGCACCAAATTTCAGCCGTTGGAACATCACCAATCTCGAGATATTTACAAAAAAAAAAAAAAAAAAAGAAGTGTCATTTGATATTATTTTCTGAATTATGTGGGCCCCAAAGGCAAGATCCACTCTTTGGAAGGCTGAACACGGCTATGGGGTCGACTTTAAAGGCTAGATACCTTGTGGATCTCGAGAAACTTGCGAACAAATATCAACTATTGATGTAACTTGCTCAATTTTGGATTAGTCCATAGGCAGTTCTGTTTTCCTCTTTCTTTTAATCATTTGTGGGATATTAAATCATAATTCAAACCGTTGAAGATGTCTAAAAGGTCAAACATTGCTATGGATTTGAATCTCAACCATTGAATCATCATCAATCTCAAGATATGTACAAAAAGTGGTCCATTTGATATTATTTTTTGGAATTTATAGGCCCCAAACACAAGACCCAATTAGTTGAATCTCTTTTGAAGGTTGAACACGGGTATGGGGTCAAACTTCAAAGATGATGGATCTCAAGAAATTTATGAAAGACTTTCAACCATTGATTTTAAAAAGTCTATTTAAAATAGATCATTGCATTACCGAACACATGTATATATATATATATATATATTATATCCTCTTTTTTTATGGCTCTATTATGTATGAGTTTGTCAGAAAAAGAATAAAAATACCAAACAAGTCCTTATAGCCCAAGACAGAGAACCCGAAGCCTAGCCCGAACATGAAAGTATCTAAAAGGGGAGGTAAAAATGAGGGGACTCGAACACATCACCTCTCCCACAAGGCCACATGACAAAAACCAATTAAGCAAATGGCTAAGACATGAGAAGAAACCTTTTTCTTAAAATCAAACTCGGGACTTGGCTCGGCCTTACTCTTTGCAAAGTGGGCCAAGCTTGGGCCAGCTTGGGCCGGCCTTTGGCTTATAGTTTAGAAGTCGGGCCAGCAGAGAGATTCCTCAACCCGATACAGCCTGGCCGGAACACATTTTGTCCACCTCTATTTCAAAAGGCATAAAGAGGTAATGCACTAATGCCACTATGGACAGTCAATTTCAAACAGAGGAAAACGTCGGAAGCGCGCAAAGGAGAAAGAAAACTTGCAGAGAAAGGGCTTCAATGAAGAAGAAAGGATTTCTTCATAGAATGATTTAAAGAGGTCATAGAAAGAACCGTATGTATGTTGCCCGGGAAAGTTCCCTCTCCCATTTTGAGATATTGAAAGCCAAAAATAAATCTTTTCCAAACACCCCCTTAGCTATAATGAAAAAAAAAAAAAGTTATTTAAGACATACCATTTTTTTCATTTTTATATAAAAACAATCTAGGAACCTAAATGATGATCTGAACCGTTGGAACTCTTCATAAGCCCAAACTCAATTACGTATCCAAATTTGAACTGTTGATCTCTCTCAAATCTTGAGAAATTTGCAAGAATCGAAGAACCATAGATCTATTTTTATGGACTTTTGTTGGCCATACAATCATGATCCAAGCCGCTGATCCTCTTTGGAATATTGAAAATAATTACGGGTTCAAGTTTCAACATGTGATTTAGCGCACATCTCAAGCATTGTCTTCCTTGTGATTTTGCTCTTTTTTTTTTTTTTTTTTTTTAATTGTGGGACCCTAAATAACAGCCTAAACCATTGGAACTCTTCGCGTGCTCAAACATGGCCATACATCCAAATTCGAGCCGTTGATCTTTCTCAAATCTTTTGATATTTGAAAAAACGACAGGACCATAAATCTACATTCTGGACTTTTGTGGGCCCAAAAATCATGATCCCAACCATTGATGCTAAAAAGGGCTATGGGTTGAGATATCAGCTCATGATTCAGTGTACATCTCGAGAAATTGACTAAAAACTGAAAGCTCATGGATATTCTAGGGTCAAAGGGAGTACCTTCCACCACCTATACATCTTTTGCCTGTTTGTTAAATTGTGAGCCACTAAATGATATCCAAACCATTGGAACTCTTCAAAAGCCCAAACACCACTACATGTCCAGATTTGAGCCATTGATCTTTCTCAAATTTTGAGATATATGTCAAAAAGAGGAAAACCATATATTTGCATTTCTAAACATCTAATGGTCCCAAAATCATGATCCGAACTGTTGATTCTTTTTGGAACTCAGAAGAGGACTCCAAGGTTTAAAAATCAACCCCTAACTCATTGTAGATCTTAACAAAATTAGTAAAAACCCAAGAATCGTCAAATTCCTTAAGAATGAACCAATTTTGCCTTAACCAAATGGTATAGTTGTAAAACATCTATTTCAAAACATTTTTTTAAAAACAAATATGCGCAAATAGGTCCAAAAGGATGTCCAAATGCTTTAGATATAAAAATTCATTCTTGTTTGAGAAAGTTAATATTTTACTTTATAAAGGCAAAAGGTCTTGATTCAATCTGACCTTCACCTCATTACCCATTTTATCCTTCGAACTTTCGACTGGTGATCTGATCATTTTCTATTCAATTGTCCGATTTATGGCTACCACTTGGATCAATGAGATATTAAGGCTATTATAACCCATGCAAAATGAGGCTATACATTTAAACCACCCAAAGATTTATTACATATATGGCTCCTTGGAGTAAGCCACAAAGTTATAATTTGTGAGATACTAATAGGTGTCTAAATTCATTTTATTTATTTATTTTTGCTATCGGAGGGTTTCCAAGGGGCTGGATTAATCCTTTTGGGCTCTAGAGGGAAGCCAGGTAACCTGTAGCCTTCAGTGTAGTAGTGCAGTTTCGAACATACAACCTCCGGGTGCAAACTGTGGTCCTAGGACAACTGAGCTACCCCTTGGAGTTATCTAAATTCATTTCAGGTTATAGCTTTCTCAACTCAATAAAATCTTCATTGAATAGTGGTTTTTTTTTTTTTTTTTTTTAATAAATGATATTGAATAGTAGAACTATTGTTACAACAATGAACAAAATGTGATTACTTTACATGTCATTTACTTTGTGTGACATGTACAACAAAATGTTACTACTTTACATGTCATTTTACTTTTATGACATTAAATTACTCTACATTTTGGTACAGGGAAGACTGAAACCAGTACATGGTCGTACCTAGTTTAGATCCTGTTCTTGTGGGGTGTGTGTGCTACTCATGCTGTGAGGTGGGGAATATACATTTGCTATTCCATCAGATAGTTTGTGACTTCAGCTGGCAAGCTCACTTATAGGTGCACGGTCCATTACACTGGATGCAATAGTTGCATTTTTCTGCAGCAATGGATCTATATCAGGCAATTTTGGTATCTGCAACCAACCCCCACATGCCAATGTTCTCATATTAGGAAAAAATCAAGAGAAAGAAGAATAGGGATGTTAAAAGTTCGCAGTATAAAGAGCACATAAATGATGATTTTGACAAGAAACAAACAACATCAAACACATAGGTGATGGATTAATTGCATTCAACGCATATAGAGGATTTTCACCTACGAGCAGAACCCATATGTGCTTATATGCAGTCCAGCTCATGGGCCCCACTTGCATGCTTTCCTATCATTGTGGGGTAGGATGGATGGAAAGGTTTCTTTACCGATAAGGGTCATGCAAAAAATAAGCCCCATCAGATTATCCTAGTCCTTTATTTAACAGCCTTAAAGTTCTATGGGTCTTTAAACCATACATTTTTTTGAGATTTAATCCAGCATTAAGTAAAGGTTTCATGAGCATAAAGCTGGGCATGGTGCTAGATCATGGCGAGATAAGCGAGTGAAAAAGAATTGCACTAATCAAAGGTAGGCCCAAGGGGGCCCACAGAGGTCGTAGGAGAAAAAAATTCTTCATGCATACATAATCATCGTCATCCACCAAGCCTTGTCCTAACTACATAGAGAAATGTTTAGATGAGATCCTTCGCTCTTGATATTGAAAGCATACCTGAGCCAATAAATCAATTGTTCGCCGTAATAGGCGAGATAAATCCCCCTCATCCATTGCACAGTCCATCATAAGTTCTCGCCAAGTTAAGCCAGAGGCCCAAGCTTCAACCATGCCAGGAAACTGGCCATCTAGTTCACAGGGTATCTATGCAACAAAACAATGTTTTTACCACAGCTTTAGGTTTCCTAAAATGCAATATAAAGAGGCAAAGTTCAGTTGCTGTACTCACATTTACACGATGTTTCTCTTGAAGTCGCAAAAATGAGCTCCTTTGGCCATCCAAAAACTTGATGACGGTAGTTACTTTAGCAGAAGATTCATATATATAACTGCATCCATCAAAATTATGTATCAGGCTGAAATTCCTTCGTTCAAAGATGAGCTTTTAGTTGGATTGCATCTTTACATAAATCTAATTTGCCAATTCAACAGTATTTTGCTATCTTCTTATTTAAACTTTTAGAATCTAGCTAGGGATTAATATAAAAAATGAAGGTAAATACTAAATACCACCTTACACACACAATTATAATTAACACCAGTAATAAATTCACCATTTAAGATTCTGTGAGACAAATGTAACCCATTTCAACCTAAAAGATGTCTTCAAGTCAACCCCAACTTCCAAGGGTAAAATCGGATTTCACAATTTTGCCATGTTTTCATTCAAGATGACCAATCAAAGTTTGTCCAGAAAATAAAAGGCCCAGATTACCAAGACAAAAAAAAAAAAAAAAAAAAAAAAAAAAAAAAAAAAAAAAAAAAAAAAGTAAAAAGAAAAAATATATAAAAAGACTATAATAAAAGTTTGGAACCTATTTTTGGAACAGGGAGAAATTTTGGATCCTAGTATTTTCTGACCCGGGGATCCTGATACATGATGATTACATTCACATACAAAATATTATACGATTTTAGGGCCTACATAGCTTTAGTTATTTTCATACTTGAGGATCTACTTGACCTTAATCACATATCATTTATTAGTCCTACTTGTATGCCTAAATTTTTTAAAGCGCTTTTATCCAGCTATAATAACACATACATCTTACTGCAGATCCGGACTTCTGGATCCCCCTCTTCTTTAAATTTGCATGGTTCTACCCCAGATCTGGCCTGTTGACTCCTCCGGTAGCCTTTTTGTTTTCTAAATAGGCCCAATCTTTATAATCATTTCCATAAAAAAAAGTCTGGAGTAGTCCTAGTGCTATGGTTAACCACATTAAGCAATTGCTGAGGATTCATAAGGCTCAAAAACTCCCCCAAATTTGGACTCCATCACAAAATTCTAAACACAAGTCTCCATGTTGTGGAAAACAATCCCCAAACACTTTAGCCAACACTTTTAGGTATGATTTACATGAACATTTACTCTCAAATCAAAATTGACAAACCAGGATGTCTGACACATCCGAATGGAACACTAGATGAAACTCTAGAATGAAACAAGGATTATTTTCCACACAACTACATGCTAATCACTGTTTATCTATCATAAATCACTCAATTTAGTGCATAACTCAGGCCCTTACATCAACCTTTATAGCCGGTGGCCTTTATAAGTGCTGCCGTCAGCCCTAGATTGCTGACGACAGACCTTAACTAGGAAAATCAACACCAAAGACTCACACCTTTGCAAGAAACCCTCCTCAAGCCCTTTACAACTCTAATCCAAAGATACAATGATCAAAACTTTCAGCAAAACTCACAAAACTAACTGGTCAAACAGTAATAGGAATGTCGCCTTCTCTACTATGTTTGGCCAGGGCTTGGGTCCCTCTTTCTTTGATCAAATCACAGATGTGCTCTGTTGAAACTCTTCGTACGCAGGTTTTGACTGAACTCCACCAAACTAAGTTCAACCAAACTCTGTGTGTGTGTAACACGGAAAAAAATCATTGGGCTTATCAAATTATCTATCAAGCCGTGGAAAAGACAAAAGACACAAATCCACTATCTGTTTTACGTCAAGCAATATGTGGAGTAACTCCCGATATAGCAATCAAAGCAAGACGTGTAGGTGGATCAACTCATCAAGTTCCTATTGAAATAGAATCTACACAAGGAAAAGCACTTGCCATTCGTTGGTTATTAGGGACATCCTGAAAATGTCCGGGTCGAAATATTGCTAGAGAGAGAGAGAGAGAGAGAGAGAGCACATTCAGACCTTGAACTTCAAAGAAAGTACTTCGTTACAACAAAGGGAGACAATTTAATATGCATGAGCCACAACATATCAACAGAACTGACTCGATTCCACATGTAATCCTCAGTATCTTTATCCTAGAGAAAAAAGGAAAAGAAATATACAACAGTACACATAAAAATATTGTGAATTCAATTTAAAGATAATACCTATTGTTTTTCCAAGGACGAATTTTAATTCCCTCAGAAACTAAACTTCCACAAATGGCGGCAAGTTCAGCTGGCTTGAGATCAATTAAAATTTTATTCCGTAGCACCATTGCAAGCCAAAGTTCATTTTCTCCTCGGATAGCTGCTGCAGTTTCTCCAAGAGGAAATATCATGCGTGTATTGATATCCAAAGCTCTTGCTTCATGAATAACATTGTTGATCTGGCATGCATGTGAGACAGCTAAAATGTAAGATGACTAAATTCCAAGTAAAAAACACACTAATACGTGCTTATTATCCATGGTTCAAAATCGCCGCGACCGACCCCAAAAACTGATATGGTCGCAGTATCAATCACATTGCGGTTGTTGCGGCGTGACTTTTTTTACCTCAAAAAATATGAAAAAATATCCAAAAAATCTAAAAATATTGGAAAATGCTAGAAAACAATGTTTTTTTTTCCCCAATAGTAGACACTATAAACCAAAATATTGGCCCCCCAAAGTCATAACCCACTATATCGTTGTTTAACCTGTAACTGTTTAATATCAAGTTTTAACGTTTATCTGTGTCCAGCCTTAAACTTATAAATTCATTAATGTAGCCCTTTTTTTTATTACTAGACATATCTAAAATCCAAACTATTCAATTTAACTATCAGTATCACCTCTTATTAGCTTTGTGAAAAACTTTTGGTAGCGGTATCAGTCGCGTTGTTGCGGTTGTCGCGGCGTGACTTTTTTTACCCCAAAAAATATGAAAAAATATCCAAAAAATCTAAAAATATTGGAAAATGAGAGAAAACAATGTTTTTTTATTTTTTTCCCAATAGTAGACACTATAAACCAAAATAATGGCCCCCCAAAGTCATAACCCCCTATATCGTTATTTAATCTGTAAGTGTTTAATATTAAGTTTTGACGTTTAATCTTTGGGTCCATCCTTATAACTTATAAATTCAATAATGAAGCCCTTTTCTTTTCTTTTCTTTTCTTTTTTTTTTTTTTTAATTACTAGACCATATCTAAAATTGAAACTATTCAATTTAACTATCACCTCTTATTAGTTTTGTGAAAAAATTTCACTCCAATAGGAGTTAAAAATTTAGATTTTAGAGAGGGCGTTTGTTTTAGTCTAGTTTAGGTTTTTCTTAAATGGGCTTGTTAGTGAGGTGCAATTGAAAAGGTGGGGGCATTTTAAAAGTTTTGTAGGCTGCATAGTGGAGCTCACCTATTAAAAAAATTATTAACCGCTCAAAATAACTACCCTCCTCTTGTATGGGTTTTGGCCAAACTCTATTCGAATTAGAGATGTGGTACTATCAAATTGGCTGATGTTTCAAAATTGGTCAATTGATCAATATGACAATGGGCTATGCTCCTATTAGAGTGAAACTTGTCCAAGGCCCACATTAAAGAACAATTATTTTAAGTGGTTTTGATTTTCTGTTGGTAGGGGCCATTGTAGAGCCCACAGATTGGCAAGGTTTTTTAGATATACACATCATCATCATTAAAGCCTTGTCCCAACTATGTTGGGGTCGGTTACACGAATTCTATTTCTTCATTCCAATCTATCTTAAGCCAAATCCTCAGATAAGTTATACTTCTTCATATCTATTTTTACTACCTCAATCCACATCCTCTTTGGCCAACCCCATCCTTTTAGTGGGCAATCAACCTTTATAGCCAAACTTTCCCTTACCAGTGCAGTTGCCGGCCTATGTTGGGTTTTTAGATATACACATGACTAATAGAAATAGAAAAGAGGACCCTAAAAGGGCTTTTGCATTTTTTAGTTCATTCAATGCACAACAAAAGGGGAGAAAAGAAATTAAAAAAGGAAGAAAAAGGAGAGGGAAATGAAAACGAAGAAAGGGGTTGCAGAGGTTGCGACATCAAGACTTGATTTGGCAATGCACATTGAAGTATTTCGAGGCTAGTTCAGCCGCTATCTCGCGACATCGAGACTTTATTTGGCAGGGCATATTGAAGTATTTCGAGACTAGTTCAACCCCTTTCTCGCGACATCGAGACTGATTTGGCGTGAGAAAGGGGTTGTAGGGGCAATTTGGTCCGGAAAAAATCAGAGTATGCTGTATAAGATACTTTTGGGCATTACATGTATTTAAGGATGTTTTTGGAGGTATAGTGATATTTGAGGATATTTTTGGTAAAAACCCCTTAGTTTAATGTTTGAAGGCTTATTACTTCATCGTATAAATTAAACTTTTAGGTATAGATGGTCTCTAAATACTTATTTGTTTCCCAAGAGATACCATAAAGAGATTATTTTCATTACCTTGGCTCGAAAATTAGTAAGGAGGGGGGAATTGATGAAGATGTCGAATATAGGATAAAAGCGGGATGGTTGAAGTGGAGACTTACTTCTAGAGTGCTTATATACACTAAATGGACGTAGTAAAGATGAGAATGTTGAGGTGGATGTGTGGTAAAACTAGAAATGATAAAATTAGAAATGAGAGCTTTTGAGAGGCATTTAGGGCTAGCAACTCCTATAAAATTAGAGAAACCTATTTGGGATGGTTTGGGCATGTCCAAAGCATGCCAACAACAACACTAGCAAGGAAAAATTTGGATATGCAGGTTGATGGCCCACAAAGGGGAACGGGTAAGTCAAAGAGGACATGGATGGAGGTAGTAAAAATAGATCTTAAGAAGTGCAACTTATCTAAGGATTTAGTTCAGGATAGATTGGAATGGAGAAACAACATTCATGTAGCCAACCCCAACATAGTTGGGACAAGGCTTTGATGATGATGATGTTCTTTATGAAATATGAATCAAGTGAATGAAAAAAAGATTAAGTAAATCTACCCCGTTGAATTTTCAAATTTGAGTAAATGTTGGATTGTGAACTACGAACTCGATTTTGAATCAGTCGAATTGCGAATCAGGTAACTATGCTCTTAACATCTATTAAGCAAATAGCCTTCCAGAACTCACCATAAAGAAAACTGAGTGTGAATTACCTGCAGGAAGTCCTTCCACCCAGATGGTTCGATTTGTTTTATTCGATTAATTAAACGATCTGATCTTGCCTTCAAGCGTTTAATCTTTTCCTTTGTAAAATTAGTCGCATCTATTATCTTCTTGAATTCTTTAAAGCCATTGGTACCCGTGACCTTTTTCTTCAATTGGGAAACCTTTCTTCTTTGTTCTTTGTGCTGCTGGACAGCATCTTGGTATCCTTTTGACATTGGTAGCACCTAAAGAAAAGTTGAACAGAAGTGAGTAAACGATATTTCTAACTTGTCAAAGACTCAAATTGCATTTAGATTGTTAGAAGAAACAATTTATTTGATACAGGTGAAGGTTCTTAAGAAAAATATGCAAAATCTTAAAATGTAAATATCTACCTCATCATCTTCTGAAAGACTACTGAAGACTGGTACATTTAAACTCCAAGACCAAGTCTCTAGAGATCCTTCCATGTTCCACAGAGCCCCAAATTCAGAATCAGCGATCCTACTCCACTGCAACTCCTCCTTCGCAAGAAGGTCCTTCATGATGTCCCGAGGCAAAGCATCACCTTGAACTAAAGGTACATTGGGAAAGCCGGTCTTGTATATTGACTTAATCCACTTCTCTGTAAACAAATACCAACAATTATTTGAACCAAGAGCAACATAGTAAGCTAGTTTGGAATCAAGTTCTCCACAATCTAACATAGCTCCCAAGGTATCCAATGATAAAGAATGATCCACACTGACCTGTCACCAATAAGATCCACCGTAAAATGACAGAAGTAACTCATATGTATGAAAAGAACAGAAAAATCTTAAACTACAATCTTAAGAATATCAAAAGCAGCATCATCAATCAAATGATCATGGATGAAAATCAAAGTAAGCAACAATAATGAAATTACAAAGTAAATTGATGAAACTGGTAAGAACAATAGAAGGATCACAACAGTGGAATAACAAGGCAATTCAATGTCATTTGTGAGAACAATAGAACGATCATAAACTACAGACAGAGGCATGTAAAAGTGGCATCGTTTCTTACTTTCTTTAACAAATAACAAATATAATGTTATAAAAGGATAGCAAAAGGAATAAAAGGATAGGATTCAATGATGACGACAATGATAATATTGATAGAACAAGATAAAAAGTGATAATGGTTGGAGGAGATGCTCCTATGAGAGATATCTCTCACCTTATATGAGAGATAGGGGTGGGGCCCATCACATATAAGTTGTTGACATTGGATATGGATGTGAGGGCCCCCACCCAATCTCTCATTTAAGGTGAGAGATATCTCTCATAGGAGCATCTCCCAATGGTTGGCAGCTTAAGAAATACCAGACAATATAGAATCTAATCTCGATAATATTTGTACAAGGATACAAATTAACAATCTCAAGCTCGAACAAGACTTGTAGAGATTTCCGAACTTTTGAGCATACGCTCAATTAGTGAATATGTTGCAAAACTTGTCGTAACCATACACATGCAACCATTACTCAACCTCCACCTACATAAAAACACAGAATACAAAGCGAACCTAACATCCTCTTAAATCATGAGAAGAATTGGTCAAACATCATTTACATGAACCTTCTTTCCAAAGTTGTGTTCCCACTCTAGAATCAGTTAATAGGACTTATATGCAATTCTGGAAAACTATGGATTGTTGTAAATATAGGAAAAGTGAGGGGTTTTGCTGTAATTCTCATAAATACAGTAAAGTATAAATAGGTGTGATCGCCCAACCCTAGGCACCACAACCATATAAGAGATTTGTCTCAATTCAGCCTCCATCTCTTTGTTTTCTTATCTTTCATCTGTTAGGGTTTTCCCAAAACTTTAGGGCACGTTTGGTAAAAAAGAGCGGAATCCTCTAATTAGAGGATTCATTTGTTCTCATGGATCCAATGAATCCTTAAAGATAATTTGTAAAGTGAGAAAGATAGAGGATTCCTACCATCCATGGAATATGTGATCCAATTCCAACGGTTAATGGTTTTTTGCAATTTTCTCAAAATCCATGAACAATAAAGGGCCAAGGTTTCACCCTATAGCCGTCCATGGATTTCTAGAGAATTTGAACGGTTTGGGTCTTGTAAATGGGGACCACGTGAATCAAAAATTAATATTTTAGGGTCTAAACTTATTCATAAATATCTCAAAATCCGTGAAGGATCAACGGCTGAAATTTGATTTAGTAGCCAGTTTTTACCTTCTAATCAAAATTACAGGTTCAGATCTTGATTGTAGGACCTAAGGATAAAAATAGCGGTTGTGGTGGGTGTAGTGGTTAGTGGCTAAAACGCTATGTAGCAGGTGATACATATCGGTTGCGACGATACGTAGCGACATAGCGGTGTGGATTTATTAAGTGTTAAATTCTTTTTTTTTTTTTTTAAGCTGGTGTAGCAACCAATCTTATGTTTTTTTAGTAATTTGGAACCATATAAGGGTAGCAACAGCCATAGGAAAGGCTATTAAAGAGGAGAAATAGGAAAAACAATGTTGTAAATTAAAAGTGCTTGGCTCTATTAGGTTTTAGACTATAGTGCCGTTATTTTCAAAATAGCCTAGCAGCCTCAATCGCTACGGCCGATATACGTAGCGGCCGCTATTTTGAACTGTGGTGGGACCTAAAAAGTAGGGTTCCAAAGAGAAAATGGTGACCTCTGTGTTACTGGGTCTGTGTTACCGGTTCAGTGACTGCAACACTTCTTTGCTTTGTTATTTGAAAATATGTTCAACGGCTATAATTTGATTTTGCTATTTTTCTCATAATCCATGATGAATCATGCTTCCAAATTTGATAAAGTAGGCATTTTAAGCCTTCTAAAGATCTCTAATGGTTTGGATTTTGAAAAAGGGGGCCCACAGAAGTGGAGAAATTAAGATTCAATGGGCTGGAGTATTTTACAAATATCTCAAAATATAGGAAGGATTGACGGCTGATATTTGATCATATAACGGTTTTGGGCCTTTTAAACATGATTAATGGTTTGGATCTTAATTATGGGACCTGAAAATTAGGTTTCCAAACATAAAACTGGCACCCTATACATTCACACCATTGTTACTATTCATCCACGCATTGTCATTGTTCGTCTGCAATTCCACCGACACACGGATCTTCCAAATCAAACGGGGGTTGGTCTGACGTTGAAAATATTCGAAAACGAAGAAGCAGGGACTCGCGTAACCAAATGTGGATTTTCCATGGGATAGCAGAAAAGCGTGAGGAATCCCCTCTGCGGATGGTTGCCAAACGTGCCCTTAGGCAAAAGGTTGAAAAACCCTAGGAATCATTATCTCAGAAGTTTTAACGTGGTATCATAGCCTCTCAATCTCTACATAAGTTTGAGAAGATAGAGGTGCTATTGTAGTAGCAGCACTATAGCAGCAACACTGTAGCGGCGGTATTGTAACAGAGGCACCGCAGCATGGGCACCGTAGTGATATTGTAGCATGTAAAGAGGGTTCATCAGGGTGGATTGTAGAAAAGAATGAAGATTGAGGGTTTCTACCCTTGTCCCAAGTATCTTCGTCCACTGTAATATTTGAGACAGACCTGGTTCTTTGTCTGCTTCTTGTTCTTCTTCGGGTATGGATTCTCTTCATTTGAGAAATTTAAATTTTAGGAAAAGGCTGGAAAGTCTGGATCACATGTAAGTTAGTACATGTGGACTTGTTTCATTAGTTTTTCAAGTAGTTTTATTTAAGTTATGGCTGTAAGTTTTCTTACATGTACCCAGATCCAGATGAATTTAACATGGATCATTGTCCAAGACTCGAGGCTGAAAACGGGTTGACTCATGTACCCAGACCCGGATGGATTCAACATGGATAAATTGTCCAAGACTCAAGAGAATCTAAATGTGATTCAGAGCATATTATACATCACTACCCCTCAATTCTATACTAGATCAATTTCAAGAAATATGCCCAGATTCAGAGCATATTATGTCTCAATTCTGTCCTGGATCAACTTCAAAGTTCTTCATATCATACGTCATAGGTGCAAGGGGCTTGGATGGATAGGAAGGTCTTAGAAAGGATTATAGGCGGTCAAACTCATTATAATCAGATCAAGAAAGCAAGCAGTGGTTCAGTCCATGATGAGTGTAACTCCAAATCAGAATCGAAGTTGGGTGCATGACAACACACAAGGTCCCAATACAAGGTATCATAAACTATGGCAAGATAAAAAGGGTTAAGCAGTTTTACCTTTCAACTTTCAAGAGTAATAGAAGTACTGTTATTCAATGCTAACAACGAAATTATACAAACAATATTTACTTGTAAAGCTCACCACATCCTTGACTTCTGAACCATCCGATGAGTTGACCACTCCCAAATAAACAGCTGGGATAAACTGTTGAACAGCTTCATCATCTTTATACTGCAAACAAATAAAGGGTAACTGTCCATTTTCCAACTCTTTCAGTAGAGGTTTTAGAGAAGTTATTCTTTCCAACTGCATCCTCTTTTTCAGTTCAGATCGTAAACGCTTTGCCACCTAGTAAACATAAATAAAACCAGATGTCTGTAGAAATTCCAAATATTTATCACGTGCTGAAGAAACAATTAAGTTGACAAGAAATCAACACAACGAACCTTTAATTACCATGATCATTAGGTACTCTAACTCAGTGGCATAACCATTATAAGCAAAGGCATGTAAATGTGAAAAGAAAATTATGGACAGCAAATGACTAAGAAGGTATTTCAATGATCGGACAGTTTTGCACAAATGATGTGTAAAAAGCACTAAAAAAAGGCCCATTAAAAACAATAGTATTGTCCATATAGGTCCTATAATGTAAAACACCCCCAATTAATACATTCATGTTATGCCCCATTTCTAAGAAATCACTTCAAAACATTTGAGACCAGTCGGTGGAAAGAGAAGAACAAAGTTCGGAAAGGCATTGAAGACAACAGATGTGTTAAAAACACATTATTACTTTCATTTGTTACAATATTTCTTTATAGACTTGAGACAAGTTGATGCAGCTCTAGAACAAAAAAAAAAAAAGAAAATACATGGGAACTTGGAAGTTGCTAGAGGGAAAGCACACTTCAGGGTATGTATATATTGAAATATTAGCCTAGTAGAGAAATAGAATGACATAACGCAAGGTTAGTAGCAAACAGTACTGCCGTGGCATATGGAGGGGATTATCAGGAAAGACTTGGGCAAGAAAATAGATGGAGGACAAGTTTTTAAGAATTCGACAAGAAAATAGATGATGGATAGGACAGATACCCGTAACTCTTCCTGCAGGTCAAAAATCTCCTTATATGCCATTTCAGATAACTGCTCCCGGCACTTCCTATCAATAGCAGCTTCATCAACCTCTGATACCAGAAATTCAATTTCATGTTCTATCTTAGTAATCTCTTCTTTGGCCGCAAGCATAACATTACTTCCAACATAGTTTCCAAAGCTTTGCTCAACTAGCTTTCGAGCTTCTTCCAACGTTCGTCCTGCTTGAAACGTTTGGATGTCATTTGTTTCCTTTGATCCGCGAGTAACTTTGGCACCCTGTACAATTTTGATTACTAGAATCATTTAGAACTGCATCAAAGAATTAGTTCCAGTAGACTAATGATACATAAAGGTACATACTGCAAGGAGATTCAACACCATTCCATATGAAGCAGTAAACTGTGACACCAGAGGTTCAAGACCAGCAAAGAGAATCTTGCAGCATTCTTCAGCTCCTTCATAGGGAGTCTGAACAAGAACTGCATGGCCCCGTTCATCAATTCCTCTACGTCCAGCTCGCCCAGCCATTTGAAGAAGATCATTTGAGCTCAGAAGGAAACGCCCAGTTTCATTTCTTCTACTGAGAGATGCAATCACAGCTGTCCTGGCAGGCATATTAATTCCTGCTGCAAGTGTTTCTGTAGCAAAGATGACCTTAACTAATCCTCGCTGAAATAGCTCTTCTATAAATGACTTCCATAGTGGTAAGCAACCGGCATGATGTGCTGCCACCCCTTGCAGCAGGCCTTTTACAGCAGCTTCCCGGACTGCATCAGGATACTGAATACGGAACCTCTTCAAGGCAAGTGCAACTTCGTCAGTTTCGCACTCATCAAGAAGATTGCAATCTTCAAGATACTGAACAGCGGCATCACATCCCTTCCTGCTGAAAATAAACCAAATGGCTGGCAACATGTCCCTTGCCCTCAGCTGCCACAAAGTATCCCTAATCTGAGGAACCTGAAAACCAACAAATTGTGGGATTCATTCCTTTTGTTGCTGGGTTGGGCTAATTTGACCAGTAGTCTTCTGTAGAAAAGCTACACTCTTTGGGAAACATGACCATTAATAAATTTGATATATCAAATATGCAAACAGAAGTTGTGTAATATTAGACAATAACTCCAGAAAAGCACCTATCAACCTAAAAATAGTTAAAAAGCAAGAAGCGTAATAATACCTGTGAGCGTCGTATTGCATTTATGTCATTTTTTGATAACTGTGACAGTCTGGAGATACTAGAAAGATTGGTCTGGTCACTTCCATCTTTTCGAGGACGATTCTTTCTTGTCCCATCTTCCTTCTGTCCTTTCACTCTTGAACTAGAAAATTGTGCATAATCAAGTGACAGCTTCCTGTTTAAATGCAGCAAATAAATCTCAGATATTATTTTCTTTTTTTTTTTTTCTTTTTGAATGGTAACTTTCATTAAATCCAGAGAAGAAATCAGCACAAAAAGAAGGGTAAGCAGAAAATAGTATTGTCTTCTATGTGTGTCCAGCACAAAAAGAAGGGTAAGCAGAAAATAGTATGATTAAACCAGAACCAACTAATATACGTGTCAACACTCAATAATATCTCATCACGATCATCAAAGCATTACCCATCTAAAGCTTTAAACATTACCAACACGAGTCTCAACACTCAATGATACCAAAAAAGGCCCTAGAAGTATCCTCGATACAGAAAAATGTCCACAAAAACAAGTGCAACTAGGCAACTAAATGTCACCATGCACTCATGATTTCGACACTATGACACATTATATGTGAAATATAACAATGGTTTAGGAGCTTTTCATTCATTAATAGTTAGGGCAAAATTAAGACTCAAGAAATTACCAATAAAAGATATGTCAAGTTAAGCAAATTCACCCTACAGATCCTACGGATACCACCTGTTCACACTTTAGAATCCAGACTTCATATTGTAATCAAGGGTCGCTAGTCACTACAAATGGGTATATATTGGATACAAATTCACTTACAGAATTCTGACCCAACTTGGGCTATGTTTCATCTCTTTATAAGGGTTGCGGAAACAATACCAGAAAAGAGAATTATTCCTCTGCCTCCTTCAACTTTCCCACTCGTTTTCATCCCCCATTTGCTACACACCATAGTAAAAAAGAGTCTAAAAGGTTCAAGCCACTCCACTGCTCAAGTGCACATTTGGTGAAGCATCAATCCAAGAAAGAAAGTCGTTGTGTCTTGAGGCAGACATCCAGAACGCATTGCATCCATGTGGAGGGTGTATTCTGCCTAAAGAAACCATATTGGACGTTTCGGCTCACATAATCCGGGTTTGATCTTTCTTTTTTTTTTTTTTAAATGATGACGATGTATTGAAATGCTCAAGAAACTGTACGGTATAAGAGAAATATACTGACTCATAAAAAATAAAAATAAAAAACCACAACGAAGGGAAAGAGCAAACAAACCAAAAGAGAAAGACAACCCCAAGGGGTACCCCAAAAAGGCAGACACAACCCCAAGGGGTACCCCAAAAAAGGCGGGCACAACCCCACACCAAAAACCGGGCACGCCCTCAAAGAGCTCACACACAAGCATTACATAGAAACGGTCAATGCAATTTTAAGTACTCCCTCTTTGGCAAGTTTATCCGCTTCATGGTTAGCCGATCTTTTAATGTCCGTGAAAGGATGGATACATTTAGCCCCCATGAGAGATGGATTGCCTCTTCAATGATATCTGCACAGTTCCAAGGAGGATTAGAAGATTGCTTTGCCCACTGAATTACGTAGTACGAGTCTCCTTCAATAAGTAGCCGTTGAGGGCTGAGTTTTGATGCTTCACGGATACCAGTTCTAAGGGCCAATAGTTCAGCTTTGTTGTTGGAGCAGAAACCGGCTAAGCCTGAGTAAGAGAGAAGAATGGTCCCTTCTGTATCTCGAATGACTCCCCTTAGACAAGCAGAGCCAGGATTTCCACAAGCACTACCATCAAAATTTAGCTTGAGAGCACCTATAGGGGGAGGGCACCATCTTGGGAGAACTCTATTTTGGATAGGGGGGGAGAAAGCACTTCCTTCCAATTATGAATAATGGAATTGATGGATATGCCTTTGAAAGGAGTAAAGGAAACCCATGTAGCCACTAGAAGTTTAACGCTCTCTGCTAGGATACTCATATATGAAGACCTACCTTCAAAGCACCTCAAGTTCCTTTCTTTCCAAATGACTGCCAAGAAAGAAGCATTCCACATTGTCCTCCCCCTTCTGGACCCCACACCTAACCTCCAAAACTCAAATAAGGAGGAGAGAGAGTTGGGAATGGGAGTGGAGACATGAAACCATCCAAGAGTCAACCTCCATAGGTACTGAGCTAGTGGACAATTTAACAGCAAGTGATCGACAGATTCCTCACCCTCCAAGCACATAGGGCAAGCCTTAACAACGATCAGTCCCCGACGTCTAAGATTGTCCATAGTTAGGATCCGCCCAAGCAACGCCGTCCACCCAAATGCCACCACCCTTAGGGGGGCTTTGATATGCCAAAGGCTTGCCCAATTAATATGTGAGCCACCTCCCCTCTGGTTATAGCGGCAAAAAAGGGTGCAACCAAGAAAGTGCCATTGGTCGTAGGCATCCAAATTCTTCTATCTCCGCCATCATTAGGGATGAAGATTTCTCCAATCATATTCAACAAAATATGGAACTGAGATTCCTCCACCTCATTTAGGTTCCTTCTGAAGACAAGCCCCCAGACGACGCAATCTCCCCTCTTCTCCATATAGTCAATAACTTTGGCTTCTTGATTGCTAGCACAATTGAACAATTCTAGAAAGGTTGATGCCAAAGGTTGATCCCTCACCCACAGATCCGTCCAAAAGAATATTTTATCCATAGTTTTCAAAATCGGAATCATATCGTAAATCGTTCCTACCCATGAATCAAATCGAATCACGAATCGTATCGTGAATCATAGGATTTTTTATTTTCCTAAAAAAAAGAAAAATAATTAAAAATTAGAAGAAAACGAAAAAAAGTAATTATTCATAACAATCCATTTTTCCATTTATAGTAGAATAAATGTAATAACAAGTAAGTCTATCATACAATCATATCAAGAACATTATGACATATATTATTACATATAGTTGAATAAGTTTAAAGTATCAATATAGATTTTTTATTATCTTTAAATCAGAATATAAAAATAAAATAAAATCCAAACCATCAATCTTACATGGTAGGATATCTCTTAAAGTTAAGAAAGTGTTCATGAAGAAAAAAAACCAAAATAGATTAAAAAAATAATAAGAAATAAACAAGCACTATATGGAAAGTTAAATGCTTTAGTTAAATGCATGTTCTTTATTCATCTTTAAAACCTTATCAAACCCGTAAACAATTATTATGAGATTTCGTTAACTACTAAATAACCTTTTAAAAATACAAGCGATAAAAGAAAGAAAAAAGGCAAAAGATTATTAATATTAGCTTATTGGCTATAGCCATTCTCACATAGTCGAATCGCTTAAATCGTAAGATTCAATGAAACGAGTATCGAATCGTAGGATTCATACTTGAATCCTAAGATTCATTTGTAAATGGGGCTCATTACATAGATATGAATCATTTTTCTTAAGATTCGGGATACGAATCGGGATTCAAAATACGAATCGTAGGATTCTGATAATTTATCCCCTTTGCCCACTTTGAATCTCCCTTGCCTTAGAAGCCTTCCTCAGCAGTCAAGATCCTAAATCTATTAAAGTTAATTTTTACTTGTCTATTTTCAGAGTCTACATTGTGCCATGCAGGTTTTCCAACGGTAACAAACACTATAATGACATAGAAATAAACTATTGTTTCTTATATAGAATATATCCAATATTTGAAGATTATAAGCAAGCCCATGGGAATGAATTAAAATCAACCATAAAGAACCAATTGGTCTCACTAAAATGTTATCATACTAAAGGAAGTTGCTAAATAAATTTACTTTTTTCATTCATCACCATCAACAAATATTTGTCCAAACTATTAGAGCCATGCAAGGCAGGACCCCACAAATTCTCATGATCTATCTAAGATTTTTTTTTTTTACCGGTAACATTAAACTTCATTAAAAAAAGAAAGGAGTACAATTCAACTTAAAAAGGACAAAAATGCCAACCATAGTGGAACTATTACGAGAGGAGTGAACCAGCCACACACTACATAATAAAGGCACTTAAATTACAAGATCTATCTACCCCTTAGCAAAACAATCTGCCATCCCGTTTGCAGATCTACTAATGTGTTGAAACGTAACCTGTAAGTAAGAAATTAGATGACTAATTTCATTGAAGAGAAATTGCATTTTCCATGGTCCCCTCAATGATTTCACCCAAGAAATAGCGTTAGCCGAATCACTCTCCACAACAAGATAATGATGAAATAAGGTATGAAAAATAAAATACGAAGACCTTCCAAGATTGTCAAAACTTTTGCTTCATTGGAATCTTTGATTCCCACATGTTTAGGGAACATAAACAGAACTTCCCCCTTATGATTTCTAAGAACACATCCAATGCCGGCCAAACCCGGTTTTCCTTTTGCCACTCCATCAACATTGAATTTTAAGATTCCACATGGTGGAGAACACTAAGATACTATCCTTTTCTTCTTTAAAGAACCTGTCTTCAAACAAGCTCCCCAATTTTGCATAATGTTATCTATCTTAATTTATGAAATTTCTTTTGTAGCACAAGCCCATTAGCAATCCTCAATTGCACAGCTAAAGTTAGATCCTCCCAAGATGATTCTTTCCTGTTGAAGATTCTATCATTACTCTCTTTCCAGATTGACCAATGAATGGAGGGAATAATCCTCCATAAGATCATATAACTTCCAACCATCGGGGCCCTCCTCCAACATTCAAACACCATTGGTAATGAACTTGGAAAACACCAACTCACTTCACATTGTTTGAGGAAAAACCCCCCAAATAGATGAAGCAACACAACAATGAATGAAAAAGTGATTTATCGACTCCATATCCCTCCCACAAAGGCAACACATATTAGAAATAGTATCATTCACCAGCCCCTGTCTCAGAACATTTGTTGTCGAGCTTCTGCCCGACACTACCAACTAGCAAAAAGCCTCCATTCTAGGTGGAACAAGCCCTGTCCACACTGCTGCACAAGGAGACGATACTACACTAAAATGATCAATCTCCTTATAGAATGGCCTTAAGGAGAACAAACCCTTAGAAAGAGGCTTCTAAATACAAAAGTTGGTTGCATCCCTGCATAAGAAAACGTTAGAAAGAAGATTGGACAAAGACTCACTAACCTCCACCTTCGACTAACGAAGGACCCTCCTAAAACTAATATTCCAAGACACCACATTTCCATCCCAAAAAAAAAAAATACTCTTTAATTAAAGCCTCTTTTTTGGACACAACCCTAAACAGTCTAGGGAACATAAGGTGTAAAGGACCAACACCCACCCAATCGTCATACCAAAAACGGCCACGTTCCCCCTCCCCCCACACAAAAACCTGAACCTTTAACAAAGACCTCCCTCCTGACATTTGACTGGTCCTCAGATATCAACCTTGCGCACTCAATGTTATAAAAAGAGAGGTCCCCCAAAGGTAACAACACTCACACAAATTCCAAAAATCTATTTCTCATTGCTCTCTTCATTCTGTCAACCTTTTTTTCTTTTGTCTCCAACTATATTAGGGCCGATTACATGAATTATGTTTCTCCATTCCAGTCTAGCCTAGGTCAAATCTTCAGATGGGTTGCACTTCTTCAAGTCTATCCTCACTATTTCCATTCATGTCCTCTTCAGCCTACCCCTTTTCCTTTTGGGGTTATCATAGAAAAACTTTTTCTCATAGGAGCCATTGTTGGTTTACGTTGGACATGTCCAAAGCATCTCAAATGAGTCTCTCTTAATTTATCACCTATTGATGCTATCCCTAAATACTCCCAAATGCATGGATGAAAATATCGGCCGTTACGTATATCGGCCGTAGTGGTGGCCACCACCACGCTAAGGCCGATTTATCGCCTCGTAGTAGCCGCTACGTCCGTTACGGGGTCGCTACAGGGTGAGAAAATTTCCTGCTTTCCAAATTTTTTTAAAATACATAATAAGACTTATTTCTTTCATTCTTTTCTCCAAATAACATTACTACACAGCTTTTCTACCCTTTTATGTGTAAAAGAACACCAAAAGGCACATGATCTTGCCGAATTACAGTCGATACAGAGAGTTCTTCTCAAGGATTCTTCTCTAAGTACATCCTATTAGATACCCCCTTTGGTCGATGTATTTTTTTCTCTAGGTACTCTTAAGTCTTGACTTCATGACATAGTTTTTTTCTTTTATGAGCCTTTTATTAGTTTCTAAGTTAGCATAACTAAGCGACATGAACACATGTGAAAAAAAATGATCATTACTATTATTTTCTATTTATATTATACAGCGATACAGGACCTCATACAATGAGGGGACCGCTACACCCCCTTATCTTAGTTACTTTTGCAAAAAAAAATATATTTTCTCTCATTTTCCAATATTCTAGATTTTCTACAATTTTTTCATATTTTTTTGGCGATTTTTCCAAATCGCACCGCAACGTAGCGTTTTGGTGGCGGGCGTAGCTGCTATTTTCATCCTTGCCCAAATGCACTCATTTCTTATCCTATTTTTTCTACTTTAACCACACATCCATTTCAATATTCTCGTCTTTGCTGCACACTTTATCATTACCAAAATAAAATGATCAATGAATAAGAAAGAAATAGAAACACCTATACATTTTGTTAAATAAAGAAATCAAACTAAAAAATATTTAATGGATAAAATGTTAGAAATTTACCTATTCATACTTTTCCCTTTCCCATCAAGAAGTGGTAATAAAGATCTTTTTGTAGAGAAGTGCCATGTCAATGGAACTGGTCGTTTTGTTGATGTGACCAACTCTGTTGTACCATGAATCTGGATCATTGAGATAAATGTGAGATCTTCATTCTTCTAAAAAGAGAAGTCTTTATACATATTATTGGCATAATATCATAGAGGTTGCTCGTGATTTTAAATAAGCAATGAACTAAGAAGTATAGGCAATTGTGACTTGAAATTTAATACTCGCACTCTCTAATACAAACAAGGAGAGTTGCTTACTTCATTCAATAAAATAACTTCACATAACTACCAAGTTTCTGCAAAATAAAGGACTATAGCTCTATTAACAAGTAAGATGTCAATTAGGTGTGATGCTATATGGAGTTGAATATAGGGCAAAAAAAAAAAAAAAAAAAAAAAACAAGAAGATGCAGAGATGTGCATGAAAAGAGGGACGTGTGTAGTTACAAGGAAGGATAGAATAAAATGAGTAGACGAGAGGAAACTAAACAGCAGCTCCAATAAAGAGAAAATTTAAAGAATGTCATTTGAAATGGTATGGGCACATAGAATAAGTAGCTCCAATAAAACAGAGAGCTAAGGGATGTCATTTGAAATGGTATGGGGATGTAGAAAACTGACCAGGAACAGCTCTCTTAAGTCTTAAGACATATTAAAGCGTTACGAGCTGAAGGAGTTAGGAAAAGGGAGGTATGAGCAACGACCTTAAATGAGTGAAAGACACGACAAATTGGGGATTTAATGAAGAAATGCAGAAAATAGGGTTGACTGAATAGTACAGATGGATTAAGGCTTACATGATGGTGATGACAACGAAAGGAACAGAGCCATTTAATTTCTTTCTTTTTTTATTATTTGTTTGTCTAGTAGAATAAGGGATTTACAGAAGTAAATACCAAAGAACCATCCAAGTAACAGACCCAAAAAATAAAAAGAACTATTCGGATTAACTGTCCTGTGCAGATGACCATTCATTGTAAAGTATCAAATTGATTATGCTGGCAAGAGATATAAGAATCCTTTGGTGCCTAGTGATAGACATATAGTCTCTATTATCAAGAAACATTCAATCCAGTTTCTAAGCTCGGTACTGTCAACATTCTTCTTCTTCTTCTTCTTGTTTTTTTTTTTTTTTTTGGCTGCAAATTGGTTCCAAATCCTTCACTAAGTAGATGTTGAAAATGCCTTCATGGGGATTATGAAGAAGAATACACGGTTCCACCGTCTACATATTCTTTCAGAAACAACATGAAAAAGGTTTATAAACTAAAGGCAATTAATGGTCTGAAATAGTCTCCACGTGCTTATTTTAAGAGGTTTAGGGAAGCACTTTTATGTCATGACGATAAGTGAAGTAGTGGTGGACTGTAATCGTAACTTATTTGGAAAGCACAATGTTATTACTGTATCAGGATTAAGAGATCTATTGATAGATGGAGCAGAAAATGAATGAACTGGTCTTTATCCTTAAATGGATTGCACAGGTTTATATAATTTCTCCTTCGTATACACGAGGGAAATGATATCTCCCTCATATGAAACCTATACAACAGAGAGGGAAATGAAAAATATTATGCATATCGTAGTCCTAGTCTCCTAGAGACTGCATTAATATAGACCTAAATGCAATACAATGCTCCATAGGAGTTTAATATGCCCTACTCTTTTGTGATACTGCACTTCTAGTTTCTGGTGACGCTACGGAAAATTTAACTAAAACTAAGACCTGAAAGTTATCCACCTAAGGGGTTTGATATCAAATATTTAACATTTCAAAAAAAGTATTTAGGACTGCTAAAATACTTTCTATGAATTGAGGTTGCTCAATCACAAAGAAACTAGAAAATTGAGAGCAAAATCGAGTGGCACACCAAGAGTGGGGCAAGGCTTCTTTGACTTTGAGATAACACAATACTATCGTCAAAATCAAAATGACGACGACGACAAAGATGGCATCCAACCGCAAGGCATTCTACATGGTATTAGAAAGAATGGGCTAAGGTATGGTTTTTATATGCTAATTGAAACTTGATAGTTGATAATTGATATGGAATGGAATTTGGAATATGGATTTGTCTTTTAAATTTTAATTGCAATTGAATGGTTTGTCTCATAATGTTAAGGTGTGCCATATGTAATAGTTACTATTTACTAGTATGCAGTAATAATAGCAATAACATAGTTTAGAATGGTAGAATTGTCGTTAAAAACACCTAAGTAATAGGGAAGATAAATGATTCTACTCTCTATAGTCTCTTTACTCTATAATTTCACCAAAATCTATCGTTAACATAAAAGAATAAAAAGATTCAAAATATCTACATGGATGGAGGGACTCCTAGGCCATCCCATTTCATTTTACCTAACTTTTTCCTTATTTTTACATATTTTTACTTTTTTTTTTTCATTTACTTGGGACTCGACCAAGTCGGCCGAGTCCGGGTCTTGAAACCATGGCTCTAATACCAAATCCAATGTAAGCAAGACTGACCTCTAACACCAAATCTTTTGATTCTTATCTAACTAATGAACAGATTTGAGTTCAAAACTCTCTTGATGTATTTAGTGACTGGAAAACCAAGTTGCAATCTTCAAAACAATCGCCCATTATATGCAAGGTCAAGCATTAAATGAACATCACACAGAAAAGGTGAAAAGGCCTTAACCTTGCATGATAGGAGTCAATGGAAATGGAACTCCAAAGATACTACAGCGATTTCCATGGAAAAATTTAAAAGAAAAATTGTATTCCGGTCTCCTCTTTCTAATAGTCTTTACAACCCTTTTTATAATTAATTAGTCTAAACTCTAAACCATTAAAAAGAGCATGCTCAATTCTCACTAATAATAAAAAAATGACAAAAATGTCCTTAATTTGTAATTCTTCTGTACCCTACTAGAAAATTGGCCATGACTTTCTTACTACTAGTCAAAATCAGACAAACTTGGGGTTGATGGAAAGTCAATTAAATGAGCTATCAATAGATCCAATGTTGGTCATTTTGACATCATTTGACACATTTAATCTAGCCATCATTAAAAGAACAAAAATAAAGTCACAATTTGCCCACCCATGGGCCATGGCCTCAAGCCACTTCATTGAGACATGGGCTCAAGCGAGTCCAATGTATAAGGACTACATCATTCCCTCCCAGTTGAAGGAACTCGCCTTCGAGTTTGCAAGTAGCACTTATCATTCATTAAGCAGAAAAATGAAGAAAGTAGTTTTTTGTGGAAAAATAAATGCCTGATGGTCCATCCTTCCTCCTATTTATATTCACTAAATGCCTTAATCAAGGCTGTGATGAAGATAATTACAATCTGTACAGTTGAAATATCTTTCTAAAAGGGGAAAGAAAATATTCTTACAACACATCCTATGTGACTAAATCCACCCAACGTGGGTACTTATGGTATAATGGGTCAAGACCCATTTAAAATACAATTGGGCATGGGCCTAATACAGGAGCTTGTGTTAACAGAACTAACGTCCTAGATCATACACTAGATACACCATGGCAATGAACATCAATTGTCCTCCTCTTGGATCATCCCCTCTGCACATAGGTGGTGGTAGAATCTTTCCTTCTTTGACTCAATGAAGTTGTGCTCATTGCTCACCATTGAGTTATGAGATATTGTTGCAAGTGCCATTGTTTCGCCGAATTTGAAATAAGTATCCATTGACATATTGAATAGAATAAACAATGCTCCAAGGATCTTGCTCGGGATAGATCGGAATGGAAAACAGAATTTAGTAGCAGACCCCATCATGATGATGATGAATGCTTTGAGTGTTTAGGTACCATTATAGTGCTGATCCCAAATGCCTATTATAAAATCAATTGTTTCTGCATCTTCTAAAATTTTTGGCTGTAAACCAAAACTCTAATCTAGTGGTTGTAACTTGTTACGGTAGATCTGCCTTAGCTGCCTTAGATCCATCTTCTAAATGCTCCGCTTCAGTAGGATCTATGGAAAAATTATCTTCCTGAAGATCCTCTATTTTGAGATTTACGCATCTTCCTCTGGATCTTTGACTAACATTCCATCTCAAGATCGATGGTTATGTTTACATCTGGAAGATCTTTCAAGAATCTCAAGATCGACAGTTGTGTTTGCATCTGGTAGATCTCTCAAGATCAATGGTTCTATCTTCATCTAAAAGATCCTCCGTATCCAGATCTACAGTCAGATCTTCACCCAGTAAATCTTTCGCCATACCTTCATCTTCAAGCTGTTCTGCTTTGGATTTAGAATGTCTTTCTACAGATTCTATTAGCTGTGATGAATAATTTTAGAGTCATCTTTGTCTAATTTACATTCATGAATGAACAATCAAAAGAAAAAGAAAAAAAAATGCATTCATATATGTGGCTCTAGTCTCAAAATATTTTTTGTTCTATCTGATCTTCCCATGATGCATTCTCATGACTCGGACAAATTTGAATGCTTGATCTCACGTGAGAAATTTGTAAGAATGTATCAAACAATTGGTAGGCGAGATCAAAACTTGCTCGACCAAATCTTCTGTAGGGAAGACTAAGCTCTAACACCAAATCTCTCAATAGTCTTATCTATTTAATTAACAAATTTGAAATCAAAACTCACCTATATGCTTGGTACTTGATAAACCAGTTTGTAACCTTCAAACCAGTAGCCCAAAATGTGCAAGGTTGAAGCATGATCGCACAAAGAGAAGGTACAAAGACAACTTGCACAATGTGAGTCAACGACTCCAAAATTGCTGTAGCAAAATCTCCATGGAAAAAAAAAATCCAATCTTCCTTTTCTAATAGTCTATACATCTCTTTTTATGAATAAACGTTGAAAACTTAATCAATCTAAAACCATAAAAAGAAAAAGCTCCATCCTAGTGATGCAGATAGACCTCAGGCCACAAGTGTAGGGCCCAAGTAGATTTAGGATTTTTCTTCACTAATTATGTCATTAGTTTCTAATTTTATTTAAAGAATCGTAAGTAGGACACGATTCTAGTTTGCTTAGTTTTATAGTTTAATTAGGTTTCTTAGGGCCTAAGTTTTCTTTTACCTATTTATATGGCATTACAGATATTGATTTTCAGAGTTGATTGATTGAATTAGGTATTCCCAATAAGGTGCATCCTAGTTATTGTCTCCATGGAGACTTGTTGAAGTGTCTTCGAACATGTGCTTCAGCACCATATTGCGCTTCAGCACTCCACGCAAGCCCTAACCCTAGGGCCTGCATCACCTAGCCATCTAACCATAATACAAATAAAAATGAAAAAAATATCCACTAGCTCATAGCTCTCCAACACCCTACTATTTGGCCATAAATCTCTCAATATGAGTAAGAATCTAACAACTTGGGCTTGATGGAAAGCTAATTGAATATGATATCCAGCGAATCTAATTTAAAATCATTCTAACATTATTCAACACATGAAATCTGGCCATCATTAAAAGGCAAAAATAAAGTCACAGCTCACCCAAGCATATAGCCCACAGCTTTGGGTTTGCCTAATTGAGACATGGGCTCAAGTAAGTCCCACATATATGAGCCGCATCAAAAGTGGTGTTCAAAACTCACCTCGACAAAGATTGACTCAACAAGTCAGTAGCTCAATTCAACTCAAAGAGTCGGTGATTCACTAGGGCAGGACTTAGTTTACAATATTCATTAAAATGAATATAGATGACCTGATTATGGGAACTTTACAAATACCCACCTGTGCCATTTTGAAATTGCAACTAACCACTAGCCTTTTTCATTATTAAAAATAATTGCATCTATTGGTTTGAAATTCTTAGTCAGCAGCTACTTGACTGGCAATCAGAGACTAGTTTTGAAACGGTTGACAAAACTCAGGGTATTTTGTTGTAGAAGGATGAAATTCAAACTCAGGGTATTTTGTTATAGTCGCATAGAAGGATGGAATTCCCTTAATCCGAACTGTTGGGAAAATCCCACATCCGCCCAATTAATTGGTTTGACAAGGCTTCATATACCAGTTTAGGCCTTCCACCTACCAGTTTAAACTTCTGGGTTGGTAAATGGTATCAAAGCGGGTCCCTGTTATTCTTGTGTAGCCCACGTGGCAGACCCGTCCATAAAATCTGTTTGGCCTGCACGTGAGGGGGAGTGTTGGGGAAGTCCCACATCCCACATCGCCCAATTAATGGGTTTGACAGGGCTTCATATACCTGTTTGGGCCTTCCAACTATCAGCTTAAGTTTTGGGTTGGTACATGGTATCTTACACTAACTAGATTTAGATTAAACCCATAGGCCTTGTTTGGTATCTCTACTCTTATTCCAAAGGAGCCATCCAAAATAGAGGGTAGAATCATGTGCCAAAAACTCTTATTTTCCAAACCTCCACCCGCTTTAGACATATAGACAAGTAGAGGCTGGAAATAGAGATGCCAAAAATGTAGTGTCAGCTGAAAATGACCATTCAAGCCAAGTAAATATAAGCGAGGTTTAAGCCCTAGGTTTAAACAGGTCTTAGGTTAGATATCTTCCATCACTTAATTCTCACTCCCTGGTTGCGGCACCCATGATATTCACTCAAGTTGAATTGTTGTCAGACTTCATTGATTAACATTGACAAGGAGCAACAATAATACAAACATCCTCAAAGTGATAAAAAATAATCAAATCCAATCCCTAAATTGTATAACTGAATCAAGACCAGTTAGATCATGTTGGGACTAAAAATCCTATACGCAAATCAAATTTTTAAAAGGGTTTATATTTCCATCTTTCAAAAACAAAACTAACAAATAGTGAAGTACCCAAAATTTTGTTATAACCCAAATAAAGTGTATTTTCAACTTTCTGACTGTTTCTTGTTTAGTTCACTTCATAATCACTTGATCTTAGTCCCATTATATCACCGATTTGCAGCCCTCAAACAACATCTAGCACCTACTAGTACAAAGAAACAGTCCGGGTCTTAATAGTAAATTTTCAAGTAATTCCAAGTGAATTTGTAATTATGAGAATATGTGTCTTATATTAGAATTAGATTAAATTTGCGTTATTATGATGTGATTGGGATTTCCTATTATGATGTAGTTAGATTCCCGTGTGTGTGTGTGTGTGTGTGTGTGTGTGTGTGTGTGTGTGTGTGTGTGTGTGTGTGTGTTTTTTAAATGGTAAATTTTAATACTCCAAAAGACAAGAACAAAAAACAAAGCCAAAAGCAGCTCTACAAACATGGAAGAAAAAAAAAAACCCAAAAAAAAAAAAAAAAAAAAAAAAACAAAACAAAACAAAACACCTACTTAAATACTAAAGAAGTAAACTTCAAAGGAAATAGAAGGTCGAATAACTCCCTCCTTTGCTAGCTCATCCGCCATTATATTTGCCTCTCTTAAAACATGACGAAAAGTAGCCCCTAAATGGCTAGAAAAATCCTGAACCTCCTCCACCCAATCTGCCAATCTCCAAGGATAAGAAATCTTCCCAGAGCCCCACCGAATCGCTGAAAAAGAATCACCTTCAATAATTGATTTACATCCTCCCAAGCTTCATAACCAGGGTTCAAAATAACAGTCATTACCGTGACAATATGTTGCCCATAACGCTAACGTTAGCGTTATGGGCAAAATAATTTCAAAATATTGGCCAAAATACCGGCGGACAGATTCCTTTTTCTAAAAGCTGCATTTTCACTCTAACTTTCTTCTTCAAACCAAGCCTGAGCCTTCCTCTCACTGTGTGTGACCTCTCCCAACTCCAAAACTCAAGACTTTCTCAAGATTTTGGTGGATTTCTCCATGGGAAAGAACAAGGAAGTCAAGAGATTTAATTTGGTGAGATTTTCTTGTGATTCTTTTGAGTTTTTTCCAAGATTGGACCTCACAATAGGTTAGAAATGCTTGAGGCTTGTTAGATATAGAGTTTTGGAGCAACGTAATGTAGATTTTACTTTTGATTTTTTTTTTTTGAATTTTTTTTATTTAAATCCGAATTTTTTTTGTTTGAAAGTTCGTATATAATACATCTATCTAAGTCTTTTATTGAGTTAAATACTTTTGTTTGAAGTTGCTCATTTGAAGTTGCTCACTCGGTTTTTCTTAGATCTAGTTTTTTAGTGTAGATCTAGGTTTTTTTATTTTTAAAATTTGGGGCTTTTCTTGAAATCATTTGGATTTCATCAAATTAGTTTGTCAAATGTGTTAGATTTTCCTTTGAGTTCTATATTTGTCATAGTGTAGATCTAGTTTTTTCTATTTTCAAAATTTGAGTTTTTTTTAATATTTAAGTTTTTGTTCAATTTCTTTGTTAGTGCAAGACAATGCTGTGCAATCTTTTAGTAGATCTATTTGAAAATTGTGTAGATCTAAAAGATTTATATCTAAAATCTATTTTCTTTATAATTTATTTTTGGATTTTTTAATAAATTAATATTAAAGTATGACATGTTGAAAAGTTATTTGTATATTGTTTAAGGTTAATAATGTATAACTCACAATCACATACTAAGTTAATTATGTTTCCATCATTCTTCCAAAATCTATTTTTTTTAATATTTATTTTCGGATTTTTAAATAAATTAATTTTTTTTAATGATATGTTGAAAAATTATTTGTATATTGTTTTAGGTTAATAATGTATGACTAACATACTATGTTTCCATTGTTGTATACTTGTATCATAATTCCTACGTCATAAAGTGTGTTTTTAATGTTATAAGTTATAACTTCTATGTTAATTGTTAAATGTGTGATTTTTCTTTTTTCTTTTTCTTTTTCATTTTTTTTTTTTTTTTTTTTTTTTTTTTTTTTTTTTTTTGCTTTACTATGTATTACTATTATGTTATGTGTTTACTGTTATTCTTTTGTAGAAAACTGAAAATAATGGTACGCAAAGTTGATCCGGCGTGGCAAATGGTGTTGATGTGGATGGAAAAATAATAAAATTAAATGCAATTATTGTGGAAAGTTGGTAACTGGTGGAATCACAAGATTGAAGGAACACTTGGCACATAAATCGGGAGATGTGGCAAAGTGTACCAAGGTATCCCCAGAGTTAAAGAAGGAAATGCAAGCATTGTTGAATGCGGGGAAGCAAAAAAAAGTAGTAACTCATAAAAGGAGAGAGGTAGAGTATGAAGCAAGTAGAGAGGAGGTGTTTGGGCCTAGGGAGGTGCTTGACTCATATGATGACGATGATGTAGAGAGCAAGGAGAGAAAGCATGAGATCATATAACGAGGAAGAAGAGAGAAGAAGAAAGATGTATTGAGTCTACTTCTAAAGGGGCCAATATGAGGAGGGGGTTGGCTCAGGTAGTGGTAGTGGTGCTGGTGGTATGTTGCGTCGGATGTTTAGTCAAAAACAAACTCGCGTACGACAACTAGATTTTTGGAGTATGGTCATGAACCTCCCACGCAACAACTCATAGACCAGAGGCAATGGGTCCAACTAACCCTACTACATATAGGTCTCCATCTACAAAACAATCTTCTATGGCCAAAGGCTTGAGCGGGAAGATGGGTTATGCAAGAAACAGGTTGGTTAGGGCAATCGGGAAATTCTTCTTCGATGGAGCCATTGCACCAAATAAGGCAACTTCACCCTATTTGAAGAACATGTTGGGTGCTGCTGCAAAACATGGTTCGGGTATAAAGCCACCCACACCGTATGAGATTGGCCACTATTGTGTTGAGGAGGAATTTAAAGAGACAGTGGATTGGGTGAATACTATCATTAGACGATCCCTATTTAACTTTTTAGTATCCTCAACTTTGGGGACTGTTTTTATTAGATCGGTTGACGCAACCAAGTACATCAAAGATGCAATGTACTTGAATAAGCTTAACAGATGAGATACGTGTAGGTCTGAAAAATGTGATTAAGAAACTTGTAACAAATGAGGATGATGCATGTCAGGCTATTAACCAAGTGTAACGTGTACATTTATTTTTGTTGAAAGAGAAATAGAGCATAAAGAGGAAATTCATCCTTATTTTATTTATGGTATATCTCAGATTGATATATACAATGAAGCCTTTGGTAGTTTTGGGACACCAACCGCCAGACAAGCTATCATGAAGTCATTTCCAAGTAAAGATCATGGTAATTTCATTCATTCTACTTAAGTTTAAGTTGAATCATTTATGATTTAATTAATAAATATACTTCCATTTTATTTTCAGCTAAATGGTGGATAAACTACGGAAAAAGTGCTCTAATACTAAGGAAAAATGCAGTGAAAGTCCTTAGTCAAACAACTACAGCATCAAATTGTGAGAGGAATTGGAGCACCTTTTCATTCATTCACGCTAAAGTGAGAAATCGGCTGACGATGCAAAAGCTGAATAAATTGGTGTATATATATTACAACATTAAGCTCTGCCATAGACAAAGAAGGAGAGAGTTTGAGGACCAGACAGAGATTACTTCTGTCCAATCAATCTGGACTATATTTTTTCAGAGAATGATGATGTCAATGGATGGAGGAGGTAGAAGACTGGTAATATGGTCCAGGATTTGACTAGGGAAAGGCCAGAGCCAATGAGAGCCGTCGAGCGCCTACGCAAGATAAATCTTACACATCAACGAAGGCGTGGGATTGACCCTCGGGAGATGCGAGATGAGGTTGATGATGATGATGAGGACACTAGCCTCAGCAGTAGTAGCTCATCTTCAGATGTGCCTCATGATTCTGATGGGGATGGCGGTGGTGATGGTGGTGGAGATGGTGAGGTACCACCCCACATGATGGAGACAGTAGAACATTTTCCTTCTACTGGTAATATAGACCTGAGCCGTGGGTACCAGAGAATTGTCCCACCAACCGAATCATCACATGCAGGTGCTAGTGGTAGCAGATATGGCAGGGGAGAGGGTACTAGTGGTGGTGATGTTGGCCACTGACAAGTCATGTATGGTGACTTCTATGTATCACCTCCATATCATACCCTTCCCCACAAATTTTATCACGAGTACCAAGACTACCCTCAGTCATCTCAATCCACTAATGACTCGGCCTCACTTTATGAAGCAGTCCTCGTTGCTCAACTGCATCCATAGGCACAACAACCTTATGGGCACTATGGGAGTGTAGGCTATGTAGACAACAGTTTGGTGCCTATTTCTACCCTTCAAGAAATAATGATGATGAATTGATGATGATATCAAGCCAGGACGCCACTCGTTCTGGCATTAGGCTCAGGCCCTACCTCTTGAGCATTCATGTCTCATCCTAAAAATCAAGCCAAGGTAAGTTACAATTGTCCAAACTCCATTACTTTAAGTTAGCAAGTTAATTCATTTTGATGTGGTGAATGTTACTTTAAACTTGAAACTTGAAGGTGAGCACACCTTTATGACTAAGTTATTGAGTTATTGAGTTGAGTATTACACATGCACTAACTCTAGTAGTTTCATTGCTAGATTACAGACTTTAAATGTTTAACACTATTAGTTTGCCCAAATTATGGTTGCATTATGTAAAATTTATGATATTTCAGCTTATTTTAGCATATACAGCAAAACAACCATGATACAGGATGTTATAACTTGAGGGGAACGTTATTTTGCAAATGTGCACTAATGGAAAAAAAAAAAATTTGTTTTCTATCATTTTATAATATTCTGAATTTTTTGGATTTTTTTTGGGTCAAATAAAAATTCGCTCAACGATGACCGCAGCCCGCGATTTTGAACCATGTTCGTAACTCATGACATCCTACTAGAAGAGCATAAACCTATGCTTCATTAGAATCTAAGCAATACACTACCCTGGAAAACTCATCACCACATTACCACTGCAATCCCTTATAACACCTCTAATGCCTAAGGAGCCCCATAAGAGGAGACAACCAAGTAGCTTGACGCTTATTTTTAGCATGTCGAGCCCCCTTACAACTGCTGCCCAAGATCTATTAAGATCTTCTAAGGGGACCCCCATCAAATTCCTTTCTCCTACTCACCCATTCCGAAACAGACCAAACAAGAGAATCTACCATTTCCTCCACATATTTACGTTTATTTCTGAAGAGTCTATTATTCTTCTCCATCCACAATTTCCAAACAGTTGCATAATAAAACAAATTTCAACAGAACTTTTCCACGCACAAACTTGAACCACAAACGCCATTGGCAAAAAAGATCACCAACAAATTGTGGCATGACCCATTGCACCTCAAACATATTAAGAAAGAATGCCCAAATTTTGTTAGCAAAAAACAATGAATCATCAAATGATTAAATGTTTCCTCATCTTTTAAACAGAAAGGACACCCATTAACAATGATGTGCTTCCTCCTCGGATTATCAATGGTGGGGATTTTATGCCACCGTGCTATCCAACAAAACACTCTTGGCGGAATAGTTAGGTTCCCTAGTTTAAGATTAATATCTTGTTTATGCTCTATAAATAGCCATTGGCTATTCTAAATGAAATAACAAAGGAAGTTGTCCAGATGTAGTCCCTAAAGTGGCCTAGGAGTCAGATACAAAACTGACTACTATATATAGAAACATCAATTTGTATCCCTGGCAAAGAACTTCATAGGATTAGCTATTACCTTCCCAATCCAACCTGCTAGCTCATCAGGATTTGCAACTGTTGCAGAAAGACATATAAGTTGAACTTCCTTGGGACAATAAATGACCTGATAATTTTCACTCAATTAGACAAGTCCATATAGAGATTTTAATGTGAGAAAGTTCTGAATGGCAAACGAGATAAAAACACTACATACAATCTCCTCCCAAACAGTGCCTCGTGATATGTCACTTAAATAGTGTACTTCATCTAAAACAATAACATCAACATGCAGCAGTCCACTCCCTGAGGAAACCATACCAACACTACACAAAAACTACTGGTAAGTAACCAAAGCCCAACTTAATCCATGAGAAGCTAAACATGAAGATATTAAATTGTTAATTAGATAAACAGCCTTCCTACCAAACAAACATATTATATCGAAGAAAATGTGGTATAAGTTTTTTCCTGTAAAATTAAAGCATAGGATGTGGCTACCAAACGCTATGTGTAAATGCACAACTATATCTACCAATCATGTCAGAGCATTATTATCTAGGATGCACTATTGTCCACTGTTGAGAAACTAAACATAAAGACTATTAAATTGTAAATTAGGAGCTTAGTTGAGAAAAATTACCAATCATGATAGAGCATTATGACATAATAGATAGAAAAAGAAAAAAAGAATTTAAAGGACACATGCTTTTTAGTTTTGCTTTTAGAGATAAACAGTCGTACAACCAAATAATAATATTATATCCGAGAAAAGATGGTATAAATTCTTTCCTGTAAAATTAAAGGATGGGATGTGTCATCCAAACCCCCTGTGTAAATGCACTATTAAATCTATCAATCATGTTAAGAACATTGGCATCAACAATGCACAATTGTTCATTGTTGCCATCATCAATGCCGTTTTTAAGTGTATGAACATGTGAAAACAGAGAAAAGTTTAATAAGATTTAGAACATAAATCGGCAATTTGTGTAACCCACGGAAAATTGAAATAATTAAATTGCAGTGAAGCCAAAAGAAGGAGCACTCAAGGCTAAGGTAAACAGTTTATAACTGTACCTCTGATATAACATATTGCGCAAAATCTCTGTAGTCATGATTAATATCTGGGCATCTTTGTTGACTGCAGCATCACCAGTAAGAAGGCCGACATTGCTATCACCAAATGTCCCACTAAAACATTTGAATACATCATAAATAATACAATGATATATCAGTTGAGGAAATACATTTTGGAGATAACAGAAATGGTATATCTACTAGATACTGAATTACGTTCAACCAATTACAGTTACTAGGAGATAACAAAGCAATAACTTAAAACACTACCATGTGAGCTGTGTGTGTGTGCGTGTTTCTTTTTTTTTTTTTAACTCCATCGGACTACTGGTGGAGGTGAGACTATACAACCTACAGGCCCGGGGATCGATCTGTGGGCATTCCAGTGAAACCAAGGTGCCGACACCACTGAGCAATCGGTGTGTCGGCATGTGAACTGGTTATTTTAGTTGAACAGTTGCACTTTGACTATGGTCGTCCACAACTCATGATAGTGCTCCTTCAAAGGTATGGTGGACTGTGGAAAGTCTATTCTCCACTACACAAAAAACATTAACTCCTCTACCATAAAATATATATACACATCAGATCAAGCACAGTTGGTATAATATCTTATAAGGTAACAAATTGTGTGGGATCAAAGTACTATACAAACACATAAAAATCTTTTTATAAAGGATAAGCATAGTACGCACCAAAAGTCTCTATACTTTTGATTGGACAAAGCCTTCAAAGGAGTTGTGTAGAAGAGGCGCCTTCCCCTAGCTACTGTGGCTACTGCTGCAGCTTCAGCTATTAATGTCTTTCCACTACTAGTTGGTGCAGAAACTACCACTGAAGAGCCTCTAAGGAATGCTAAGATAGCCAAGCGCTGCACAATTTAATTGGAACAAAGAAAATGGCAGCAAAGCTTGAGAAAGTCCCAATGGGCAACATATTAATTTAAGCAAGTGTTAATCATGAAAAACAGAACATCAACATAAAGGAGGAACCAACAGTAAGAAGTCCAAAATCCGAACCACGATGAAACATTAACACACTAGAACTTCAATAGATGAGAACATTTAAACTTCAACATATGTATGGTTCTTTCAGTTTTTCTCTTTGTTAATGGGAATTGTTCACCTTGTTCAGATATAACAAATCATACACATAAGAATAGACCACAAAGGCAACCTTCGACCAGTGGATACAAGGAACTCTCTCATGAATCAAATATCCATTCTTTCCAACGCTGCCAAAGATCAGAGACACGCTTAAACTTTTTTGCTATCAGTTGGCCACAAAATCACCTTTGTTCGTGCTTTTAAGAGTAATAGTGAGGATTTCTTTGTAGTTATTGGGGTACTGTGGACTATTTTGTAAATTTTACAAAAGTTGGAGGGTTTTGTAAATATTAAAAAATGATAAACTATAATATTGGAGCTATCACCCAACCCTAAGGGCGTGTTTGGCACTTTACTATATTTTATTCTCTCTTGATATGACGCTTCACCTCACTTTACTTCAATTCACCATACATCCAAACACGCCCAAGGACAACCCAATATCATTCGTTTCAATTAATTCCCTCCCTTTATTTTTCTTCTTTTTCCCTAACTAGGGTTTCTTGACTTTGTGGGTAAAGCCCTAGAGATTGTTGAATCTACATCAATAACAAGGTATCGGAGCAAACATATGAGTAGAGGATTGCTTAATAAGGAATCCAAGTGAAGTGGATTCGTGTTTTGAGCAAGGAACAAGAGGCTTTTACATCAGCTGAACTCAAGGAGAGGAGTCGATTGGGTTGGCTTGGTTTAGATGATCTAGTTTTGTGTTGTTCTGAGAAATTCTAAGGATCCTTGCTGATTCTCAGTTAAAGATTGGCTGCTTGGCTTGATTAGTAGAGAAGAAACGGTTTAAAAAAAAAAAAAAAAGGCAAGTTAGACACAGCAAGGAAGGGGAGAGTAATTGGTAATTACTCTCCAAGAGTAAGCTTAAGGAACCAACACCTTTGCTTGTCAAGGTCTTCACACCAACAGGCATTCACCACCAAACAGAGAGAGAGAGAGAGAGAGAGAGAGAGAGAGAGAGAGAGAGAGAGAACAATAATTTCATTCAAAAATTGTGTACCAAAGATGGGGTGAGAACACTCACATGTATAGCTCTTTTTTTAGAATTGATCGCATATATAGCATTGGAAGGATAAGATGGCTTAACCTTCTGCTCCTTAAGTATAGGTAACTAATCCTGAGAATCTCCCCCTCCTTAAATCAAGCAACAACCTAATATCCTAGATAAGCTCTGTTTGCTTTCTGCCCTTGAATCCCCTTCTTCATGGTCAACTTTGTTGGAGCTTATACATCAATGGTGGCTGATTGAACTTTAAAGATCAGAGGAGGGTTTAAGTTTACGTGTTCTCATCCTATTCAGATACTACATCCTTGGTGTTGTTGTTGTTGTTTTTTTTTTTTTTTTTTTTTTTTTTTTTTTTTTTTTTGAAATCTGGCTGTTTCTGTTTTTATATGATGCCATTTGTTCTTTATTACAAGGACCAGGAATCACAGACTATTAGCCTCTAAGGGTGATGCTTGGTGTCCTTAATCAGTCGAGCTACAGCCTAGGATCTCTGTAGTGCTTTTTTATGGCGGAATATTCCTATGAAGTTTATATGCTGAAGTTGTTTCAGTTTCTCTGGCCAATGCTCTGTGTTTTTGTGAAATTATATGAACCACTTGACTTAAGTTACATGACTAAGAGCTAATAGTTGCTGGTTTACACCATCATATCTGTTAAACTAATATCAATTTTGTTGTTTAGCTTCCACTGCTTTCGCATTATTAGTTGGATATCAGTGTTCTCTAATTGCATCTCAACCAACACAATGAGTCTCTCAGTAAAATTGCATCTCAACCATCTCAACCAACTGATATATATACCAGTGAAGCCACCAATAGATAAAGGTTTCTGCTTTCACCATACATTGTCCATGCCGAAACTGCTACGTAACGTAACGTCCCCACATCATAAATCGCACATTCTAACTCAATTGAAATGAGAATAATCGTGTGAACAAATGAAAGAACTAAAAAGAAAGAAATTTTACCTGAAATTTATCAATTGGGAAATCATAGATAGACGCAAGCTCCTCGACGTCGATGATTCCGTCACCAAGTTCCTTGACCTGCGACCGGAGCCTCTCGACTCGCTTCCATTTAGGCTCTTCAGACCAGGTGGTGCCAACAGCTGGGGAGGCGGAGGATGAAGCGCTGCTAAGTCTAAATCCGTCGTCGTCGTTGTCGTCGTAGTCTTCCTCTTCGGAGACTCCTGCAGCCTCATCGTACTCTTCTGCGACGAATTCGTCTTCTTCATTGTCGTCGTCTTCGTCTTCTTCGTCGTCGCGGTGGAGAATGGAAGGGAGTGGTGGGTGGGAGAGAGGAGTGAAGGTCGAGGTGGGAATGGGTTTTGGGGGACGAAGAAACCCTAGTTTGGGTCGACGAGATGTGATGGAAGGGAGATGGAAGGGAGAAGGGATTTTTAGGATTGAGGGGGAAGTGAGAGAGAAAGAGAGAGTGGTGTTCATGGTGGGAAGAGGGGGGAGAGTTCCCTCTATCCCTGGAGTTTGTAGCAAGGAATTTGGATTAGAGAGAGAGATGCTAATGCCACATCCCTAGCTTCTCTAACAACATCCCTTCTCACTACACACCCTAAAGTAAGTGAAAAAATTTCCAAAATTTCTCTCTACATGTCTCATTGTTACCAAAATGCCCTTCTCCCTCTACCACCCTCATTTTTTCAATCCACTCCCCCTCTTCCCCACAATCCAATACCCTGCCCGCCACCCCTTCTCCCTCTCCCTCCCTCTCTCTCCCTTTTCCTGTTGTAGCCCTGCTCGCTGTCCTGCCAACCGCCCTTTCTCCCTCTCCCTATTTCTCCCTCTCCTTCTCCCTCTCCCCCACCGGCAGTACTGTTGGAGGGGACAATGGTGGCTAGGTTGAGGTTGGGTGAGTGTAGAATAAGTTGAGGAGGGAGAGACTTTTGATAGATGTCCTTTTAGGTAATTTTACATGGAGATATATTAGTCATAAAAAATGGGATGTGCTTAGAGAAGCTTGGTTGTGGCTTCGCAGCTCTCTTTGGATTAAGAGAAATTTTCAAAAAAAGTCCTTAGTTTTTTTATTTATTTCTTTTTTTATTTATTTCAAAATTAAAATATGAGAATCAAAACTTTTTCAACATTAGAATCAAGTTTTCTAAAGTTTTTGATTAGCGTGTTTGGATGAGTGGTGAATTGAATTGAGGTGAGGTGAAGCATCAAATCAATAGAGAATAAAATATAAGAGGGTCATGATGGTATTTTATTTTTATTGGCTTGACAAAGAATCTTTTTTACTTTTTGTGTAAAAAGAATATATTTTTTTGTCATTTAATTGAGAAAGGAGGATGCTTTTTTACTTTTTTTTTTTTAAGGAGGAGTAAATTTTGAATTTATGTACTTTTAATATGATCCCTGCTCTTTTATTATCTTGATAATGGAGGCTTTACCTCACTTAATTCAATTCACCGCTCATCCAAACACAGATTGATAGCCGACCAGAATTAGTGTTTTCCGGCCACTTTTGTTACATACTTATTTTGTAATGGTAGAACTCACCGTGCTGTAATGGTGATTTGCTATTCCATTTATAATGGCCTATTACAGATTATATTATATCTTGTACAGCTATACACATTCAATAAGATGGAAAATGGTGACGGTTTATGAGCTATGATTTAGATGATTGAGGGAATCATTCTGATATGAGGTGATTAAGTAATTGCTGGATTATGGTGAGGTGATTGAGGAGTCTTTGACTTGGGTGGATTGGTTTTCATATGCCCCCTCAAGCTAATATGTCAATTTGTGACAGTTAGCTTGTCCTGAAGATGATAGAAATGAGAAGCACCGATTCCTTTAGTGAGAACATCAGCAATTTGATCTTTAGATGATATGAAACGAACATCCAACCAACGATGAGCTATTTTTTCTCGTACAAAATGATAGTCTGTCTCAATGTGTTTTGTGCAAGAATGAAAACAGGATTGGCAATGAGTAGGGGGAGGGGGTGGGGTGACTGGGGAGAGGGAGGGAGGGGAAAAGAGGAAGGGACAGAGGGGAAGGAAGGAAGAGAGAGGGGCTGCCGCCAGGACTTGCCGGCTAGTCTCACTCCCAGTCGGCGATTGGGAGGTGGGGAGGGGAGAGGGTGGAGAGGGGAAGGGGAAAGGGAGGATGGTTTTAGGTTTTTTCTTAAAAAAAAATTGTGTGTGAAGAGAGTTTTATTTTTAAAAAAATTGTGTGAAGAGGGTTGAGGGTTTTTTTTTTTTTTTTTTGTTTTTTTGTTTGTGATAAGAGAGAGAGAGAGAGAGAGGGAGAGAGAGAGAGAATTTTTTGGGTGTGCCAGCGTCCCAAAAACTAGCCAAAAAACCCTATACTAGAAACTATTTGGAAAACTTTAACCATATTTTGAGTTTTTTTTTTTTTAAATAAGCCGGAGAATTAGGGCCTTTTTTAAAATTTCTCCTTGGATTAAATATCTTTCTTTCCTTTCTGAAACTTTATGTGTAATTTGTAAGTACCTCAATTTGCTAATAACCGTAAAGAAGGGACTTTGACAAGTGGGGGTCCTATTATGACTATGAGGCTTTAATCTAGATAAATCCTGTGTTAAAAGGTGTGGAACTCCACCTTGCGGCTTATCTATTGAAATTCGAACCGTTTAAAATAAATGCACTTTTAATAATGTATTATCTTCAAACTAATGTTAATCTGAGTTCACCCCACCATGTTAAACTATTATAAGCAATAATGTGCAACAAATACTGTGAGGGTGGAGAAGGTTATTATTGCACTAGAAAAGGAAGATGGTGAATTAAAAAAAAAAAAATATTGCATGTGGCACCTCTTAAGCTTCAATTTTCACAATAGTTCGCTTTTTACGTACTCGCACTTAAACGATCATTTTAAAGCCCTTAGATTATGAAACTTTCCGTCAACTCTGAAGTTTTGCCTTTATGTCATTTTCCTAAAATTTTCTGCAGTCTCTTTAAGTTTTACATTTATGTCATTTCTCAAATTCATCCACCAACACTGTCCTTTTGGTTATTGTGCCTAACAAAATCGTGCTCTAAGTATGACCTAAACAAGGGTTAACTAGAGCGCAATTGGCTTGTCAAGAAACTAAATGGGTGGAAAATCCTCTGCCTCACCCACGAACCTAACCCAACAATTGGATTGAGCATTTTTTAAAGAGCTTGATTATGTGTTGGTTGGCATTTCAACTTGATTAATAGACAATCTAGTTTAGGTCGAAAATTGGCAATTTGGGCATTCCAACTCAAGCCAAACGTATTGGGTAATAACCTACTAGCCCAATAACCCGTGCTTAACATGGTATCTCCCTGCACTGTACTCCAAAATAAATGATCACACATTAAAAAAATTTACATTTTCCATAGAACAAGTTGGATAAAATAGAAATAGAAAAATTGGAGCAAATATGGTATAATTACATAATTGAAAACATGAGTGGTTTGATGGAAAAATGAGTGGGTAGTTACATGAGTAGTTACATAACCGTCGGTTAAAATTATAATCATGGGTTAAAATCGAATCCAAAGCCTCCTAGCTTAATATATTATAATTTGGGTGATGGTTCATTGAGATAAGGTGTGGGTTTGCACCTCACACCTTGTGTTCGAGTCCCACTCCAAACTTACTTGAGTGTTGTGGGGTTTGTTTGCTCGGGGGAATAGTTGAGTCTGATAAAATTACCATGGCCCATATCATAAAAAAACTCAATTTAAACCGGATCTAACTAATTGGATGTCACACTGCTAATATGCTCTAGTGATTGCGATTTGAATTGACCCTCTTAAAAAAAAAAAAAACAAATTGTATTGGATTTTGTTGAAGTTAAGTGGGTTAAGTTAAAGTTGGGTCCATACTTGCCGGACGACTTGCCAACTTTAGCCATTTCCTCCCTTAGACAAGTTAGTTGTTAATTGCGTTTCGGTTGCCATTTCGGACTAGCCTCGAAGATGGAATATTTTGGAATTTTGGCAAAACTTTTCGGATTAACTTATCGGAATAGTTAGAATTAAGAAACATATATATATATATATATATACATATGTAAAAAATAAAAAAATAAAAATTATGTATGTTTCTTGATATGAATATTGAGAAAAAAAATTAAAAAAAATCAGTGAAAATTGTGTAACAAATCAAAATAGACTGAAATGGATCAGAATAGATTGAAATGCAAACTGACATTTTTTGACCTTACGCCGTTTCGGCTGAAGGATCAGAATGAAGTATTTCAGCATTATGGACGAAACGAAATTGATTACTATGCAAGGTAGGCAACTGGCTCCCATAATATTGATAAGCTCATAGCAGAGAAAAAAGAAACCCACATCGGTGATGTGTGGCATGGGTACTGTTCCTTCATCAATAATCCACCAATCATCAGACAAACCTGATCACTGGCGAGTTTACGCTCACCAACAACTGGTGGAAACAGAATCCCCTGTTTGGTCCAAAAAAGGCACCACGCACGGGGGCAGAGGAAAGAGAAACATTGTCTCTTTCCTCCGCCCCCGCATGTGGCGCCCCCTCTGACCCACGAGTTGAACTTTCTTATCATCTAGTCCTCCTTTTTAAAAAGCTGTTGCCAACCTACCCATGGGACCGCTGTACCCTTTGGCCCTTCAGAAAAGCATACTTGATTTTTCACGTTAGAATTCAAATCGTGGGCCCACTATGAGAAACGATCCAATCCTTAATGGCAGTTCAAACACCCTCTCTCGAGCCTACTACATCCAACCTAGATCCATGGTGTAAAGTTGGATAGAAAAGTCCTCCCAATGTTGATTACTCATTCTCTAGATTTCAATTAAGATTGCTAATCATAATTGTTAGATCCAGATCAGGCAGCTGAACCAGATTTTTCGGGCCATTAATGTTCGATGCCCCATAATGAGATGGTTACGCTCACTTTGGGCCAAAACTCTCTTCCTCTAAACAAGTAGAGGCAAGTGCTTAAGGTGTGTTCGTGCCCTAGTTATCTATAGCATTAAATAAATTGGTTAGTTTTATCATTTTGGACAATTTGTTGTATGTGTCATTGTTTTTTCTTTTTCAAGTTTTTCTCTGTCCTAGTACTCTCAATGAGGCTATTTACACTCCAATTCCTACCTACGATTCGGGTTGTTTTCTTATTTTTCGGTTCTATTGTGTTACTTTTATGAATAAAGTTCTTGCAAATAACAATATATATATATATATGTGGGAAATGTTCCTATGAGAGCATCTCTCATTTTATTATGAGAGATAAGGTGGGATCCTCACATATATATCCAATGCCAACAACTAAAATGTGAAGGCCTTCACTCATATGTTTAATATAAGATGAGGGATCTCTCTCATAAAAATATCTCCTTAAATATATATATATATATATATATATATATGGATGTAATCTTTGAGTTTTAAACAATCGATATAGAGCACTTATTCTCCAACCATTCACCATTGGATATGGAAGGTTGAATTGGTCCCCTCACCATTGGATATGAAAGGTTGAATTGGTCCCCTCAGAGAAGGTTGGGCCATTATTGTGGTCGACAAGGTTGGACTTGAAAAAATTATTTGGGTTGACCTCATATCTTTTGTCATCCAATTGGCTGCAATTGAATGTAGAAATTAAAGAAATAAAACAGAAATGATCATGATTTCTTGCGTTTAACGGATAAGGTCGCATTGTTGCTTGATTTTCTAATCTTCCTCGAACCACAAAGAAACCCATGATTTCCACCCTTTAGATTGACGCACAATAATGTATAATGTCCTCTGCAAATGTGGATAGCAATTAGCTGGCTCCACTATATCCGGTGTTGAAAATCTGAATTGCTCGAAATAAATACCCTTTTCATGTAAATCTTATTTTATTAGAAGTTGATCTCACGTTAAAACTAATTATAAGATTGATGACTTAATTAATAATATATATGATTGTGTTAATTATACTGTTAATCAAATACTTTATCTTATAATGGGGCCAATTTTTGAAAGTTTTCTAATGGTGCTTATTTTTAGCAGTTTAAACTTCCAGCAGGCGTGGAGTTTTATTATTCCACTCACATGAGGATCCGACCATATATCGAGCTACTCATTATCATTCATTAATTTAACACCAAAGGATTTTAGCCTTCCAATGGTGTATGTATTTTTATTTTTATTTTCAAATGCCACCTTTTTTAATCACTTGGGGTGATTTTTTTAATGAAAAAAGATTATTGTATGCATAAAAAAAGTTTCTCATTGACATGGAAGAGTGAATTGGAACTTATTTCTCCTGGAGCCCCCACAAACACAAGTAACTACAAGTATTGACAGAGGGAGTGGAGGAAGAAAGGAAGCATCTTTTCCCTTAAAAAATTCACAATTCCAAACCCCTTTCCCTTGTGAAAGTGAAAAATCTAAAAAAAAAAAAAAAGAGTTGGACTTGGACCACGATTTACACCCAAAGGTTGGGTTCGAAATTACACTACCACACTGTGGCCACAGGGAAATTTTACCCGGCTTTCTCTCTTAGGCCCGTAGGGATTATTCTGGTCCAAAGGGCTGAAAACCCTACGTTATCAAAAAAATAAAAAATAAAAATAAAAATAAAAATAAATATTCTAATATTTCAGCACACAAAATTGAATCACCAAACATCCACAAAAACTAAAAGACTAAAAATGCACAGGGCTGTTTTTGTAATTTGAGAAAAGCAACCGCTGACCCCCACCATATCTCTGAATTCTGAATATTCTTCTTTGCCTTCAGTTTGCATTTTTTCTACCATCTTTGTGTGTCAATGGCCGTTCTTTCCTCCCAGCTCTAACAGACAAGGCATTCTTTCGAAAGTCGAAGGTATGGGACTTGAATTTCACCAAAATCCACACTTCCTTTCGTAACAATCTCTTGAAAATCTTCAACTTCTGGCTTTATATTCTATCCATTCTTCACTGCAGAACTTGCTCAGTTATTTCTATGATCTCTCATTTCTCTATACTCTTTGACTGAAATTATGAGTTTTTGTTTAACAACGGGTGGTTTCTGGAAATGGGTCACTAAAGATATTGAATTTTATAGAGTTTTACTTACTTTTTGGATGAGTTGATGTGTTCTCGGGCTTATGAATGTGAAATCCCTGTTTGGGTGTTTCTGTTTTAATCAAATTATCATAGGGAGTTGGACGAGTTTGCATCTTAAATTGACAGATTGACTGAATGTAATTCGCTTTTATGTAATTCGCTTTTTGTTTTTTAATCTCGAGTTTTTTTTATGGGTTAGAGAAATGAGTTACTTTTGCTTTGTAAGATTTCATGTGCTGATGGAAACTGTATTGGGTTTTCCTCTAAACGAAGCTACTATCAAAAGCAAGGCACTGTAGAGGATCTTTACTTTTACCCCATCTCTTCATGTGAGACAATTGTCTTTTTTTTTTCTTTTTTGCTTGAAAGACATTTGTCTTTGTAATGGTAGTTACTTTATAAGAGTCTTAAGGGCATGTTTGAATTTGGAGAAGACAGCAGGGGAAAACAAGAGGAGAAAAGTGTTCACAGTACTAACTTTGAACTGTGGACTGTTTTCTCAACGTTTTCACCTCATGTGGACAGACCATAAGTGTTTTCAATGTTATCGGGCATGTTGTTTATACATAAAATAGGTTGGAATGGCACAGTCTTTGAATTGAGGTAATAAACAGCTATACATTGAGAGACGCTGTTTGGATAAGTGCATCATGGAATTTCTGTAAAATTCAGTTAACTGTGTATGGTGATTGCTGGACTGCTAATCAGGTTGTAAACCATGTAGTGTGACCTTTGATCCATAGCCACAATTTCTTAAGGCAACTCAGGCCATAGTTACCTAATTTGTTAATGTGAGTCTCGAACTGCAAACTGTTTCAAATTGAAAGATTCACAGTTCAATTGGTTCTTGCAGGTAACTCTGAAAATCACAGTTCGGTGGCAAAGATTAGAGGTATTGATGCAGTTCATGAGCCAAAATTACTTATTAAAGATGACCTAAGCATAGTTACCTAATTTGTGACTTTAGGTCTCGAATTGCGAATTGGTTTGATCGAACAATTTGCAAGTTCAATTCGTTAAATTCGGAGGCATAGAAATCTCCAGTTTGCAAGTTAAAATATGCATTTTGAAATAAAATGGATAATAATTTTCCCTCTAGCAAGTAAAAGAAAAACTTTGCTTACTCACTAGAACACAGACAGGCCCTTAGACTGTAACTTTATATTCAAAGTCATTAATTCTGGAACTTGTAACTTCATTTTCAGGTTTTCAGTGGAGAAATCAACCGGACCATGGCCATCGTTGATCTTGATGACTCTTCAATTACTCATGTTAAAGAGACTGATGCCACTGATCCACATATGGACTTACAATACTTCCCTAATGATGGGCTGAGGACACTTGGAAGTGCAGGAGAAGTCTTAACAAGGGTGGATCTTGATTTAGCATATTCTTCTGAGAAGTTATTAAACTTGAAAATACTTTTGATGCATGTGGCAGACAGAGCAGGCGACTGTGAATCTATGGTTACAGATGATGAATTTGTCCTTGGTGACTCTGCTGAGAAGGTATTGGAATTTGATATATTATCGGGAATCTTGTATTCAGAGGTGAAAGAACTGGATGACTTCATGACCTCTCTCCAAGAAGAAATAACGGATGCACGAGAAAAAATATCTTCATGCGTACACTTGAAAGAGGCTTTTGTTGAAATAGAAGAAAAGTTGCTTGACTCTGAAGAATCTTTGAAGCAATTGCAAGAGCAGGTTGATGAAATGAGAATACAGTCAGCTAAGTTCCAAAGCTTCTCTGTTTTTGGTGGATTGACATCTTGTAAGTTATGACATTTTTCTTCTTGTGTGCTACTAGTTAGTTAAAGTTATTTTTGAACGTTGAAAGCTTTCTATGTATCACTAAATTAAATATTATCAGTTTGTATATCTAAATATAGAAGCAGAAATATTTCAAAACTTGGCAGTGATTTCCATCAATCGTTTCATTTATCAAAATGTAACATATGGAAGGGTAGGAGCCTATATCTCTTGGTACATATGAAAGAAGGAACCATATCTCTTCCAATCAGCCCCTATCTGGCCACAGGCTGTCATGCAAAAAAGCTAAATTAGTAATTTTTTAATGGACTATGACTCATATGCAATATAAGATTATTGTGCTATCCCGGGTCTTTCTTCCAAGACTTGGACTCCACTTCTAGAAGGTATGCTCGAGCTAAATTCTGATGGTTCATTGAACTAGTTTAATCATGCTGTGGGAGGTGGAGGGATCATGTTGGCAGGCTATACAGGTGCAATCCCAGCAATTTATCCCTTGGAAGCTGAGTTACAACTGACAAGCGCTTCTCCAAGGGGTTCTGCTATGCCAAACTAAATGTTTCCACATGGTTATCTTTAAAGGAGACTGTTTAATCTTGGTTGAAAATCTTCAGAAACCTGGGAATCTTTCCTGGATATTGGTGGTGTTATGGTGTAAACTTCTTCAAGCTCTCTTCACCATGGAATGACGGGAATAAGGTGTTATGGAATGACGGGAAGTAAGGTCTTGTGAAGATAGTGTATTCTTTGTTCACTGTGTTTAGGTTGTAACCACCACTCCCCTCTTGCTGATGTTGTAGAGTCTGGCCCCCCTCTTGCTGATGATGTAGGTCCCAGCGGGCCATCCTCAGGGAGGGCCTTCTTTCAATTCCTGTAGTTTCTGATGTTTTGTGCTTTTGTTTATGTTTCAATGAACTCATCTTCTTACCCAAAATAAATAAATAAAATAAAAGAAAGAAAGAAGTATTTAGTGTGTTTGGATGCTTAATCCCCTCTTTTTTACCACCAATTGTACTTTCAATACTAAAAGATTCAGCTTGAAGCTTAGCTGAATATTTAGTGTGTTTGGACACCACTTGTAGCAGAATGGATGGTTGTCTGTTTTGTCTTTATTTTGGGCAGCATGGAAGTCAGGAACCTTGTTTGTGGATTTCTACTCCAGATTTTCAAGCCCAACCAACATCAGTGATTGGAAGTTCTTCTGTTTGGAACAGGAAGCAGTCCCACGTGAATCGTGTAAAGAGCAGTGATTGGTGCCAAATCCACATTGGTGATTGGCAGTTATCATGATTTCCTTATTTGGAATGCTATTTCTTGACCTATACTGGTTTTTGTTGCATGCCATAGCCATTCCAAATGCATATTGTAAATGTAACCATCTGTTTATCAAAATCTTTGAAGTCTAAACTGATCAAACTTCAGGAGTTCAGGTGATATGCACCCCTAATTTCTCATTATTTTGTGGAACTGTGGAGGCCAAAATCTTGCAATATTCACCCCAAAAACATTAACCTAGTTGTAGTGTTTAAAGATATGTGATAATATAGAAGAGATTTTTTCAATATTACTAGTCACTAATTCTTGATAGAAGATATAAAAGATTTAAGTAGATACTGTTCTTTTTAATCTCTGATGTTTGCATATTTGCAGGCAACAGTGGGATCTCCGAAATCAGTCATTTGTCATCCATGCATCATAACAAGATGAAAATGCAGACCTCCGAACAACAAAGACATATCCTGAAGATGTTGGAGAAATCATTGGCCAGAGAGTTGGATCTCGAAAAGTGGCTATCAGAATCAAGGCACAATGAAGAAGAGCTCAAATTGAAACTGCACCATGCGGAGCAAGAGATGGAAGAAATGGTGGATCTCGTTTTAGAAAGGCTGTTTGAGGCAGAAAATGTTGCTGAGGTTCTGATTTGTATTTCAAAAGAATTGACAAGAAAACTCCAGATTGTGCAGTTCAATTTGAATACTTCGACAAAGCGAGAAGGCGAGGTGAGAGCTAGGCTGCAAGACAGCATACAGAAACTCTCCACTAAAAACACAGAGCTTCAAAATTTGAAAGTCAATCTCAAGAATACAGAAGATGAATGCTTTTGTGCCAGTTCCGAAGCCTTGAATTTTAAAGAGAAAGTCATTTCTCTTGAGGAGAACTTAATAGAATCTGATGTTCAGCTACAGAATGCAAAGGCCACTGTTGAAGCAAGTCAAGTGCAGGAAAAAATGTTAAATTCTAAAATCATTGATTTAGAAAATTTGATTGAAAATTTAAGGGCAGATGGTTTGAGAACAGAAAGTAGAGCTGTGAAGTCAGAGAGTCAGTGTACATCCCTCATTGAAACTAACTCAAAACTTAGAGAAGAGCTCAATTTTCTAAGCAGCAGAGAAATGGAAAAGGTGAGCTTGCTTGAGAATAAGCTGAGGCAGTCAGAGACCCAGTTACAGCATGCCAAGGCATTAGTTGAAGCGAGCCAGGAGCAGCAACATATGTTTTTTTCTGCACTTAATGACATGGAAAATCTGATTGAGGATCTAAAGGCAAAGGCCCTGAAAGCTGAAGGCAAGGCAGAAAGTGCAGAAGATAAGTGCATTCAGTTCACTGAAACAAATTTGGGGCTTAATGAAGAGCTGGGTTTTCTTAAAGGGAAAGTTGAGTGCTTGGAGACGTCTTTGCGTGAAGCTGAGAATGTGAAGAAGGCAATTGCAAATGACATTGGTGTGAGGACTAAAGTGATTTCCAATCTAGTAATGCAGTTGACCATGGAGAGGGAGCGTCTAGACTCGCAGGTACTGGCCTTATTTTTCTTCTTCCCTTCTACATTCTTATTTGAGACAAGCAATTGGATGCATTTTTCAACCTAGCTGGCTTTCATCTTTGCGGTCCTAGTTGTTTGGAGGCGTTTTATGATTATTGATCTGATTATATTATGCAGTGTCTATGGGATCTTTTTGCATTTGTGTGGCCCACTGTTGATCAGAATGTCGATTTTGTGAAGAGCATAGCAATTTATGTGATCCTCCAGAGTCCAGACTACCAAAAACACCAGAGGAGTCTCAGTTTATTACAACACTTGCCATAATATTTTTTGTGCCTAGTTGCTTATCTTCTTTTAATCTTTTGCAATTTGTTCTTATCTTTTTTCTAATTGTAGGGGAGCGAACCGCCGAGCACCGCCCGTGATCTGGTATCAGCAGGGGCGTGGGGCCCGACCCCTGCGGGTTTAGCGAAGTGCCCCTACCCCGCCCGATCCGGTATCGGTGGGGCCTACTAGGGCCAATTGTTTATTTGTTCCCCCCATCCGCATGGGGAGAGGCCTCCCCAGGAGTCGAACCCGAGACCTCTTCCATAACAGACTTTTGTAAAGGATCAACAGATCCTTGTATTGAAGAAGAAGAATAAGAGAGAAAGAAGATAAGTTATGGAATCTGTCATATCCCAAAGGGGGATCGACCGTTGCATTTTATAGACAAGCAATTGCTCATTACAGCCTATGATTGATCCTAATTACATGTCAATATAAGTAAAGAAAGAAAGAATATAAAGAGATTGATATTATACAACTGTACACTGTTGACTAAGTCTAAACAAGATCCCATGCGTGGGTTTGTCTCTTAGTCATGGGCCTGGGCCTTGAGAGATGGGCTTGCTTCTGTTTCTACACTCCCCCTTAAATTGATACGGTGGTTTTCCAAGAAGCATCAATTTGGAAATAATGGAATCATGACGATCGCTGGGCAAGCCCTTGGTGAACACATCTGCCAGTTGTTCAGATGAGGAGATATAGGGTAGGCTGATATCTTCACAAACAAAGTGCTGACGGATAAAGTGACAGTCAATTTCAATGTGCTTAGTCCATTCATGAAAAACAGTATTCTTTGCAATTTGAATAGCACTTGTGTTATCTCCATACAACGGAGTAGGGTCTTTGGTGAGGATGCCGAATTCCCGAAGCAGACGACGCAACCATATGACTTCGCTACATGCAGAAGACATGGAATGATATTCGGCCTCGGCCGTTGATTTGGAAATTGTAACTTGCTTCTTGCTTTTCCAAGAGATAAGAGATGGGCCCAAGAACATGCACCATCCAGTCGTCGAGCGACGAGTGTCAGGACATCCAGCCCAATCGGCATCAGCATATGCTGTCAATTGTAATGAAGATGTGGAAGGGTAAAATAAACCACGATCCCGAGTACCTTTTACATATCTGAGAATTCGATAAACAGCTTGAAAATGTGGTTTATGAGGATGGCCCATAAACTGGCTAACAGTCTGTACAGCATGTGAGATATCAGGCCGCGTCATGGTTAAGTAGAGCAGGCTACCAACCAAACGACGAAATATGGTAGGATCTGTGAGAGGATGTCCATCTTCTTTGCTAAGCTTGGCATTAAGCTCGATGGGAGTGGGAAAAGTTTTGGAATCATCAAGTCGCGCAGAGTGAATCAGGTCATCAACATATTTGGATTGAGTGATTTGAATGCCAGCGTTGTTCCGTTGAACCTCTAGACCCAGAAAGTAGGTTAAGGAACCAAGATCCTTCATTTTGAAATTACTCATGAGGTGAGTTTTAAGTTCAGTGATCCCATCATGATCATTCCCACTAATTATCATATCATCAACATAGATCAATAGAATTGTATAGCCACTAGAGGATATCCGAATGAAGAGAGAGCTGTCATTGGAACTTTGATAGAAGCGGGCCTGAAGGATGGCAGAGCGAAACTTTTCAAACCACGCCCGAGGAGCTTGTTTGAGCCCATATAAGGACTTTGTCAACTTGCAGACATGATGTGGAGGGCAAGAATACCCTGGTGGCGGACGCATATACACAATTTCCTTGAGATCCCCATGTAAAAATGCGTTCTTGACATCCATCTGCCAGAGGGGCCAGTTGCGAGATGCGGCAACTGCAAGTAAACACCGAACTGTAGTCATTTTGGCAACTGGGGCAAAGGTTTCCTCATAGTCAATGCCGTACTCCTGCTTATAACCTTGGGCAACGAGGCGGGCTTTGTACCGATCAATACTGCCATCGGAGCGATGTTTAATGGAATAAACCCATTTGCTGCCGATGATGGTTGTATTTTCTGGAAGAGGCACTAAGTCCCAAGTTTTGCTGACTTCGAGAGCAAGTAATTCATCTGTCATTGCATCTTGCCAACATGGTATATTAGCGGCCTGTTTATAAGAGGTAGGAATAGAAATGGGATCCAAAGAGGTAAGAAGTGCCGAAAAGCCATATCTATCAGGTGGAACCGAAGTACGACTAGAGCGTCGTAGAAAAGGTCCAGAAGTGTTACCTTCAGTAGTACCATTGCTTGCAGGAACCAGCTGGATAGGTGGATCTGAAGGAGGAGCAGTAGGAGGTAGTTGCCTTGAACGACGAGTATAAACCTGTGTAACTGGAGGAGGGGAAGTTACTGTAGGGGGGTTAGAGGATAAAAAATGAGGAAGGTAAGAGACTTGGATATTAGAAGAACTTGGTGACTGTGAATAAAACGGAACATGTTCCAAGAAAACAACATTTCGAGAAATCCTCATTCGGCGTTCTTTGGAATCATAGCACTGAAAACCTTTGTATTCATCACTGTAACCAAGAAACATGCATCGAGCGGCTTGTGGGGACAGTTTTGTACGCTCTAGAGAGGGGAGATGAACAAAACAGAGACAGCCAAAAATCCGCAAGTGTGAGTAAGAAGGTGGATGACCAAATAAGCACTCAAAAGGGGAAACTGTACCGAGGGTAGAGCTAGGTAACCTGTTGATAATGTGAACAGCTGTATGAGCTGCTTCACACCAGAATCGAGGTGGAACAAGAGATTCCACAAGGAGAGTTCGAACAGTTTCTAGGAGATGACGATTCTTTCGTTCGGCCACTCCATTTTGTTGTGGTGTGTGGGGGCAAGATTTTTGATGAATAATTCCTTTTTCTGCGAGAAAGTTATTGAACTCAGTGGATGTATACTCTCCCCCTGAATCGGAACGTAGAATCTTTATGGATTTTTGAAATTGAGTACTGACCATTTGATAGAATTTTTGGAACATGGAAAAAACTTCAGATTTAGATTTTAAAAAATAGATCCATGTAAAACGGCAATGATCATCTATAAAGGTAACATAATATTTATATCCAAGTCGACTCAAGTTAGGAGCAATCCCCCAAACATCTGTGTGAACTACATCAAATGTGTTAGCAGTACGTGAATAATGAATAGGGAATGGTAACACATGACTTTTGCTTAAACAACAAGATTCACATTTCGATTTTGAAAAATGAGAAACCATGGAACTAGACATTTTATTCAAATATCCAAGTTTAAACAAAGATGACAAATTTGCATTATTCAAATGACCAAGGCGTTTATGGCAAGTAGTCCACATATTATTTAAAAAACTGCTAGATGAGGTAAGAAAAGATTGTTGTCCCATGTCCAAGAGAAATAGCCCGCCATGCTTACTCCCCATCCCGATCACCTTCCCAGTTTGCCGGTCCTGTATGACACAACCAGAAGGAGAGAAATTAACTAGATAACCAGATTCAACAAGTTGTCCAATGGAAATAAGATTTGCAGCTAAATTTGGGACAAAATAAACATGAGGCAAGGAAAGAGTACCAATGGTTATATTGCCAATACCAGAAATTGGTAATTGATCACCATTTGCGGTGGTGATGGAGTCATGACCATGGTAAGGTTTATGGTTGTGCAAATTTTGGACCACAGAAGTCATGTGGTTGGAGGCTCCTGAGTCTAGGAACCAGGAAGTGGGTGTGACAGAAAAAACCGGGGAGGTAGATGAATGAAATGCAGGCAAAGCAATAGGAGAGGAAGACAGACCGTTAATACCCATAGAGGTAAATGCAGATGCTACAGATGAATTTATCAAGTCGCGAATTTGAGCTGTTGTCAATGTCATGGAACCAGTGTCAGGAGTGCCAGAAGAGGCTGAAGCAAGAGAAGTTGCATTTGTAGCCTGAAGAGCAGTAGTGCCGCGCATTTGAGGCTGATCAGGTTTCTTGTTAGGCCTTCTTGTGCAATTTGAGAGAACATGTCCATTACGTTTGCAATAATTGCAAAATAATTTCTGCCGGCAGTCCCGTGCAACATGTCCATACCTTTTACATTCAAAATACTGAGGTTTCTGACCACGAGCTGTTAGAAAAGCTGTCTCATCTGTCTGAGATGATCCTGATTGTGCAAGGAAAACCTTTGATTCTTCAGGAAGGGAACAATGGGAAGAAAGACGAGTTTCTTCGCGAAGGACCTCTTGAACACATGTATCCAGATCAGGAGAGTTTTCCCGATTCATGGGGGCTGCTCGTACTGGTTCAAATTCGGCACGGAGATTCATCAGGAATTGACTGACATGAAGTTCTTCCTGAAGTTTGAGAGCCTGAGGAAGGAATGCCGCGGAGACAGACTGCAGCAGCATCTGGTCCCTTTCTGTCCATAGAGCTAGAAACCCATTGTAGTATTCCTGAACATTCTTGTCATTTTGGCAGTATTTGGCCAATTCTGTGTCAAGATGGAATCTGAGGGCTTTATTCTGCTGATGATATATTTTCTTCATATGTGTCCACATATCAGAAGCTTTCGTAAAAGCTTGTAGTGACATCATGAAGGAGGGATCAACGGAGTTGAGAATCCAGGTCACAACTTTAGCATTCCGTTGATTCCAAGTAGCAATTGTTTTATCTTCTGTGCCTTTAGGATCAGCAACTGGTTGTACAGTTGTCCCATCTAAATACCCCAACATCCCTTGTCCTTCAATGAAGTTCTTAAGTTGAAATGCCCAAGACAGATAATTGGTACCATTAAATTTAACAGAAATAACATCAACCTTGTCCATTTGATTTAATAAGATGATTTCTAAGAATGGAGATGGGCAGCAGCACTGCTAAGAAGACAGTAAGCAATTAGCAATACAGAAGTGTTTTTCTCCACTAATCACACCAAGAGGGAGGATGAAACAGTGATCAGACAAGAAGCAATAGCCCAAAAAAATCTGAAATTTGGTGTAGATCTGTTGATGGATCAACAGAGGAGGCAACAGATGATGAAGACAGCAGCTAGCAGTACACACAGTGCACAAATTCACCCCAGGCGACCTTGAATCTGTTGGCAGATGGTGTGCGTGGACCCCACAATCTGATCTATTCACAGATCAGATAGAAATTTCTGGAAGAAGTCCAAAAGTTTTATCTCTAGTCCAAGGTTGATGAAGATCGGAAACAGATCCACAAAATTGGACGGCTGTGATGAGAACTATCTGATGAAACAATATTAAAATCGACAGAGGAAGAAGGTGATAGAAACTACCTCAAATGGAGAAGAAAAAATCCACAAAAATCCTTAAAAAGATCCTGAGGACTGGTCGATCACAGCTGTGTAGTTCTCTTGGGTATATGAAGATGATCAGTGGTGGGCCACTGATTGATCAGACACTTCCAGATATGTTCTCACGTCAGAAATAAAATCCACGCCAGGGAGGCTCAGTGAACCAATGAGAGAAGAAGATTGATCAATGGTGATTGATCAATGATGATAGATTATAGCCTTGTGGCTCTGATACCATGTAAAGGATCAACAGATCCTTGTATTGAAGAAGAAGAATAAGAGAGAAAGAAGATAAGTTATGGAATCTGTCATATCCCAAAGGGGGATCGACTGTTGCATTTTATAGACAAGCAATTGCTCATTACAGCCTATGATTGATCCTAATTACATGTCAATATAAGTAAAGAAAGAAAGAATATAAAGAGATTGATATTATACAACTGTACACTGTTGACTAAGTCTAAACAAGATCCCATGCGTGGGTTTGTCTCTTAGTCATGGGCCTGGGCCTTGAGAGATGGGCTTGCTTCTGTTTCTACAACTTTGTGGGTGACTCCTGGTACCACTGGGCCGGGGCACTTTGCTAAACCCGTAGGGGTCGGGCCCCACGCCCCCGCTGATACCAGATCACGGGCGGTGCTCGGCGGTTCGCTCCCCTACAAAAAGGCCGGCCTTTTTGTGGGGGAGCGAACCCACGGGCGTCGCTCGTGTTCTGGTAACAGCGGAGGCGAGGGGCCCTTCCACCTATGAGGTTGGTAGCCCTTGCCCACTCGTGCCCATAGGCGACCGGGGGGGCCTACTAGGGCCTATTGTGGATTTATCCCCCCCTTCCGCAAGGGGAGGGGCCTTCCCAGGAGTCGAACCCGAGACCTCTTCCATAAGAGACTTTGTGGGTGACTCCTGGTACCACTGACTCCTGGTACCACTTGGCTCAGTGGTACCAGGAGTCTCCCAAAGAGTCTCTTAAAGAAGAGGTCTCCGGGTTCGACTCCTGGGGAGGCCCCTCTCCTTGCGAAAGGGGGGGATAAATCCACAATAGGCCCTAGTAGGCCCCCTGGTCGCTGTGGCACGGGTGCGGCAAGGGCTACCAACCCCATGGGGAAGGGCCCCACGCCTCCGCTGTTACCAGAACACGGGCGGCGCCCGTGGGTTCGCTCCCCTACACTAATCTAGATTGGTTGGTTCTTTTCTCAGATGCCAAGCCAATTTATATGCCAATTGAAACCAATGTTAAATATAGCAAAAATTATGGGCACCCTGTTTCTGATCCTACTCTTTATTAGAGGAAATTAGTTGGAAGTTCCATTTATCTCATGATTACTCAATTTGATATTTCATGTGCAGTTTAAATTATCAGCTAATTTATGTCTAGTCATTTTCTCTAGACAACTGTTCTTTGTATAAATTCGATATTAAGGAGTATTTGAGGATGTGGGATTCTAGTTTCTAATCAGCTGACTACCCAATTGGGCAGGATGTCCTGGCACTCAATGGTATAAAATAGGGTGGTGTGTTTTTCTAGAAAATTCTCTATTTTCTTGAACGTTAAAGAAACAAGACCGGGTGTCTACGTCCTCTACAGAAATAGAATATCGCTCAATGTCTTTTGCATGTTCTGAGATTGTCTGGCTTAGATGCTTACTTCAAGAGCTTGGTGTTTCTGTTTGGTCCCGACTCCTCCATATGCTAACAATGCCATTCAATCACAACAAATCCAAGATTTCATAGGACCAATGACAGTTAAGGTGATTTCCATATGTATGTGGACACTTCTGAGATGGAATCACTTATTGTTGGAAACCAGTTCCAGAATGTTAGATTTAGTTTTGGGGGTTCTAAGTGATTGTATATTTCATGGACTATTTTTGAAATACTGAAAATTAGAGGGTTTTTTTTTTCGAAACTCAAAACTTGCATTTTTGAGTCCAAATAGATAAGGATGCTTGTCTTCCAACCGAAGTGGGACAACCAGCTATCCCCCTTGTCCACTAAATTTCATCTTCCAACACAAAAACAGCGTTTCTTTTTTCTCTTTTTAATATGCTTGAATGTTGAGTGTTGAATATTTTTAAATAATCAGTATCTCTTATACTAACAACTCAATGACTTGATGCATGTCTGTGCTTCTCATAGCCTTGTGAATTTAATTATGCTTTTATGCTACTTTCTTTTGTGAGTTTGCCAACAAATGTGCTGTATGCACAGTTGCAACCTGCCAATTCTTGAGAATTTTGAGATTTTTTCAAGGAAAGGGTTCTCTCGATGGTAACGATTCTCTTCAGTAATTAACTTTTAAAATTTTATTTTTTATCCAAAAAATTGAAAAAAAGAATTTAAAATACTGATTTTGGTATTTTTCTTGGTATCATTTTCCAGAAGAAAAAGTGATTTTCATTAATACTTTTATTGAATGGGGCTTATTTGCCCGCTTCGAATTACTCTCAAGATTTTAAATTGAGTCTATAATGATCTTTTATGTTTTTCATTTAAAATTGTGCTTTCTGGGATGAAGGTTTGTACTTTGGATACAGTGCTTAGTCTAATCAGTTTGCTACTGGTGCTGTTGGCGATAACATAAAGACCCTCTAAGATTTTCCTCAGACATATCAAAATGTTGCAGCATAAATGTTTCACTTGCTGAAATATGTTTTCTTATGCACGCAGGTATCTTCATTAACGAAAGAAAATAAGATTTTGGTGGAGAAGTTATGGAAAGCAAAAAATGATGAATCTCTTATTGGAAGCCATAATGCCGATTTAGGCAAAAAGGAGTTCTTTCCTAAAAGTGATTCTGCTACTGCTCAGTGTTTGAAATCATTTGAGGAATCAGTAACAGAGGCTTCCTCTACAAGTTTTCAGGTCAGTTTGCTTGTTGATCATTTATTTGCTTCATTATTCAGCAACAGGCATGGAGCACCATGGGAAGGAGTAGGTTTTCTGTTTCCCTGGTTTGACCCGCTACTCAATGGGTTAGCCAATATGATTCTTAGATTTGGATATGGATACAAACATGGATATTGGGATTGGGGATGCGTCTTTACTAATGGAAATCCATGACATAGAGATGGATACACTGTCCTATAAATAACATGAAATTTCATCTCATTTTAAGATTTTTTTAGGAAGTACTAGTTTTCTTCTATAAAATATTTCTAAATTATTGAAATTATCATTGTTTACATTCCTTCTGAACATCTTTTACGTTGAAAAGTGAAAAAAGAATAGATCTATATGAACTAATGGACTCAGTACGTGTGGGAGAAAATGGATTGACAATTGGAGTCTAGATGAGTTCAGAAATCATGGATCAATAATGTCTAATCTGGTTGATCTAACTCTAAGGCCTTGTTTGGATCGTCTTATTTTTTTGACGTCTTAATCTGTCTGAAAAAGATCTACGAGTTTAAGATCTTATTAGAGCTGCGAGTTTAAGATCTTATTAGCTGTTCTGTAATTAGATCGTTTGGCAACACCTGAACGCTATGAGATCTGAATTGAATAAGACTGTTTGGTATTGCATCTTATCCAATACACAGATCGTTTCATAAACCTATGAGTAGACTCCACAAACCTATTAACCAAACCAAACATGGAATCCAATGCTAAATCTCTTTAAACCAATAGAGTTTGGAAAAACCCAAAAATTACAACGAATTAATAAATCAAACTTCAATAAAATCCGAATATCCAATTTTCCATACCAAACGAAAAAAAAAAAAAAAAAAAAAAAACCCAAGAAAAGAGAGGGGATGAGAAGGAAAGGAAGATGAAGAAAAAGTTTACCTTTGACTTTGGATCCAAGACAAGAAGAAGGAATTACGGGAATTACGGGAATTTTAAAATTATTTTAAAGTCTTGAAGTGTCTTATCGCTTAAGATGTTAGGGTCTTAATTCCAGGAACTGGATTTCAAGCTCCTAGAATTAAGATAAATCTCGTCTTAAATAACAAGTCATCTTAGCGCTTAAGACATGTTGGTATTGCGTACCAAACAATCTTATTTAGTTTTTTTGTCTTAGCGCTTAAGACACAAGACATTAAGACCCAAACTTAAGACGATCCAAACATTACCTAACTCTACCATTTGGAAACTGAAGTATCAACATTCTGATAAAAACTTCTTCGTTTTGTATAATGAGAAGAAGCCCAATTGATACACAAGAAGAGAGAATAAGATAAAGGATTCAAAATTCAAAATAAATCCTATTCAAATTTAAATTCAAACACAACAAACGTAATATTTCTAACACCTCCCTGCAATCGCATGTTCCTTTCATAGAAAGGATCATGTGATTGTTAATGTAAACAATACAAACCCTTGATCTCTCTTGATATCTTGCACGATCATCATCTTTGCCAGTGATCACCGTCTGTCTTGTAGAGTCTATCACTGTTGCAACCCACTGTTTTTTAGTCAGTAGGTCCTAGTGTTTCAGACCAGTCATCTGAGCGTCTATGAGGTTTTCTTGCTCTTTGGAATGCCATGGAAATTTGTAGCTAAATAGAGCAACTAAAGAGAACAGAAGGGTAACACGAACCAGAAGAAAAAAAAAGCCTATTACTATTTGGTATATTTCTGTTATTGATCAATTATGTATATTTAAAAGAATCCTAAATATTTGTTTCTTTTTACCCTTGAAAACATGTGTCTATGTTCTATTTATCTGATTTCTTAGTTGTTTCATAACAGTACTCCCCATAAATCTTTCAATGATTAGTGTAGAAAACTGAAGCACACAAAAGAGGAAAATAGGTCTAATATTTTTACCCAAAAAAAAGTTTTAATCTTATGACATCATGACTGAAATGGTTGTGATTAGACTTATTCATTGCTTGCATTAGTGGTCTGGAAATGAATGGTTTAAAATCTTCAAGCAACTATAAGGGAACTGCTGTTCAATTTCAACGGACAAAAGTTTCAGAGACGTTGCAGTTTGGATCATCTTATCAGAAAGGTTTGGACAGAATCCATCCTTTTTGTCCACTAGACTGATGGTCCTCAGCACCTATGTGGTTGATGGAACTGTTAGGAGAAGACCAAAATGTTGGCACTATTTTATGTGCTGCTGGCATTTCCCTTATTTCTAACAGTTGGGACTTTGCAGTTATATCCAATGGTTTTCATTAAACTTTACTCTTACTTTTGTGTTGATATCAGTTATCAATATTGTAACGCTACTCTCTCTTTTCTTCTTTAATCAGGTGGACAGACTCGCAAAAGAAATTCCCACATGCGAGACTGAAGTGGGGTCTGCAGTTGCAGCAGAAGATCCTACCAGCATAGAGTCTAAGTTTGGGACAGTGAGGAAAACAGAGGCAAATCAGCTTAATTCAAAGTATATTTTCCTGGCAGTTATCTTCCTAATAATTTCAATGGCTGCGGTACTTCTGTTTCAACTAGAAAGCTGTCCATTTTGATTATTGAGAAAAGTTACTATTGCTCAACTGCTAGAATGAGTGTGACATGCATGCATGCACACATGCAATCAATGGCTTGTGATGTACAATCGATATCTTTGTATCAATGTCTTTATATATCAATTTTCTGTAAAATATTTGGCCTTTGTGTGTGTTCTTTGTATATTCAGCTGTTTAATTAAAACAAAGTATTTGTGATGGTCTGAACAATGAAAGTTTCCTTCAGCTATATATCAGAGAAGGTTGGCATCAGGAACAACCGGCCATGATTACTTTGCCAAATCAAACTAGGTCTACTCTTTTCAGAGGCAATACTCTATCAATATCACATTGTGTTTTTTTCTTGAATGGTACCATTCTCACATTGTTAGGAATTTGTTATCAGAAATAATGATATCTGTTCTCAGATTCAAACTAGATCTACACTTTTTTAGTGAACTACTCCTTATTGTGAGGGAATTGGTAATTGGAGATGATAGTACTGAAAATGTCTTTTATTAGTTTTCCTGTATATGTCATGCCTTTGAGTTGGTGCGTTTAGGGCCCATATCAGGGGCCTGTTTGTTTGCAGTTTGTTTGCATTAAATACATAGGAATTGAGATGATTCAGGCCATAAGTAATTAAAAATGAAGACCAAATGAGAAAATCCAAAATGACCCATCAAATAACCTCCCTTTTAATAAAAATTGAATCAAGAGAAGATGAGAAATGAATACCCAACCATCACCCTAGTAGTTTAATACCTATGAAAGTAGGTCTCATCTACATCTCCATCTTATTTCCTTATCCATTACCGGATCTCATATCTTTTGTCCCCTCAACTCTTAAAAGTCCTTTTGTGGTGTTCATTTGACCTTTAATTCCTATTTATTCAATTCTTACGCAATAGAATGCAAACAAACAGGCCCTTAGATACTTTGTAGTGTCACATTGATGAGGCACATTGTAGATAGACAATACCTTAAATCTTACATATTTATTATAGTTCTGATTTTACATGGAAAACGTCATAAAAGGGTGGTTTTAATATTTTCTAAGTTCGAAAAAAAAAAAAAAAGAGGGAAGAAATGGAGATATTCATTTCACCCGTTTGGCCATTTTAAAACCCAGCCCACACGAGGCTTAATAGGAGTATGTTATTGATACAGGTGTCCATCGCCGGGCTGGGCCGGGCTAAGGAACATTCAGGCCCAGCCCGGCGTCTAAATTATAGGCCCAAGCCTGGCCCAGGCCCGAATCCAGCCTTAACTAGCTGGCCCAAGCACAGCCCGCCTGAGCATTATGAAGTCCGAGCCCTGCCGGTGTTAGGTTTATAATTTAAAAAGTGGGTAGTTTACTTTGTTTTGAGGGAAGCTTTATTGGTGTGCTCATGTGTTTGTGTGTCAACTTTCTAGTGTTTGAATACCTACATCACTATGAAGCCGGATCATAAATTAAATGGGCCAAAGAGATCGAATGGGTGTAGAAATAGCAGGTTTTTTTTTTTTTCCCCTCATGTTGGGCTCTAGTGATAACTCGAAAATGTAGGGCTCGAATTCTGAGCATGTGTTTGATATAGGGTTGCAAACGGGTATCCGATACTTCGATTACGCGGAAGCTCCGACCCGTAAAAAACCGGGCCTGGAACCTATTTTAGGTTCCGATTCATAACGGAACCCAATTTAGGTTTCGATTGATAAAGGGGTCCGGGTCTATATAGATTCCGAACCATGGACTTGGGACCCGGCATATGAGCCTTTGATGTTGCAAATTGTACCTTAAAATCAACTTTTTTCTTGACATTTTTATGTATAATATTGGAGGTAGTAGACTTGATGCACTGTTATAAGTTGAATGATATGCTTATTCTAACAAAAATGAAGAATAAAGAGAAATTGGAATTGATTTTGAAACTAGATTCCAATCCTCTAAGTGGACCCGATTCTGGAACCGAATCCTGATTTTCCTTATCGTAACTGGGTCTGGAACCAACAAAACAGGTTCCGAGTCAAAACCGGATTTAGAACCGAAACCGTTATTTAGAAACAGGTCCGGGTCCACTATGGTTCTGATCCGGACCGATCCCGTTTGCAACCCGAGTTTGATACTTAAGGGCTTAATTGGCATCATTCTCGGAATGTTTCATTCTAAGAATGAAAATGAGAATGAGAATGAAACATTCCCAAAATGATGTCGAACAGGCTCTTGGCTACCAACACATAATCATAATGTGTTGGTGGCATAGAAATAGCAAAAAGAGATTGAGTTTGGCTAGTCGAACCCAATGATTCTCCTGTTTCTTTGTCATCACCATCGTTATTTGTTGGTAAAAAGGATAATTTCATTCAACAAAAAGATCCAACAAAACAACACCACCACAAAACAAGCAACTAGCAAGACTTAACTCTTATCCCAAACAACATAATCCCCCCTAGTTCACAAGCAGCCCTCTCCTATACAATATCCTGATTGATAGAAAAACAAAGTTTGGCAAGGTTTTGAGTTATGAGCTTGACCATTTAAACTCTTAGGGATAAAAGAAAATCCACAAAACTAAATAAGGAGGTTAATCCGTTATAATGTCTGAAACAATAGTCCTCATAGACCAATCATCATCTTCCTTCAATGCCTGAATTACTTCTTTGGCATCCGTTGTCGTCGCCATCGTTGTTATTATTATTATTATTATGATGGATGATGATGATGATGATGATGATGTTGTTCCAGCCAGTTGCAAATCCCTTCTGTCTCTCATGTTACACGCGAGTTAGATCCTCTTAGTCCAATGAGAAATGAAAAGGGCTAGTCGTTTGAATTGCCTCTACTAGTGTGAAACCATTGTTACAGGCATATGGAGAGTCTGTAGGCTGCTTGGCATCTAACCTTCCATGTGCGCGCGTGCGCGCACACACATATATATATATATATATATATATATATATAATGCTTCTATGAGAGATATCTCTCACCTTATATGAGAGATAGGGTATGGACCCTCACATCTATATATAATGCCAACAACTTAAATGTGAGGGCATCCACTCCTATCTCTCATATATAAGGTAAGAGATAGCTCTTATAGGAGCATTTCCCATTTACACTTGCACGCCCACAAACAAACATATTTTAGAGAATTGGCACGGGAGTGGTCAACTACTAAGCTTAATTAACTTTTAAAAAAAAATGCATTTTATAATACATAATTGTGAATCAATACATTCATGGACACCATTTGGATGTAATATCCTATGCAATAACATATCTATCCCATCCATGTTCCACAATTTGGATGGTCCCATGGGTCTCATTTGGACTATTTGTTTGATAGGCGCCACTATATATCATGTTCTGCAATTAGCATCCTCTAGCTTGGCAAGTTTGTTTGTAGATCATGTGACAAGCTTTACCACACTGGCTTTTGCAGACGGGCCAAGTTGCAGTCAGTAGGTCCATGCATTGCATCAAGCAATCAGAGATGCAATCAGCTCGGCTCCTGCCAACATATACCAGCAAAACCAACATGCATATCAAGAGCAATTCACAAACCTTCTTGGTAGCCATTTCTCTGGACTTTAAGTTGAAGCTAGGTCACTCCTCCAAGTTAATGAGAAGAAGAGATATTTTCTCTTCTTCTGTGTGTTAATTAGAAGAATTAGATCCTTCTAAGTTAATAAGAAGGAACAAAAATGTTAAACTCCTTTATAAAAGAATTATGAGGACCTTAATTAAGGAAAGGATAGGTGTTTCTTGGTGGCTTTGGATTAATTTAGAGGACAAATGACCCAAGTTGTGCTAGGATTGGCAAAAGAGGCTGGCAATGCAGCTTAGGGAGAAAAACACCTTTTAAGGGCCTGTTTGGCATCATTCCTAGTCCGGAAATAGATTCATTTTGAGCATGGGTTGTTTCATATTTCAAAAAAAGAACTATGCTAGCTAGACAAGATTTTACCATATTTTAATTAAAGATCATCCAGATCACATAGTGACTGTCGAACAAGCATTGAGGTGGCACTGGAATATATGACAAATGGATAGGTGGCATTGTGTGGGAATTCACAAGCCTTGCCAAATGGATAGGTGGTTTGTCAATTAGGGACAGACCTAATCTCCCTATTAATAGACATTTCTTTCCATTTGATCTTAGCACAAAAAATATTAGTTTTTTAATGCTTGGCACATTAGTAATCCTTACCTTCAGTTAGGCCAGTTCGGCAGCCAAATCCTCTCGTGAGAAAGATTTCTTTCTCCTTTCCATAGTATTGTGGAAAACTTATATTTGACAATTGTAAATTCCCACGGATTTGGACCGTCTAAGATCCTCATTTTTTAGGATTCTTTTTTACCTCGCTACAGAGGACGTGAAAATTCTCAACTGAATGGGAGGGTATAAAATAGGGATGGCATCATGGCAATGGGGAAGGGCAGGTTTGGGTTTAGGGAGAACCGAAACCCTACTCGATTGGTATTTGCAATGTCACATACCCTTCTCGACTCATGACAGGTTTTATTATTGTCATACCAAATCCACACCATCACCGGGTTGGGTTAGGTTTGTTAACGGTTGATTTAATATTTATTGAAAAATATAGAAAAGTAAATATATTAGAGAAGATTTGAACCCATAAAATAGGGATGACAATCGCTCGGGTGTAAACGGGGAGTTGACTTGACCAACTCCTATTATGCGGGGTGGGGTTCCCTTGGTGTGGATCGGGTTTAGCTTTGTCGTGCCAACTTTCCCCGTCCTGAATATATAACATATCCATATACTTAATACTAAAATTATCAACAAAATTATTTGATGCAGGTGGTTTTGGGCCTTAACTTAAGGCATGTGGGAAGAGAAGGTGGTGTGTTCAATCTCTACTATATTCATTGCTCATGCATTTTATATATTTTATATATTTTAAGCTTTAATTTGACGTGACCCAACCAAACAGGGTGGGTTTGGTATCACATCGTAGTGACCCATAGTAGGGCGGGTAGGAATTTGGTGAGATAAATTTGAGATAGGACGGGTTTGGTTTATCCCAATCCATAAAAATGTCACTCCTTACTACTATCTACGCTAATAAAATTTATATAAAGTAAAAACATATGGGGTGGGGCGAATTAAACTCACCCAAAACCCAAGAACCAAACCTGCAACTTAGCTTAGTATGTGGAAAAACCATACGTATTACTTGACCTGAATCCTAAGGACACACTACCAAACCCACCCCTAATTGGAGTGGGTCTGGGCGGGTCTCCATTTAAATCCGATCCATTACCATCCTTATAAAATCCTCAAATCCACATATTCCTTGCTTGTTAATAAACATGGCCAGGTGTGTTTAGATGTATGGTGAGTTGAAGTAAAGAGAGGTAAATCCTTCATTATCCAGACTACATAAGACAATGGGTCATATAAAAAATACACAAATTCAAGCTTTCCTCCTCGTTTCTCTACTAAATGACAAAATAAAATAAAAAAAAGTAAAAAAGAATCTCGTTTCTCTACTAAATGACAAAAAAAAGAAAAGAAAAAGAAAAGAAAAACACCTTTTTTACACAAAAAGATTAAAAAGGTTTCCCATCAAATAACTAAAAACAAAAGACCACCATAATCTCATATATTTTATTTTCTCTTGATTTGATGCTTTATCTCACTTTACTTCAATTCACCATACATCCAAACACACCCGTGAATCATTTGCTATACAAATCCTCAATGTGAGAAGCCCTCTCTCACGGGCAGTAAAGAATCATCACATGCATGGATTCCCCACCTATTACCCAACATGACCTGACGAAGGGCAAGCACACAAGTTTGAACAAAATTAAAACTCGCCTAGGGATGGATCATGCGGCATTGTGAGAGTGAGTCCGATCCACATAAACAAACCCTTTATTCTCGTTTTTACTACCAATGATTAGTTCCTGTTGCCACTATGGCAGTGGATCAAGCACTTCCGCTTGGACTTTGGATGGTATGAATCAACGCGTTGGGTTCCACGTAGGTTCACCCAAACCGGGATCCGACTCGACTAACAAATGCCTTGCTCCGTAGCTGAGTCAACCTGGTTCCATATTTGTAATCCAAACTCTTATATTTTGTTTATTGGATTAGTAACTCCCAAGATCTTCAAGCTGATTATCTAAAATCTTCATAGGTTTTGGATAATTTGTGAAAAAGTCCCGACCTATAGATCTGATTTCTTGCACTTCTGTGGGCCCCAATCAAAATCCAACCTGTACAATACTTTTGTAATAATGGTAATCATCAAGATGCTTAATTTCATATCTTAGTTCTTTGTGGATTTTTAAAAATTTGTGAAAAATCCAAAAAACTCCATTAAATCTAAGCCGTTGGATGTACTCATGTGAAACTTGTGATTTTAACAAATATGGTAATGTAATTTACATGTATAATATTTGCACATGCAACACGCACATATATAAACCCCATTTTCCTAGAGCATGTGTAAAAGTCAAACGACCCATAGGAATTTGGGCCGGATATTTAGATCTTGTGGGGCGTAATATTTTGATCCATGTGCACACCTTAAATCCAATTCCACCCCCCCAAAAGCCACCGACGGGGACGGAGATCAGGCGGCTGGAAACTGGGAGGTCGCACCCCCCCCCCCCCCCCCCCCCACAAGCCGCCGATAGGGATGGAGCTCAGGTGGTTGGAGATTGGGAGGTGGGTGGGGGGCGGGAGAGGATAAGGGAAGAGGGAAGAAGGTAGTTTAGGAAAAGAAATATATATATATATATATATATATATATATTATCATTGTGTGGAAAACACAAAAATCCGGTGCCAATAAAAGTACTAAAAAATCAAGCATGAATCCAGCATACAAAAAGTAGGCCCTTACTTAGCCCACCATTCTAAAACAGAGCCCCCAATCGAGCCCAATGAATGCCGAACTTGGTTCAGGTTCTGCCAGGCTGAGGTCGTGAGAACCCCTACTTTCTTTAAAAAGATGACAAGGTTGTCACAATGTGTTTTAGTTCTTTATTTGCTTGTGGATTATTGTAGCTTTTCAAACTGTGTCTGAATTTTAAACATGCTGTTCTATATTTACAGTGACTTGGGCTGAGAGTAATTTCTAGTTTAGTTTTGAAGAATCCAATGGGCTTCACTTCCATCTTCTTCTTCTTCTTCTTTCTTTTCTCTTTTTCTTCTTTTTGTTAAAAAAAAAAAAAAAAAAAAAAAAAAAACCTTTGCTCTCATGAAGTACTGTACTTTTTTTGGGTAGAATGAAGTACTTTACTTGATAGTTATTATTTTTGTTTGGCGTGTTTGTTAATTAACTAGTTAAAATAAAGTAAATTGAATTCAGATAAGAAATGAAAAGGGTCATATCAAAAGTACATAATTTTAAAATTTCCTCCGAATTTAAAAAAAAAAAAGTAAAAAAAAAAGCAACCTCCTTCCCCCACTAAAAGGCAAAAAAACTCCACTTTTCTATATAAAAAGTAAAAAAGATTTCATACCAAATAACTAAAAATAAAACACCATCATAACACCATTATATATTTTATTCTCTCTTAATTTGATGCTTTACCTCACCATACTTCAATTCACCAAACATCCAAATAGCCCTTATTAATTTCTATTTGAATTTTTTTGGCTATTGCTTTTAGGGCATGTTTCTTTGCGGGAATTTCAGGAATTCTTGAATTCCTATCCATAGTGGAATTCCTAGATGCTCATTTGAGCTTAAGCATCCATGAATTCCACCAAAATGCAAAGGGAGTGGAATTCTTGGATTCCCAAATGTCAAAAGAGACCTTTCATGTGCCTGGAATCCAGAAATGCTAGTGAAGAAACATGGAATCTAAAAATTTCAAGAGATAACATATCACATCATGTTCAAGAATTAGGGGTGCACAAAAAATCTTCCGACCTGTAAAACCGATCTGATCCGTGGATTTTTAACCAGTCCGAAGGTAAACGGATTGGTGACGGATTGAAAATCTTGTAATCCGTAACGTATCGGTGACGGATTTCAACCTTAATCCGCGAATTCAATCCGATCCGATCCGTTGACATTAAATATAAATAATAAAAAAATTGAAAGGGTCTAAATATAAGTTAAGATATCTAAATATAAAATAAGAGAAAAAATTGAAGGGGTCAAATATGAAATTTTTTACAACATGTTTAATATCTTTCTTTTAACATTAGATTGAATGGATTTATCATATCTGATCAGGTCCTCCACAGATTGGATCAGATTGATTTTTAACAGCCACAGATTAGTAAATGATTTCAAATCCATTAATCCATAGGTAACGGATTGGTGATGGATTTAGCCCACTCCACACCAATCCTATCCGTTTACACCCCTATGTCTTGACTGAACATGATGAATTCTTGGCATAAATTCCATTAAAAAGACAGGCTTTCATGCATTTATACCTTGCTTTCATGCATGCGGTACAACTGTACAAGGACTTTGGTCAGTCAATAATGCATATCCCAATATCAGGGGTGTGGATGTGAGTGGAAGGTATCACATATTGGAAAGAAATGTTGAGGGATTCACACCTGAAAAGAAAAGGTGGAGAAAACAGGATAGGTGAGGAAAAGAAGCAGGGTCGTTGGTGGATTTTTGTCTAATCTATCATCATCATAAATTAAGACAAGAAAATCAATGCCAAGGAAGAGAATGCATAACAAAAGAAAAGGTTGGAAGAGATTGCAGCATGGGGTTTGGAACATATATGGATACGAAAATGGACCCCTTGTTTTTATCAGATCAGAAAAATATGTTCTTGGATCCAATTCGATGTTCCACTGGAACCAAAATTAGCCATTTTGCTGGGTGGAAAACAATGGATGACCGGATATCCGTTTACAATGCTAATCGTGATCATTTGTTTAAGGGTGCCGAAAACTAGTGGTTTTATAAGCTCATATATATATATATATATATATATATATATATAACCATTAAATTGGGGTTTTGAAGGAGCAATCCTCTTTAAACTCGGTTTCCAACATTTAATGAAAAAACTTCACTTAGACGTTTAATGTCATCTAAGTCGTTTGACTCTGATGACCAGCAAAACTTCACATAACGTCAGCGAAGAAGTTTAGGAGCCTTGAAATAGATGGTTGTGATTATTATGTTGTATTGATATTGACCAACCTTTAATCCATATTAAGTCCTTCAGATGGCCCACAAAAGGGGTTAGCAACTTCAAAAATTGATGAGGTTTCTTTATTGAATTTTCCTCATGACCCATCATATGCACAATAATCAGATGATATTAGATGTTGGATCAAACCAATGTAGATGATGCGATTGATTCATTGGCCTGATCAATTTTCATTTGAACTATTTCACATCCAATATTTAAGACCACTTAGAACAAAGTAAATAATTGGGTATGCCTTTCTCCCCAGGGGATAGAATTCATCTAATGGTTTAGAGTGGCCCACATTGGACATCCCTTAGAGATTCACCATATTGGAGTTACACTAGACTTCTGTGGTGTACATCCATACATCATAAGCCCTATGGCGTAGCTCAGTTGGCCTAGGACTATGGTTTGCACCCGGAGCTTGTATGTTCGAAACTGCACTACCACACTGGGGCTACTGGAGAGTTTACCCGACTTCAGTCTGGGCCTGGAGGGATTAGTCCAGCTCAAAGGAGTTGAAAACCCTCCGATAGCAAAAGAAAAAAAAAGAAAGTATATCCATACACCAGGATCATCTCATCCTCATCAAGCTCTAGCTATTCTATTGTTCTAAATAATGAAAAATAAAAAAATGAACCACCAAAGCTAAGGCCACAAAAACCATCTAAATAGTGCAAACTAAGGAGTAAAGTTCCTATGTGTATTAATTGCATAAGTGAGTTGAAGAAAAACTCACATATATTGAATATGATACGTGCTAAACAAAATAATTACACCCACTTTCTCAAAATGTCTATGTAGTGCAAACTAAGGAGTAAAGTTCCTATGTGTATCGCATAAGTGAGTTGAAGAACAAAATAATTGCACCCACTTCCTCAGCCCGGATTTTATGTCTAAATAGTGCAAACTAAGGAGTAATGTTCCTATGTTTAGACTATTGCATAAGTGAGGTGAAGAACAAAATAATTGCACCCACTTTCCTCAAAATGTCTAAATAGTGCAAACTAAGGAGTAAAGTTCCTATGTGTATTGCATAAGTGAGTTGAAGAACAAAATAATTGCACCCACTTCCTCAAAATGTCTAAATAGTGCAAAATAAGGAGTAAAGTTCCTATGTGTATTGCATAAGTGAGTTGAAGAACAAAATAATTGCACCCACTTTCTCAAAATGTCTAAATAGTGCAAACTAAGGAGTAAAGTTCCTTTGTGTACTGCAAAAGTGAGTTGAAGAAAAACTCACATATATTGAATATGATAGGTGCTAAACAAAATAATTGCACCCACTTTCTCAAAATGCAGACCCATCCACTTTGGGTCACTTTGCTTAATCCTACTATGTGCCATTTCTTTCCTCACCACCTGGATATTTTGTCATTTGGGTTTCCACCAATCGAATGATTTGACACTAGCAACAGTCAATCCTATTATCCAAAACAAACCCCCTGGGTTTGCAACTATTTCAATTCTTTTCAAAGAATTTGAATATAAAAATCTTATATGATGCCATGAGTAAAGTATATTCCATAAACTTGAGAAGTTGTAGGTTGTGATTTCAAATATTTAGAATGTATATAAAATATTTTTTTAGTATAATGGGCTCTCAAGGAGGATATGGGCTGCCAATTTCCCGAGTCAAAATTGGCAGAGAATTGGTCAAAATGGAATGCAAAAAAGGGAGAAGAATGGGCTCGGTCCGGACCCATAATTTGATTATTCAATATCTCTGATTCAAAAAAATAAAAAAATAAAAAATTTGAAACATAATTTTCTGATAATTTTTTTTAATTGGATCCAAAATATATTTTTAAATTCCCTTTTTTTGTTTTTTGCTTCTACAAATGCATCTACATGCCTAGTGTTGATGATGTGATAAAGAAAGTGACCTTCTGGTGAGCAGCTGAAAAGCACATGTCCCTATTGTACACAACCCACACCTTGATTTTTAGTAACCCTAAGGGATAGCTCAGTTGGCTTAGGATCACGGTTTGTATCCGGAGGTTGTAGGTTAGAAACTGTAATCATCACACTGGGCTTATAGGGAGAGTTTTTCGGACTTCCCTCTGGACCCGGACGAATTAATCCAGCCCCAAGGGTTGAAAACAGTCTGATAGCAAAAAAATTAAAATAAAAAATACACCTTGATGTTTAAGACATAGAAAATGATAATCAATGATACTACGTTGGTTTCTTTTTTTTTTTTTTTCTCCTTGGTTGGCTAGGAAAGAATGATACTATCTGTCTAGAGATCCAGGAATTTATCCCCTGCATATCTGTGATACTGAGGTACCAAGTGATGAGGTATCTCAAATTTTCTGATTCTTCAATATTCTAAGTCTCTTTTCTAAAAAATTTAGTTAAAAATCACTATAGTTGCTGTCTGAACACACTGGTGGTTGAGTGGTATGAGCACGTTAGCTTTATATATTTGCCAAGATCAATCCGCGGGTCCACAAGTCTGAGTATGACTCAGGGGCCAATATTCCAACATAAGCAAAATAAATAAATAAATAAATATTAATAATAAATATTAATGGATTGATTCGGATCCACTTATGCTCACAATCATGGGAAATTCATTAGGCTCAGCAGAACTCATTTATCAAAAAATTTAAACCCAATTTTTTGTTTTCCTACCTTGTATGAGATTGAGATCCATTCAATATTTCATTGTAATAGAGGTAGAGCATTAGAGAAAATGGGCTAGTCTCACCCTTCAGATTGATCAAGAATAATACACATGAATAAAGTTTGGCAAGGTGAATCTGATGGTGGTCCCAACCCTCACTGGGTGAAATTTATTATTCCAGTTTCTTATAAGGCCAAAAATTATTATGTCAGTTTAGATCATTGATATGTGGGCCCCACCACAGAGCCTCACCAACTTGCCCCCTGACTCTGAAAAATCTGTTTACAGTTAAATCCTGTAGGCAATCCAAAGTCATGCATGTCCTTACTTGAGTGGCTTTTGCCAACTTTATTGTTTTGAAAAGCTGCATGGAGATTCCTGCTGTGGAAAACTTATATGCATTCATGCTGCTTCGTGGGCTTTGTTGAGAACTTTTTTAGTTTTATCTTGGAAAAGAAACACATCTTTCTTTGGTACGTTTCTCAGGCTTTATAGTATACATTCAGGCTTCAAGTTTGCATCAGAAATTGAAAAATCTTTCTGGGTTTGGTTGGTTTCGTTTCACAGAGAAAACCCATATGTTTTTTCGGGATTTTGCTTGGCCTACACACTTCTAGATTGTGGATATAGACAGCAGAAGCTGCAGAACTTGAAGAGTTCACCTGAGTTTTTGGTGGCTTTGGCTACTTCTGCTTTCATCCGATGGACAACGCAAATCTTTACAAAGATGAAAGCTTGCACCAAATTGGTTCTTCTATTTGGAGTAAGACTACTCTTGAAGATGTCTTCGCACGGTCATCACGCGATGAAGATGATGAAGCAGCTCTGACATGGGCTGCTTTAGAGAAACTGCCCACTTACAATCGGATCAGGAAGGGGTTTCTGAGTGGAGTTGATGGTGGAGAGCTCAAGGAAGTTAACATTAAGGATCTTGGATATCAAGAGAGGAAGAGTTTGTTAGAGAGATTAATTAAAGTTGGAGAAGAGGACCTTGAGAAATTCCTTTTGAAGGTCAAGAACAGAATCGAAAGGTATCTGTGTTTTATTTGTTTTTCATGGTTTTGGAATCTGGAGTTTCAAACCATAGTTACCTTGTTCGCAGTCTGATTAATTTGCATTTCGAGTTTACAATTTGTAATTTGAGAGTTTGTTTGATGAGACAATTCGATGGACTAAGTCCATTGGATTAGCTTTTCAATTCATCTGATTCAGAGTTGGAGTTCTACTAGTTGATCATGAACTCATCCATCCGTGTCCATGCTTTAAGTCCATCGCTGAAGCCCAGATCTAAAATCCAAAACACTCAAAATAATTGCTTTTCTCTATCTCTACTCTGGCCTAAATTTTCCTTAATCAGGGTTGGGCGCACAATCAAATTGATTGCATGTAAAACATATGGTTAAAATAAAAGCCAAACTAAAATTATATGCTTTACTGGTGATTTGAGGCCATCTTTGATCGGAGTTTGATATGGACTGGTGTCAATGCATATATGTGCTCTGCTTTTGAGAGGCTTGGATTTTTAGGTAGGCTCCATTGATGGATTTATAAGACTCAGCTTAGGTAACTTAATGTGAAATGTTCTCTACTAGTTCATGAACTCAACTGTGAATTGCTTGAACAAACCATTTACAGATTGAAGGCCTGATTAGTGAACTAGGAAACTATGTTTCAAATTCTTGTACGAAGGAATCATTGATGGGTCTGTTTCTGTGCATTGATTACACTCAGAGTTGGAATTGAGCTTCCCACAATCGAAGTACGGTTTGAGCATTTGAGCATTGAAGCCGAAGCATATGTTGGTAGCAGAGGCTTACCCACAATAATCAATTTCACCTTTAATATCCTAGAGGTAAACTCTCTTGATAAATATGTATCTGACAGTCTGTAATCTACTTCTTTTTCAAAAGTTCTAATCTGGCAACTCCTCTTTCATGTTTTAAGGGTATCTTGAATACACTGCGTATTCTTCCAAATCAAAAGAAGCCCATATCAATCCTTCATGATGTCAGTGGTATCATCAAGCCTCGTAGGTAAGTAAAGTCCTTCAATCAATTTGCAAAATGGCTCTTTCATGATTGTCTATTTATGTTATTTGTTTCAGATTCATGGAAGCATAAGCTATTGGTTCACCTTCAAACTTTGCAGGATGACTTTGCTGTTAGGACCTCCAGGTTCTGGTAAAACCAGTGTGTTATTAGCTTTGGCAGGAAAGCTTGATAAAGATTTAAAGGTAGAGATTATATCTTTGCGTTAGATAATCTTTGCTACAGTTTTTACATCTATGGTTTTTTAACGATAACACTCAAAGGAATGCATTTTCATATAATTCAAACTTATCTAAAATTCTAATATAAACCTACGTCTTATTTTATCTAACATCAAAACATCAGGTTTCTGGAAGAGTAACCTACAATGGCCATGGCATGGATGAGTTCGTACCTCAGAGGACCTCTGCTTATATCAGTCAGTATGATACTCACATTGGGGAAATGACAGTGAGAGAAACGTTAGCTTTCTCTGCCCGATGCCAAGGAGTTGAAGCCCGCTATGGTTAGTTAAATTAATGATTTATCAGAATTAGATCGGGTCATTTGTGGATTCAGTCAGTGACATTCCTATTTCGACAATAATCTGCAGAAATGTTACAGGAACTTTCAAGGAGGGAGAAGGAAGCAAACATTAAAGGGGCAATTGGGCGGAGGTCCCTGAACATTTGATTTTATTGCCTCAGATCCACACTTTCTTTTCATAGTGTGGTAAGTCCTTCTTCCAAATCTGAAGATCTAAAATGTCCAAATTGCCCTTTCTTTAAAAGCCCTTATCTATTTAAACATAAATCATATCCCATGATTAGTGGGATATGCCATTGATAATGGCCAGCTACTATTTAACTGGCCATGATTAATGAAAATCCCATTAATGAGATCTTGAAATAAATTAAAAAAACAAAAATAAAATTCAAAAGACGCAAATATATTTCAAAATAATGCAACTAAATTTCAAAAAAACGCACATAAATTTCAAAAGAACGCAAATAAATTTAAAAAGACAAAAACAAATTTCAAAAGACATAAATAAAATTCAAAAACACAAATAAATTTCAAAAAACGCAAATACATTTGTCAAACTAAGATAAACCAATTTTCTAAATTTCAAAAAAATTTGCAAAACACTTAAGTATTTTTTCCAAGAACTCAGTTAAATTTATTTCAAAACACGCAAATAAATTTCAAAATACAAAAAAGAAAAAAAAAACCTGTACACGTTTTATCTGAGTTTTGGCAAAACTCAGATAAATTTGACAGAACTCAGACAAATTTATCTGAGTTTTGGCAAAACTCAGATAAAATTCAGATAAATTTGCCAAAACTCAGATAAATTTATCTGAGTTTTGGCAAGAGTTCAAGTAAGTTTGCCGAAAACTCAGATAAATTTATCTGAGTTTTGGCAAATTTATCTACGTTTTAGTACATTTTATCAGAGTTTCTGAAAAGGTTTCTGTAGCAAATTTATCTGAGTTTCTTAGAAACTCTGATAAATTTTAGAAACTCAGATAATTTTTTCAAAAGAAGAAGCATAGACAACATAAATAGTATAAAGAAAAAAAAGGATAAAAAACCTAGTAGCCACCTGTATCAACATCTAGTCATGTTGAAGACAAAACCAGGATGACCATGCAACCCGTTTCATTGTGTAGGTCGAGTAGAAACTTCCAGACGTTGATCTAGAGGGGCCGGACCCACTTCAGCCGTTGTGTCTTGGACATGTGCTGCTTGGGCGTTAATGTTTAGACCACTCATCTATTCATGATGATGATAAAAAGACAATGTGTGTTCTTTGCGAACCCTCTCTTTTTCGTCTATTTTCTGCAATTCCGGCAGCCCTTCTCCCTCTACATTCTTACAACAATTTCAAAACATAAGTAAGCGATCTTCTTCGATCAACAATCGTGGCCCACCTTGAAATGAGGGGGAGAATGAAAGATTCAAAATTTTGAAATTCAAATTTTTATGCTTAAAAAGCTAAAAGGGAAAATTAGTCATGAAAGTGTCTGATGTGGCATATATAAGGACCTCTCTCCAAACTATGTACAGCTGTATGAACCGTAGGCCTTAGAGCAAAAGTCGTTGGACTGGATGCTTTACAAGAACAATATGAGGGACTTTTGGCTAATTTACCCAACATTAAACCAGATCCAGAAATAGATGTATTCATGAAGGTAAAAGGTCAAGGACATACTTTTGGATCTAGTTTTTTTTTTTTCCTAATATATTTTTGACCTCTGATATGAAAATAGTACTTGATAAAGCTATCCTTATAATGCAATTGGACTTTATTTCTCACTGCTAAAATGAATATTATATTCTCTAGTGTGTTCAACCATCCCTTTTTTTTGTTGGGCTACTGGTTTAGGAGTGAGGCTCAATGATCTTGCCATAGTCTACTTGAGTGTCTTTCTGAATATGCTTTGCTTGAGACTAGTAGCTTGCTATAAATTCCATGTTTGCATGCACTTCTTTATCATGTTCTTAAATTGTCATTCTACAATATTCAAGAGTGCTTGTGCATAAGGATCATGAATGACATGTAGATTTGAAACAGCTGTAGATTGAGTTCTTTTAACCTTGACTTTTGTACTTTATTAGGCTGCAATGCTAGAAGGGCAAAAGGAAAGTGTGGTTACAGACTATATTCTTAAGGTATCCACTTTCATAAAAATCTAGATATCAATTTACTAAATTGAAGTTCAGTGTTTTCTTAGTGTTTTAATCTATTTCTTTTCTTTTCTTTTCTTTTTTTTTTTTTTAATTTCTTCAACTGACATAACAGATTTTAGGACTGGAAGTATGTGCTGACACCATTGTGGGGAATCAAATGCTGAGAGGCATCTCAGGAGGGCAAAAGAAGCGTGTCACGATAGGTAGAGAAACTACGAGAAAAAACATAGAAAAAAGGAAAAACTAGAATGCTATCATTAGTATGCATTCTTTATGCTTGTACTCAACTTGGTCTCATTTCTTCTGGATATCAATTTGGTGTAGGTGAGATGCTTGTCGGACCAGCAAAGACTCTTTTCATGGATGAGATATCATCTGGTCTTGACAGCTCCACGACCTTTCAGATTGTTAACTCCCTTCGACAAACCATCCACATTCTTGGTGGGACAGCAGTAATCGCTTTGCTTCAGCCAGCACCTGAGACTTATAACCTCTTCGATGACATTATTCTTCTCTCTGATGGACAAATTGTCTATCAGGGCCCTCGAGAGCATGTGCTCGAGTTCTTTGAATCTATTGGTTTTAAATGCCCTGACAGGAAAGGAGTTGCTGACTTCTTACAGGAAGTAAGCCTCTACCATTTCTCATAATCACTAATTTATGCTGACTTGTCATATTTGTCACAATTGTGGTTTATAAACTCAATAATATATCCAATTTTGGTTTGCTACATTCCAGGTGACATCAAGAAAAGATCAGCAACAATACTGGACAAATAAAGATGAGCCATATCGTTTCATTTCTGTCAAGGAATTCGCAGATGAATTCCAATCATTCCATGTTGGCAGCAAAATTGGAGATGAACTTAACTCCCCTTTTGATAAGAGCATGAGCCATCCTGCTGCTTTGACAACTTCCAAATATGGTATTAGCAAGAGGGAATTGCTAAAAGCTTGTGCCTCAAGGGAATGGCTGCTGATGAAGAGAAACTCATTTGTGTACATTTTCAAAATGATGCAAGTGAGTTTATCCTAAAACATATCTTGATTTCAAAAGTTTTCAGTCTTAATCCTCACCCTCATTTCTGTTTATTGTCAGACTATTGTCGTTGCATTTGTCACAATGACCGTCTTCATACGTACTGAGATGCACCGTGACTCAGTAACTGATGGAGGAATTTTTATGGGTGTTCTATTTTACTCGCTCATCAAGGTAATGTTTAGTGGGTTCTCAGACCTCGCCATGACAGTTGCAAGACTTCCTGTTTTCTACAAGCAACGAGACCTCCTCCTCTACCCTCCTTGGGCGTACTCACTACCTAAATGGATTCTCAGCATTCCTATATCTGTTTCAGATGTTGCTGCCTGGGTTGCCATGACTTATTATGTCATTGGCTTTGATCCAAATGTTGGAAGGTGAGACTAAACAAAATTGAAATCCTCAAAATATTATCAAGATAGTGGACAAATTAGATAGCTCTCTTTCATGGTTAAGTAGTACTCACTGTAAATTGCCTTTTTGTAGGATGTTTAAACAGTATCTATTACTACTATCAATTAGCCAGATGGTATCTGGGTTGTTTCAATTCATAGCTGCACTGGGTAGGAACATGATCATTGCAAATACATTTGGATCTTTTGCACTTCTTGCAACTTTGACACTCGGAGGATTCATTGTATCACGAGGTATGGTAGTCTTAACAATATATAGCTTTTGATCAAAAGGTCAAACTTCTTTTCCAGATTCAAAGTTTATCAACTTTTAGACTTTTCTTTTAACTGCACTTGATGAAATTTAAATACACTGCAAGGATGTCATGATATCCACTTCACTTGAGGGCAGCATGGAAAACAAGTAACACTTTTGGGAACACAATTTTTTCGCCCGAATTTTCATGCTCAACATTTAATATGGTGATTGTTACTGATAATGGTTTGGAAAAGAAAGGATGATAAACAAAAGCACACCATATACAGGTTCGTGCTTCCAAACACACAGTGAATGAGCAACCACCAAAAAAACCTTCAAACTGCTTACAATCCAGCGTACATCCGAACACCCCATCAATCATGTGCACAGAGCAAGTAGTAAATCTTTGGTGGATTTATTAATTAAACTTATTGCTTGTCTGCAGAGAATGTGAACAAATGGTGGATCTGGGGTTACTGGATCTCGCCTCTGATGTATGCACAAAATTCAATCGCCACAAATGAATTTCTTGGGCATAGTTGGAGTCATGTGAGAATGTTAACATTCAACTTCAAAAGGATTTTGCTTATTGAAATTGGAAATTCCTATCAGGTCTAATTCTAGGTCCTTGATACAGGTTCCTGGAAATTCAACTCAATCACTGGGCATCCAGGTCTTAAAGTCACGTGGAATCTTTACTAATTCATACTGGTATTGGATTGGTGTGGGCGCATTGCTTGGCTATACATGCTTATTCAATGGTTTTTTCACTATTGCTCTTGCACGTCTTGATCGTGAGTATCTTTTTACATAATGCATAACGCAGTTTTCTAGTAATTGGGACATATTTGCAACATCACAATTAAAACTTGGTGGCTATAATTTTCATGCTTACAGGATATGAGAAAGGTCAAGCAGTTCTATCCAAAGAAGCCTTGATGGACAAGCACAGGAATAGAACTGGAGATGTCGAAGGTCTCGAACAATCATCCAGAGAGAAAAGATCTGCAAGTACACGATCTAGTGGTAATAAGCTGAGTTACTTTCATGTATCTTTGCTATTTGATGCACATAGGTCATCTAAACCATTTCATATTATTGAACACTATTGACAAAATGGGAGCAATATTTCATCAGGATTTGCAAAGACAGAAGATGCTAATATGAAAAAGAAGAAAGGCATGATTCTTCCATTTGTTCCTCTTTCACTCGCCTTTGACAATATCGAGTATTCCATAGATATGCCACCGGTAACTTTGAGCATGTTCATGTTTTGGTGTTGTACATAAGACAAATAAATTGATTGACTGAAATTTTACAGGAAATGAAAAAAAGAGGCATGCAGGATGATCGCTTAATGCTATTGAAGGGTGTGAGCGGAGCATTTAGGCCAGGAGTTCTTACAGCGTTGATGGGTGTCAGCGGTGCAGGTAAGACTACTTTGATGGATGTTTTGGCTGGAAGGAAAACCGGTGGATATATCGAGGGGAACATCAGCATATCAGGTTATCTTAAGAAGCAAGAAACATTTGCTCGGATATCTGGATATTGTGAACAGAACGACATCCACTCTCCACATGTTACTGTCCATGAGTCTCTTCTCTACTCTGCATGGCTCCGACTTCCCTCTGAAGTTGATTTAGCAACAAGAAAGGTTGGTGACATAACTGCATAGGTTCTACTCAATTTCACTTTTCTAATTTTATTTTTTTTAATGATTCCAACTGTATAAACTTGTAATGATAGATGTTCATTGAGGAGGTCATGGAGCTAGTAGAGCTAACATCTTTGAGGGAATCCCTAGTTGGGTTGCCGGGATCAAATGGACTATCAACTGAGCAGCGTAAAAGGCTAACAATTGCTGTTGAGCTTGTTGCCAATCCCTCTATAATATTCATGGATGAGCCTACTTCTGGACTAGATGCCAGGGCGGCTGCAATTGTTATGAGAACTGTTAGGAATACGGTGGATACTGGAAGAACAGTCGTCTGCACAATTCACCAGCCTAGCATTGATATATTTGAGTCTTTTGATGAGGTGAAGTCAAGTGAAAAGCAAAAGAACAAATGATACTTCTTCGGGCTTTTTCTTTTCTTTTTTTTTGCGTGTGTTGGTACTTAATATCTTAATGGACTATAGTTTATATATATATATATATATATATTTGTGTGATTGCAGCTCTTTCTTATAAAGAGAGGAGGAGAAGAAATATACGTCGGCCCATTAGGACACCATTCCTACCATTTGATCAAGTACTTTGAGGTTAGCCAAATGTAAAGTCAGAAAATTTTGTCCATATTTTCTTCCCACTTTTGCCACGATTCGGTATCTAATAATATTTTGTTATTTTCTATGAAGGCAATAAATGGAGTCAGTAAAATAAAAGATGGTTATAATCCTGCAACATGGATGTTGGAAGTGACTACCACTTCACAAGAAGAGATTCTAGGTGTTAAATTTGCTGACATATACAAGAATTCAAATCTTTACCAGTAAGTCTCGCGACACAGAATTTGATGTATTTATTTGAAATTAGAGCTGTTTATTTTACATATATAGTCCTATCTAATTAGTCACCTTGTTGTAGGAGAAACAAAGCCATGATTAAAGAATTGAGTTCACCTCCTCCTGGCTCTAAAGATCTTTACTTCCCAACTCAGTACTCACAATCGTCCATCACACAGTGTGCAACTTGCCTATGGAAACAACACTTGTCATACTGGCGTAATCCACAATACAATGCCGCGAGAATATTCTTCACAACCTTCATAGCTTTGATGATTGGAACAATATTTTGGAATCTTGGCTCCAAAACGTAAGCCATATCATGGTCGATTTGTAGCTATGTTTCTCACATCTTCATTTAGTAGTCATTCTGAACCTAATTTATCTGTAAAATAAATTTTACAGGGGTAAGCGACAGGATCTGTTCAATGCAATGGGCTCCATGTATGCTGCAGTACTTTTCATTGGAATACGAAATGGCTCATCTGTGCAGCCAGTCGTGGCCATTGAACGAACAGTCTTTTATAGAGAAAGGGCTGCTGGGATGTATTCTGCTTTACCATATGCTTTTGCACAGGTAAGCTCATTTTTATGGTCACATAAATTTATTTACACAACTTTCATATCTTCTTTTTTTTTACCACTCATGAAACTAAAAGTATTATTGAGTTTCCTCTCTCCAACATGCCTCGTCTCGTCTCGCCTTAATTCATGCATTTTTCAGGTTGCAATCGAGATTCCATATGTCTTTCTTCAAACTGTAATATATGGTGTCATAGTTTATGTCATGATCGCCTTTGAATGGACAGCTCCAAAGTTCTTTTGGTACCTGTTTTTTATGTTCTTTACATTTCTCTACTTCACATACTATGGGATGATGGCTGTTGGCTTGACCCCCAATCAAAACATCAGTGGGATAGTCTCAGCTGCATTTTATTCAATATGGAACATCTTCTCCGGCTTTCTTATTCCCCGACCTGTAAGTTGGAGACCATCATTTTACTTCTCATGAATGCTTTTGTGAGATCAAATTCTCAATTTAAAGTGCTCTAATCCGTTACAGAGAATTCCCGTGTGGTGGAGGTGGTATTCTTGGGCATGTCCTTTTCAATGGACCTTGTATGGACTAGTTGCTTCACAGTTTGGAGACATACAGGAGCCGATGGAAAGTGGCGAAAAAGTTGCAGACTTTGTGAGGAGATATTTTGGTTTTCATCATGACTTCTTAGGAGTGGTATCTGCAGCAGTCATTGGGTTCACCATGCTCTTTGCATTCGTCTTTGCATTTTCAATTAAAATGTTGAACTTCCAAAGAAGATGAGAACATGGTTTCATGAGCCAAAGCAAAGCTTATTGTTGGAAAAGTTCAGAAAATCTTCTACAAATCAACATATCTTGGTGTGAAGTCTAATTGTGTTTAGATTGCCAGCCAGAGAAGAGCATGGGGACTGTAGTAGAAAATGCAGACTATCAGTCCATTTTGTTGATTGTTTTACATGTTAGATAAGTGGACTGTATCATTGTTTCAATCCAATTTTTCCAATATGCGAAGTTGCGAGTCGTAGATTTATTTGTAAGCAACAACACCTGTACCAGTATGAAGATACAAAGCTGAAAGTTACTAGTTATGATAACCCATGATGATACTAACATGATGATACTCAAATGGTAGCTCCCACATTGAGATGCATAATTGGACTTACCTATAGAGACATATGTATCATGAGCCATTTTCTCTTGAGTTTGTAAACCCACCCATATGTGAAATTCAATGCCCCTCTTTAATGGACTTGCTACCTCTTCAAAGGGCTGAGGTGGAGTTTCACACACGGGTGACATGCGCGTGGACTCCCGTAGGAGAAAATTAATTCACGTCTCATATGATTGAAACAGTGGACTCAACTATGGATGTTTTTCTATGATGATTGTTAGATTGCGTAGAAGTAAGCATGAAAGGATCAAAAAAGAATATCACCATCTTCAACCTAAAACTAAAACCATGAATCTAAGATGAGAAAGCTAGGAGAGAAACTTAGGGCCTATTTGGCATCATTCCTTTGGGACATTCCCACGTTCCCACAAGCTAAAATATGATAAAATACGCTTGGAAGGATTTTAAAAAACCTTTATTTGCAAAGCGTTTCACAAAATTAAGAAAGGATAAAAAAGTGGTTTTCCATGTACTAAAGTGGAAACCCTTGGCCCTTATCAAGCAACCTGTAGGAGACATGCAAACCCTAAGTCTGTTTCTTGATATACTCTCCCAACCTGGCCAGCCCTCTCTACCCTAAAAGACCTACAAAATTGAGTATTGAAGGGACTGAAATCTTGATTATGACATTTTTCACAATCTGTCTAAAATTCTTGATTCCGAAAATTAATGGGTCGTACATGCCACCGGATCACCTATTGCAGTTGTTATACATTCATCATGAGTGGACCAATAATAATCCGCCACGTTAACAAAAAATTTAGGTGATTTTCTTTTATTTGACTTGAACTTTTTTAAACTTTAAAATCACCTTAAATTTTGGATGACGTGGCGAACTATTATTGGTCCACTCACGGCGAAGAAAATCACCTAAATCTTTGGATGACGTGGCATATTATTATTAGTTCACTCACGATAAAGATATAACAACTGCAATAGGTGATCCCGACTCCACATTCTATTTCTTTCATTCATGCATTTTGTCTCGGTTGAATGAATGTAACCATATAATTGTATGTTATGGACCCCATGAGTTTTACACATGTTATGTAATGGGGGTGCTAGGCGGGCCCCACAAGCAGGAGCGGACTGGGAACAGGGGAGGCCATGAAATCTCAGAAAGCCCTTTCTTGTTAGTGAAGATTTTTTAATATTTTCAAATTAGCCCCTCCAAAAAATTTTATATTTTCATATTAGCCCCTTGCCACTCACTGCCCACAGATCTCCAGCAAGAGACATTTGTAAGGAGCACGCCATATATATGTATATTTTATTTTATTTTTCATTTTTTTTTATATATTTTAAAATAAAAGGAATTTAGTATGAAATTCTACCTTACCCACACCCGTCACAGGTGTGGATTTGATATTATCAACCATAAAACCCATCACAAATCAGGTCGTATAGTCCCATTAGGGCTGTCAAAGGGTCGAGTCTAAGCTGGGTTGAGGTATGCCCTTACCCAACCATCACATATGCAATCCAAGCCAAAGCCCTTGGCGAAGGCCAAGGGCCAGGGTCAGAAGAAAATAAAACTCTTTTCCTTATTTATCTATGCATTCAACTGGACATTATAAAATGGGTCTGCTACGTTACTCAAAATTGGATGCATGAGAATTTTGTTGTTAAATGGGCTTGTTTGTCTGCATGGAATTGATATACATGCATATTTGTTTGCATGAAATTACATGCCTATTTTATCCCTCTTGGTGATAGGCAAATCTGATATCTCAAATCATAAATCTGTCACTGGACATAGCGAACAAAGAGTCAGGTGAATCATCTAGATCTAGCCCAGCCCATACAAAACCCAAGTCCCACTCTCATCACCCATTATGCCATCCCTAGCTAGTTTTTTTTTTTTTTTTTTGTGATAACATGAGAACCCGCCGACCGCTCTTCGATTGATATTGATTAGAACCCCCCACTAGCCCTATACATATAATCATCCCTAGCTAGTTGAAATTGAAAGTAAACTCTATCTTAAAATATAATAATTTGGACAACTTCAAACCTACTAAACAATATTTCTTATGATAGGATGCTTCTAATTTCTCACAAATGCAGCCATAGAAAGATCCCATCAAATCCCTAAATCTGAGCAATTCTGATTCGAGCTGCACCATTTGTGACCTACCAACGACTGTATTACAAATTCAATATACATCAGGCATTTGGATTGCCAGGATTCATGGATATATTGATATCTTTTTTCAAAAAGTCTATCTGTCCCGAACCCGGGACAGATTTATGGACAAACAGATCTTTTTTAACCTACCAACAGGCTACGACTGTGTTACTATATGTTGATATCTTCTGTTCGTGGATAGCACGACCTCATACAGACTTTTCCACACCAGTCTAATTGTATTCACATGGACGAGATTGCCGAGGGATTAAGTGGAAATTGACTATGGTATTTTTTTTCATTCTTTTCTCTGGTACAACTCACATGCCTTCACTTGCATGGGGCTGGCTAACTTCTTTAATAGAATTTGTGATGAGGATTTGGTTTGTTGTTGAGTTCATGAAATGATATGATGTCTTATGTTAGCATTTGTAAATATCACGTTTTTTTGTAAATATTTTAAAATTTCAGCCACTTAAAGGTCTCAAATGACCTTTGAAATTTCCGAAATTCTAGCTTCTTCGTTCTTTTTTCTGTTTTGTTTTAATTTTTATTTTTATGGAAACACTAAACGCTCAATTACAAAGGAGGATTTAAGAGTTCTAATATATTTAAGAATTCAGAATTCTCTGGACATGATTAATATTTCTTTGAATTCTTAGTAAAGAAACAAGCTCATAACATACTCGACCTAGTGGGAGAGCCACATCTCCTCCGGTTGTAGATTTCCTTTAATATAGGAGAAAGTCAAACAAAAGTTTTCATCGCTATTTTGATCTTATTCTCTTTCCCCCTCCTCAATTTTCTTTTTCTGTTTGCCCATCAGCAATCTTATTTCCACTTAGTAAAGAATAAACTCATCACATCAAGAAAATCTTGTCATTTCCTTTTATAAAAAAGACAACTGATCAAAGTTATCCAATTACCATATTCTATTTCTTCTTTCTTTACCTACTTGTTTCTCAGAAGAGCCCAAATGCCATAAGTAATCTCCCACATACTTCACATGAGTGCAGGGAGTGGAACTCACAATGCGGCCCACTCGAGCCACCCAAATGAATTTTCTGCCTTAATAGTAGGATTTTCACAAATTCTAATTAATATAATCTTACACATTACAACAAGCTATAATATTCAATGATATTAATGCCACCCGTTTATGCATTACATAGGATTGATTATTAAATGTAAATTAGATCTATGAACTTTCGTTACTAATTAGTTCATGTTAACTTTTTTATATCAATTTTTTTTGTCAGAATTTTTTTTTTTAATTATTTCTCAAATTTCTCGTTAAGAGATAGTTTTTTGCCTCCCTAAGAGAAAATCTTAGCTCTGCCACTGACCTCACCCAAGTCTCCAACTATAGTTGGAGGTCGAACCTGGTCTTGTCTATAGAGAGGAAGGTGCCTGGCGATTGAGCTAACAGTCAATTGACAATAGTGGTGATTCAATAGCCTCTTTGGTTGATATAGACATGGGAATGGCTTGGGTTTCAAGAGGATGTGCCTCAATCCACTCCCATTAGGAGTAAGCTTGGTAGTGGGTTGGTTGGATTCAGGAAGGATATGGGTTCTTAGATTTTAACCAAGCCAGCTTTGGGGTGGATTTAGATTTTGGTCATTGATGACATCCCCCACCCCATTTGAGTTACATATTATCCAACAAGTTTTATTAGATAAAGCTTTACACTAATACAATCAGTAGTATGTAGTGATGCTTTTCAACAAGATAGTGGTTTCAAAACCTAACTTTTGCACAATATTTTCTCATGTTTTATATTGAAATTATCACCAAACCCAGCACAATCATATCGGTCATGGAGTAAGGGTGGGAAATGGATTGGGTCAAGTCAAAATTGGTCAGGTTGACATAGGGTATCTATGAGTTGAAGTCCCACCACTATTGGATGGGTTAACTAACTTCAACCTACACTGATATAGGTCAACTCTACCCGACCATAGTACTTGTTTGGTAATTTACTTGCAGAGTAAATTAAAGTGAAGGGCCACTTAAAAGCCACTTTAAGAGATAATAAAAAAAAAAAGAGTAGTAACAAAAGTACAAGATTTCAAAAATTGTCTATTTTTCTTTAAAGAAAGTTAAAAAGTTATTCTCTCATTTTACAAAATGACAAATTATCTCTTTTTTCCATTTACAAAAGTCTAAAAAATTTCTTCTCGTGCCACTTAATTAAAAAAGAAGTCAAGAAGGTGAGTTTTAAAATTGTATTTATTATATGACCCCCCTTTTTCTTTCTTGTCTTTTAAAATCACCTTTCCTCTCCATTCACTTTACAAGTGAATTACCCAAACTATTTGTTGGTCGGGAGGAGTAGAATGAAATGAAATTGAGTGTCACACCAAAATAAAAATAGAGGGAGTTGGAGGAAAAAAACACCTTTTTTGTCATTTTGTTGTTGTTGAAGTGTACATTTTTATCATTTTGTGCTTTTAAATGGTACCTTTTGGCTTTTATCATGCTTTGCAACTTAAAGTACCACTTTTGTAATTTTCCCTCCAACTCCCTCAACTTTTTTTTTTTCTTAATTTGACACTCAATTTTATTTCATTCTACTCGTACAAAAAAAAAAAAAAAAAAAAAGGGTGTACGAAAGCTTCTTTCCTAAGCAATAGACAAAAATATTATTGTTATTTTCTAAACTTTCTCCTCTTATGTTTTAAGTTTATAAAGTCTCTCTCCTCCAAGAGGGAGAAAAATTGAGGAGGACCAAAAAGGTAAAAGACAAAAATAACCCTATAACATTTCAAACTCTTTATTGAAGGGTAAAAAATGTTGCCAACCACCTTTTGCATGTACATCTCCACCTTTTTCGACTTCAAAAAGTTTACACACCCTGGGGCAGACCCCGGGGTGGAGCATGACTCCCCATGGGGAGCCGTTGGATCCCAGGCTCCCATGGGGAGTCGTGCTATAACCCGGGGTCTGCCCCGAGGTGTGTAGCAGGGCTGTTTCGACTTATGTTTTGATTTCTCATTAAAACAAAACATGCCTTCAAATTTAAAATGGTTAATATAAACATGCATCTCTTTTATGGGATGCTGCTAAATTTACACCAATCGATTTTTTTTTTTTTTTTTTGCTTTTTTTTTTTTTTTTCTAATACTCAAACCCCCACGCACATACCCAAAACCTTCTCCATGAGTGTTACATCTTACATATCCCAATCTAAAATTGAGCAAATGATTGATAGAATATAAAATACATGAATTTATTTTTATTGAAAAATTTTCATATGCTTACACCACTCACTGTTTTATGGTGAGGGTAACGTAGAAGGATCGACCTTAATGATCCATCCGAACCATTCACACACATGGTACCCCTTGATTACACCGGATCCAGCAGGTTTTCACTGATCCTAATTGACCGGACCATTGGACCGAGAGTCAAATTTTTTTCTTTAATATAAAGCCATTAAACTTGTTGACCACGGATGAAAGGATTAGAGGCATGATATTAACCCCAAACTTCATAGCTTGGCTATGCCAAGATGGCTCTTTCCATCCCCCTAGTCCCATGATCAGTGGTGCCCGAGGTGGGCCCCATCAAGCTACCTCTCACTATAATACGATGAGAGGTGTATGCACATGAATTGCCTGTATTTATTTTTTAATATTTTATTTTTTCATTTTATATACGCTCAATTCTACGGCCAGACTAACTCTTACTATAGTAAAATTTTGATTACATTTCGTACAAAATGAGAATTGATTTTGATTTCTAATAGGTGGATCCCACTTTAGATTCCCACTAGAATCCCCCAACCCGGGAGGGGTAGCCTCAGTCGATCTAAAATCCAACAAGGACTTCTCCAAATTTTTTTTTATTTAGGTCAATGGTTTACAACAACCCAAACCAAATTCAATATTCTCAGCTTCTGTTCTAAGGTTGAACTAGAAATTTGGAAAATTGCAATCTGAACTAACAATGAGTTGATTCCACTTCTGGGTTCAGTTAATACTTGCTTAGTTGGCCTGCCAGGTTGATGAACTCAAGTCAAATCCAAAAAAGCAAAAAAAAAAAAAAAAAAAAAAACCTAACAACTGAGTTGGATTGAATTAATATATTTGATCATGTGATAAAGTATTTGAAAATGATGTCACGATGAATAGTTTACGAGAGATTCATGGTACTGTAGATAAAAAGTTATTGTTGCAGAGAATCAAAAACACTTTAAACTCCGCATTTGTGGGAGGAACTTGATGGGAATCTCTCTGGGGAAGAGCCTCATCAACAGCAACCAACGTCAGATCCTTGAGAGGCTTTGACTTAGAGAAATCCAAAGCTAAAGTAGTGGAACTTCACGGTGGGGCCCACCTGTTGAATATATGATTCGGTCAAAATAAATTGCATTCCGTTATATGGGTGTCTTCAAATTTTACTCCAATATGAGGTCATCCCACCATGAGATTGAACATTAAAAAGATGACTACAAAATCTCATGCATATTAATTAATTCCTTTTTTTTTTTTTAATGCGCAATCTTATAGTGGGACTAACTCCATTTAGGATAAAATTTGGCAGTTTCCTGTATAATTGGAGGAGATTTATTTTAACCTGGTTGGATGTTCAACAGGTGGGATTCACTGCAGAGTTCCGCTCCTTCAATTCATATTTCTCTCTGTCTGTCAAAGCTTTAGATGATCCGGATTACAGAACCACAATAACTGGATTCTGGGTCTCATTGGCCGTAAGAGAATATGAATTTGCAGTTCACCTGCTCAAAATCAGTTCTATTAATAGTAAGATGTGCTGAACAAAATCTCTCTTAATCCAGATTTACAAAGCAGTAGGCTCGACAAAGTTGGTGGTGATTTCATGATGATTGTGGTCGTGAAGATGATGACATCCCACCTTGTCATATTAAGAAAAGTTTCAATCTAAATATGAATTATTCCCATCATTAGATTGATGACGTGTAAAAAATATTATCTGAATTATTTTTTTGTCCGATTTCAATCATTTGCCTTAGATGCAATCAATCTTAAGGTGAGCATAAGCTGAATAATGTGATTTTTTCAATGATAGAACAAGGTGAAAAGGTGAAGTCTACTTAGTCTGAATATCAAAGGTAGGTCTCACTGATGGATTTGAAGCAATGAACCATGCACAAATAAAGTATATTAAAAGTGATTAATTAATTACGATCCTTATGCTGAATGAAAATATCTTAAAATATTGTTGTTGTTTTGAAACTTGTTTTAACATATATAGAAGACCCGTACATGCAAGGAGGGAAATATGCAGAGAGATCGATCCCTAGGCATTTGGGTGAGCAACCCGAGGATCCAGACTCTTAATTCTATTAAAATCCCATAAGTGAATCCAAACTCATGTTTAATGTGTTAGTACAGTGGCTGTTGCCAACTTTGCTGTTTCAAAACGCTGCATGGAGATTCCTGCAGTAGAAAACTCGGATGCAATAGTATAAGGAATTGCCAACTTCCATCAGAATATTTATATACTTCTCTGGAGGCCTCTGTAAACCACCCTACTGCTCCTTCTCTTTCCATTCTTTCAAAAATTCCTCCTGAGTTTGGTTGAGAACTTGAGTCTTCTCTTAAGGAGCTCATCTTTCTTCATTACCTTTTTCAGCCCAAATACATTCAGGCTTCAAGTTTGCATCAGAAATTGAAAACTCTTTCTGGGTTTCGGTGGGTTTCGTTACACGGAGAAAACCCATAAGTTTTGCTTCTTAGCCTACACACGTCAAGATTGTGGATGTAGGCAGCAGAAGCTGCAGAACTTGAAGAGTGCATCTGGGTATTTGGTGGCTTGGGCTACCTTTTCTGCTTTCATCCTATGGACAATGTAGATCTTTACAAAGTTGACAGCATGCGTCAAAATGGCAATTCAATGTGGAGCAGCAATACTCTTGAAGATGTCTTCTCACAATCATCGCGCCATGAAGATGATGAAGAAGCTCTAAAATGGGCTGCTTTTGAGAAATTGCCCACTTACAATCGGCTCAGGAAAGGGATTCTGAGTGGAGTGGATGGTGGAGAGCTCAAGGAAGTCAACATTATGGATCTTGGGTATCACGAGAGGAAGAATTTGTTAGAGAGATTAATTAAAGTTGGAGAAGAGGACCTTGAAAATTTCCTTTTGAAGCTCAAGAACAGAATCGAAAGGTACCCTCCTCTATCTGTGTTTTGTATTCATGGAATTGGAATCCTGAGTTTCAGACAGACTATCATTACCTTGTTCACAGTTCACTTAATTTGCATTTGTTCATAAAATTTGTAATTTGAGAGTTTACTTGATGAGAAAATTCGATGGACCAAGTCCACTGGATTAGCTTTTCAATTCGTTTGATATAGTATTGGAGTTCTACAAGTTCATCAACTCATTCATCTGTGTCCATGTTTCAAGTCCATTGCACGAGCTCCCATCTAAAATCCAAAACACTCAAAATAACTGTTTTTCTCTAACTCTACTTTGGCCTAAATTTTACTTAAATCGGGATTGGGCACACAATCAGATTGACCACATGTAAAAGATATGGTTAAAATAAACACCAAACTAAAATTCTATGCTTTACTGGTGATCAATCATAAGGTGGGGCCGTCTTTGATCAGAGTTTGATGTGGACTAGTGTCAATGCATATGTGTGCAGTGCTTTTGAGAGACTTGGATTTTAAGGTAGGCCGACCTTTATGTGAAAAGTTTGCTACTAGTTCATGAATCCAACTGCAAATTGTTCAAACAAACTATTTATAGTTTGAAGGCCATATTAGTGGGAGAATATTCTCCTACAAGCAACTGCAAGTGCAGTCCAGCACTTACTAGTGAACATTTCCCCTTATTAGTGAACTAGGTAACTATGCTTCAAATCCTTGTATCAAGGAATCATTGATGGGTCTGTTTCTGTTCATTGATGATGCTCAGAGTTGGAATTGAGCTTCCCACAATAGAAGTACGGTTCGAGCATTTGAGCATTGAAGCTGAAGCGTATGTTGGTAGCAGAGGTTTACCCACAGTCATCAATTTCACCTTTAATATCCTAGAGGTAAACTCTCTTGATAAATTCGTATCTGACAGTCTGTAATCTACTTCGTTTTCAAAACTTTTAATCTAGCAGCTCCTCTTTCATTTTGAAAGGGTATCTTGAATACACTACATATTCTTCCAAATCAAAAGAAGCCCATATCAATCCTTCATGATGTCAGTGGAATCATCAAGCCTCATAGGTAAGTGAAGTCCTTCAATCAATTCACAAACAGCCTTTTTTATGATTATCTATTATATTTGCTTTAGATTCATGGAATGATAAAGCTATTGGTTCACCTTCAAACTTCACAGGATGACTTTGCTTTTAGGACCTCCGGGTTCTGGTAAAACAAGCTTGTTGTTAGCATTGGCAGGAAAGCTTGATAAAGATTTAAAGGTAGAGATTTATTATTTTTATTTTTTCCCCTACCTATGCATTGGGGAATGTTCGCTATGATTTTAAATCTATGATTTTCTAATGATGACACTCAACGGACTACATATTCATATAAGTCATTGTATTGTCATTACGAGGAACATCCCTGTTTATAAGGAGAAAATAAGATAAAGAAACTTAATCTAATTTTCAAACTTATTTAAAACTCCAATATAAACCCAACTGTTATCATATCTAACCATGGATCAAAAAATCGGCCGATACCGATCCGATATCTCGATGAGATATCGGATCGGGTAAATATCGTTAAAATCTCGGCTGATATCGGCCGAGATTTTGAATATATCGGATTTAACGATATCTGAAAATATCGGCCGAGATGCTTTAAAACCTTTTTTTTTTCTTTTTTTTTCCCATCTTCATATTCTTTTCCTCTCTTCTCATCTTCTTACTACCTATACCAGCAGCCCCTCTCCTTCACACATCCCCCTTGCATTTTTGAAATTCCACTTCTATTTTTGAAGAAAAAATTATCTAAGGTAAGAGAAAATCAAGTTAAAGTATTTTTTTTTATGTTATTTTTTTTTTAGATGAAATTATAGATCATTTGGGTATGTTACTTTTGTAGTTATGTTGTTTTCTTCATTTAGAAGTTAGATCTACATACTTTCATGCTAGATCTACTCATACACATGATTTTGAACTTTTTTTTTTCATTTTTTTTTGTTTATTTTCGGATTTTTTAATATTTGAATTATAATACATAATTTTTTGGGGATTTCATCATAAATATGTTCTTTTAATGATTCATGGTCATTATATGATGTGTAAATGATTGATCTACATACTTTCATGTTAGATCTATGGATTTAGGATTTTGAAAATGATTTTATTAAAAAAAAAATTTCTAAAAATAATTGTTGTTAGTTGTTACTTGTTACTTTGTTAGCATATTTGTGATTCCAAAGGCTTAATGGCTTATTAATAGTGTGTAGATGATAGATCTACACCTACTCATAGTCATAAACATGATTTAAATTTTTATTTTAATTATTTTATTTTCGGATTTTTTAATATTTAAATTGATCATGATCATCAATAATGGATGCATTATATGAAATACTGGAAAAGACAGCGAACTGCGACACAGACAGGACTTATAACTTAAGGTGACCGAGATTTTGATTTATTGCTATTACTAATGGAAAAAAAATATTATTTTCCAGCATTTTCTAATATTCTGGATTTTTTGGATATTTTTGTGAATTTTTTTGGATTAAAAAACAAATTCGCACCGCGATGACCGCGACGAACCGATATCCGCGACCGATACCGATATCATATCGGTTTTTCGGCCCGGCCGATACCGCGACCGAGACCGAGATTTTAAACCATGTATCTAACATCAAAACATCAGGTTTCTGGAAGAGTAACTTACAATGGCCATGGCATGGATGAGTTCGTACCTCAGAGGACCTCTGCTTATATCAGTCAGTATGATACTCACACTGGGGAAATGACAGTGAGAGAAACGTTGGCTTTCTCTGCCCGATGCCAAGGAGTTGGAGCCCGCTATGGTTAGTTGGTTTGAGTTATCACAATTTGATCAAGTTATTTACAGATTTTCAGTCTGTGACCTCCCTATTTCAACAACAATCTGCAGAAATGTTGAAGGAACTTTCAAGGAGGGAGAAGGAAGCAAACATTAAACCAGATCCAGACTTAGATGTATTCATGAAGGTAAAAAGTCAGGGACATACTTTTGGATCTAGTTTTGTTTCTTTTCTGATATATTTTTGACCTCTAATATCGAAAAATTACTCAATAGAGAGCTACCCTTACTATGCGATTGGACTTCTTTTCTCAATGATCCTCTTGCCACAGTCAACTTGAGCGTCTTTTTTAATATGCTTTGCTTGAGACTAGTTTCTTGCTATTAATTCCATGTTTGCATGCATTTCTTTAACATTTTCTTAATTTGTCATTCTGCAATTTTCAAGAGTGCAAGTGCACAAGGATCATGAATGACATGTAGATTTTAAACAGTTGGAGACTGAGTTCTTTTTTCATCGACTTTGGTACTCTATATTAGGCTGCAATGTTGGAAGGGCAGAAGGAAAGTGTGGTTACAGACTATATTCTTAAGGTATGCACTCTAAAAAAAATCTACATAAATTTACTAAATTGGATTTCCGTGTTTTTTTTTCCTAAATCAATTGGAGCTTAGTGTCTAAATCTATTTCTTTTCATTTCTTCAATTGAAATAACAGATTTTAGGACTGGAAGTATGTGCTGATACCATGGTAGGGGATCAAATGCTGAGAGGCATCTCAGGAGGGCAAAAGAAGCGTGTCACGATAGGTAGAGAAACTATAAGAAAAAAATGGAAATAGGAAAAACTAGAATGGTATCATCAGTCGGCATTCTTTGTGCTCGTACTCAACTTGGTCTCATTTCTTCTGGATATCAATTTGGTGTAGGTGAGATGCTTGTCGGACCAGCAAAGACTCTTTTCATGGATGAGATATCAACTGGTCTTGACAGCTCCACGACCTTTCAGATTGTCAACTCCCTTCGACAAAGCATCCACATTCTTGGTGGGACAGCAGTTGTCGCTTTGCTTCAGCCAGCACCTGAGACTTATAACCTCTTTGATGACATTATTCTTCTCTCTGATGGACAAATTGTCTATCAGGGCCCTCGAGAGCATGTGCTCGAGTTCTTTGAATCTATGGGTTTTAAATGCCCTGACAGGAAAGGTGTTGCTGACTTCTTACAGGAAGTGAGTCTACTATTCCTCATAATCACTAATTTATGCTGACTGGTCACAATTGTGGTTTATAAACTCAATAATAAATCCAATGTTGGTTTCGTTACATTCTAGGTAACATCAAGAAAAGACCAGCAACAATACTGGACAATTAAAGATGAGCCATATCGTTTCATTTCTGTCAAGGAATTCGCAGATGAATTCCAATCATTCCATGTTGGCAGCAAAATTGGAGATGACCTTGACTCCCCTTTTGATAAGAGCATGAGCCATCCTGCTGCTTTGACAACTTCCAAATATGGTATTAGCAAGATGGAATTGCTAAAAACTTGTGCCTCAAGGGAATGGTTGCTGATGAAGAGAAACTCATTCGTGTACATTTTTAAAATGGTGCAAGTGAGTTTATCCTAAAACATATCTTTATTTCAAAAGTTTTCAATCTTAATCATCACCCTCATTTCTGTTTATTGTCAGATTATTGTCGTTGCATTTGTCACAATGACCGTCTTCATACGTACTGAGATGCACCGTGACTCAGTAATTGATGGAGGAATTTTTATGGGTGTTCTATTTTACTCTCTCATCAAGGTAATGTTTAATGGGTTCTCAGACCTCTCCATGACAGTTGCAAGACTTCCTGTTTTCTACAAGCAACGAGACCTCCTCCTCTACCCTCCTTGGGCGTACTCACTACCTAAATGGATTCTCAGCATTCCTATATCTGTTTCAGAAGTTGCTGCCTGGGTTGCCATGTCTTATTATGTCATTGGCTTTGATCCAAATATTGGAAGGTGAGACTAAACAAAATTGAAATCCTCAAAATATTATCAAGATAGTGGACAAATTAGATAGCTCTCTTTCATGGTTAAGTAGTACTCACTGTAAATTGCCTTTTTGTAGGATGTTTAAACAGTATCTATTACTACTATCAATTGGCCAGATGGCATCTGGGTTGTTCCTATTCATAGCTGCACTGGGTAGGAACATGATCATTGCAAATACATTTGGATCTTTTGCACTTCTTGCAATTATGACACTTGGAGGATTCATTGTATCACGAGGTATGGTAGACTTAGCAATACATAACCTTCGATTAAAAGGCCAAACTTCTTTTCCACATTCAAACTTCATCAACTTTTAGACTTTTGTTTTGTTTTCAGAGTGCACTTGAATGCTGCAAGACACTAAGGATGTCTTGATGTCCACTTAAGGAGTGGAATGGAATAAAAGTATCATTTTTGGGGAACAAAGTCTTTCCCCTAACTTTCCAGTGCAAGACTAATATGGTGACTGAACAGAAGCCCACCATATGCAGGTTTCGGTTTCCATGCTATACTTTGAACACATAGTGGAATGAACAGCCATCCAGAGGCTTCATAGTGTTTACCATCTAGAGTACATCCAATACACCATCAATTTTGTGCATAAAGCACGCAGTACACTTTTGGTGGATTGATTAATTAAACATATTGTTTGTCTGCAGAGAATGTGAGCAAATGGTGGATCTGGGGTTATTGGATTTCACCTTTTATGTATGCACAAAATTCAATCGCCGTAAATGAATTTCTCGGGCATAGTTGGAGTCATGTGAGAATGTTATCGTTGAACTTCAAAGGGATTTTGCTTATTGAAATCGCGAATTCCTGTCAGATCTAATTCTAGCTCCTTGATACAGGTTCCTGTAAATTCAACCCAATCATTGGGCATCCAAGTCTTAAAGTCACGCGGAATCTTTACTAGTTCAAATTGGTATTGGATTGGTGTGGGCACATTGCTTGGCTATACATTCTTATTCAATGGTTTTTTCGCTATTGCTCTTGCACATCTCAATCGTGAGTATCTTTATATGCAATGCATAACACAGTTCTTTAGTAATTGGGACAAATTTGTAACTTTGAAATTAAAACTTGGTGGCTCTAATTTTCGTGCTTACAGCATATAAGGAAGGTCAAGCAGTTCTATCTGAAGAAGTCTTGATGGAGAAGCATATGAATAAAACTGGAGATGTCAAAGGTCTCCTCAAACCATCATCCAGGGGGGAAGGATCTGCAAGTGCAACATCTACCAATGGTAAGCTGAGACAGTTCATGTACCCTCGCCATTTGATGTGCATAGGTCATCTAAACCATTTCATATTATTGAACACTATTGATGAAATGGGAGTAATATTTGATCAGGATTTGCAAAGACAAAGGATACTAAAAAGAAAACAAAGAGAGGCATGGTTCTTCCATTTGTTCCTCTTTCACTCGCCTTTGACAATATCAAGTATTCCATAGATATGCCACCGGTAACTTTGAGCTCCACAGAAATTACATGCTCATGTTTTGGTGTTGTACATGAGACAAATAAATTGATTAACTGAAATTTTACAGGAAATGAAAAAAAGAGGCATGCAGGATGATCGCTTAATGCTATTGAAGGGTGTGAGTGGAGCATTTAGGCCAGGAGTTCTTACAGCGTTGATGGGTGTCAGCGGTGCAGGTAAGACTACTTTGATGGATGTTTTGGCTGGAAGAAAAACCGGTGGATATATCGAGGGAAACATCAGCATATCAGGTTATCCTAAGAAGCAAGAAACATTTGCTCGGATATCTGGATACTGTGAACAGAACGACATCCACTCTCCACATGTTACTGTGTATGAGTCTCTTCTCTACTCTGCATGGCTCCGACTTCCCTCTGAAGTTGATTCAGCAACAAAAAAGGTCAGTGACACATAAATGCATGGCTTTTATTCAGATGCACATGTTCTGTCTGTACGATTACAACTGTTTAAACTGGTAATGGCAGATGTTCATTGAGGAGGTCATGGAACTTGTAGAGCTAACATCTTTGAGGGAATCCCTAGTTGGGTTGCCAGGTGTAAATGGACTGTCAACTGAGCAACGTAAGAGGCTGACAATTGCTGTTGAGCTTGTTGCCAATCCCTCTATAATATTCATGGATGAGCCTACTTCTGGACTAGATGCCAGGGCAGCTGCAATTGTTATGAGAACTGTGAGGAACACCGTGGATACCGGAAGAACTGTTGTCTGCACAATTCACCAACCAAGCATTGACATATTTGAATCTTTCGATGAGGTGAAGTGAATCGAAAGGAAAAGAACAAAGGGTGCTTCTTTTTTTCCAGTGTACTTGATATCTTAATGGATTATTATTATTATTATTGATTTGTTTTTGTTTGATTGCAGCTTTTTCTTATGAAGAGAGGGGGAGAAGAAATATACGTTGGCCCATTAGGACACCATTCCTGCCATTTGATCAAGTACTTCGAGGTTAGACAAATGGAATGTCGGAAAATGTTAATCGTCTATTTTTTTCTCTTTTTCCATGATATGGTACCTAAAATAATTTATGATCTTTTTATTAAGGAAATAAACGGAGTCAGTAAAATAAAAGATGATCATAATCCTGCAACATGGATGTTGGAAGTGACAACCATTTCACAGGAAGATATTCTGGGTGTTAAGTTTGTCGATACATACAAGAACTCAAATCTTTATCAGTAAGTCTCCATACACAGAATTCGATTCATTTTTTTTTCTCTTTTCTTTTAATTTAGAGTTGTTTATTTACAAATGTAGTCCTTGACGATTTACGATCTTGTTGTAGGAGAAACAAAGCCCTGATTAAAGAACTAAGTTCACCTCCTCCTGGGTCGAAAGATCTTTACTTTCCGACTCAGTTCTCGCAGTCATTCATCACACAATGTGTGGCTTGCCTATGGAAACAACACATGTCATACTGGCACAATCCACAATATAATGCCGTGCGATTTTTCTTCACAACCTTCGTAGCTTTGATGATTGGAACAATATTTTGGAATCTTGGCTCCAAAACGTAGGCTATGTCATGGTCACCTTGTAGCTATATTTCTCACATGTTTATTTAATAGTGGGTCTAAACCTAGTTCATCTGAAAAATAAAAATTTTCAGGGGAAAGCGACAGGATCTGTTCAATGCAATGGGCTCCATGTATGCTGCAATACTTTTCATCGGAATACGAAATGCCTTTTCTGTGCAACCAGTCGTAGCCATTGAACGAACAGTCTTCTACAGGGAAAGGGCTGCTGGGATGTATTCAGCTTTACCATATGCTTTTGCACAAGTAAACTCATTCTTAAGATCCCATAAATGTCTTTACACGACTCGTATCTTTCTTTATCACTCTAGAAACTAACCATGTTATTGAATTTTCTTTCTCCATCGTGGCTCTCCTTAATTCATTCAGGTTGCAATCGAGATTCCATATGTCTTTCTTCAAACTGTAATATATGGTGTCATAGTTTATGCCATGATCGCCTTTGAATGGACAGCTCCAAAGTTCTTCTGGTACCTGTATTTTATGTTCTTCACACTGTTATACTTCACATACTATGGGATGATGGCTGTTGGCTTGACCCCCAATCAAAACATCAGCGCGATAGTCTCATCTGCATTTTATTCAATATGGAACGTCTTCTCCGGCTTTCTTATTCCCCGGCCCGTAAGTTGAGACCATCTTTTCCTAACTCATGAATGTTTTGTGAGATAAATTTTTTAATTTAAAGTGCTCTTATTGTTTACAGAGAATTCCATTGTGGTGGAGGTGGTATTATTGGGCATGTCCTATTGCATGGACCTTGTATGGAATGGTTGCTTCACAGTTTGGAGACATACAGGAGCCAATGGAGAGTGGCGAAACAGTTGCAGACTTTGTGAGGGTATATTTTGGTTTCCAGCATGATTTCTTAGGAGTGGTATCTGCAGCAATCGTTGGGTTCTCTGTGCTCTTTGCATTTGTTTTTGCATTTTCAATTAAAACACTGAACTTCCAAAGAAGATGAGAACATGTTTTCATGAGCCAAAGCAAAGCTTATTGTTGGAAAAATTAGAGAATCTTCTACAAATCAACATCTCTTGGTGCAAAGTCTAGTTGTGTTCAATTGCCTTTCAGTGGAAGAGCATGGGACTGTAGTAGAAAATGTAGATTATTAGTCCATTTTGTTGATTGTTTAACATGTTAGATTAGTTGACTGTATCATAGTTTCAATTCAAGTTTTCCACTAGGCGAAGTTGTGAGTCATAAATATGTTGTAGGATGATTTATTTGTAAGCAACAACAGTATGTACTATTATGATCATAAACAACTGAATGTTACTAGTTATAAATAGCTCATGATGATAACTTACACAATGAGACCGAAAGCATAGACACCACGTGGAGATGGATAATTGGACCTACTTATCAAGCCATATATCATATGATTGAAGTAGTAGAGTCAACTATGGAGATTTTTATATGGTGATTGGTAGATAGCGTTAGCAATAAGCGCGAAAGGATCAAGGAAGAAGATCATCGTCTTCAAACAACGACTAAAAACAAGAATCCACAACAAGAAACTAGGAAAAATAAAAGAGAAACTTGGGGCCAATTTGGCACCATTCTTTTGGGACATTGTCGCATTCCCGCGAGCTAAAATACGATGAAATATGTTTGGAAGGATTTTAAAAACCTCTATGCGCAGAGCGTTTCAGAAATAAGCTCTCGTTGGAATGAAAATTTAGAAATGATGAAAAATCATTTTTCGCATACTAAAGTGGAAACCCTTCACCCTTATCAGGCAACTGCACAGCCCGATCTCAGCACAACTCAGTTTCAACACAACCCAATCTCAGCACAAAAACGGGAGCAACAGAGAAACGATGCCAAAATTCGTGAATCTTGATTCTGACATTTTTTCTGTTTCACAATCTATACTTCAAAATCCGTGACTCTAAAAATTAATGAGGTCATTCATGTCATTCTGATCACTATAGTTCATTCAAGAATTTTGTCACTGTCTGAATGAATATGACCATATAATTGTCTCGATAAATTAAAAGAAGGAAGAAAGCAAGCCCACATCATCAAACAAATTACTGAACATACATCTATGATAGGCGAGCAACTGCATATACAAATTGTTGAGTATACATCCAACCACAAATTGAGTACATCAGAAACTATGAACTCATTGATTTTCATAAGATATAAAATACATCCAAACACAACAAATACATCAGTTGCTGCGAATATAAAGATGTTCATAACCACAAAATACATCCAAACACAGTGAATATATCGACAATTGTGAGTATAAAGAATTTCATAGGCCACAAAATACATCCAAGAGCCATGTTTAAATATCATAGTACATCAGCAACTGTGAGTCCAAGCATTTCAAAAGTCAAAACCATGGTCTTCCTAAAGCTTTCTCCATTTGCATGGAATCCCATGCCATTTTATGTAGTCAGTGTCGAATCTTACACCCCATTGAGCTATCACTTATCCCTACCACTTATCCCAACAATCCATTTGCATTGAGCTACCACTTATCCCATGGAGCGGGGGTGGACATTGACCTCAACAATCCCTCTCTCAACCTGCTGTGAACTCGCAAAACGCGTGTCCCGTGACTCAAACACCCGACCTACCAGGCTCTAATACAACTTATCGGATCTTACACCCCATTGAGCTACCACTTATCCCAAAACCAATTGGTGATAGGAAACGGCACAACAATAGTTTTATGGTGAGGGCGAGGGCTTGACCACAATTATGACCGCTCAAGAGCAAGGGCGGACGTTGACCTCATCAGTCCAGCCTATCAACTACTTAATTTTTAACCAAATGATTGCCGACCACAATGAAATGGACATAATGCATGACATATCAAACAATTGATTAGAAAAAAAATGCCAAGCATTGGCATTAAAAATACATCCAACTTCATTAAAAACAATTCCTACCATCAAACCCCTTAGTGGTCAGAGGTAAAGATCTCGAAGCATTGCCCTCATCAAACATGTAAGAATGGTAACAGTTGGTTTTGTATGTCGTGTCATATGTAACGACTTCCCCAAGGCAAATGTATGCAAGACAAAATGTAGGGAAAGCTTGAAATGCATGTGTTATCTTGTCATCTACATCTTTCCCTATGGTGAGTAAGAGCACTGGGTCCATTTCTTTCAGGTTTTTAAAAGGGAAAATTTCAAATATGTCCTTAAGTTTTTGCCTTATTTCAAAAAAGGACACAAGTTTTGAGACTTTTCAAATTAGTCCCTAAACTTTCCAGTAAATTTTCAATTAAGTACATCCGGCCATTTAAAGTTATTTTTCTACAACTTTTTTCCTTTTTTTTTTTAAATACTCAAATTACCCTTCATTGTAATAAAACTCTCCATCACTTCCTCTATATTCTCCTCATTTCCCTCGCCAGTGTCTTAATGGTGATCAAGGACACCCAGTGTTCCCACAGCGATTTGTTGCAGCAGTGATTGCCGAAACCATGCCATGACTTTTTCCCTCAATATTTTTGAAAATACACAAATTACCCTTCATTTAAAGCCATGACATGGTTTCGGTAGCCACTACTGCAGCCAATCGCTGTGGGAACACGGGGTGTCCTTGATCACCGTAAGGACACCGACGAGGGAAATGAGGATGATATAGAGGAAGTGAGTGAAAGTTTTATTACAATAAAGGGTAATTTTGGTATTAAAAAAAAAGAAAAAAAGTTGTAGAAAAATAAATTTAAATAGATGTATGTCATTAATTGAAAACTTCCTGAAAAACTAGGGGACTAATTTGAAAAGTTTTGAAACTTGTGTCTTTTTTTGAAATAAGGCCGAAACTTAAAAGTCGTCTTTGAAATTCTCTCTTTTTAAAAATGGTCATGCAACATCTGAGCATCTTAGCCCTTCATGTCTTCCCTTTTTATCTCTACAATAGTTCTGAACATTTTTTTAAGTACATCCTATATATTTGTACCCCTGCCTGTACTTCAAACACTCTCATTTGATTTATTCTACATGTATTAACAAAATCAAATGCATCTATTAATTTCTTTTAGCATCAGATGCTATATATATACTGTGACCATTGGAAAAAATTCTACTGCAAAGTGCAGACCCTATTGTCATGTGAGATATTATATATATATATATATATAGGGGCCAGCTCTCAGGTAAGCTTAAGTGTGTTGTGGGGCCCACCTGGGGACCCACATGGGGATGGGGGCTGGGGGGGATTTCAAGGACTCCCTAGGATCTTCCTCTCTACAAAAAATCAGCCCCAGTAGTGATTTCTATCATCTCCATATGGGCCCAAAAGTTTAATGGTCAATAGTCCATTCAGATTAATACATATTCGATCCAACGGCACAGTAAATTCGGATCCAACCGAAAGTTGGTGGACATGTGCAATTTATAAGGGTCATGTGTTTGGTCCATTTGGATTGACCAAAGGTGGACCCCACAAGCATGAACTTACGAGATTTTATTCTAAGCTTGAGCTTAGGAGAGCCTTGCTCATATATATATATAGATATATACACACCTGAGCTCCACTGCTAAAAGCCCTCAAAATCTTTTGCCCCTTCGTTTGTGCCTCTTGCTTCAAAACTTTTCTCTTTCTGAAAACTGTCCTTCCTTTCTTTTTGTGAAAATGGCGCGATGTATGTTTTATATATGTGAGGGTCAATGTGATCTATTTATTAGATCTAACGGCCGAGATTTTGGTCCAGCAGTCAATCTGGTCCTTTGATGGTGGAGCCCGACCCGCCAAATCCTGCAAATGTGAGAGCTTTTCCTCTTCTCCCAAAGCCTGAGGATAAGTAGGGCCAATTTTGAAGAGCCCGCAATGTTGAGGGCTTGGCCCGGGCTTAACAAAGTTTGGCCCTGTCGATCTATTAATAAATTTTTATAATAAGATATAGAGGAATTTATGTAAAAAATCCCCGTGGAACCTGTGATGTATAATAATACATAATTTATATGGAAACTATTGGAAAAATCCCCATAGGACTAATGAGGAACCAATAGCATGTTGAAGACTGGAGAGGTCTTTTGACCTTTTCTATAAGTTTGTCGATATCGACCATTCTGTAGTGTTCATTCCGGTCCATTATCCTTCTTTCTCCATTCTCCTTCCCCGCACCCATCTGCGTTGCACTTTCTATCCACGCACTGCGCTGCACACCTAACCATCTCCTTCGTCCTTCCTTCCTTTTCTTTTCTTTCCTTTCCTTTCCCTTCCTTTCTTTCTCCCTCTCCATTTCGTCTTCCTTCCTCCCCCTCCCCCTGTAGTCATTGACGTGCTGCCATTGCGCTCGCACCACTTTCACTCCACTGCCGCACCCACTCTCATTTCCTCCATTCTCCTTCATAACATCTACATTGCCGACCATTGCGAGACCACACCTACAGCAGCGTCACGCTCGTAACCCCACAACGCCCACCTACACTCGCACCCCACTTGCCTATACTACACAACCCCATACACTCACTTACTGCCCCCACCCTATGACATTTAGACACCCTTCATCTTTTAGTCATGTTGTCAAACATCTGATCTGCGTTCTTCCCACTTGCCTGCGGAAAAGAAAATAGTGCATTTTCATCTTTTTAGCTCTAATAGTCGATATCGACTATCACTATTTAACTATAATGGTCGATATTGACCAATCCGTCGGTTAGATTTTAACCAACTTATAACTGTCTTATTCATCGAACACTATAGAATGGTCGATATCGACTATTACTGTTTCCTTTTAATAGTCGCTATCAACTAATCTGTCGGTTATATATTTTTTTTCAACATGTAACTGTCTTATTTGTTGAACACTACAAAATGATCAATATTAGCCATATCGCAAAATGAAAAAAAAAAGGACTCAAAAGAAACTTGAGGGCTTCTCCCATCTTCAACATGCTATGTGGTCCTCGTAAGTCCTATGGGGTCCTATGGGTATTTTTCCGGTAGTTTTCCCTAATTTATATGTAAATGCCTTCTACGAATGAATGGTGATGATTTAAATCTTAAAAGTGGGCCGTGGAAAGGTGGTGTCGTGCTCTATTCACAGCATTGGCGATTAGATAGCTCTAAATCAATTTTAATTAAATCACAGTTTGAACGGAGTCATGGGGTGCCTATAACATAAACAACATTTATTAGATGAGACTAGATATATTTCATATATAATTCTATAAAACTTATGTATTTTTCAACATTTATGTGGTTAAAAACAGAGAAAAAAAAAAAAAGAACAAAGACACAAATGCTGATTATTAATTCTTATCACCTAACATCCCCTTCCTACTTTTTCCTCTTGTTTTAGGTCGAGGTTTAATTAGTGATTTTGAAATCTATCCATGGGTGTATTTATATTAACTCATAAAAAGGGAAAAAAAAAAAAAAACCTTTTTATCTCTTCCGACTAGTTTGACCCAATTCTTTGGGCCCGTTTGGTAATTTTACTAATATAGTCAAGTAAAGTGAAGTCAAGTTAAATATCCCATCAAAATCACTTTTCCAAAAAATTCCCTCCATATTTTTTAAAAAAAAGTCAAAAAGCAACTACATTTACTCACTAAAAGACAAAAAAATTCAATTTCTCATACAAAAAGTTAAAAATATTCCATCCCAAGCAACTAAAAACAAAATATTATCATAACTCACTTATATTTTATTCATTCTTTTTATTTCACTTCACTTCACTCCACTTTATTTTAAATGTAAATTACCAAACGGCGGCGTAGGATTGAGGTTAGGGTAAGAGCCTATAGGTACTATAGGCCCACCCTAGAAGCAGGGTGCTTTTGCTCAACCTAGGGCTAGCCCACATGCCCGAGGATACAAATTATACAAAAAAAAGTATAGTCTTGCCGGAGACATGGGCGCTGGGCCGCTGGCAAAGCGTAAGACAACCAATGGAAAAACATGCGACTCACTTGATTAATCCAATCCGTTTCATGAATGTTGAGATTGATATAAATTCATTGGACTGTATGATTAACCTCAAGGGGTAAATCGTTGGCCTAGGACGACGATTTGCATCAGAAGATTGTAGGTTTAAAACTACACTACCACATTGGGGCTCCAAGAAAGTTTATCCGGCTTCTCTCTTGGCTCAAAGGTTGGGAACCCTCCAATAGTAAAAAGCGATCCATCCATCCAACTCCTTCAACATATGCCGTCTCCACCCGTTATGGATCTCGTGGGTAATGGATTGAACTATTGGACTGAAATAAGGAGAAAAAAGAATTTAAAATTGCATTTTAAAATGTTTTAACTTGAGGATAAAAACAACCGAGATCAATATCCGGTGGTAGTATTAATGATGAGGGACTTGTGTGGGTGTGTGGTACTTACCATAAAAAAAATAAAAATTGAGACACAAATCAAGGGTTTAAGATGATGGGATTAACTTGAGATTATGTACATGAGCTCCCCCCATCTGGATATTTCAAAGCCCACACCTAATTTTTTTATTGTTGGGGCACCAAGTGGGCCCCACAGGTCTCCCATGAGAGACATCTACACAGTACCCATTGGCCTAAAATTGACTTGAAGCATTTCCATCTCTCCACAGTCCACACTCATTGGGAGGGACTAGAATAAAGCATTTAAAAAAATAAATAAAAAATTCATGTGTTTCATGTCATCCATGACAAATCTGACAATGGGCTCGAATCCAATTTCTGGGGTCCGATCAGCCCAATCTTTCTCTCTCCCGCGAAAATCAGTTCTTCATTTCCCGCCAAATCCAAATTCCAAAACTCCCCAAACCCTAGCATTTATCTTTTGGATATCCTCAGAAAGCAATCCCTACTACGAGAAGGAGCAGACGAGGAGAAAGAAGAAGAAGAAGAAGAAGAAGAAGAAGACGAATCGGCCATGAAAACCCGAGCTTTGAAGCTGAAAGAAGCTCACAAGAGCAATGGCAGCAGCTCCTTGTGCTCCATTCTCTGGGATCTGGAATCCCACCATCTCGTCACAGCCTCTTCTTCCGATCTCTCCATCTCCATCAACGATCTCCTTCCCCAGAACCCAAAACCCCCAAAGACCCTTCGCCATCACAAAGACGGCGTCACCGCCGTGGCTCTCAGCCCCAATTCCACCTGCCTCGCCTCCGGCTCCCTCGACCACTGCATCAAGCTCTACAAATTCCCAAGTATTCCTCTCTGATCTGTTCTCTCTCTCTCTCTCTCTCTCTCTCTCTCTCTCTCTTAATTTGGATATGTTTGCGTGGAGAATTTTAGGCTGAAAATGAAAATGAAGTCTTCAGACTAAAAAAATCATCATCCTTGGAAACAATTTTCATTTTCCGCTGAAACGAGGCAAGGCTCAAGTCAAAAGGAATTCTCAAGAACGGAAAAAGTTCTGAGAATGGCATTCAGCCAGCCAAACATGGAATCATGAGAGAGAAAAACCCACACAAGCATTTATCTGCAATTTCTTACCATGCAAGACAATTCTATTCCAGTAGTTTATATTTTCCTTAAACCAAATGTGGAATTGCCTTTCTATTGGAGTTTAGATTAAAGTCGACGATCGATCTACATCGGAACTTCAAATAATTTCCCTTTTGATGGGAAATGATTACCCACCTTTCATCCTTAAATTCTATGAATGCAAGGGGCAAGGGCCCTCCATATCTCCCCCACTTCTCGCCACTTTAGTACCCCTTGGACGAAATTCCCTTTACTATTTGTTACTAGGAATTCAGCATGCGGTACGCAAACTGGTCCTTAGGGGCTGTCGCTTTAATTTTCACTTGTTCCTACTGATTCACAAGGGGCTTTTTTATATGGGGTGTTGAAGAGGGTGAGGAATGAATGCTCAAGGGTGGTGATCTAAGGAGAATTTCAATGTCCTAGGGTAGAATGTGTGCAATCATTTTGATGGTTTTATTTAACTTCTTCACCCTCAACCCTTCATCTTAGCCTCAGTGATAGCAGCATTTTGCCTAGAAAATCGTAGAATTCATATGTATTAGACATGCGGCCTTCATATTTTTTACCCATTTGGGAAAGGTCAGCTGGAGACTGAATTTTCACTTGTTCGTTTTGCTAGTGAATTGTGTGCATACTTTTCCAGGAAAATTCCATCTTCATCCTTTCCATTTTTAAGGATTCCACAAATAGATAGTGTTCCTAGTCTGCAGAAACCAATAAAGCTCTCTTCTTCCTGCTTTAATCATTTGCTGTAGCTTAACATTACATTTACACAGCTTGTTTCTTGGACAACTTAAAGAGTTTAAGCTGGTATAATGTACTTTCTTCAGAACATTTGAAAGAATCCTAAAGGCAAAGCAAAATATATATATTTTAATTCTAGAACCATAAAGCAGTTAATTTCAGAGGAAGTGTTTCAGAACAAATAATAATTCATGCAGCAGTTACTTTCCTTGAGATGAGTTATATATACTTGAGCAAGCCCATTGTCTTACTCATTGCTGTTATTTGGGAGTCTGTTGTATGTTGGGCACAAGGGAAATGATATGGTAGTCATTGCCATACAATGTGGATTCTAGGATCGCTGAAAGGTGGGGCTTTACCCCCATAAAATGTTTGGCCAGAAAAGAAAGATGTAAATCTTCTTATACAATCATCAAAAAGATTGTTTCTCTTGGCTGGCATTGTATATTTTCCTTGTTCCAAAAAAAATATTAATTTGAATCTGTTCTGTGCTGATTTATTTATTTATTCTTTTACATCTTGAATTGATTTACTACTTTGCTCAGGTGGTGATTTTCAGCACAATGTAACTAGGTTCACCTTGCCTATTCGCTCTCTTGCTTTTAACAAGTCTGGTACCTTGTTGGCTGCCGCTGGTGATGATGAGGGCATTAAATTAATTGCTACAATCGATGGTTCAATATCAAGAGTGCTCAAGGGTCACAAAGGGTCAGTCACTGGCTTAGCATTTGATCCTACCGGTGAGTACTTGGCATCTGTAGATGGGGTTGGAACAGTCATATATTGGGAGCTCTCTTCAGGAAAACCAATACACACCCTTAAAGGCATCGCCCCTGATTCTGGTTCTGATGACTCTGTTTTAAATATAGTGAGTTGGAGTCCTGATGGTGAAATGCTAGCTGTCCCGGGTTTGAGAAATGACGTAGTAATGTACGATAGAGATACGGCAGAAAAGCTCTTCTCATTGAAAGGGGATCATATTCAATCTGTCTGTTTCTTGTCTTGGTCACCTAATGGGAAGTACATGGCCACATCTGGCTTAGATAGACAAGTTTTAATTTGGGATGTTGATCAGAGGCAGGACATTGACAGACAGAAATTTGATGATAGGATATGTTGTTTGGCTTGGAAACCCAATGGCAATGCTCTGGCTGTTATTGATGTTATGGGTAGGTTTGGGGTGTGGGAATCTGTTATTCCTTTGTCTATGAAGTCTCCTACTGATGGTGCTTCTAGTCTACAACCGAGAAGTGGCAATGGACTTCTTTTGTTTGATGAAGATGACGAAGAACCTAGTAATTCTGGTAGCTTAAGTGATATCGGCGAAGACAGTTACAGTGAATTGGCTCCAGTTAGAAGGAAAAGACTACGGAAACAGTCTTCGTTTGGTGACAATTCGGATGAAGATGGTGGAGGGCAAGAGGACTTACTTCCTCGGGTTGAAAAATTCCATAAAAAAGCACCTGCTAAACTTGAAGAGAATTTTGATTCTGGAAAAGCAAAAGAGGGGACCAGAAGTTTGGCAAAGTTTGGAAGATCAAATATGCAGGAGCCTTTCCAGCCTGGTTCTACACCAGTACAGGCTGGGAAGAGGCGATTTCTATGCTACAATATCCTTGGAAGTGTAACTACAATTGAAAACGATGGCCACTCCCATATAGAGGTTATGTCCATTTGTCAATTTTGTTGATTTAAATGATAAAAACAGTATGAAGATTAGGAGTATTATACAATATACCAAATATCTCCTCTAGAGTTGTTGGACCAGTATGTTAGGTTTTCTTTTTATTTGGGCAATTGTTGCCAGGTAAATTCACCATAAAAAAATTATTACACTCATACTTCTACACTTTTGAAATGCAGGTAGATTTTCATGACACTGGAAGAGGTCCAAGGGTTCCTTCTATGACTGACTATTTTGGTTTCACCATGGCTTCACTTAATGAGTGTGGGAGTGTCTTTGCAAATCCATGTAAAGGAGATAAGAACATGAGCACTCTCATGTATCGCCCCTTCACTAGCTGGGCTAATAACAGCGAGGTCTGTTCTTTTATCTTGTAGGATGAAGTATGCCTGGTCATTCCATGGAAATATGATAAAATCATGTAAATATGCTCCAACGTGTATGCCTGGTCATTCCATGGAAATATGATAAATTCATGTAAATATGCTCCAACGTGCATGCAGGGAATCATTTGCAAGTGTAATATAAAAGTAATATTGTTAGTTATGTTAAAAATTTATTTGAGGATTTAACTATACACTAACCCTAAATCAAATGTGTGGATTCAGTGGTCTATGCGGTTTGAAGCAGAGGAAGTGAAGGTTGTGGCCCTTGGTGCTGGCTGGATTGCAGCAGTTACCAGTCTTAATTTTCTTCGTATCTTCACTGAGGGTGGACTGCAGGTCTGTCTGGAAATTGCATTGATTTTTTTTGTTCTTTTCCTCAATAGCAGTTTTAAAGTGACTCATAAGAGTTTTTTGTCTTCTGAACATTAACTGAATTTCATTTAAGAAAAGGTAGACACAAAATGAAAAGCCGTCATTGAGGAGATTAGAGATGGACAAGAAAAGGAAATAAAAGTAAAGGCAAAAGAAAACAGTAATATGTTTAAGAAATCAAACCATGTGAAGACAAAATACTCTGCGTCAGAACCAGATTTGCCAGACCATCTTCTTCTTCACTGAGATCTCTGGAAATGTAGTGAAAGGCAGTTCCTTATATCTTTGATAGTATAAAAGGAAAAACTTCTAGGGTGCTCGAGCTTCACCATCCATAATGAAATAGCATTTTTGGAGTCCCACTTTACTAGCACCAGGCCATGAAGATGTATCTTCATTAGGAGGAGCCCTCTTTTATGGCCAAAATTTTGGCTCTATTGAGGCCATGCCAGATGGACCAAAGAGGAGTTTTGCATTATTGACAGTGTGTTTTTGCACAAGATATTATAATTTTTTGATCCGTCACAAGATATTATTTGTTATTGGTTGTATGGTCCATATCATTTCCCCCACAAAACTATGGGGATTCCTTGGCCCATCCTAGAGTTCAAGTTTTTTGTTGGACAGAGATGATTAAAAACAGTTTTGAATCACCGAAAGTCTCAAAATGGATTTGTCCTTAATTTCTGTTTTATGTGTTAGCCTATGCAAGTCATTTGATCCTATATGTGTCCATTGTCAATCAGCTTGATGCTTGTGGTATTTCTTTGTTCTTTATAGAGTTTGTTATTCTGGACTTCTTTATAGGGGCTTCATGGAAAGATGGTTGTGAGGTCATTTTGGACCTAACAATACTTTATAACGATACCTCTAGCAAAGACTTGGTGCATATGGAAAGGAGTACAGTGATTTGATGATGCCATATTTTTGTTTCTTGTGGAGACAACAATGTCTTGCACCTTGAGTTGGACTGAATGCCAAGGATTTCATGGAGTAGTCAGGAAATCTCCATGCACAAAAGATTGATCAAGTTGCAAAGGCCTTAGATGGTGGAAATTTAGTGTAGATGGGAGCTTTATTGGTTATGCAGGCTCAGTGGTGGTTGAGTGTCCTTAGTGATGGGAAAGGCGAAGGAAGACTACTTTTTTAATATCCTATTGGGATGGGTGAGTGGGTGCTTCAATATCATAGAGGATTTATTTTATTTGCATATTGGATCTATGGTGCAACAGGATGGAGGGATTGATACTGGTGTAAGTCACAAGATTCAAGCCGGGTGGACTAAATGGAGGAGTGCTTTGGGCGTCGTGTGTGGTCGGAAAGTCCCTTTCAAGGTTAAAGGAAAGTATTATAAGGTGGCGGTACGCCCAGTGTTGTTATATGGATTAGAGTGTTGGGCAATAAAGCATAATCATGTTAAGAAGATGGAAGTTGCGGAGATGAGAATGCTAAGATGGATGTGCGGGATCACAAGGAGAGACAGAATTAGGAACATGGAGATTAGGGGCAAAATAGGAATAGCACCGATTGGAGATAAAATGAGAGAAAATCGACTGAGATGGTTCGGCCATGTTAGAAGGCATCCAACGGAGGCACCTATTAAAAGGCGTGAAAGTATGGAGATTGCCAGGAGTAGGAGAGGGAGAGGGAGACCCAAGAGAAGTTGGAAAGAAACTATTAAACATGACCTTGCCTACATGGATCTAACGGAGGACATGGCCCTAAACAGATTTGATTGGCGTCGTCAAATCCATATAGCCGACCCCACCTAGTGGGAAAAGGCTTGGTTTGGTTTAGTTTGGTTTATTAGAGGCCACATAATTCAAAAGTGGCCAATCAAGAAGTGATTATACCAGCTATGACCTATGGAGCAGAATGTTGGCCAATCAAGAAGCAGCATATGCAGAAAATGGATGTAGTAGGGATGAGAATGCTGAGGTGGATGTGTGGTAAAACTAGGAAGGATAAAATTAGAAATGAGTGCTTTCGAGAGCATTCAGGGGTGGCTACAATAGGGGATAAAATTAGAGAAATCCGTTTGAGATGATTTGGGCATGTTCAACGTAGGTTGGTAACGGCGCCGGTAAGGAAAAGTTTGGCCATGAAGGTTAATGGCCCACGAAGAGGAAGGGGTAGGCCAAAGAGGACGCGGTTGGAGGTGTTAAAAATGGATATGAGGAAGTGTAACTTATCTGAGAATTTGGCTCAAGATAGATCGGAATGGAGAAAAAAAATTCGTGTAGTTGACCCCAACATAGTTGTGACTAGGCTGTGATGATGATGATGATAATTCAGAAGTGGATTCAAAAGTAAAGAATCATTGGCATGGACTCAAAGTTGCAAGGGAAACTTATTGAAGTTGTGTTATTGAAGATAGGTTGAGAGGATACGAGCAATGTGAACCACTCAATACAACATCTTAAATATGGTGATTTTGATGCTTGATTTCAACGTATGCCAATCTATTGTGGAAGTGGTGCAGCGGAATGAACAACCTGTGATCGACAAACACACGCACACAATCCACACAAATAATCAATCATTCAATCCAGGAAGATGAAGCCAAAACGATTTACATGGCTCGACAAAACCGCCTATGTCCACGGAAATAGCTCCCGTCAATTCCTCTTTCTTCCTTGCTTCTAGGTTAGAGTTACATACATCATATATATAATCACCACTTTCTTAGCTGGTTGGCCCCCAAGAAAGTCTTTCTTAGCCCCCAAGGAAACCCCGTACAATTGCCAAAATATCCCGAACCTAGTTACACCCAGATTAACCCAATTGACTAACCCGGGTAATGTCAACACCAGTGACACAAAGCCCACCAGGCCCATTAAGTGTAACAAACCAACCCACCGTGATTAACCCAATTGACTACCCCGGGTAATGTTAACACCAGTGACACAAAGCCCACCGGGCCCATTAAGTGTAACAAACCAACCCACTGAGGTAACACATAATACAAGACAATAACCCAACAACCTCCACCTTTGGTTGGATTCCATCAATCCTCGAGCCACCTTGAAGATACCCGACAATGTCTTCATTTCTGTCCGTACCCCGTTGCTGAAAGGTACGCCCTTGCATCCGCTACGATCGAGCGTGACTCCTACAACCCCCTTAGCCCAGGTTGCACCCACATTCTCAACAATGAGCCGAATTGGTCAAGCCCGAGCAGGGCTTGAACTTCTCCGTCGTTGATTTCCCGAACACTTTCATCTTGTTCTTCTGAAGTGACCCGGTCCATCCGTTGCCGTCATTGCTAGCATCCTTACAACATGATGACTTATCACTTTCAACTGTCAAGGCAGAAGTAACATTCCTTTTGATTGTATGTTTCCTCTGGCCCGAGGCACTGTGAATTTTTTGTTCTTTGCCTTTACCTTGGTTTTCTTTCCTTTTTTTTTTTTTTTTTTTTGCATTGGCAGTTCGCTGTTAGATTCCTCCTTGGAAATGTTTGTTGTACCATCTTCTGATTTTCCATCCAACTCCACCTTAACTGACTTTTCCTTCCTTGAAACTGCTCCACCTTGACATGTAAGTGTACTCCCTGCCAACATGTAGAAACTTTTGACTAACTCACCCTTCATGATGACCATTGCTCCCCTAATCACCTTAATAACTCCACCTACTATAGTGCACTTGTAGCCCTTGGAGTCTAAGGCCCCCAAAGAAATCAAATTTCTTCGTAAATTTGGAACATGCATCGCATTCATCAAGGTTCGAATAACTCCATCGAACATTTTGATTTTCACCGTTCCATTCCCAATGCTTTTGTATTCCACATTGTTTGCCGTGAAAACGGACTCTCCCTCACAAAATATTTAAGTATCAAACAGTTCTCTACTATAGCACATATGACAGTCATAATCAGAATTTAGAATCCAAGAATCGGTTGTATAATCTGCACCTTTGATGAGCGAAAGTAACACTTCCTCGCCATCTTAACTTTCTGCCACACTAGAATTTTCTGATTCAGATTATTCCTGTTTGGCCAAGTCTATCTTTTGCTTCGGACAATCCCTCTTTTGAAGTGACCTTCCTTTTTATAGTAGTAATAACAAGTTACAACCTAGCCTTCCTTCGGTTTGAACCTCATGCAACCATGGTTCCAAATAGTGGCCACTATGCCGCATTATCGGCTGTAGTGGTTGAGGCAACTACGTTATTTTGAAAATAGTGGCGCTCTGGTCTAAACAATGGTAGAGCTAAGCGGTTTAATTTAAGACACAGTTTTTCATATTTCTTCTCCTCAATAACCTTTCTTAAAGTTGTCTCTACCCTTGTATGGTTCCAAATCACTAAAAAATACAGGATTGACTGCTACATAAGATATGAATTCTTTTGACTAAAAAAATTCACACTGCTACACCAATATGCCTGCTATATAGCGTTTTGGCCATTGGTTGCTACACCCGTCATAATCGCTATTTTGATCATTGGATGCAACATTAACACTTTATTCTTGAGTTTTTTTCACTGCTGGTCTTTATGATTTTGCTCGATGGAAGAGCTGCATTTACTTCATCCATCTCACGTGTGTCTTTTCCATACATCAACATCATAATCAAGTGCTCGTACAACGGGAGCAGTGAAGATAAAAACAGCAGCGCCTCATCTTCTTCCTCGATCTTAATTTCAAGACTCAACAGTTGCATGATGATCCTGTTGAACTCGTTGAGATGCTCTAACAACCGTGATCCTTTCATCATCTTCAAAGAATACAACCGTTTCTTCAAAAAAACTGCTTGTTTGTCAGCGACTTGGACATGTAAATGATCGCTAACTAGGCCCATAATTCTGGAGTAGATTCAATTTCCATGACGTTGAAGAGAACGTCATTATGGAGGGTAAGGCGAATGCACTTATGACCTTTTTCTCGAATTCCTCGCAGTCTTTATCGAACATCTTTTCCAGCATTTTATTCTTATCATACAAAGCCTTATTCAGTCCTTTCTGAACAAGGACATCCTTCATTCTTTATTGCCAAAGACTGAAATTATTCCTCTCGGTGAACATCTCAATCTTATATTCATTGCTTGACTCCAATTGTGTATCCTGAATCACTCCTTTTTCTGCCCATCAAACAGCCAATCTCCTGCGTCTACAGATCTGTAACGGATCTTTTCCCGCAATGGCCCACGTTAGATAAAAAATCGAGATCAAATCTCTCTGCCCACTCCTGAGCAGCAGCAGTGCAACAGATCTAGACTCTACACGAGTCGAACCGACGATCTAAGCCCTCAATGATTCGTACCCGTGCTCGAAGCAACAGTCTCTCGGTAGTGGCCCAATTTGAATCTCTGAAAAATCCAGATTAACCCAAATTGAGTAATCCGGCTAACCTGGAATACATGAAAATAACACAACACAATCTAACAGTGGAGGTGGACTCAAGCAAAGGCTACATTTCTTATGAAGATTTTCTAATGTCTGCACCTGCAACATCTCTAAGAACTACCAAACAAACAATGCCTAAAGCTTCTGCCAAAAAAAATAAATAAATAAAAATAAATAAATAATGCCTAAAGCTAAAGGAAAAGGCATGTGATATAAGAAATTCTGATAGTGAGGAGATTTCAAAAAAATTTTCTTTGCAACTCATGAGTTTTATCTTGAAGATGTGGGTTGTGGATTATCTTGATGCCTAAAAGGTTTCACCCTATGATGTCCATGTTTGGCAAGGACACACCATGGATATGGGAGGGACTTGATTATACACATAAGAAAGGAAGTAACAAATACAATTGGTGTAATGTATATATGTTTCTAGTGTTGAAGTATCTGTGTATTATATCTCACACCCCTTGGACCAAAATACATTAGGAATAATTATACTTAAACTTTAAAGCAATATTTGTTGGGAAGTCCCACATCCCACATTGCCTAAGATATAGGCTTGACATGTTTTAATATACCTGTATGGGCCTTCCACCTATCAGCTTAAGCTTTTGGGTTGGTATATGGTTTCTTACCATATTGAACGGGCACCTCTAATGGAGTTAATGGTTAGAAACAGCTGGGGACTTTTTTGTAACTATGGACTAATTTTTAATAATGAAAGATCTTGGTGAGAACTTTTTTGTTTTTAAACTTTTTATATGAAAATAGTGAATAATATAAATAAAAATGTTAGGGCTAGTCATAAATGAGGTTGGATGACCGGTTCTGCTGGTTCTCTTTATACTCATCTGAATTCCTGACCGTTTAGCTATGATGGTTACTTGTGATATGGGTGTTCATATTTGTTATTTCACCCGTCTTCTGTGGCAATAGAAATTCTCTCCATATTGCTCATAACAGTCTTTAATGAATGCACCATGCATATTGAGATACATGAATTTTTCTGCAGACATCCTGTGGGAATACTCATCCGGCCCCATTGATGAACAGCACGCCTCTGTGCATTAAGGGCGTGGATGAATTTTCACACTGGATGTCTCTTGTGGATGTCTGCAGCAGAAATATGTCTGTCCATTGAGATACACTTCCATTTTGTGCGACAGCACTTGGTCAATGGACTAATATTCTCTGCTTTGTTTCCTTCACATCTCAACCTGTTGTTTTTCTTTCACTAACGCACCTGGTAAAAGCATCCTAGGACTTGTAATGGCGACACAGTCCACATTCACTCCAAAGATTTTTCAATTGTGTGGAAAGTTCAAAGACATCAGACATTTATAACCATAAGAGGTGGATTTCCTCCATTTAGTTTGCAACCTAGTTTCTTCTCAGACAAAGCGCAAGCATTAGTTTAAGGAGACTGGAATCCTGCCGGCATGAGCTTTGAAGGCATCCAAAATACTCATCTTAAAAACCTTTTTAGCTGTCTAAGTTTAATTGGTTGATGTTGGATGCTTTATTATATTTTCTCTGTTCTTTTGTGATCTATGTCTAAACTTCTGTTAGTCAACACTGCCATTCTCATGACGCAATCCCCATGTCCAATCGAACCTTTCATATGGATAGAGATTTTCCCATGTCACCTGCACACCACTCACTCTTCATCTTCTCTCCTTCACCGACTCTCTTTACCATCTTCCACCTAGCGACCTCTTCAAATGGCTAAGAGACAGCCACATCATTCTTTCTAGCCAACCCATCACATGGTTAAAGGAAAACCAACATGGGCCATTTTCTATCTTTCACTTTAATAACTGACTATGTCACTTGAGAACTCTAAATAGGAGAGGCATGTAATGGTGGTATCAGTTCAGATCAGTTGAGTGAAATGAAAATGTAGCGAGTGTCATTCAGTGAGTGTAAATCGAGTCGTATGAGGTGAATGAAATGAGATATTCCGAGTGAAGACAAATTCTGTAAAATTTGTGTGAGCTGTGTTAAGTTTTGAATTTGAGCCCGTTCATTTTCCTACAACATCAACTTTGGACTCAGTCATCTTGGTGCACTTGTTATCTATCTAATTTTAGTGACTGAATTTTATTACAGAAGCATATTCTTTCTCTTGACGGACCAGTGGTGACTGCGGCAGGCTTCAAGGATGAGTTGGCTATTGTCATTCATAGTTCTGATTGTCTTCCCAGTGGAGATCAGGTATCAGCTACAACTTAAATCTTATGATAATATGGTCACTTGCTGTAAATTTTAGATTTGTCTCACATTCAATGTTGTCATTTGGCCTTGGAGATGTTAGCCATTGATGTCTCAGTTGGATGTCTTTGGTTGTAACCTGAGTACTATGGATGTGTGTGAGAGTTGACCTGCTAGAAGTGTAGAAGATAAATGGATTTTTTTTTCTTTCAAGAGATGCATTTTTTTCTGTACACGGATGAATATGCTTGCCTCATGTAACTTCGACATGTGCTTTGGATTTGTTGTCTGGATGTGACAGTTCTTATGTTTGATATGCAGATGCTTGAATTTATTGTGTTCAACATACCCAAAGGAACCCAGCCCATAAGAGGTCGTCTTCCCCTGACTCCTGCTTCTTGTCTAACATGGTTTGGTTTTAGTGAAGAAGGCCACCTAAGTTCATATGATTCCAAGGTCTGATTAGTTTCTCATAACCATAATGAATTTTCATGCTTTGCTGGTGTAGTATATAACTAAATTGTCTTTCAAAATATGTAGGGGGTATTGAGAGTATTTACCAATCAATTTGGGGCAGTTGGCTTCCAATGTTCAGGTAGTTGGATTATGAGTTTTACTGCAGTCAGTTCAGTTGTTTTAGCAGAGTAAATGGTCATTTGTTCTGTATGTTTTTGTGACAGAATCCATATGCTGCATTGTGTGAGATACTTTTCTTCTTATTTTCTTATTTTCTTCTTCTTCTTCTTCTTCTTCTTCTTTTTTTTTTTTTTTTTTTTTTTTTTTTTTTTTTTTTGAAGTTTTAACCCTTCAATCAGGGTTAGCAACCACTGCTGATGATTTAGGGTAAAACGGCATAAAAAACAGCTACCATTTTAATGTAGCTTTAAATTTCTGAGCAACACTCGTGTGTAAAATCTGTGTCCTACCATGTCTGGGCATCATAGCCTCCCATAGCCTTTTGAAATAGAGAAAGTAGGAAATAAGTGCATTTAGGGCCCAAGAACTATAGAACCCGGCCAACTACATTACTAGGAAAGTGACTCGGCTGATTTTAAAACCATGTTTTTCACAGCTTGTTTCGGTACTATTATCTCAATTCTCATGTCTTACCTGATTTTCTGTAAAGATAACAAAACTTCTGATCTGCAGCGCTAGTAAAGAGAGGAAGTCTGAAGAGGGGAATTATTGGGTCGTGGGATTAAATGCGAGCAAGCTGTTTTGTATTGTGTGCAAAGCCCCTGATTCGTTCCCGCTGGTAGTATGCGTCACTTCTGGTGTCTCTAGATGACTTTTGTTGTTTATTGACAGCTTCAAAATGATTTTCAGGTGATGCCAAAGCCTGTTCTTACTTTACTTAGTCTTTCGATGCCCCTTGCCTCCTCTGATCTGGGAGCAGATGAACTTGAAAACGAGTTTATAATGACCAACCTGTATCTCTCACAGGTTTAACATCTCTCCCTCAAATTACATCTCATGTCTTCTTCTTCCCTTAATCTATACATTTGATATCTGAATAATGCTGCAGGCTCAGAATAAGATTGAAGAAATGGCAGCTGCTGGTTTGGACACCACAGCACTCGATGACGACGCTTTCAATGTGGAAGCAGCTCAGGACCGATGCATCTTACGGCTCATTGCTAGCTGCTGCAATGGTAAGACATTTTATATAGGTTATTTATTCTTTATTTTTACCAGTAGTGTAGCACAAGTGTTAGACTTAGTGGGAGGGGATCACTGCCATGTCACAAGATGTGGTCCCCAAACACTTAAAGACAAGCAAAACACCGCCCATAGTCTCCTGTTTCTTCCTCTTCTTCTCCATCTGTTTTCTTTTCTTCAATGAGGAAACATAAATCTCTTTTAAGATCCTCCTCAAACGAGCCTTTCCTCTCTTTGGCTTATATAAGGAGAAGTTGAGAAAGGGAGAAAAAACATTATCTTCTTCATCTCTTTCGACTTTTTTGTTGTTCTGTGGGCTGGCTGGGTATTATAAAGCACTAAGAAACCTTTGATGAAAGGAAGAGGGAAACAGGAAGAAATTACTCCACCTTTGTCATATATTCCACATATCACACTTGATAGATATCATATTCATCGAAAACATTCCCTCCATCTCGTGTGAAAGAATGTGGAGGTTCAAGTCCTTTTCAAGGCATAATATTGAAATGCTCATTGGATGAGAAATTCAATAGCAAATCTTGGATCTAATCGATATTGATGTACCAATTATCTGTTTATTGGCGATCCCCACTATTCGAGTCTGGGCTGTTGGAATTGGAATAGGTTCGGCTGCGGATCATAAAATTTTATCTCTCTCTCTATTTAATGGATGAGGAGCCCATTTTGAAATGGATGCCCTGCACCCACTCCCTAAGTATATGCTTCAACAGGAATCACACGAGGGTAAATTGATACAACGAAAACCTTTGGTAAAATGCATGAAGCAATTGTTTCATTTCATCCGAGAAAAAGCCATCTCTTTCTCAACAATGCCTTTGTCATTTGATCCAATAACGTTCCGTTAGATAGGAATAGATTTAAGGTGTGGTGGTTTCTAGTAAATCTTCTCTAGGCTTCTTGATGATACACAATCTCATTTAGTGCGCAGCTAGGTCTTGTACGTTGCAGCGGACACGTGGCACTAAATCCAGAGCTTCCGCAATGATTTTCCACCCACAATGAGACCAATTTTCAGTTTCCTAACCCATTCATCTTGTGGGCCTCATCATGGGATTGGCAGTGCTCTAATATCTCCAAGCTGATGCTCCACGCTTAATGATAGTAAAATTAAATTACTAGATATCTGTCCTATTAGGAAGATTTCCCACACAATTGATTGGGCCGATCCCAACTAAAGGTTTGGGTCACTGAATAAGCTTGCTTCACTTGTAGAATATCTCAGATTGAGGGGATGGTACAGTTGAACACTGTACATTTTTTTCTTTAGATCTAACATTTCACGTTGGGATTTTTTTCTTCTTCTTTTTTTTTAAAGGGTATTTATAAAAATCCTGTTTTGATTGGATGGTTATTTCAGGTGATAAACTTGTTAGGGCCGTGGAACTTGCAAGACTACTTTCTTTGGAGAAGTCGCTGAAGGGTGCAATAAAACTTGTTACTGCCTTGAAACTTCCAATTTTGGCAGAGCGATTCAATGGCATCCTAGAGGTAATTCCCACCCAAAATGTACTTACCATGAGTTGCACTGTATGTTTGATGTTCTATTTAAGCTTATTAGTTTGAACTTTTGAATGTTTTCACTTTTTCTTTCTTTCAAACAAGAGATGAGGTTGCCTGCCAGTGTGACAGTGGGGGCAGTTGCTTATAAATTGTGAAACAGAATTCAAATGCTAATTTCTATAGAAAAGTTAATTCTAAAAAAGAATAAAAAACCAAAGTCAAGTCTTGAGGAAGCTAAATTTTGTTCTCGTGTTCTTAAACTTTATTACTTGTTCTGCCTTTTGTAGTTCTAGTAACAAACAGTTAGCAAGATGAGGTTGATTTCTAATGTTGGTTAGCCAATCCCATGATGTGTATGGTTACAGGAAAGGTTGCTAGGGGCACTACCAGGTCCAAGCTCAGTGTCAGCCATTGCAAATGGTGTTGAAGTTCGTCCAAGCACACATGTAGTTGAAAACAACAGAGCATCAGAACCATCAAATCCCTTGCCTCCACCCAAGTTGCCTTCCCCACAGTTTTCTAAGCAAGAGAAATCAATAGAAACAGCTAAGATAGGAGACATGGGACCCAGTAAGAATGTGAATATGGGAAGCACAAAGGATGACAAATTACATCGGGGGACCAATCCATTTACGAAATCATTGAAGAACTGTGAAAGGTTGGAAGAGAGGTCTAAGACTGGAGAGAAGATTGGGTGTGAAGAGATTTCGAAGACAGGAGAGAAAATTGGGCATGATGGAAACACAACTGGGCGAAGTGCAAAGGAGTATGGTAACCAGATACAGTCTCATAGGCCGATGAACCCATTCGCGAAGTCATCTAACAACCAGGACAATTCATCTCTGTTAGATTCTCTCAAGAAAATGAAGAGAGACAATGAGGGGAAAGACAAGGCAGGTGTCACTAAAAGATGAGTTGCAGAAGGCATAAAATGGCAGCAAGAAAAAGAAAAATGGTGTATCTGTAAATCATGAACCATGAGTTAGATTGGTCTAGAGCAGTTGGCAATGGGTGCATGGTTTTTTTCATCATTTTGTATGATAGCATAATTCCAATGACGAAAATGTAGCTACCATGCCATTTATAAGAAAAAAAAAAGGGGAAAAAAAGTGGCTACCATTTGTTGCTACTGAACAAAGCAGCCCATCATTGGCTCAAAAAATGTTTTCAGGCTCAGTTGCCCATTGTTGGCATTGGGTCTGGCCTAGCTTTGTTTGCTTCTCATTTTTCCTTAATAAAATTCCATCATTACCTTTCAAGAAAAAGTGATAGTGTGCTTAAATAGGAGTTGAACTTTAAGATTGTGTGAGCATAGGACAGTGGGTGATTGAACAATAATGGACTCTCATCATCATTATCAAAGACCTTAATCATGATAAGTGGGATTGAACAATAATGTAGCCTGTTGATGCGCAAGACTATTTACAATTGAGGAGTTTTGAGTCTAGGTCTTGGAGTTGAGATTTGAGTCTACCTTAAATGCCATTATTAGTATATTTGGATCTGGATCTGAGCTTTAGACTAAGTCTTAATTTTATAATTTTTTTAGAATTACAAATATTTCTTTATACAAGTATAATGTGTGATGCATTCATACTTATTTTATTCAGGAAAATCGTTTTCAGGAATAGTCTAACAACAACAATCCTAGAGATTGTATGAGTTAAAAATGTTTATGACTAGGGTTGTAAAAGGGTTGGTTCAGCTTTGGGTCCCTGGTGGACCCGGAACTGGAATCGTTAAGGAGAAGGTGGAACCGGATCCGGACCTGAAATCGGTTTTTTGGCTCTGGAATAGGAACCAGAATTATATATGGGACGGGTCTGGATTCGGGTTCGGGTCTAGGAAGAGAATGATATTTAAAAAAAAAATGGTTTTTAGAATAGATTTTTGAAAATTGAGGTAATATGTGGGTTTTGGGTCCACGGGTCCAAACAAAGGTGGAGCTGACCCGGACCCTATTTACTTATCGGGATCTAAATAAAGACCCCAAATCCGATTTTTAACGGATCGAAACTTTCGGGTAATCGAAGAATCAGAGACTTATTTACATCCCTATTTATGACCAACTTATAGGAGAAAAATAGAAACCATCTGATGGAGAAAGGCTCCGTATATAAAGAGAATATTCACACTTAGAAGTTGATAAAATAAGAGAGACTTGTGGCCGGCCTTGATGACTCCCACAGCTCCGCAGCCATTACAACGTGGAACTGTATTCTAAGTCAATTGTGAGCTAAAATTTGGTTAAAGAATCATAGAATAATCTAAAATGCTATTGTACCATGGGAGATTCCATGAAAAAGACAAACAAACGGATTTTACACGGGAAATCAAAAGATTTAGATGCCGATAAGGGAAGTCATTTTCATTACCCAGCAACATTGATGTCACCTTTGTAGAGGATATTATGGTGGATTGACTTTGACGTATAAACTAATGACCAGGTGTCTTATTTTGGTGGGTGAGTCCCACTTAGATACTTGACAATCAGGCACAAAGATTCAAATGGGTTGACAGGTGAACTAAATAAGCAATTTTTTTTTCTCCTTTTTGGCCTTTCTGGCTACACGAGTCCCTCACCATCAGCTTAATCGCCGATGATTGATCTTGTTGTTTATGTGTAAGGGATGCGCCTCGCCAACCGAGCTTACTAGTGGATTCGCAATAATACCCCTTTAAATTTTGTTATTGTTGAGGAGTGGGCTTTACTTAAAAGGAGAGTATTTAAAAGTATTTATTATGCTATCACTTTGAAGTTTTTGGTAGTAGGATTAGTTGAAGAAACTTAATATGATATCAAAGCCAGCCTGCCAAAACTATGGTCAATGTTTATAATCAGTATTTTATGTTTTGGAGAATTTTTATCAAGATTTTAAAAGTCATACACATGCTAATTATGAGTTTCTTTTCTAATTGAAATTTAATGTTCAAATGACTCGACAACGACATTAATGGCTCGACAAGGAAAGTGCACAGACAGTTCTAATCATCATTTAAAGGTCATAGTTTTTTTCTTAATGCATGAGATGCTGCCATGGCCAGATGACTAGGAATAGGAGAGAGCTCTCCTTTTGGCTGCGAGCTAAGGCCAAAACACTCTGACATGATGTGTATATATATACTAATACTGATGAGAGGAAGCGGCCGAAGAGCTCAACAGTGCGTCAAAACTAGCGAGCATATTTATAATATGATGAGATGAAATGCTACTTGCTTGATTTTGCTCTCATGGTCTAGAGTTTGTCAACATCGTTCCTATGAATTCACATTGACAACGGCCGGCATGTTTATGGGATGTTCTCAGATTTTATTATAAGAGTGAGTGTAATATTCACTTTGGCAATGCTTCAACACAATCCTTTTACATGCCATATCTTGAATTCGCATTGATTTTAACATTGACACTTGGTTCTCATCTTCTATATATTCTATCTGCATAAATTGATAATAGCCCAAATTAAATACTCATTCAATTATTACATATCATTTGATTCAATCCAACAAAATGAATTAGACTACTTAAGCTTAAATAAGCTTTTATCAAAGGAGGCAAGACCCACTCATAGGCTTTGTTGAGATCTTTTTCTCTTCTCTCCCATGATTGGTATAGCCTTAGGTGGGCATTACAGGCAAGAGTGCGCCATATCATGCGGACTTTCCAGTCGAGACTCTCTCTCTCTTCTATATGTATATATAAACACACAGACATTTGGAGAGATGAATTCCATGCCCCACCTCCATTGTGATTGTCATGACCCCAAGTGGGTACAAGGTGGGTTCATTGCATCTTAAGCCCATTGCACCATATCATTTATGATAGGCTAAAGGTGTGCCAAGTTGGTTCACCTGTGATCAAATCATCCCTTAAATACGCACTAGCCCCTCATGAATTGACATAAGTTTTAATTTACTACTTATCCAACTATTACTAACCATTGGATTAATGAAAGTCAAAACATTAATGCCTTTCAAAATCGTTAAACTTAAAAGGTCATGATTATGGGGTTCATATACATCAGGGGGTTCATATATATGATATTTTGTACAATGATAGATCTCATGATGGGTAAAAAAAAGTAAGAAAGAAAGTAGAAAGAAAGAAGCATACAATCAGAATTCCCTGTCTTTTACCTTCTGTCCTCTTGCTGCCGAGGAAGGTTACCATTTTGACCGTGAACTACTTCATTTCTGATCAACGACGTCATTCATCTCCACATGTAAGAATAGTCCCGGAAGGATCATAAGGACTCCTTGTCCACGCCATATTTTTCTATATATAGGCATAAAGTTCCTTACAGAAAAAAGCCCTGCTCTTCTTATAAGTGGAAGTGAGAGAAAAATACATGGGCGAACCTCTCTCTCATTCAGAAACGGTATAAGTCTAACTAGTACTTTTTTTCTTTGGGTAGAAAGTTCTAACTAACTAATACTTGTTTTGCTATCTTTCTTGTTGGAAACAACAGATTCATGCACTTGTTCGTTAATTAATTATGATTGAAATGATCATGATCTTTCAGGCTTCTGAATCCTCCTTAGGACCGTTGGAATCAAAGGAAGAGACCCATCATCTAGAAGTGGAAATGTTTCCAGAAATCCCCATGGCACATGTGGGTACTGTTCTTTCTCCAAACCTTAGGAAGAGAACTCCGAGACATCCATCGACGAAGGCGATCTTTGCAATGGGATTCATGGCAGTAGTAGGACTATTGAGTGTCAGTTATACGATCAATCGTCATGGGACACCTAGTCCCCACAGCTCTTCTCCGCCAACCACCCTTGTCCTTTGGCTTCTTTCTAGCCATTATCATGATAATCTTCTATTGTGCGGCCATTGGGATGATAGTTCAGGAAGTGTTTCCATTGGTTTTCAGGGTTTTAAACCTCATCGCCTTTGTTCTTCTAGTTTTGGGAGTGACAGTTTTGTTGTGGTCTTTGATTCCTAACAATTTCTGCTGGGTTCCATGGCTTCTCTTTTCATGCACAGTTATGACCGCCTTGGGCGTGATGATTCATGAGCGGTTTGCGAGGTTCCTCTCTTTTGTGAAGATGATAAAAGAATACGTTCACGCAGTGATCGTTTTCATGAGAAGAAGAAGAAGAAGATCGAACCTAGTTTTAATGCTTGCTTCTCTCATGTTTTGTGGCTTTCTGAAGAATCTATGGCTGTCAGTACGTATAGTGTGAAGAAGGTATAGATATTACTAGTTTGAGAGCTCTTAGCACAGAGCTCATGTTGAAACCATGCAGTTTGTAAAGGCTGCAGTGTAAATATAATAAGTGGAATATTTCAAACACTATTTTCTTCCTAAGAAGATTCGAGCTCACGCACTCTCGATTCAGATTCAGACGGGATTGGCAAGTGATGGAACCAAATAAATTGTCATGCAACTATGGATGAGCCTTCTCATTAAATATATAACCGTTCAAAATAAATGCGTCCTACTTTCTAGAGATTTAGCAAATAATTTCAATCTAATCAGTAGCGAGTCAATAGTAAGATTGATCACATATAAACAAGTGAAAAAAATATTACAAAATGTTCACATGTTTTGTACATGATTAATACTTTGATGCTGTGCCCATATTTTAGTGAGACTTTGCTAGAGGTGATAGTTTAGATTTTTAATATGTGAATGAACCTCCTGAATTTCTTGTGAGTTTAGATATTCTTGTTGTCTTATCTAAGGCCTTAAAATGAAAAATCATTAGATGAAATGGTATTACATTCATTAACCTATTTTCAGTCCAACGAGGGGATTGGAGATTGGGATCATGGTAGTAAAGAAAGAAAACAAACTCCATCTCTAATGATACTGATCTTGTACCACACTCATACACGGTCCCTGTCCATTCATGGTGAGCCACATCGACAGAAATCCATGTGCAGCTGTCTGTCCCCTATCTGATTAATGAAACTCAAAAAAACTATGTGGATTTTGTGTGAACGACGTGGCACACCATGATTGATCCACTCATAATGAGCATATATCAAGTGGGATATAGATGATCTGGATTCCTATTTACTAGCTCTTTTTAAGTGTGAAAAGAGAAGTTGCTAATATACTGCATTGATTACTCACAGCCCTTGTATCTTCTGTTTTACTAAACGTGGGTAGCAGAGGAAGTTTCCTACAAGGAGCCTCTTTTTTGTCTTTTTGTTTGGAAATCCAGACTTATAACTCTTCGTGGTGCATCCTCTATCTATATATATATATATATATATATATATGACTTATGTTAAGTCGTCTTTTTTGTTTTTTTGTTGAGATGTGAAATTAACACTAGATAGCAACAAGGTTCAAATACAAGATGTAACATAGAAGAAAGACAACTGAAAGAAACAGAAACTAAGACTAAACAGTGTGCACTGGAAGACTAATTTTGTTGAATCCCAGCCTCCGCTGCCCATGGAGCCCATTTCTGCCCATTCTGGTCTTGTTGATGTTAGCTTCCTGACACGACATGTACTATGTCATAGTACGTAAAGAAATTGTCTAAGCTTGATTTTTCTATGAATGATCTATTGATCTTTGTTGGTGTACTCCACCACCACTCTTCCTTTTGACTCTATCCAATTATAAGGGTTGTTCATGGCCAGGTCAGACTAGGCTGAGTAATATGTACCTCCATGCTGGACCAACTTAAGAAACAAAGGCTCATATCCAGCTCAAGCCCAACACTGGCTGTAAGTGCCTGCCCCATTTAGTTAATTAATTGAGTTGGGCAGGGCTTCTTATCATTTGTTTGGACAAATGAGTCACTAAATTTATACAAGCACTATTTGTGGGGGTGGAATTTAGGAAATATGCGTTCGAGGGGCCATTGTGAAAATAAAATCTAGGATGCATGGGCCCAAAAAAAAAAAAAAAAAAAAGAAGTGGCTGAAACTTACATCGCCAATAGGGTGTTACTTTTTTTTTTTTGCGTTGCTGAGTTTCAGGCTTTCTATCACTTAATCCAACCTCGACTGAAATTTTAGATGCAGGTCTGTATCTGGCACAAAAATCTAAGGTCCAAACCAGGCACAACGCCGTCTGGGCCTAGGCTAGCCTTGTCCATGAGCAACCCTAATGCAACCATTGGGGTTGTGATCTTGAACTCGATCCACAATATATGGCTTAGGACTTAATTCCGATCTTTTTTTTTTCTTGAGTCTCAGACTTAGAGAATTCATATTCCTATGTGAATGATAAGTCTACAAAATTGAAGTTCTCATTCATCATTTTATGTTTCTTTGTGGACTTAATTAGGGTAATTTGCACTCACTTTCATAGAATTTCATAATTCCATGCATTTGAGCATCAAAGTTGGAATTTTAGTCAAATTCATTCAAAATCATTAATCTTGCATGAATTTTATGAAATCACGGTTTTACATCATCTTAGTATCACACCAATTAGCTTTTTGATAATCAATTAGTTCATGGAAAATTATCCAGTTTGGTGCATTCATGTGCATGATCTTATTCGGGCCCATGCATGACATTTATGAATTTTATACATACTATGACTGAATTATTCTTTTTATTTTTGTAGGGAATCTTCAATTTTTTTTGGGACCCGCCTTGAAAAGAAAATAAGAGAAGAAATTCATAGAGGACGTCCAAGCCATGCCACTTCAAGATTTAATGCCCACGCGGGCCCACTCTCATGTGAAGAAAAAAATTCTGATTATGGGGCCCGCAAATAAAGGAGAATTGATGAGAAATGAAAAGGAGAAAATTTCAAAGAAGGAAATCCAAGATCTCTTAATGGCTAAGAAATGCAAAAGGCAAAGAAAGAAGGAAGAAGAAGAAAAAAAATCCAAGAAAGTTTCCAACATGCAATACACATTCATATAGGGATATTTTAAGATTTGCATGCCCATGTGGGGCCCATCATGTATTCCAATTTGCATGATTAAATCTGAATCTCAGATTTAGAATTTTTCAAAACTAAAAGTGGGCCCAAGGTACGTGACGTTGCAAGATGAAGAGGAGATCAAATTTAGAAAATCATTAAACCAAGCAAGTTTCAAGGTTATAAACAATTCCAAAATCCCAAGATTCCTTGTCTACAACTTCCTAAATCCGAACCTATCTTGGAGACTAAGCTATAGAAATTCCTAAATCAAAATTACTTGGGCCCTAAGCATTGCAAACAAGCATTATAAAAAGCCACAAGTGCTGGACGTCCAAGGAGGCCATGATACCACACTCTCTCACGTCCAAACAATTCCACCCATCTTTCTTTATTAGTTTCTTCACTCCTAGCCACACCCTCTTTTCCTTACTTCTTTTCTCCATTATTTTATTTTGATAGCCTTGGCCATGTCCAATGTTTTATTTTGAAAGAGATCTTTGTGAATGAGAAGTTGTAAAGATGAAGTTCTCAATGAAAATCACATTTTTTTTGCAATGGAGGAGTAGATTCCTGGATCAAAGTGTCAGATGAAGTTAAGTGGTTCTCATCGTTAATCTATGTGATATTTTTATCTCTTGCGTATTTATTATAATAATAAATCCGCCTTATGTCATTGACAACCTGTGTTCTTCAATTTTTTTTATTTAAACAATGCTTTAATTATGTAGGTTTTCTTAATAAGTTATTCTTAAATTAAAATTCTTTGATAACCTATCTTTGATTAATATGTGATATTTAATTAAGTTCACAATTTCAATAGGTGAAGGAGATTTTTGCTTTAAATAAATTGTGAAAAATTGTGCTATTTGATAGACAAATTATCAAAATCAGAAACATTGATTTGAAGGATTTTTAGGACAAATTTATTTTATCGATTGCATAGAATGATGATGGGACTACTTAATGAATATATGATATATAGTCTGATCTGCATTTTCTCATATCTTATTTCTGCACTTTAGATCTAGATTTTTCTCAATCTTATTATTATTTGTTTTTTTAATCTCTCTTGTCATTATCTTTGTTTAAAAAAAATCAGATTTTAAATTTTAACTTAGTAGTGCTCCCTGTGGGTTTGACGTGCACTTACCACTGTCTCGATAAAACAGCTGTGCACTTGCAGTATTAAAAGATTGAATTTAATTTCACATCAGTGAAGGAATAGAAGCACGCAGTGGGGCTCGCCTTTTGAAATCCGATGGAGTTGCTAAAAATGAACACTTACACTATGTATGGGATTTTCCCAAATTATATTCTAAGGAGGAATTGGCCTTACCATAAGACTGATAAAAAGACTTGATTAATAACGTCTAAGATTGTATTGATTAATTATATGCTCAATCTTATGGTGATAAACCCTTAGTATAGGAGTAAAATATCATAACATCCGAAACATGGTGAGGGTGTTCATAATGAGATGCTTGAAATTTCAACCAGTGGGCTCCACATGTCGTTCAACTAAGCAATTGTGTCAGTCACATGAGTCATAGGACCCGGACCAATAGCTCAGTAAGGGTTTAGGAACGGACCTCGCTGTAATACTTGCATTGGGTTCACTCAATTAATGTATATATAAAAATAAAGAAGATCCTCTGCATGGGTGGGACAAACGGGTCATTAGGTTTGGATGGAAAAACAGATTGACAGACATAAATAAAGGTTGTGTACTTAATTCGAAACCCACCACATTTTAACTGGGTCAAGTTTCTCTAGCTTAGATTCATGAGCTTTTTTTCATATATACCCCGCTAAAGTTTGTATGATTTGTCAAAAGGTCCCCGTGGTTTTAGTTTTTTATATAAATAGACCCCTACCTTTTCAATTCAATACCTTTTATGTCCCCAAAATTAGTATTCCTAATGAGAATGGGTAACCACTATGAGATTTGTGTTGAACTTTTATAAAAATGACAGCTTTTCCCTTATATTCATTGAACAAAAATGAGTATATTATTAATTACAAAAATACCATTATTTTATCCCAACTCCCAACAGTCTCTCTCAATAACTTTTTAATGCACATGAAGCCTAATCATATATTTTAAATCTTTCATCAATCTAACGGTGGGTCGTGCATGGATTGGATCAATTATAACCAATTATAAGCACATGCATTGATTGTCATTATGACTAATTTGGATTTAATGAAATAAACCATGTATTGATAAAAATAAATGTACATACGGTTATTCTCTCCCATTAAATGTAATTATTAATGTTACAAGCTTTAGAGAAAAATAACTGTAAGCTTTTTAATTTAAGCATAAAGGGACAAAGAGATGGGCAAAAGAGTCATTTCACTCTAAAAGCTTTTGGTGGTTGAAGGGCTATTAATTTTGGGGACACAAAAGGTATTAAAATGGAAAGGAATGGGCCTATTTACAAATACCAAAAACATAGGGGCAAATTTACAAATCCTAGAAACCTAAGGGGGTTATATGCAAAAAGCTCTAGATTCAATTTATATTTAAAGTGGGCCAACCCGCATCACCACAATTAATAGACTCAATTTATAATTAATAGCTATATCTATCGGTATAAATCTTAGGGATTTTTACAAAAAAATCAGTCATAAACCTTAATTACACAAATTGATTACGAAAGACCCTAAAACATCCAATTAGGGTGGTGTACGCAGCCAATATTCCTCGAACAATTTCGTAAGGGCTCATTTCCAAAAAAAAAAAAACTTAATTAGAGTCTTCCCTTGTCTTCTCTCACCTCTCCTCTTTTACTCTATGCGACTCAAAACATCTATCTTCCCTATTTTCATTTCACATTTCTTTTCCAAAATCTACAATATCTCTATGCATAACAAGTACATTATGGCTATGAATGTCATATTTATGTAGCAATTGGAAAAGTATCATTTCCATCATCAATTGGAGTTCCGAATTCAAAGTGCTCTCACAACAATAGAGAACTTACTGTTTGAATTGCAAGTACAACCTACAAGGCCTATGGAATAGGTTATTAGTAAGCATTTTGGCATTTGTGAAAGAAGAGGTTCATTCGTTCCTTTGTCTCTCGTCCATAGGTGGGACTAAGTCCATAGGCTCTCTCTTCGCCACCGTACGCCAGACATCGAATTGGGAACTATTGTAAGACCATGCCCTATTAATCACGTGATTAGTGTCAATTAGTTATATTATTAGCTCTCTAAGTGGGTTTAGATGTTATTTAACTAAGTCTGTGGGTCAGAATAACTTTTCAATAACTTTGGGGAGTCTTGAGAGCATTTGAACCTAATTTGAGACGTATAGGGTCCTATTTGTGATTTCAGAAAAGTTTGGGGGGCGATTCGTAAATTCTGAAAAAACCATCTCTTGAGACCATTTGATAGAGAATGACATTTGCTTCAACTTTCGTGTTCACTCCACGGCTATTCGAAGCCCCGAAATCCTTTATTTTGTGATTTCACACTAGTGGGGGTAAAACAGTTTTTTCAACATAAATATGAGCCCTAATTTTGAGGTCCCCAAATCATGTCAAATTTGTGTCCATTAGAAAGTAGATTTTACTTCATGAACATCTTTTTTCTTCGTGGCCCAAAAAGTCCATTTTAAAGCCCATTTAGTTCTAGTAGTGGTTGGGCCCCATTCCATTAAGATGGGCCCCACATTCCATATGGGTCGTTTGTTTGCGGTCATTTACATATGTAAATGATTCGCATGTGTAATTGTTACACATCGTTATGTTTGTTTGCAATTATTTAATCATTATGTATGTAAATTGCATATGAAAATAGTATACAAATTTGCTCATTTCCACACCTAATTTTATGCACCTGGGATGATAGTAGAATGAATTACATGCGCTTCGCGTATGCGATGAAACCACACCTCAAAACGCAGTCGTTGCATTGTGCGTGTATTCCGTCATGAAGTAACCTATATTTGAAACCCATCGTGCTCACTTTTTATTTTTATATTTGTTCTCCATCACTTTTCACTTTTCATTTTAGTGCTCTCTCTCCTCACTCTCCGATGACCGATCTCTCTCCTCTCCCTTCTCCTCAGCATCTTTCCCTCTTTGCTTTCTATATCCCTAATCTCTCCGTGTCTTCTCTCCTCTCACCCCCGACCCTTCGATCTCTCTCCTTCCCCTTTTAAGTTATCCAAAATTAGAAAATATGGTGTGGCCCCATGGTGTCGTAGGCATCGAGTCTAGACAAAGAATAAAAAAACCTCTTCTCTCTCTATCTCTCTATCAAACACTCTGCAGTCCACACGTTGGCTTGCCGTTTGTTTTCCTTGTTTTGAGATTTATTTATTTATTTATTTATTTATTTGAATGGTTGTTTTGAGCTTTATGTGATGCCCCGTTTTAATTTCTTGATCTCTGGTTTGCATTTAGCCATCATTTCTTTCAATTGAATAGGTGGCAAGTCATAGCCCCCAAACTCTATCGATGTTGGGATGAACTTCTTATCTAGCTTTTATTTTTATTTTTTATGACTAAACTTTATTTCATGTTGATGATGGAATGTGGATATAGAAATGCCAAGGTTGACTCTGTTTAAACACATGTGACCCACGATGTAGGGCCCCTTGGACTTTTGGGAAGTTTCAAGATCCGACCTGGGGCGGTCCAAAGCATAGGTCCACCACTGTATACAACCACTTTTGAAATGTAAACAATTTAATCTTTTAAACTTGGCACCTGCGTCAATAGGAGCTGCACATGCGGGGAGTGAAACTCGAAGATACGAATAGAGAGGACCTACAAATACGAAGAGTGAGAACTCAAGAACTACAAATATGTGAGCTTTGTTTGAGCCCGAGTCTTGGGAAATGAAAGCCCTTACAATCTACATCTGATAACAACAATAAAATAGGGCCAAGCCCTCTTCAATGTATCACAAACAACCTCCAATCCATCCATCGATCTATCCATTCAATCCATTAATTAACCTAATCTAGCTTGTTAATCATTCATCTATTGGAATTGAGCTCGAGGTATTCTAACAAATGGAATTACATGCTAGAACCAAGTAAAGAAACATTCATAACATCTAAATCAGTGTGTGTCCACTTGGCTTCATTTGGTAAGCACCCAAAAGAATTAAGAGGTGTACGGATATGGATGACAAGGTAGGTGTGACTTGAACACATTTGAAAAGTAGTGTTCTTGGATGTTACTCCATTGCATCCCTGCAACAAATATCTTCGGCAATGGTAAGTACGACTCTCTATCCAATATGTTGAGACCGAATTTGAGTGAAAAGCCCACGGCCTTTTCTTTCTAATCTTCTCTATATTCATTCAAATCCAGACGCCCCACAATGTTATGAACGTAGGATGGGCAATAGTGGGCCCATAGGATGGGAAATTATGGGGCCAGTTTTAATGAACATTTGAAATTTGGATATTGACTTTATGATGAGGCATTTGAGACTGTAAACTTGTTACCAATCTGCTATAATTCCATGTTTCTGATAAACTAATCTACATTGCATGATTTTCTAAGGATTGTGACGTACATGTGATAAGTCCACGAAATTGGGTATAAAAGCTATCATTTTATGTGTATTTGTAGACTTAATTAGGACCAATTACATCATAATTTCATGATTTCATGCATATGGGCATAAATTTGGAATTTCAGTGAAAATCAGTAAAAAAAAATCATTAATCTTTGCATGAATTTGTAAAGTTGATAGCCAATTAGATTTTAAGCATTGTGGCTCCATTGCATTAATTCATTGGCATAAATTGCATTAGATAGGCCCCATGCATAACACATTTATTTCATTTCTTTGCTAGTGATTTAGTTATTTCATCTTTGTAGGAAATTGTCGTACAAGGGGGTTCACATGGATATAGATTTGAAGAAAAAAAAAAAAAAAAGAAGAAAAGAAAAAGAAAAGAGGGGACCACACCCCTATTGGGCGTGAATCCCCATGCATGCCCAGTAATGGGGTGGTCCCACTATTGCTGCACAAAAAAGTTGGATAATTCTTCTTTCCAAATTTTCATTGTGATCAAATGAAAAGTTTGGACGCGATTACAGTGTTTGCTTGTATTGAATTTGAATTCCTTCAGTAGCACGGAATTCCCCAACCCAAACAAAAGTGTCAATGTATTTGTCAACCAATCATCTTCACTTTCTTAAAAGGCTACGAAAGTGTCAGTCACGTTTCTCTTCCACTGAAACAGAGAGAACTTGTCACCGAAAGAGTCGGAGACGAGACGACGCGTCTTTTGAAAGACCAACAGGGAAACAAAACATTCAAGTTTTCTTACATTGCATCAAAAATGGCTATGGCTGGTGTTGCAGCGGATCTTCTCCTCGTCCATCCCCTCCAAGAAGACTTCGAGGAAGGAATCCACGACTTCAATTCCTTCATCTGCGACGATATCGACCCTGAAATCCACTTCTCTCGTCCTGGATTCCACGACTTCCACTCCATCTACGAACCCATCATCCCAATCAATCACACCAGACTCGACGAATACCTCGGAATCGAAGACGATAACCCTGACCTGACCAACATCGATTTCCAACTCATCGAAGAGTCTGAACCCAATTTCTTCGATCACCATGACCGGGTGAGTCTCGCCCTCCACCTGTTCGATCAATGTTCCCAACGAACCGACGTTGTTTATCGCGACTCCGAAACAAACCCATTTAGGGAAATCGGTGGTGGTTTCGATTTTGGGGTGTTTAGTGAAAATGATGAAATGGGTTCGAATTTGTTTGAGATGGGATTGGGATTAGGGGGCGTTTTTAGGGAAGATGATGAAATGAGTCTGGTGTCGCAGACTGGTGAATTATCTCAGGTCTGTGTGGTTGAACCGTTCTCTGAGGGTCTTAGGATTGTTGGGTTTGGGTCTGATGGTTCGGAAGAGGACGCAGTTGTGGGTGTTGGACCATTCTCTGAGGGTCTTAGGATTGTTGGGTTTGGACCTGATTCTGAAGAGGATTCTGTTGTGGGTGTTGATTTGGGTCTGAATTCTGACTTGGGAGGCGCCATTGCAGATGATATGGGAATTTCCCTTCATTTGGATGGTCTCCAGTTGCAGGAAAGGAGGGACCTCAATGGGGATTTTGAATGGGAAGATGTGGACGTATTTGTCGACCAAGGAACAGTTCTAAGCATGATGGTTTCCGGCCCCCAAGGCGAATCTTTAGAGTTGGAAACATCCTTACTTGAAATGGGGAATACAGGGCCTGCTGTAGAAGATATGCGAAATCTAGAATGGGAAGTTCTTTGGCCAGTCAATGGATTGGATAGGAACCCAATCATTGTCGAACATGATGCAGAATTCAACCATGATGAAACTGAATTCACTCAAGAAGCTGCAGAGTATGAGGTCCTACTTGGGCAGTTTGTAGATGATGAAGATTCTCTGAGGAGCAGTACACCTGCTGCGAATTCTGTGGTTGCGAATCTTCAGACAGTTGTTTTGACGCGAGAAGACGCGGAGAATAACAACGCCCTTTGTGCAGTTTGTATGGATGGGATCTCAGTGGGAGAACAAGCGAAGCGGCTGCCCTGTTCTCATCTTTACCATGTGGACTGCATTTTGCCATGGCTGAGGATTCGGAATACCTGCCCTGTTTGTCGGTGTGAATTGCCTACAGATGATCGTGGTTATGAGCAGTAGGGAGCTCAAAGGGCAGGCCATGGCCTTGGAGGGGAATTACAGGGCAGGTATGATTTATAATTACTTTCTGGAGAATTGCAGGTTATTCATGTTATGTGTTACATTTTGAGATAGAGATATCCTCATCTTTTATTTTTTTTTTTTATTTTGATAATAACTATATATATATATATATATATTTCCCTTTTCTGGTGAGATTATGAAATGTAATTGTTAATCTGTCGCTTTTTTCCCCCTTTTACCTTTATCTAATCTTCCCCCTTTTCCTTTATCTAATCGCTTTGTTGATTGCACGTGTTTGCTTGTAATTCTTTCCATTTAATTTCTGTGTTATAAATTGGTAGGGTCTATTTGTTAGTTTTGTCCTTTGGGATTCATTTGACAGTTTGACTGACGCATGATGGCATGAGACAATTGTAGCAGTCTGTTGTCATAATTATCTGGCTAGATTTGTCAAATGTTTGATTATTGATGACGGTAGTTTGTTTTGAATTTGACTACCTACTTCTGCACTATTGCTAGTGAATAAGGTCTCTCATAGGCACTTGTCAAAATTATACAATTTAAAATTTGAATTGGTAGATCTGAATCTAATTGTATCTCAAATATTTGTACTGGTGAAATAATTCTTTTCCTGGATGAAATGTACTATCTGTGATTCAAATCGTGATATTTGGTTATACATTTCTTTACACTGAAGAAAACATTTTAAACATTCTATGTTTAGAAATGAGAGAGAAGCTTCAATTTTCTTCAAAAGCCAAAGCTATTAAGAAAAATAAACAAATATATGCTAAAGTTATAGCTAAAGCCTAGGTTTTTGTTTCGTTTATTTTTACTTCTACCTTTTTGCAACTCTCGATCGGATTTTGGTTCCATCCCTTCAGTTTGTCTATTTTACATTGGAGCTCAATGATAGGAAAATTAAGGCTCATAGTTGCTGATGTCTATAAATCCAGACATCTAATTTATGAACCTTTATTTTACTTCCTTTCAAAATATGAGGCAAGATGCATGGGCCAATTAGCTTGAATATTGTTGGCTATCAAATTGTTTTGGTGTCACGATTAATGATTCTTAGATGCATTCATTTTTTTTTTGTATTTTGATTAAAGAAAATGAAAAATGACATGGCATTTAGGGGTCGTTTGCCTTTTATGCATTAGATACGTAAATGCACTTTACATATGTAAATGTTCCATATGTAAATTTCACATATGTAAGCTTTACGCATGGATTTCAGTTTACAATGTTTGTCTACTGCTGCCATTTTCACATCATTTACGCATGTGAATCATTTTACCACGTTTGTTTGAACTACATGTGAAAATATAAAATTTTTATTTTTGTAAATTATATTTATGTGTTTTTATCTTGATAGTAGCAACAATTAGGAGCACTAAAAATGGTCACCACTTTTTGTTCCTGTGATGTTTGGATGATTGTCAAACCATGAAAACATGGAAAAGCACTTAAAAGCGAGAGAGAGAGAGAGAGAGAGAGAGAGAGAGAGAGAGAGAGAGTATCATACAAAGGAGACGCATACCTGGGCACGAGTAGGGGTTGGAGCACCGGAGAGAGTGAAGAAGACTGATTGGAGTGGAGCGGAAGAGGAGACGTTCCGTTTTTATGGAGATTTTTTGTATATGTGTTGGAGAGGGAATATGGATAGCAAGATATGGAGTTTGCACATTTCGAACCCAGGACCTAACTATGACGGAATGAAGAATCTCTGTACCGGGCACCTTTTTGGTGCAGTTTCATTACACATGATTCTATATGCGATTCCTTTTACCATCTATGAAGGTGTGAAAAATTAGGTGCGAAAATGAGCACATTTCACACCATTTTCACATGAGATTTAAAAACGTGATGCGTAAAGATAGTGCAACCAAACGTGATGGTACGTAACACATGCATGTGCATCATTTACATACGTAGATGGTTGCAAACAAACGACCCCTGTGCTAGTGATGTGGTTATGACATGGTGCTTAATAAAGTAAACAATATCTTTGCTCTCTCTCTCTCTCTCTCTCTCACCTAGAGGTGGCAAAATGTGCCCCGACCCGCTAGACCGACCCTAACCTATCCTGCTTTTGACTCGTCAAACCCGACCCACAAAATATATGGTTCGGTCGCGGGTCAAGATTTCCTAACCCGCATTAAAACATGCTTGGTTAGGGTTGACCTGCCTAACCCGAATGACCCGTATGGACGTTCCCCTTTCATCCTCTTCCTTTTTGTTATTTTTTCCCCAAGAGAAAGAGACAGAGGAAGACAAAGAGGAAGAAGAATAGAAGGAGATGAGGAGGAAGAAGAAGAAATCTAACTATGGAGATGAAGAAATAAGAGAGGAAGATGAAGTGGAAAAAAAATAAAAAACTCAGTTCTGCAGTTTCCGATCTGTGTGTGTGCAACCTAAACAGCCCAACCCAAATCCCAACCCACATCTCATTTTCTCTCTTGGCTACCCATGACCCTCCCCTTTGCTACCGACACGGCCACACCAAACCTACCTCTCTCTGCTACTCACATGACCACGCCAAATCTTCCCCCCTCCTCCTCCTCCTCTACTATACTGCCCACACCAGACCAACCCCTTCTCTCTTGGCACCCAAACTCCATATCCTCTCTTCCTCTCTCCACCCAAACCTAGACCCTAGACTCTGTTTGTGTGTGCGTGCGCACTGAAATCCAACCCAAATTGTTTATGGGTCGTACGTCTCGGGTTGGGTTGATCCACAGTGGGTGTGGGCCTGGAAAATTCTGACCCAGTTTTGAAAATGGGTCGGGTGCAGGTCGTGCTATAGACCACGAAATCCGTGTTTGACCCGACTTGACGCGTTTGCCAGCCATCCTCTCACCCCTCTTCCCAAAAATCTCTCTTAATGCAAATCTTTATGGTAAGATGTTTATTGGGGCCTGGGTAATTGTCACTTCTGTTAATAAAAAAAGATGTTTATTGAGAGTAGAAAAAAATTGGGGTATGTAGCTCTTTAGTGAAAGAGCCATCTACAGAAGATGCATCCCATGATGACTAAGAAGGTTACAATTTACTGTAGTATCATGGCCACGCTACTCCATACAAACTCATGAATATTATTTTCATAACTGCAAAAGAAATTTGAGATAGTCTTGACAAACTTTTTCAGGAGTGAAATGTTGATCAAAATGGATTGGGAGCTAACTGTTATCCAACAAGAAGAATTAGTTCAATATTTTTTGGTGTTTTTAGAATAGAATGGGAAGAGTTGGTATAGATTTAGGTGCGTCAATTACATGATGAGTAAATAGTTGGGACTGAGCTTTCAAGATGATGATGATGAATTACATGATGGGTAAGAAAGATGGCTTTTTTTATTTTTTCCTGCTTATCTGATGGCACTAAGCTTGCTGATGAGTACTTATTTAGTTTATCTAGAAAGGAACCTAAAGCTTGATCGGGCAAGTCACCATGGAATATTCATATATGGCTTCCATGTCAGCTATATCCACAGAAAGTGGAAAACCAGTTTTGACCCTTCCCTTTGGAATGAGATTCTATTCATTTGAAGAAAAATGGAAGCCCATGTCATGTACTCGTGGTTTCTTTTCTGCTTTTTCTCAACACACCAAACATGGAACCACAAGAAAAACTTGATTTTCTGATTTTTCTCCTACACGAACAAACCCGGGGGCTGTTTGGCGGCTTTGCTAATGGAGTAGAGTGAAGTAAAGATTATTTTGAAGAAATAATAAAATATAAGTGGGTTATGATGGTACTTTATTTTCAGTTGTTTGTTATGGAATCTTTTTGACCTTTTGTATTGAAAAGTTAAGGTTATTATTATTTTTTTTTTTGAAAAATATGGAGGGACATTTGAATTAAAGTGCTTTTGATGTGACTTTTTTTTTAGAAATGAGGGCTTTACTTTGCTTGACTCTATTAGTAAAGTTGCCAAACAAGCCCATTTGGCACTTTACTAGTTTAGTCAAAGTCAAATAAAGCCTCCATTTTTCAGGCAAGGGGTCACATCAAAAGTACACTTTTTCAAAATTCCCTTATTTAAAAAAAAAGAGTAAAAAAACAACCCCTTTCTCCACTAAAAGACAAAAAAGCTCCACTTTTCTATACAAAAAGTCAAAAAAATTCCATACCAAACAACTAAAAATAAAATTCCATCATAATCTTCTTATATTTTATTCTCTCTTGATTTGATGCTTTACTTTATTTTTCTTTTACGGTAAAATTATCAGGCCCGTTTGGCAATTTACTATTAGAGTAAAAGTAATGTAAAACATCAAATCAAGAGAGAATAAAATATAATGGGGTTATGATGGTATTTTGTCTTTAGTGGATTGGTAGGGAATCTTTTTGACTTTTTGTGTAAAAAGTGTATTTTTTTGTCTTTTAGTGGATAAAGGAAGTTGCTTTTTGACCTTTTTTTTTGAAAAAAAAAGGAGGAAATTTTGAAGATGTGTACTTTTGATGTGACCCCTTGTTTGAAAAATAGATGCTTTACATTACTTGTACAAACCTAGTAAATTGCCAAATGGGTTTATCTCTACCTTACGTTATACATTTTTGATGTTTTCCTTCGAACTTATTATCTCCTTCGAACTTATTATCTAGTATTGCAGAACAATTGAATTATGTTGCATTTGAATTATCTATATGATTGGTGGTGGTCATAAGGATGATGGGCTGTATGTATCCATTTGGTTGGGGAAGCGTCACCACAACTTCAAGTTTAGGTTCAGTTATAAATGATTTAGTGTGATGGTGCATTAAGCACGGGATCATGATGGGAGAGAAGGTGAGAGAGGAAGAGATGAGGGCATAACAATGATTGAAGAGGAGCTCTTGGAATGATTCTCAACAAGAGAACCTACTCAGTTTCTAGGCTTCTTCGTGTGCTTCTTCGTGTGCGTTGAGTTAAAAAGTAAGAAAGTTGCAAGTAGGGGTGGTGCTGGGGGATTGAGGAGTGGTACCTAGGCCTATCAATTCAAACCTTGTGATGAGGTGCTCAGGCCCAGCTTGCCAAAGCCCACAAAATCAATGGCTTTTTTCCTCATCCTAAAGCCCAGATAAAGGAGGAAGGAGGGTTGCCATCAGGTTGAAAGTTGGTGGTGGAATAAAAGAAATTATATATAAAAAGACTTTCCCTCTCTTTTGGCCCTGGCCCTTGAGGATACGGTAAAGGCCTAGGTAGTGTAGGTTCGCCAAGGGCTTTGGCTTGGTTTAGGTCCAACCTGCATATGTTTGGGTAGGGTGGGGGGGTGATAATCTCTTTTACAGCCCTAGTGGTAACAACTGCTTCCCCAATCCCAACTAAAAATCCCCCAACCACTACCACCACCACCCACCCACCCACCCATTTTGAAGTTTTGCTTTTGCTCCCCCTCGACCCCCCTTGGCTCCGCCCCGGTCTTCCATAGGACTCCTTGACGTAATTCTTATTGTTGAAGACTGGGTCAGAGCCAGAGGGGTCGAGGGGTCGCAAATGGCCCCCTTAACTTGTTTAAAGTTCTGCTTTGCTCCCCTTTGTCCTCCCTTGGTTCCGTCCTTGTCTTCCATGGGGCTCTTCAACCTTCAATGTTATCTTTGTTGTTGAAGATGGATTGGAAGGACGTCGCCTCTTTTAAGAAGGGCTCTGATGGATCTTGGTGAGAGGCGCAGACCCATTGTCCTCTAGACTTGTGTCTTCTAGCCTCAGACAACCTTTGATCTTGATTAGGCCATGGTCCTGCTTGCATCAGGTCATTACGACCATGGTCGTCTTCGTCTAAATCACTGCACAACTAAAGGAGAAAAGGAGGGCCTTTGGGTAAAAGAGGGAGTAAAAGGAAACGGAGAAAGACATTGTACTTTCTCATCCTTTAAAAAGATAAGGACATGCCAGATGGTCCTTTTCTTTTGGAAAGGTTGGGGTGCACTGCAGAACCGTTTGTTCCTATACTACTACAAAAGACTATAAACTTCGGTGACCACTTAGGACTGTTGACCAAATCTAGGCCCAAAACATGTCCGACATGTAGGTACATGAGCTAAACCAGGATGGGTTTTGCATCCACAAGTACATGAGAGACAGAGCAAGATCGGTACATTAGCGAGTCAAATGTTGACTTTGACTAGATCTGATAATCTATACACTTTTGAGATGACTCATCCATTCTTTGATCGTCGATCCATTTTCGCCTACATGCTAGTGACGATGAGGTCTACACACAATGAAGTCGAACCTTCTATCTCCATTTAAAATCCTCTCTCACCAACATATTCATCCAAGCCTCACAATCTCGTCATTGTTGTTGAGTCAAACAATCCTGTTTTGTTTAGTTAAGGGAGAAATCATGACAAATTTGATGTACCGATGTGATAGTAATGGACTCTACAGGTAGATGATGATCATCCACAACACATGATGGGACATTTTGGGAAGAAATTAATCAAGATTGGGTTATTTATATAGAGATAAATCGGACAATCCTTTTTTTTAAAGGATCATCCATTTGTGGGGCGGGGGTTCCGGGGGGTTGGGGGGTTTTATATGGAATATTTATAGTGTAGGAATAATAACATAATGTAATAATAACACATAAATTGAATGTAATCCTATTCACAACATAAATGATATCTGATGACCTAATCTCATCCTAAATCACATCAAATCTATTCTAATCTAAGACTGTCATCTTCATCATAACAAATTTTTTAATCGCGAGACCTGTCCTCATTGTAGAACCTGTTTTGTCCCTTGACGGTTGCAAGAGGTTTTGAATGAGCGGCTGTGGGTAGCCTCCAAACTACTATGGGGAGTTCTTCTTGGACTCCATGGGAAAGATGATGGAAAGGGAAGTACTTACAATCAAGTGTATTTAAATCTCCGACAATCTCAAGTTAGTAGGTGTTACTGTATATTGTGAATGAAATACAGTTCTCATTTCATACAGCTGCATGCGTTCTTTGTGATGGTGTTTGTTAATTTGTTACATTCTTTTTCTGGATTGGTTGGTTTAGTTGGTGTTGTGGGTGTTGCGTTTGGTTGTTCCCCAAACGGGAATTTGGATATGATGCTCTCATGACTCATGTACACCAAAATGCAATTTGATACTCTGCATTTAGAGTGTTAGAAAGTATCCAATCTTGCAATGAATTGATTTGTAAATACTGTCAGATAGGTAGTTATTTGTTTTGTTTTGTGTTTGGGGTAGTGCAGAAATTGGAAATTGCATTTGACAGAAAAATGATAATAGTTGTTAGAACTTGTTTTTCTAAAGTTGAAGTTTATTTGCTTTGTGGAAATCCATGGCATATTCTTCCTCTTCCTTCCCTCAAAGGAAATTGTTTTGCTAGATATTGTAGTCCTATGCAATTAACGCTGGCTAGAGAGGATTTTTGAAGGGAAAGAAGCTCTAGAAGATTTAGTAGTAGATGTAATTAAGGTAAGAATTGTTAATTGACAAAGGCATAATAAGAGTTCTATTAGCTATCGCAGACAGATACCATTAGAGTTTTAACTTTTAAGGGCTTCATTGTTTAATGGAGGGAATAAAAAGAAAGTGTCAGCACGGTGAACTCACTCATTGTGAGGCATTCTCAACTTTAATGCTGATGGAGGATCCAAATGAAATCCCAGATCAGCAGGTATTGAAGTTGTGCTGAGAAATGAGAGGGGAAGCCTTGTGTTCCTTCTCTGGCCCTATGGGACGTCATGAATGAAATGTAGTGAAAATTCTGGTGATAATGGAGGCGTTGGGGATATTTTTGAGCAAATTTGGGCGTGTTTGGCACTTTACTAGTAAAGTTAAAGTGAAGTAATGATGCAGTGCAAGGCTAAGCTAGATGATGCAATGAGATCAAGGTAACACTTAACATCTACAAATAAAATCATAAAATCTGAAATTCATATTGCACCTTTTATGTAAAATTTCAATTTGGGAGTTAGAGGTGACTCTAGGGCCTTGCTACAATCCCACAATGAGAACCTCCCAAATCTGAATTGGGAGTTGCAATGGAAGAAAGTCTTCCACTAGCTTAGGGATCTAGGATCAATTAATTTCAAATAGATTCACTTGCACCTTAGAGGATTTGACAAACGGGTTAAAAAAAACAGCCTAAGAGAAAAATCAGATTCAGCTGGGCTTAGAATGGGCCGGGCTGGGTTTGGTTGGGCATGTCCTGACTGGGCTGGGTTCGGTTGGGCCTGTCTGGACTGGGCTGGGTTTGGTTAGGCCTGTCTGGAGTGGGCTGGGTTTTGGTTGGGCTGGATATGGCCTGACAGTGTTCTAGTGGTTGGACGGCCCTGTAATAACTGTGTTTTGGTTTGGGAACAAGGGAACAAGGGCTGACAGTCCTGTCTCCTATTAGGTTTGATGGAAGATTTATTGGGTATTGGGTTTGGGAGTTACATGTGGAATGGGATGGAATGGGAGTGCCAGGTGTTAGGGCTTTGCTGAAATGGATATAGGGCAGCTGGGCTTTGTAATATATGGTGCTTTTCTGTTGTGGATGATGGCTGGTTGCAATCGTTCAAAGCGGATTAGCCTTGGGACTTGGGTTTTGAGCAACAGGGCATTGCACTAACATGGAGAAGATGAATCTAGGGGCTGTTTTGATAGGAGGAGATAAAGTGGAAGTGAAACCAACAAACCTTCATCAAAAGAAAGAGGGAAAGGGAAGAATATACCTGATTCGCGATCTCATACCGCAAGGCCTCACACTCGATGGTCTCACACCATATCCTTACGTAGGAGAAGTAGCCAAAAGCAACAATCCTTTATTAATCATTCATTAACCAACAAAAGGTCTTTACAATGCTTTTATAGAGAAAAACCTAGCCCTAAAATAAATCTTAACCATCTAATTCATCCTACGGTCAAGATCATAACATCAAACTAAATTATTAAAATATTAAATCAATCCATTAAATAGAAGCAAACTAATCTAATAAATAACTTGGGTGGGTTGCACACAATCACTTGGATGGGCCCTTCAGATGGGCCCTACTTGATCTTCAATTCTCTTCTTTGCTGGTCCTTCCCATGTGGTGCATCCCAATGTGGATCTTCCTGGTTTTTCACATGGGGTCTTCATCATCTCAATCTAATGTTAGATCGGATTGGATCCGACCATTGACCTTTTTATAATTAGGATCCAATGGTGGATCTGTGCCAGAATCAAGATTCAACGGTGGATCTTCTCTAGAATCGTGATCTGACGGTGGATCTTGGCCAAAATCATAATATAACACATAATCTAACACTTGGCAAGGATCATCCAAACATGAGGAGGCATGTGTGTGTCTTTTGGGCCCTCTTCTTCCTCTTACAGAATCTTCGTGGAGGGAGTATGATATCCGCATCAAGTAAAGCCTCCATGATCCAGACAAGAAAGACAAGGGGTCATATCAAAAGTATACAAATTCAAAATTCCCTCTAAAAAAAAAAAGCAAAAAAGCAACCTCTTTTCTCCACTAAATGGCAAAAAAATCTCCTCTTTTTACACAAAAAGTAAAAAAAGATTCCATATCAAACAACTAAAAACAAAAGACCATCATAACCCCTATATTTTATTATCTCTTGATTTGATACTTCACTTCACTTTACTTCAATTCACCATACATTCAAACACGCCAGGGAAACTAGTTATAGGTGATTATAAAAACTTCTATCAAGGGGCTGTCTAAGACAAGGAAACCTCCATAGCATCTAATGTTTGATGTAGGGGAGATTTAAGCCCTTCAATACAAAACCTTTTTTTTATTTTTTTTATTTTTTTTTATTTTTATTTTTTATGAAATGGTAACTTGTATTGATCAAAAGCTTTTATAGTTGAGAAGTGGCAGGGAAAGGCCCCAATAATACAGCCACCACCCAAAAGAGAAGAGCTATACAATGAGGCGGAGAGGCCTCAAGAACAAAGGAGGGGGAGACCATAGTCATAGAAAAGCAATTTCCCTCCAATTGAACATAATGGCATCGAGAGATAAGCCCCAAAATTCTGGAAGGTAGGTGACCCAAGAGGCAACACAAAATTTCAATTCAAGGATTAAGTCTTCTTGAGAGGAATTGATCCCTTTAAAGCATCTTTTGTTTCTCTCCTTCCATATCGTCTAGATGCACGGCAAAAAAGAAAGGCGCCACATCGTCTTTTCTTTGAAGGTAGTAATTAGGCAAATCCACTGTTGGACCAACTCGGATATGGACTGTGGAAGCACCCAACTACAGTTGAACTCCTTGAGAATAGATGCCCATAGTGCATTTGTCAACTTGCAGTGAAGGAGTAAATAGTTAACTGATTCTTCGTTAGCTAAGCAAAGGGTGCGGCCATTAACGACGATCATGTTCCGACGGCGAAGATTATCCATTGTAAGAAGTTTTTTCCGAAGAGTGAGCCAGGCAAAGGCTAGCACTCTGGGAGGGGCCTTGATCTTCTAGAGAGATGACTAGCTTCTATTAGGAGCAGGAGCAATCGAAAACGTACCATTGTGTGAGGGGCCCTAACACCTGCTGTCTTGCCCTTCACCAAAGGTTCCATTGCGGTTTGTGGCGCATCTATAAAAGTCGGGGAACCGAATGGCTAGAGAGGACTTGCCAGCCCAGGCTTCATGCCAAAAAGCGATTTTCTTTCCATTGCCTACCCGGTAGTGGATGGAGTAAGCGAAAGTGTCTTTGGTGGAGTAAATTCCTTTCTAGAAGGTAGATCACCTATGGGATGTAGGAGGGATGTACCAACCGTTTCTCCTCACTTTGTATTTGGCTAATAGAATGCTTCTCCACAGGCCACCTGAGTCCTCCTGAAGTTGTCAAAGCCATTTTCCCAGCAAAGCTTGATTCATATTCCTTAAAGGTCTAATGCCTAGACCACCCATGTCTTTAGGGGAGCAAACTGTATTCCAGTTGACGAGGTGAATTTTCTTTGATTCCTCGCGACCTTGCCAAAGGAAATCACGTTGAAGCTTCTCTATGCGGTTGATGATAGCCACGGGACATTTGAGGATGGACATGTAGTAGACAGGGAGATTAGCAAGTGCAGATTGGATCAAGGTGATTCTACGTCCCAGGGATAGGTGCCTAGCTTTCCAGGATGACAACTTTTTCTCAATTCTTTCAACAATTGGGTTCCAGACTGATTTTGGAACCCTACCGAGGCATAGGGGAAGGCCAAGGTATGTGGATGGGAAGGAGTCCACTTTGTGCCCCAGCATGTTAGTGAAGCGGCAAAGAGAGATGTCGTCAACTGAAACTCCGAGAAGTGCGCTCTTGGAAAAGTTTATCTTGAGGCCTGATACAACTTCAAAACATCGGAGAATAGGTACCATATTTCTGACCTGATCATCTTCAGCTTCATAGAATAGAAGGGTGTCATTTGCATATTGGAGGTGGGAGACTGAAGGCGCTTCAGGAGAAGGCTTGAAACCACTGATCAGGTTACGGTCTTTTGTTTTTTAGAGCATCCGGCTGAGAGCCTCTCCAATAATGGCAAAAAAGAACGGGGATAGAGGGTCCCCCAGACGTAGTCCTCTCTCGGCTGGGAAGAAACCCTTCGGGGAGTCATTGATTAGAATGGAGAAGGTTGCTTTTGAGACACATTTTTCGATCCATTTTCTCCATTTAGATCCAAAACCCATTATGCGCATCATATAAAAAAGGAAATCCCAGTCCACCATATCAAAGCCTTTTCCAAATCCAATTTGAAAACAAGACCAGGTGTTCTGTCTTTTTATCTGGAGTGTATGCATTCGTTAGCGACTAGGACCCCATCTAAGATCTGTCTTCCGTGGACAAAAAGCACCTTGGGAGGGAGAAATGATCGACGGGAGTATCTTTTGGAGCTTGGTTGCCAGCACTTTAGCCAATATTTTGTAGATGCTGCCTAAGAGGCTTATTTGCCTAAAGTTTCTCAATCTGTCAGCTCCTGATTTCTTAGGCACAACGGCAATGAAAGAAGCGCTGATAGCTTTTGATAGCCTTCCTCTTGACTGGAACTCCTTCATGAAGGCCATAAAATCTTCTCTTAGAAGATCCCAGTATTTCTGGAAGAATGACATTGGGAAACCGTCTGGACCTGGGGCTTTATCACTAGCTAGACGAAAAACTGCTGCTCTGACTTCTTCCTCTTGGAACTCGCCTTGCAATCAGTTAGCACTCTCCCCATTGATGGTGGAGAAGTGAAGGTTATCTAGGGATGGTTTGATCCTGCCATCTTTACTATATAGATTACTGAAGAAATCAATAATGCGCTGGTTATCCCTTCTCGGTCCTCTAGTCTAACTCTATTTTCCACCAAGTAGTTAATTCTGTTTCCCCTCTTTCTTGTGGTAGCCATGCTGTGGAAGAACTTGGTGTTCTTGTCCCCTTCTTTGAGCCACCGACATCTCGATCTTTGTTTCCATTTTATTTCTTCTTCCCAGACTTTCCGCTCGAAGAGATCTTTAAGTTTGAATCTCTTAGCAATGTCCATGTCAGATAACATTTGAGATTCTTCCTTAATATCAAGGGCTTGCAATTCTTCGAGATATTTAGCCTTAAGGGATTCCACCGGCCCAAAATTGCTCTTGATCCAATCTTTAATGCTGAGCTTCAGCTTCTTAAGCTTCGAAGAGAGTCTAAAGCTGGCCCAACCATTAGCGTCATAGCTATTCCACTAGTCGTTGATAAGGGCACTGGATTTTTTTATCCTCCAACCACATTAACTCAAAATGAGAAGGAGAGGGCCCCCACCTAACACATCTGGAGTCGAGTAAGAAGGGGCAGTGGTTAGAAGTAGGCTTGCGAAGAGCTATTTGGCAAAGTTGAGGATACAAATCGATCCAATCACCTGTTATTCATAATCTATCTAGTCTTGATAGCGTTGGAGGATTCTGGTGGTTAGACCACGTCTATTTGGGCCCCCCTAGTTGTAGATTGACGAGATAGTGGGAGTTGATCCAGTTTGAGAAGGCCTCCATATCTGCTGTAGTGCTGCCCAAGGATGAAAATAACGGTAGCGGCGGGCGTAGCGGCCTGTTGCCAAAACGCTACATAGCGTAGCGGTGCGATTTGGAAAAATCTTCAAAAAAATATGAAAAAATTCTAGAAAATCTAGAATATTGGAAAATAAGAGAATGTTTTTTTTTTTTTTTTTTTTTTTTGCAAAAGTAACTAAGGTAAGGGGGTGTAGCGGTCCCCTCATTGTATGAGGTCTTGTATCGCTGTATAAATAAAAAATAATAGTAATGATCATTTTTTTTACATGTGTTCATGTTGCTTAGTTATCCTAACTTAGAAACTAATGAAAGGTTTATAAAAGAAAAAAACTATGTCATGAAGTCAAGACTAAAGAGTACCTAGTGAAAAAAATACATCTACTAAAGGGGGTGTCTAATAGGATGTACTTAGAGAAGAATCATTGAGAAGAACTCTCTATATCAACTGTAATTCGGCGAGATCATGTGCTTTTTGGTGTTCTTTTAAACATAAAATGGTAGAAGAGTTGTGTAGAAATGTTATTTGGAGAGAAGAAGAAAAGAAATAAGTCTTATTATACATTTAAAAAAAAAATTGAAAAGTAGGAATTTTTCTCACCCCGTAGCGGCCCCGTAGCAGACGCAGCGGCCGCCGCCGCCACGCTACGGCCGATTTATCAGCCGTCGCACCCGTAGCGGCCGCTACGGCCGATATAGCGGCGTAGCGGCCACTATTTTCATCCATGGTGCTGCCACCTCTAGATTTTTCTGAGGGGAATCTAGTGATATTTCAGTCCCCACCAAGACACCAAGGGCCAGCCCATCTACTATGAAGTGAGTCAAGCTCACACCAGAAATTGCCACGAAGTCTTCGGTCTGTAGGGCCGTAGACTAAGGAGATTATTGAGGAAGAACCGGTTGTCTTATCCACGAGCACTACCGACACTGAAAAAGTACCAATGTAATGGTCTATCAAGGTGTACTGTCTACTATTCCAGCCGAGCAAGATACCTCCAGCAGATCCATCAGCATCTAGCGAAACCCAACTGCATTTGTTATTACCCCATAATTCTCTAACTATCGATTGAGGCATTGAGCTGAGCTTGGTTTCATGAAGGAGCAATAAATCAGCTTTGCAAGAGCGGAGAACCTCCTTAATGATTGCGCGCTTCACTGAACTCCTTAAACCATGAACATTCCAAGACAGAGCTTTCATTGATAATGATTTTTAAAATCTCGGACTTGGTTGACAACTTTGAGAGATGATGAACTCTCAAGAGGACGGCTGTCGTAATTAATGGAACACGATAGCTTCTGAAGTTCTCTGCTTCCCTTTCTCTTGGGCTTCTTTTGGTAGATGTCAGATCTGTTTTGGATGTCTCTATCATTGGCAAAGGCGATTAAGCTTTCCCGGCCTCCCTTGTCACTGTCTACTGAGATGCCTATTGCCCTCACCACATGAGCTGATTTTATGGGAGAGCCAGGAATTTGGATGTGCAAGTTGAGTTTGTGGAGATTCTGAATTGTTTCCTACTGCAGCGGGGGGGGGGGGGGGGGGGGGGGGGGGGGTGGGCTCGGTTTCTTCCTGATGTGGGGGTGTGGGGTTTCTTCCTTCAGTATCAGGTCTCAGAGATGTGTTGGCTGGCCTGCACGTTGTCCTTTTGGAGGTATATATCCAGCCTTCTTCGGATTTCGGACTTGAGAGGGAGAACCTGTCAGAGTCCCTAAGGGTAGAGGAAGGGGAGTCCGGCATAGAGCGCGTAGTGGCAAAGAGGGGCGAACTGTATATTGTACCAGGGGTAGCGGAGGCAGAATCCGAGGTGTAACAACCGGTGACTATCCGAAGAACGTCTGCCGTCTGTGGGCTGACGTCATCCGATGCTTGCAGGTGCCGATTGATAACTGTGGGGTGGGAGGAAGGAGCAGTAGGTGTCTTGGAGGAAGGAGCAGAGGGTGTCTTGCTCGTCTTTGTCGCTGAGGATAGTCAACTCCTGTGAATGTAGGCACATAGGCAGGAAAGGAAATGTATATTTGACATATTAAGGAAGGGTATAGATCATGGTATAGATCATTTAAAGTTACAAGTGCTTTAAGTTTTGAAGAATTAGGGAGTTTGTTATGGAAGGAGCTAATTTTTAAAATAGAAGCCTTCTAAGTTGTTTTTGTTGTTTTACTTGTACCAGAGAGGTATCATTTTTAATAAAATTATTTTACGATAAAAAGAGGGCTCTAAAGTTTCACATGCTGTGTGCATTACTACAAATTATTTCTTGATTTTCTAGGTGAATGGATTTGCATTACCAGTAGAACTTTGACAACTCTTTTTCATTTTAAAATTTTTATTTTTAAGGAACCCATTGACTTTTTATGGTTTTTAATTTTTTGATCTTCCTTTTTGTTTTGTGGGACCAGTATGAATTTTGCATTTATTAATAATAATATAGATTATTTTCTTGGTTCTCAACTTATTCTTTTTTCTTACCATTTTCATTCATTTTTGTCACCTTTCGTTTTTCATTTTTGCCCATAAATTCATGAATCCACTTCATCTAGGCCCACTAGGCCTAACTTCATCATAAGCATATTTTTCTCTGTTTCTTTATTTATTTTTTTATTATTTTTTATTTTTTATGTTAAGCATATTGGTTACTTTTTATATATCATATCTTATTAGAATTATATTTTATTTTTTGATAAGTGGCCTTTTTTATGTATCAAATAATATCTACATAAGATGGAACTGGATCTATTGGATTGGTTATTTGATTACGTTGGTATGGTGCAGACAAGATTTGAGTACTTATGGCCCACCTTTTATATAGAATTTAGGCTAGTGGGAATTTAAAGGTAATATTTATTATTATTGTTATTTTTTAATGGTCAAATTTAGAAATTGTTAAGTTGCTTAAACGATTGGTTGAGGCTTTGTATTTATGGTTTCTCTGATGTGAAAGCCTGTGTAATTAGTTGATTAAATGATGGTTGGGGTTGCATTTTATGGTTTCTCTGATGTGAAAGACAAATGAATGAATGGACTGGGAATCATTTACAGTGTTCTTTTATAATTAATAACTTATTTCTCTCTCTGATAGAATATCTTGGCTTCCCCTTTTTAGATTTTTTTATTCGGCTTTTTTGCATGATAAGCTTGGGTGCAAGGCATGGATCTTGTGTACTTCAAGAAGCTTCAAGCAGAAGAAAATTTATTTGTTATGTTAGAAACCCTTATCGTTTGGGAACTTTACATGTAGAATGAAGTGAAGTGAAGCCTCAAATCAAGAGAGAATAAAATATAAGTGGGTTATGGTGGTATTTTGTCTTTAGTTGCTCGATAGGAAATCTTTTTGACTTTTTGTGTAAAAAGTGGATTTTTTTTTTGTCATTTAGTGGAGAAAGGAGGTTGCTTTTTGACTGTTTTTGAAAAAGGAGGGAATTTTGAATTTGTGTACTTTTGATATGACCCTAGTCTTTCTTGTCTGACAAATGGAGGCTTTACTTCACCTTAACTTGATTAGTAAATTCCCAAACTGGCAAGGGTTCCTCTATTATCCATTAGTTTAGAAACAACCCTCTTACCCTCCTTCTGGATCAGCTGGTCTTGGTCTCCCACTGCCAGGTTTCCATTGTCCATCACTCTTTTTGCATTCCACCTCCTTTATCATAGCTATGCTTTTCAAGATCATTGGCCTCGCATATCCTCCATCTTCCTATACTCAACATCTTCGTTTGGCAAATGATGTCAATCTTCCATCTTACTCAGATCGGTTAGCTACCAACAATTCCTCTTCCATGTCTCGAGTAGAATTAATCCAGGGGGTTACTCCATTATTCATCTCTCTAGGAGATAAGGAACATTTATACAATCACAAGCTTCGCTTGCAGTGGAGGCTACAAACTTGACTTTGACGTGAATGGACTATCCAGACATTCCTTAGATTCCGCTAGCGATCAATAGTTACTAGTTTCCCTACTATTTTTTATTTTTATTTTTTTTAGAGCAAGGACCTAGCTGGTCCAGGTGGGAAGTGATGTTCCTAAAATTGCATCCATGCCGTTGTTTTGGATTTTAATTTGCATCCATGTCATCCTTTTCGACCTGTTTAGGAACCCTCCAACAAGAAGGATTCTTTTCAACTAGCTTCACTATCTTTGAGCATCAGTTCAGCTTGCAGCTTGCACCTACTCAGAGACTACGCCACAGATATTAGCATCCCTTTCCCCATACTATATGCCCTCACTACCCCTCTACTTGTTCGTCTTTACACCCATTTAGCCGCTTGCTGCAAACTCCATGGGTTCCCGTAACTCTTTTAGAATTGCCTTGTTCTTTTTTGCTTTCTCCACATCCATCTTCAAGTTTTCAATCCTCGTAGGTCCCTATGTCATCAGTTTTAATCTTTCCTGTTGTCTGAGCTGCGTGATTAGAGATGATTTTATCACAAGATCTCTTGTATGGCCTAGTTTTAACCATTGCTTTGCCTTTCGTTGTTTGAGCTTTTTGTTCCATCGGCCCTTCTCCACCTTATCTCTCTCTCTCTCTCTCTCTCTCTGTCTCTCGTGTTGACTTCCTTTGGGCTTCTCTCTTCCTCTTCCCAGCATATGTTTCTGATTTAATCATCAATCCCCATGTCATCAGAACTAATAGCATCAAGAAAAACAGCAACCTTAATGGATTTTCCTCCTCATTCCGACTGAGTAAATGAAAACTGTTGTGTTCCTTCCTCTCCTTGGAACAAACATGTCTAGTCTCATATGGTTGAAAAGGTGATGGCCTTCATATTTGTGGGGGTTGTTCCTAGACCAACATAATCCACAAATACTGTATAGATCACCCTCATTTTTGTGGTGGTTGTTCCTCGTTCCGACAGAGAAAACGAAAACTGTTCGTGTTCCTTCCCGTCCTTGGAATAAACATGTCTAGTCATATGGTTGAAAAGGTGATGGCCTTCATATTTGTGGTTGTTCCTAGACCAACGTAATCCACAAGTACTGTATAGAGCAGTTCTTCTAGCCTCCTTTTCGCCCTTTCTACTTACATGTGATTTCATCTAGTTGGTTCCAGAGTCCCATTTCATTTTTATTTATCACCTTTCTTGCAATTTCTCTGATACTGAGCCCCTCTTATCATTCCTCTAAGCATTTTGACTAGCATAATATAGAGATTGCATCATTTTATTTTCTTTTGATTGGTGCAGTTTTAAATTTGAGACTGCAGGATGTTGAAATATTTTTGGGGACCTTATCTACACCAGTGGGTTGGCGATTCATCAGGTTTATGTTAGGGGTAGAACTTTGGCCAGTCATATCAGGTTTGGGCTAAACCCAAGACTGACCTGAAGTGCATGTGGGTAAAGCCAAATCGAAACCTGAACTTCAGGGTGTCAATGGGTCAGGTAACATGTATAGGTATAGCCTAAACCTTAGCTTTATATATTAACAGTTTGAAAATGTCAACGTGAACCTAACCTGACCAGACCCCGTAGATAACAAATTAAGTTTGGGCTGGGTTGGCAGGTTATACTGCAATTAGTTGATTGTCTGAATAGTATTATTCTTTGGGTCTCTGAGTATCAGGGATCACCTGTCGTAGATATGCAGAACAATGTGCCTATGGTGGCTGCCTGAGATAGAGGTGATGGGAGATGTTGGATGAGAAGAGAGTATTGAGCCATGAGGGAGAGCTTTCTTGATGCTTCTTGTCTTAGGTTGAGCTGCTCCCTTGTCATGGGGCTCATGGTCCATGGTGCACAGAGCCGAAGGCCATGTGACGTGCAATGTCGGGGTCAGGGTTCTCTAGTTTTACTTTTACATCATGACTGGTCGAGTGGTGGGATGCGTATGTGATTGGGTGGACGAAAGGATCCACATTAATTGGTGGAGATTTTGAAGGGTTCGGAAGTATATAGACTCAAGATTGGCCTAAAACTGTGTGCAGTTATGTAGGGGTAGTTTATTTTTACCCATGCACATTTGTAGCATTAATACATGGTCACGTTAGTTTATGCTCATTCGCGCAGCACGTGCGTAAATAATGTGTAAAAATGGTGTGTAAATAAAATTATTTTCATATAAAAATTTGCAAATACTGTGTAAGTATTATGCACCTCTCTGCCTAGAGAAGCGCAAAAGCAAGAGACATGTTTGACAAGTTGTGTTTTCAAAGTTGTCATATTTAATTCTTTGCAACCCCGGTAGGCCTCAAAATTTTAATACAGACTGTTCAATATTTTCAATTAATCTGTTGGACACCAAAACATTTAGTTTCATGTCTGAAATATTCATAGATTTTGTGACAATAGAAAATTTTATACATAATATGAACCGTTCATTGTTTACTCATGTGAAAATGGTGCTTTCAAACAAACATGCATTGTGTTTTACCGGTGTAAATTTCGCATATATAAAATCCCGTAAAAGACAAATGACCCCTTTAGAGAATTCATATAAATTACAAAAGATATGAAGATGTATGGAGTATTTTAGTATAAAATGGATAATCGTAGGAGTAAAGAGTTTAGTAAAGATAAGGGTATAAAAGGATCTCATCCGTTGCATATGTGACATGTGGCATAATCCTAGCCATTCATTGTATAATGTTGGACTATAAATAGGACTCTGTATTCTTTTGCAATAGTGTGCGAGTCTACTAGACTTGGATCGACATCATACTACCAATGGTGACGTTTTAATTATGGTTTTGTTTCAGTTGATGCCGTATTTTAAATTTTAAAATTTTTAATTAAGTTAAATCTAATATAATTCTTGAGTAATAAATTTCATGTGTCTATAAATAGAGCTGGACTCTACACTAATTACCTGCCCAAAGGTTCTCTTAGCATGTTTGTCTAAGTAGTTAAAGAGTTGAGCTTTAGACAATGGGCCAATGATCAAGACTTTTTGCGAAAATCAACTCCATATTATGAAGCTCGAGCAAGTAAAATAATCAGGTGTTCACAAGTAAATATGCTAAAAAAGCTATAAGCAGTTTTGTTCCTCGGAAGGGCTCTTTTGGTCGACTTTCACAATAGGCTTTGAGCCCTGTGGGATCATCAAAGCTCAAAACTGAGCTCTCTAAAATTGGACCAAAATAAGGTCTTGAGCCCTTAAAGGTGTCCTCTTTTTTTTTTTTTTCGCGCTAACGGAGGGTTCCCAACCATTTGGGCTAGATTATTCCCTCTGGGTCCAGTGAGAAGCCGGGTAAAGCCCTTGTGGCTCCTAGGTGGTAGTACAAGTGGACTTGACCTTCGATTCGTGAAGAGGGGGGAACCGGGGGTTGATACCAAGACCTCTACCTCCGGTAGAAGGATGAACCGTAATCTTGACCACTTGGCTAACTCCTCGGGGTTAAAAATAATATTTCTTAAAGGGGTCCTTCGGTCCACCATGCTAGAGAGCTCAGTCCCCTGAAGACTAAAGAAGCCTTTAATAAAAAGGCAGTCTATTGCCCACTTAGGCTAGATAAAATTTAACCAAATTGGTTCGAGGTCCTTATTCATTGAAATTTCTACGGTCTTGACTTTACTTTGGGTTGGCATATATGGAGATATGACTTGCCTAATATGATCTGAGCTTCTGAACTCGATGTAACTGTTGTGGCTTGCCAAATGCAATATCCCGAACTCTTCATGGAATTGACGCGACTTCATGAACTAGTTACGGAATGACAATCCGAGGAAGTGACAGATTTAACTACGACACTAACATTTTGGTTCCTATAATGTAGAATGAAGACCAGAAGAAGAACAAATATCATTCATCAAATTCTTTTGTTTGATACCGATGACCTTTTTTTGTTAGACTGATATTTACGAAAGGCCTTTGTCATCATTTTCTTTTGGGCTATCACTCCCATAGATAGATAATAATATTCGACAATTCTCATGTTATATTTGGGATCTAGAACAACTAATATTGCCATAACGAGAGAAGTGATACCTCCAATATGTATCTCATTTTGCATTCATATTTGATGCATTGTCCTTAATAAATTTGGTACAATCATAAAAGTCACGGGTGTTATGTGTGATAATACAGGTTTGAGACATGTGAGCAGCCATTTTGTGTAAAATCTCAAAGTGTTAGGTTCGTCTCCAATCTAGACTCTATTAGGACCCTGCTTTGGCGGGACCCACATTGGGTAATGACCTTTTATTTGATGCCATGTCCCTATGAACTTGATTTTTACTTTGTAGCCATTCTCTCAATGCCATCACGACTTCACAAACTTTAATATAAATAAAAAGCGTTGTTAAAAAGGTTCAATCCATTAGGCAGAGGGAAGATCTTGGTGAATGCGTGTCCCCATGTTCCGGGAGGAGGATGAGACGGTAAGATCATCTTACTCTAAATTGCATGCTTGCCAAAATGGTTTGGAATTCGGTTCTAGGGTGGTTTTCATGTAGCTAGGTTTTTCCAAGGTCTATCCAAGAGCTTTTTACGTCTTGGAAGCCCCCTATTGGTCATCCCAGTGGCAAGGAAATGTGGAACGTAGCTTTCCTTCTGGTTATTTAGCCTCTATGGAAGGAAAGGAATGCTAGATGCTTTGAAAGGGTGAAGAAGAACTGCGAGTTTTTGTGTGAAAGGACAAAATTCTCTATTCCTAGTTGGGTATTGATCAACCTAGGTTCTCAGATCTCACCGTTGATCAAATCATGCTAAATTGGAGAGAAGTTGCTGGGTTTAATGTGGGGTTGTAACGTCTGTATTATTCTCATGCTTTTCCCTTGTAGTGCCTGTCTTGGTGGTGTTCTTGTATTTGCTTGTTTCTTGTAGTCCTGTGGGTTGTTAGCTTGTCGGTACAGTTCTTACGTACTGCTTGCTTATCTCTTTAATGATAGTGGCCATTCAAAAAAATATTGGCCATAGGCTGCCTTTTATTGGATCTAGTCCTAAAGCTTTTGAGTATTTTGACAAACTATAGTGAAAATATAGGGTTTGAACAACAAAAGAGGGTGGTGCCTTTTGTGTGATTGCAAGGCGAAGCCAGGACTAATTTATTGAAGGGTGTGATCAGGGGCAAGTCAGTTTTATTGAAATGTGTGGTGGTTTTGATAAAATGATGCAAGCACTAAAATGGACTGTGTGTTGTCCATTTGAAATTGTTAAGGAAGAAGTTGGATTGGGCCAAATCATTGTCACAAGTGGGAACAGCACAAGTGAACAGGAGACAACAAAGCTGTCCCCTCAAAGGGCTGTCTGAAAAAGCAATAAAACTAGCACTCATTACAACAATACCTTGCATGGCTTTGGCTTTAGCCCTAGCAATTCTTTTGCTTTAGGAACCACTTTTAATGACAATTTTGGTTGTGTTTGTAAGGCAAGATGGCTTGCCCGACGACAGAGTTTGAGGATATAGCCGTAAAAAAACCCGTTAATGTTTGAGGTTATTAGCTATTTGATCAAAGATATGATTAAATGGACGGTCAAAATCGACATTCATTATAAAGCCTACAGGTCGTGACATCTAATGAACTTGATTTTTTATTAGATCATTAAATTGCAAAACTCTTTTGGTATGCCCAACAAACTCGTTCACTTGTCCCATTTTAATTGATAATTACTGAAAAACAAAACTATTGGAATTGTCTCTTTTTCAATTTCAAACAACTTCTATGATTGCAGTTTTCAACTAAATTAGTATTTGGCTAACTATGTATCTCACACTCTCAAATCAAGATAAATTATTTACTTTGTGATATCAGATATGTCTGCTGTTTCTAAAATAATTTCTATTTCTTACTGAGAAATTATGTAAACAAAGCTTTGAAGCATTTCTATTATGATGGAAAAGCTTTCAACAAAAAATTCTTTCCATTTTTGAAATAGAAAATATTTTTTTTATTATATTTGCGTTCAAATTTTAAACAACTTCCAGTTTGATAGTTTGTAATATTTCTGCCGGCAACTGCTTCTAAGTTTTTTATTGGTTCAAAATAAAACCATCTTTTATGGTATTTGTCCTTTCTCAAAATTTCAAACAAGTATCGACCGCCGGTTCCCCATTCTTCAAGAATTGAAGATTAAGTCCACTAGTGCTACCACCTTGGGGCCATAGGGGTGTTTAACCGGCTTTCCTCTGGATCTGGAGGGATTAGTCCAGCCTAAAGGATTGAAAACCCTCCGATAGAAAAAAAAAATAATAAAAAAAAAAATAGAAAAAAAATCATAACTAATTTGATATCCTTAGAAGATTTTAGGCCTTTTCCCATGTTGATGTTTAGCCTAGCTAGGGCCTTGATATCTCCATTATCATATTTCCAATCAGGTTAATTGTTGGATCACCTTAATTCATGTGCACGCATTTTAAGCACCTCTCTCTCGTCCTAACCAAAAAATTGATCTTCTAAGAGAGCTCCGCAAAGCTCTCTCACTACAAAGTCTCACTCAAGAGATAAAATTTAAGGAAGCCAATGGGCTGAGTCTGGTAGTGGCCTTTTTTATTTATTTTTATTTTATTTTGGGGTGGATATGTATTTATAGATTATAACCTAAGTCTGTCATTGGGAAGGTTAATTGGTTTGGCTGGCCTGCTCTATTTATATATAAAACTACTTAAAATTTTTTTATTGGGCTATTAAAGAAAATTATATTGTCCATAACTACATGTTATGACCATTAAAGAAGATTACATTGTAATATGAATGTATTGAAAGGGCTTGCTTCTTTTGTAGATTCCTAAAGAGAATTTGTGATGTTGAGAATTTCTAACATTGACAGCAAGGTTGTTCCCTTGGCGTTAAAAAATGTTTTTTTTTTTTTTTTTTTCTTATAGAATTCTGGGTTCCAACCACTTGAATAATTCTTTATAGCACCGTACCTAACAATGATTGGGACAATAATCTGGGGTCCAAGTTCAGGTCTAACATTGGTGATATAATTAACATTAGGTACACCATGAACCTGCATGGGTCAGGCCTTGGACTTTCACATTTGACAGGCCCAAACCATAATCCTCCACCTTCCAGATCATAGACACTTGTGCTCTTGCCACTCTAATGTCTCCATTTGGGGTGGGGCTGCCATCATTCATGCATGCCCTCTTAACTGCTGACACCAACTAATGAGAAATTGGCCTGTATCATTCTTTGAATAAAGACCAAGACTTTACTTTGGCCGGGCTCAGGGGAGACATAGGTGTCATCCAAACCTCTTAAATACTAAAGAAACTCAATGGAAGTACAGCTAAGCTAAGCATATATGCAGTTTTATGACGACATGACATACAAACCAACCAATGAGATGGAATATAAAGCTTCTCAGCATGTTAGAGGCCCAGGGGACTCACAAATTTCAGTCAAGAGGGAGTGTCTTGAATGATACATCCACAAGCTTATTAAGTTCCAAAAATGCTGACATAATTGATAGTTAGAATGGTGATTAGTCTTTGCACTAAGGATAGGATTCTGTGGCTGAAACTCTTTATAGATTTTGGCATTTTGAGTTTAGAAGAATCTGATGAAATCTTGAATAGATCGTTTAAAGGTTGACAGCCAAGCGATAAGGCAACGTATCTATAATTAATTGGCTATGTTAAATAGAGATATGTTTGTTCTATTGCATCCCACTCCTTTGAGGCTGTTAGTGTTGGTAGAAAGGGAGCTCTTTTAGAAGTATTGAGTCATGCAACTTAATGAAAACGAGTAGATCTTAATTGGGAGAATCTGTGGACGAGTGAAGACATTTGATTTTATTTAATATTAAGATTGTTAGATTGTTAAAAAAGAATATTAAGATCTTCTTTTGAGAGTTTATCTATTTGTGTTTTGTGTATTGGATGATGTTTTTACATGCCTTATTTTGGAGATTGTAAATAACTAACTCTTGTTTATTTTGTCAAGCTTGATTGTTAATATTTATATATATATATATATATATATATATATAAATGTGTTTCTATCAGCCTATGAGACGCCATGAATGATTTTATTTATGTTTGTGATTCAAAATGGATCGCACAAGCTTTCGCTATGTAATCCTTCGTGAATTTGATGTCCTGGTAATCCTCACATAGTGGAATCATGTAGGTAAAAGTGTGCGAGAAATTCTTAAATGTTCACTTATCCGCTTTCGCGCGCATCGCGATCCCTTAATTAAATTCTAGGCCGTGACACCAAGTAAGACAACCTATAAGTATAACCAATGGGCCATTTATTTTGTGGATATAAATTCCAAATAACGTATTTTTTAGGCTCCAACCCATGAGTAAAAAAGACCCAATAAATATCCCCCTTACGAATCATGAGGGAGTAAAACAACAATTAACTCTTCATTGAGAGTTCAAACATGCAAATTCTGAACATAGCTCAACCTTTCCCTAACAAACAACCTTTGCCATCATGTCAAAGGGATTATTGTCTGTGTGAATCTTCTTAATCTTCATAAGTTTTTTTCAATGACATCTCACAGCCAATGGTATCTCGCATCAATGTGCTTTGTGCGAGCAAGGTATGTGGCATTTTCACTCAAATCTATAGCACTTTGGTTATCGCAGAAAACCACATACTCCTTTTGCTTCAAACCTAGCTCTATGAGCTAGCAATCTCTTCATCCATAAAATTTCTTTACCGGCTTCAGTAGCTACAATGTATTTTGCCTCGGTTGTAGATGATGCAAATGCAATACACTTCTACAATTTTAACTACCTGGAAACCTCTCCCCTAGTAAAAGTGAACAATACCCCTAAGTTGACTTCCTACGATCAAGATCACTAGCCATGACAACATTTGTAAAGCCTTCTAACACTAATTTCGAGCCCTGAAACTCAAGAACAACTTGTTAGTACTCTTTAGGTATCTAAAGACCCACTTCACGAATTTCCCAATGCTCTTTCCTTGGATTAGCAGAACACTCACTAACTAAACTAACTGCATGAGCAATGTTTGACATGTGCACACCATAGAATACATGAGACTCCTCACTGCAGAGAATAAGAATAGATGTCATCCATTACTTTTCTTCTTTTGTAGTAGGGCATAAGCTTCTCCTAAGCTTGAAGTGACACGCCAGGGGCGTGCTGATTGTCTCAATATCTTTAATGTCGAACCTTCCAATAGTGCGGTTCATCCTCTCTGTCACACCATTGCGTTGTAGAGTACAAAGAATTGTGTTTTCATATCTTATGCCATGTCTTAAGTAATAGCTTTTAAATCAATAGGATGTGTACTCCCCTCCATTATCAGTTTGGAGACACTTCAAGTCCTTTCCTTTCTCTCTTTCCACCATATCATTAAATTGCAGAAAAATTTGAAACACCTCGTCTTTTGTTCTAAGTAAATAAACTCAAACATTTCTAGATGCATCATTAATAAAAGTGACAAAACACCTATTACCACGCTATGACTACCTTAAAGGAACCACAAACATCAGAATAAGTTATATCCAATACATTAGATTTTAATTATGAAGTTTAATTTTACGAAATGAGACCTTATGTTGTTTGCCAAACAAGCAAAATCACAAAGGTCAAGGAATGTACCTATGGAATAAGGAACTAGAGTCTTCTTTGTCAGTGTTAGCAACCTTTTCTTACTCATATGATCTAGTCTCTTGTGCCATAAGTTTGGAGAATAACTGTCTTCAACAACATTCAAACCACTTATATATATATATATATATATATATCTATATATATCTACACATGTGTTTTCTATAGTGTACCATGTTCATTTCCTTTAGTAATGAAAAGAGACCTCTTAGAGAGTTCACATCTTCCATTTTTGATATATTCCTCATAGACTTCTCGTTCTAAAGCAATTCCAGATATAAGATTAAGTCGGAAATAAGAAAAATGCCGCACAGACCTTAAAGTCATTGTATGTCCAATATGGCGTGCATACTAACATCACCAATTCCAATAATCTTCGAATGACTTGTGTTACCCATCTTCATAGTACCAAAGGTCTCCAGTTTTTATATAAGGTGAAGAATTCCTTATAAAGAGTAGCATATTACGAGGTGATTGTGTCAACATCCCACTCGGCCTCATTATCAACAACATGCAAACACTCTTCATCACCATTGATCTAAGAAAGAATCCATAGTGCTGTCATTATCATCCTTTTTCTAATTATCGGCCTCATTTTGTTCCTTTTTCAAGGAATAACAATTTATCTTTAACTTCCCTTCCTTGCCACAATAATAGTATTTTGCCATTTCTTAGATTTTTCTTTATTCTGTGACTTTTCTTTGAATTTACTGCAACACTCTAATCCTTTATCCTTACTCATTCCCTTGTTTTCCCTAATAAGAGCTTGTACATTATAAGTACCAGCTATTTTCCTTCTTGTTTCTTCATTTAACAGGTTGCTAATAACCTAATTCATAGACAACATCTGGAGTAGAGTTACATTATTGGCCAAAGTTCCTCATGTATTTGGCAAAGAACTTAGAAGCAACAAAACTTGTAACTCATCTTCAATGACCATATTCATCCTGGCTAATTGGTTCACAATACTTTGGAATTCATTCTAGTGATTTTCAATGCATGGGACTACCCTTCTTAAATCTGATATTAACAAGCTTTCTAATTAAGAAGTTCTTGTTCACTGCTTATTTGTTCTCATATCCAGCCTCTAACTTTTCCCAAAGAGAAGAAATAATTGGTTTAATTTGACACGTGATGGAATATGCTGTTATCCACCAATTATTTGCTGTGTCTAATTCCCTCTCTATGCATCTTTTTCCAATTTGTATTAGACATGTCTTTTGGCTTGGCTCCATCCCCTGTAATGGGATCATATAGTTTCTTAGAGAAGATGATATTTTTCATCTTGGATTTTTAGATCAGCCAATTGGTATGGTTGCGTTTGATTATTGTACTATTGCTATCCTCCACTTCAATTTAATACTAGACAACCAACCACACTCCCAAATGACCAAATTCTTTGATACCACTTATTGAGCCACCAACACTAAGGTTAACATGTGAATCATACAACCCAAGTGCACGAGGAAGCTACTAGTACCAATCCCAAGTCAAACAAGCCATAAGTCAAACTATAGAGTCCATGAGGCAATCAATCAAGCACACAGAGCATACATGATTTTTTAGTGGAAAACACCCTTTTGATGAGGAAAAAACCACGGGATAAACTCCGATCTCAATCCACTAAATCAATATCAATATTACAATGGATCTTACTCAAGTTTATACCTAACACCTGAGAAAACACAAGTCACAATGAGGAAAGAAATGGTAGGTTTCCTTTTTGTGCTCTACAACCCCAATTTCTACTACAAGAACTACCCAAGCGCTTTATTGGAGAAGAACCAAATCAGTGAGATGACTCATTACACCTAGATTTCCAAGCAGTGCGAGAAGATTGGATTAAGATTCAAAGCCCGAAAGAAAATCATCCTTCCCTCTTATTCAACTCAGATTTCACCAAGAAACCACTTGAAATTTTTTTTTTTTTTTTTTTGCCACTCCCATGCATGGATTACTTGCTTCCTAAGCAAGCTAGCCCATAAGTATAACCAATGAGCTATCTATGTAATTATTTGGGCTCCAACTCATGAGTAAAAAATTCCTAAAAATATATCCACAAAGAAAAGAAATCTTAGTGATAGATTAGTCCCATAAACTCCTACTAAACCAAAATAATATTTCATGAACCTCAAGCTTATATGTGTGACATTTAATATTTCATGTACTTCAAGCTTATATGCTTGACATATGTTGCCAATAACAATCGCATGAAAGTTTTAGTCATTGGGCTGGCAAGCATTTGTGGTTGGAATGTGAACTATACTCAAACATTACGATTTGCCATTCCATGGCATCATTGGCTAGAAATACTGATATAAATCATGTGCACTCAATATAAAATGCAAATCTATTGGGGAACCATGAGTTCACACAGCCTCCCATCAACTCCTATGGCTACTGTCATGAAGCCAATTTATTTGGACTCATTGGTCATGAATGTGACCGTCGACTCCTATTTCTTACTAGATCATGAAATAACTCCTTCCATCATCAAAGTCGCCCAAAAATAGACAAGTGGCACATGCCAAGACCTAGGTGTCATAGCAAAATTTGGAGAATTACTGGTACCCAATATGAAAGTTATTGTATTTAATGCGGAAAACAATGAAACAAATTAACTTTTAGACATGGTGATTAGGTTTGATGATCTCTTGCATTTTTGAAAAATTCAGACTTGAACTTTGAGATAAATCTATTAATATATACGCACTAGTCCTTAAACATGGAGTAATGGAAACACATGCACTGAAGACTTGTCTTAACTAGATTAGGGACCCTCATAATTACCTTTTATTATCAGTTTCTTCCCATCAAATAAAGTGTTCTTGTAATGGATTTAGGATGAGTAGTTATCTCCAAAAGTAAACCTCAACTTGATTACTTAAGTGAGATTATGTGGCAATGTAGGGCTCCATTTGTATCTTAAAGGTCGATGTCTAACACCCTCTAATATTAGCGAGAGAGAGAGAGAGAGAGAGAGAGAGAATGAATGGTTGTTTCATTCATGTTAAGATAGTTAGAGACTTAAACCAAAAAATAACTATTACTTTGACCAGAAGGTCTAAATTTTAAAAGACTCCAAAATCTCATGGACTAAAGAACAAATCCTTATCTATAACTCATGGGGTTTTGTATAATTACACCAAAAGGCATTTTTATCTTAAATAAATGGCAGGCAGTGAATGATAGATCTGTTATTGGAGAGACGACACCCATTTGATTTATACTTTCAATGGTGTGAGAAAATAGCAACTACTGAAGGTGATTTCGACTGATAGGATTTAAATTTCTAGTCTTAAAGACATATCATTGGAACATGTGCTACAATTAGCCATAATTTGAGGGCGCATTTTGACGAAGAAAAGCCAACTAAGAAAGATTAATAGAAAACTATAGCAGCTTGGAAATGTTTGAGAAATTAGGCCATATTGTAAAAGAAATAGTAAATTTGTTTGATGATCATAAAAGAAAAAAAAAAACATTAGGAAAATGATCTTGGGAAAATGGCTTTCCTCTATTGTGTATAGATGAAAATGAATCAACTCTCTCTTGAAATGAGACAAAATGAAAGGAAAATGGACTCACTATCTGAAAAATGATTTTATACTTAGCCCCAGTTTGGCATCACTATTTTGGCCTTTATTTTTTAAAACCTCTGAAGTAGGTAGAGTTTTTGAAAATAGAGGAGTTTGGCAAGAGTAAATTAAGATCTAAACCATTGGAAATGTTGAAAAGATCAAACACGGATATGGGGTCAAATTTCAATCTTTGGATCATCACCAATCTTAAGATATGTGCAAAAAGAAATAAGCCATTATATATTAATTTTTTAATTTCTGTTGGCCCCAAACACAAGATTTAAACCGTTAGATCCCTTTCGAAGGCTGAACACGGCTATGAGGTCAATTTCCAAGGCTTGGTACCTTGTGGATCTTAAGATGTTTGTAAAATAATATCAGCCATTGATGTAATATGCTTAATTTTATATTAGTCCATAAGCAGTCATGCTTTTTTTTATTTTAGTTATTGATGGGATAGTAAATCATGATCCAAACTATTGAAATTGTTTTTAAGATCAAGCACGGCTATGTGACCAAGTTTTGAGCCGTTGGATCATCACTGATCTCGAGATATGCAACAAACGTGGGCCTTTTGATAGTATTTTCTAGATTTTGTGGGCCCCAAATACAAGATCTAAACAGTTAGATCTCTTTGAAAGGTTGAACATGACTGTGAGGTCAAGTTTTACTATGTGATACCTCGTGGATCTCAAGAGATTTGTGAAAAATTTTCAAACATTGATTTAAAAAAATCTATTTAAAATAGATCCTTACATAACCAAACACTCCTTTTAATTCCAGCAGCTTTTTTGTAGCTCTTTTCTTAATGGCTCTATTTTGATGGGTCTATCTAAAAAAGAGTAAAAATATCAAACAAGCCCTTAGCCCCTTATAAAAAGGATCCGGATCCTCTATTACTTTAGCTAGCATGTCATTATAAATTACTTTAGCTAGTGTGCCATTCTTTAAAAATTGTCAAAATACGAAGCAAAAGATGAGGCTGAATAACCCTTTCGGTTAAAAAGGGATTTTAGATCTAGTTATATGAAAGAAGAAGAAGAAAAAAAATAAAAAACCAGGTACAACCAATATTATTGCACCAACATAAGGCCACAGAATGACCAATATAGGCGTTTTGCTTTGGAGTCCAAATCCCCTATTTTGTCAAAATGGGAGATCCTGTTTCATCCAATTCACATTCGCCAACTATATAAAATCTCATGTTAATGCACCATCTCAATCGCTTTCTTGGAATGAGAAAAAAAAAAATCAAGAAAGAGATTTCACACAGATAATAAATGTGGATTAGATGAAACAGTATCTATCTATTTCTGAACTCTTTGCTTTGATCCTCCAATTTGGATGTGTTTAGACCGAACAATTGAAATAGGGTCAGTAGGCTCTGTGAATGCCACTTGTCTTAGTTCAAAGAGGGTTACCTAGAATAAACTTTTATGAAAGAAGGTGTGGATGAAATATGGAGATTCATTTTCCTCAAAAACAATTTTACTTTCTTTAAGTAAAAAGCCAAACATGAATTATTTCAAAGGAATTAATCTTTCCTCACTAAGAAGGAAAGGTAATTAGGTATATAAAAGCTTGGTGAATTGCCAAGTTTTTGTATATATATATATATATATATATAAACTTGGTGAATGGCCAAGTTTTTTATATATATATATGGTGACGCATGAAGCCCAAAGATACAAAAAAGAAATGGTGAATTGCCACCCACTGACTCTTACATTCCCCTGAAGTGCTAAAAACACAACAATGACGAGATGAGGTTGGCGACGGCGACGGCTCGCTAATTCAAAAGCTTAAAAAATTAATTACTTGTTGAAGTACCTAAACACCTTTCTCTATCCCATATTGTTAGTGGATTAAGACCTTATTATTAGTCTATTAAGTACAAAAGTCATGCGTCCAAGTTTGCATTTACTCAATAGGCCACTCGAGTATAAAGGAGAAAAGATAAAGACCACTCCTCAAAAGTGAAACATAGATTACAAAGAGATGACAATGTAAGCCATACATGATGTTTATGTATATCCCAAACGGATCATCAACTTTGTAAGAATTAAGAAAAGAGAAAAAAGGAAGAACAAGTTCCCACTAATCTTAACAGTTCTCAATCTCAATTAAAATATTAAAAGACGTGAGAGGAGGTTGTACTGGATGAGGTTATCCTCTCTCTCTCTCTCTCTCTCTCTCTCTCTCTCTCTCTTGCTTTCTTTCTTTCAAATCACCAAACAATTAAAAAGTGAGGATGAAGGAAATGGTGGGCTGCTATGCATTGCTAGCTAGGTGTTTTGCTCGCTAAGGGGTCCAACTTTATACATGTGAGGCTCATTGTTCATTTAATCAGACCATCAATCTGATTGGCTGCTGTGATGGTGGGCATCTCAAGAATCTCAAGAAATATTAGAAAGTTGAGGTGTGTTTGGCATCATGTCATTTGGATGTTCCGATGTTCCCCACAAGATGAGATCCCGAAAAACATGTTTAGTAAGTGTAAATCATTGTTCCTAAAAAAGGTGGGACGACATTGTAAATCTTATGAACGTTGGCCTCATGATGTTCTAATTTTTAAAAGTGGACACCAAGTTGTAAATTCTTAGAATGTTTCAATTAAGGAATTGATGAAGAAAAACTTGTTTGGCATGCATCTTTTTAAGAGAAAAAACCTGAAAGAGATAGAGAGTAGAGGGAGATAGAGAAGGGAGGTTTTATAGATATGCAGAAAGGAAGAATAAATGTCTGGCAAATAAATTTTTCTTCATTTATTCTCATAATGATGGCAAATAGGCTAACTGCTTAGAATAGTCGATCTTTATACTGGTTTAAGTGGGTTATTTTCACGCATGATTTCATTTTACATCAGTGGGTGCATATGCAAGAGCAATTGAAAAATGTATCCATCTTGTTTAGTCACTTCCTTTTGCAATCACCTCATTTGACCAATACAGACGTCATGATTTGATCTAATCCTTTTTTATCACAAGTTCTTTATGTATTACTTTACTAGAGAATATTTTAGAGGTCAGATATGGAGTAAATTAGTTTATCTTAGATAAGATTAAGGTATATATCTTATTTGAGTTAGATTATATTTTTTACTTCAAGCCATATCTTTGATATACTTTATAAAGGGGGATAATCCCGTGCATCCTATGGTGAGGGACAAACTTAATGGGACCCACCTAGGGCCCCACTGATCATGGGACTTGTGGGGGATGAGAAGAGACATCTTGGATAAGACCATATATCAAACGTGGGGTCAATCTCATGCCTCTAAACCCTTCATCTGTGGCCCACAAATTTAATGACTTTATATTAGAGGAAAAAATTTGACCATCGATCCAACGGTCCAATCCATTTAGATAGGTGAAAATTCAATGGGTCTAGTGTACTTAAAAGGGTTCCATGTGTGTGGATGATTCAGATGTGTTATAAAGTTAACCCTACTACGTTGTCCCCCACGATGATATGGTGAGGGATAGATGCACATGAATATTTCTCCTTTATAAATAACTAATGGCTACTCTCAATAAAATCATTTTATCGTACAGGCCCCTAAACTTCCACATTAGGTATTGGTACTGACTCAAATTTCATTACAGTAAATGTGACATATATCGTTAAATAAGTTTTTATGTACAAAATTTATACTTACTTTTTTAAATAGAAGTGATTATATATCAACTCAAATGGAATGAAATTTTGGCTAGGTCCTATCCCTTGCAGTGCTAGTAACAGTAATAATGTTAGATCAAGCAACATCAAATAGTGGGTCACTATAGTTCTCATGGCTTGTTGGGGCAGCCTTTTTCTCAGGAGTGATTATCATAATGGTGAGTCCTATAATCAAAATGCTACAACAGTGCAAACTAAGTGGTGCAGTAAAATAATAAAATGTTCTTAAAGATGTGAAAAAGAGCATCTAAGGATGACATGGTCTATTTTAGTTGGAGTTTCACTAAAATAGTACTTCCTAGAATTAGGTGATCTGAATTTTGTTGCGGCTGGATAAAATCATTTTGCAGTGGCAAACATGGGGGTTAGGTTACTCCCCAACACTTCCCATGCCAATAGGGGAGTCACAAAAATAGGATAGTCTCATATTGGAGGGACCCATTGGCCCTACCAACATTAATAAAGTTTTGTAGATTATTTATTTATTAAAAATTTAAATAACTTAAAATTTCTAGTCATTTGATATAAGATTATGAAATTTATATATACTTTAGACCCGATAAGGGCCTGTTTCTTTACCGGAATTTATGACTAGAGTTTGGGACGGTGGAGTTTTTTTGGACATGATGTGACATGATGTAACATCTTGTCACCTTGCAGTTGAAATTTTGTATTTCTTTTATTAGAATTTCAAATTCCAACAACCCAAAAGACCTTTTGAATTCTACTCTCTATACCATTTATTGGAATTTCAAATCCTCCATAAAAAAGAGGAATTTGGAATTCCACCTAAGGGTAAACTTTTGGAGAATTTGAAATTCTCCCAGACATTAATTCTTGAAATTTTGATAAAGAAACGGGCTCAAGCGCCTAAAAAAAAAAAAAAAAAAGGGACTTTCAAAATATGTTTTAAAAAATATATGAACACTGCACGCACAATATATTTGGAAAATATATGTATGCACAGTGATGTGTCATGTTTTCCACTGCAATATGTTATGGCATCTTCATCTTGATAGCTGTAATAACAAACTTTAAATTAGGGCATAGCAATGACCTAATGATCAAATGAAAATGAATTCCTATTCTACAAAATATGTATTTTTGAAAAATGGCTACAATTGAAGAAACAACAGTAAAAAATTATAAATTAATAACCCTCAAATGATCTATTCTTTAGTGAAGACTGAAATAAGATGAGATAAAACTAAAAACACAGCCATCACCTTAGTAAATAAAAGTCAAAGTCCACTTTACAGGCACGTTTGTGCAGCCAATTTCTCATGAACGAAGTTTGAAAAGTAAAAACACGTTTCCTCAATGCTGAAAGTTCCACATTTAGTGCGGAAGGTCAATTCTATGAGAAATGACGAAAAAGATGAAACAACTTTTCTACAATTCTCCAGAGAAGTTTTTTGCAAAACCTAAAAAGTATTTGTTCCTATTTCCCTTGTGGGGAGGTTGGACTTTTCATAATTCCACACAAACATGCCGGCTACTTCTTCCTCTTATATCTGTCACTTCTCACATCTCTAATAATCCTTTCATGGAGTCCTTTTTTATTTTATTTTTTATGAATGCCTAGAGATTAAATGTCAATTAAAAGAAAAGAAGAAATAGAAAGAAAAGAAAAAAGAAGAAATAAAAAAAAAAAAAGAGCCCCACCAAATACTTAGCTTTATGGAACAACTCTAACCCTTTGATCAGAAGAAAAGCTCCATTTGGACAACCAAAACAGATGGGTGAAATGAAGTAAATTGAACTGCCCCAATATCCATCAGATGGCTGCAAATGTTAGCAAACACAAACCACATATGATATATTTTGTAGAGCCCACAGAATGGTAATGAATAATGTGTGAGTGAAATGGAGAGAAGGGAAAGAAGAGAAAAGACGTGCTGCCACGAAATTGGTAGCAGATGATGGGGTTTGTAATTGTTTGCTGAATGAAAACGTGGATATGATAGTGCTTTTGGGGATTGAGTTGACGGGTCACTCAATCAGGCGTGGGAGTGGTGCACCGGGCACCCACGCGCGCCAGTTAGCGGGGCCCAGTATGTTATGATATCCTGCGCCCTTGTCGCTTTACTTACTTTGCTCATCTCGTTTGTTTGGTCTTGGGTTTTATTTTATTTCCTGTTTGAGGCACTACAACTTGCGTGGATTCCGTGTGTTAAATCCAGTCTCCTTCCGTACCAAACTCACACCCTTTTTTGTTCTTCCATCTTCTTGAGTTTTGTCCAATAATCACTTCCACATGAGAGAAATATTGATATTGTATTGTAGATTAAAAAAAAAAAAAAAAGGTGCAAGGTTTGATGGAGGTGGGGTGGAGGTGGGGTGTTGGGTTAGGGTCTTGAGTGACTGATCCAAGGCCAAGGTAGGGAAACTTGTGATCGGGTAGGGATTTAGACGGGTCAATTTTGGTCCGGGTCCAGGTTTAAAATGCCAAAATCACATACGTTTTTTGGTTTTCTCTGCTGCGTACTCATATATCAACACTATTGCTACCTTAGTCCCTTTGGCCAAGGGATTTGGAGATCGATCCCCAGTTATATCCATGAATGGGGAGAAGCCTCACCATTGGGATACCAAGGGATTCATATATAGTGTGTGTTTTTTTTTTTTTTTTTTTTTTTTTTCAAATAAACAATTCTAGTTTTAGCCAATTTCACAATCCATTCTCCATGAAATGGGCTCCACTAGCTCCACACATTCCATCACATACCATATCTTGTCACACCTCCATTTCTTGTGAAAGTTAAAATCCCTCAGATTGATTCAACCATTTTATGCTCTGAAGTTGGTTGCCAAAATCAATGGGCATGATGGAGTGTGCTCCACCTTCATCATAATCTCCAATCTAAACCATCCCCACTCAAAGTCCGAATTCCCATGAGAATTTAAGAAAACTGGAACCTTGTGATTTAGTTTTAGTAATTGCAAATTGGTTATCAAATCCATCCTAAATATAACTGAAACATACTAATCCATCTATGCTATCTTCATCTATGAAAGTAAAATCATTAAAATTGTCCAATCCATTTTTGTGTGACATTGTTAATAGGAACATAGAGATGAAGATGAAACTTGGAATATATACACAAATATGGAGGTGTTAATGTTCATTGAAGCTTAATCACAAAGTGGGTGAATGGGAGAAGATGAATAAGTTTTAATTGTGTTTGCATATTTTGTGATAGCGTGTGGGTTACTTACAGTCAATGATCCGTTTTAATTAAAGTAAATCCAAAAGGTTAAGGACCACTTTGATATCACCAATTTACCGATCCCTTTCTGTTATTAGGCCATTCCTAGGAACTTGTTTTACAAAAAATTAATTAATAAACATTGCTTTGATTACATGCCTTAGGAAATGAGTGGAATCTATTGCTAAACCCCTATATCCATCAATGAGACCATTGTAAGGTCTCGTTCCTTGATTATGTGATTAGATATTAATTTATCATGATTGGTTATTGAATTATCTAGTTTTGCATATTGGATTAGAGATTAGATGGTTTTGGCGAGTTTTGGAACTAGTTGGAGACTTAGAAGACCTTTTAATAAATCCTAGAGTGTGAGGGGTTATATATATGAAATTTTAGGAGCTTTGAGATCTTAGGCTCACTGGACAGGGTGAGTTGTGCTGGGGTACTTTCATTTCTAGAGAAGAACTTTTTTGATAGACCAGAAATCCTTATAAAGCTCATTTACGTGATGATCTAAAGCCAATGACTTTCTTGTAAATACAAATAACTCATAACATCTTTCTTGTAAACCAACCTCTTTTTATTTCATTTCATTCCATCTAATTCCTTTCGCATCTACAATGAAGCTCTCTAATGAAGCTCTCTTTTCTCTTCCCTTATTCTCTTCCTTGCATGCAAAAGATAAAAGACCCCATCAGGTTTCAAGCTAGAGATGGCAAATCCAATCTCCTTGCATCCTTGATCATCATCTTCTCAATTAGGATCTCATCTCCTTCTCTAATTCTCTTTGTTCGATCTCATTGGGTGAGTAATTATTTTCTGATATCTTTTTTCTTACCTAATTATAGGATCTACTTACTACAATCTTTGCATTGAAGTCATTGTAGCCCTAATTTTCTTTGTTTGTTATGTAGGAGCCCTTTTAGGGTTTAGATTTAGGGAATTCTTTGAGAATAGCTAGAGCACTTAAGAGGACTCGAATATCTTGAGAAGTCTCAACCTAGATCTGACTTAAAGTAAGTAAACGTCTACAATTACATAACATGCATGTTAGTTTTTCTTGAATTGATGATGAATCCACTCTAAAGTACCCTAATTCAAGTTGTTCTTGTGGTTTTGGGTTAATCACAACTTAATTAGACTAATTGATGAATAATATGATATAATTTGGCTGGGACCCATTGATCATGCCTTATCCTAATCTGTTTGTGGGACCATAGTAGGTATTATTTGAGCCGACTTTCACCTGCAGATTGCCCCGAGTTTTGTTAGGCTATTGCTATGTCAAGTGTGCGAAGGTTTAGGGCATTTGATGTCAATTAACTTCAACAAACCGAAGTAAAACACATTGTTAACACCATGAACCCTAATGCTACGCAGGGTTGGATGGCATTGCCCAAAGGCAATCTAATCCCTACGTTGTTACTTGTGACTCATCCTTTGAGTTGTTGCATTACCTTAAAAAATGCATACTTATTACGCTTTGCCATTCATGTGACATGTACCTACATTTTTACTCATGCACTCTTGTTTAATGATGTTATGTTATGACATGAGCTTGTATCTAGGATAGACCTTGATAACCTTTGTAATGAACTTGTAATATCATTCATTTACCTAGTTTGGCATAAGGGGGCTAGAGCTAGAAAGGACTTGAGACTATATATAAGGCTATCACCCTTGGGAATGTGACTTGCGAGACTAGCTTGGATGTAGTATCCTTCCTTTTTATCGTATCAAGTTAGAAGTTTTCCATTGATCATACTGTCGACACCATTTATTATTTATCTTCAATCCAATTCTACTTGGACTTGGCTTGGTGTGGATTTAGCTTTGTTTATGCTAGCTGCAACTTAGCCTCACGTGAGAGAAACAATGTCCTCCAGTACTCTATTCAGAAGCATAAGATGGTCATAATATATATATATATATATATATATATATATATATATATATAAATATATATATATGGAGATGCTCATATGAGAGATATCTCTCACATTATATGAGAGATATAGGTGGGAGCCCTCACATATAAGTTGTTGACATTGGATATGGATGTGAGGGCCCCCACATAATCTCTCATAATAAGGTGAGAGCATCTCTCATAAGAGTATCTCCCATATATATATATATATATATATATTTCTTTATGGAAACTCGTGATACCCTTGTTTATTATATTATCTAGCTCTCGCCACAGACACCCTACTTGCGACTGTGCAATTGAGAAAATGAGCCCATGCGGTTGCCCTATTGCTAGAAAGTACTTGTATAGACTTGCCTTACATGACGCACTTGTATTGTTTCTATTACTTGCAAAACCATGCATAGTATTATGCATTTCTCGCTACTCTTACAATTTGCATGCCGTTAATTTTATATTCGGTGCAACATGATATGTTTATTAGATTTGCCTACTTGCTCTAATTGGCTACACTTGGTGTTGTAGGTGAGAGCGTCGGCACCTTTGTTATGGAGCCAGAGGAGGCAAAGGGGTTACCCTGGGTGTAATATAATGGACCCTCGATGACTTGGAGTAAACATCGAGTGAGGAGAGTGGCATCACAGCGAGAGATGTTCTTATTAGATTAGTTGATTTCCATTTGTTTATTTAGCCTTGTGGCCTTGGATTCTAACTAAAACATCTAATTATTATTTAACTTTTATGCTTCCACACTTCTTTATAGTTGGACTCTATTATGCTTTGATGATAGCTAGGTCATCCCATCATATCATATGGATATATGTGTTCTTGTTGCATGATAGCATTGGTACATAAGCTTCTGCTGAATTATGATATAAATGTGATGGAGAAATTGTATTTATACTCCTCGCATGTAGAATCTTATGGAAAGTCGGTGTGGGGTGAGATGTTATCTTCGATAAACCCTACACCAGTTGTTCCCCAAGATTTGGAGTGATTTATATGGAGGTTCGATTTAGGGGCCATGGCGGCCATAAATTATTAAATCCAAACTGCTCAAATCCGATTTTCTATTATTATTGGTTGTGGGGCAATTTTTCTTTCAATAGAACTTGAGCCCATCATTAGATTTATCACAAGCAATACATGTGATCAATATGATAGTGGTTTGAGCTCATATTCTTTTTGGCATCCCTAAAAGGGGGGCTGGGACCGATGATAGGACCCGCACACACGGAGAGAAAGCTCACATAAGTGGAAAAATAGTATGAAAAAACAAGAAGAAAGCCCACACATGTGGAAAAGAGGCCCACACAAGTGGAAAAGCATACTCAGGGATCGACCAAACCCTATATAGCTAGGGAAAATAAGGGGTTGCTAACCAAATAAGCAGTTCAACTTTGATTTGAGTGGGCATAGTGCAAATACTCTTCGAGGGACACTTAATTTAAATGTCATGGATTGAAAAAGTTACATCTCCTTCATAAGCCTAATTACATGATTTATCGATTCAGGAGAATTGGGAGTTATTCATTAAATTAGTTTTCTTTTCTTTTACCAGTTTCATATTTTTGCGGGGGTGATTCTCTATGTGCTAGGTTTTATTAGAAAAAAGGGCTTGAATAATAGCCTGGAGGATGTCAAGGCAATAAATGGCCTGGAGGATTGGTCCATCAAGCTTCATATTTTAGATATGTTAAAGGAAAATTTTCAAATAAGGCCTTGAGAAATTTAGGGACTAATTTGAAAAGTTTTAAAATTTGTGTCTTTTTTTTAAATAAGGCAAAAATCTGAGGCCTTATTTGAAAATTTTCCTATATTAAAAGTGACATCTTATTTTGATTTTGTTGACTTTAATTAGAAGTCCAGGCACAGCAGGAACTTTGGTAATTTAAGAATTGTTCAAGAGACATTAGGAACATGAGAGAAAATGATGATTGTTTAATTTAGGTGGGCCACTAAGAAAGTGGTCATTGAGTCATCATGTTTTTTCTTTTATAAAGAGAGTTCCCCAAACCGCCCCCTCAATACGTCATATAAGGCTTTCTTAAAGCCTGCCCCTGCCGATTCATCAATGGAGGTTTGGCTAAGAGAGAGAGAGAATCGAAACTTTGTTCTTTTCTTTTTGTTTTTGTTTTTTATTTTTCCTAACGGGAGGTTTTCAATTTTTTGGGCTGAACTAATCTCTCCGGGCCCATAGAGAAGCTGAATAAAACCTCTGTAGCCCCTAGATGATAGCACAAGTGAACTCAACCTTCAGTTCCTGAAGAGGGGGGAACCGTGGTCGATACCAAGACTTCTAATTTCGGAAGGGAAAGAAACCGTGGTCTTGACCACTTGGCCAACCCCCACCCCTTAGGGTTCTGTTTTTACGCTTGATAACAGAAAGGTTTGGTTGGACACTATGAGCATTATGTATGGCTCATCCCAAACCCAACCATTTGTTTCACTGAGTTAAAAAATGTTGTTTTGATTGAAACCTAGAACTTAAAAGGGTTAACGTAAATCCTTTGAAATAAGTAGGGTTTGGTTGGGTTGGAGGATCATAGTGTACGGTTGGGTTGTGTCAGGTTGATGGGTTAAGTCATAGAAATGAATATAGCTCAACCCATTTATCCCATTTATTAATTGTTAAAAAAAAAAATAGTCAGCCTGTACCAATTCTGAAAATACGAAGGTTCAACCCAAAACCCAATTCTTTTATCAATCCAATTAAAAAACTCGACCTTGACCTTACTTGAAAAACAAGTCCTAACTCATGTTAACACCAAGAAGGAGAAGTGACGCATGTACACATCAATGTTCATATAATATATGTATATAAGTACGTACATATAAGGAAGATGGACAAAGCTCTTACTCTCATTAATTTTGTGGGGGATTTGCTCTTTTTTTGGAGTGGTTTTGCTGGGTTTGTTTTGGGATATGGTAGAAGTTTGATGCTGTTTTCTTCATTTGTATTGTTATTTTTCTCTTTAAAATAGAAACGTTATGTCATAGAAACATTTACAAGCATTGACAAATGTATTTTTTTCTTATTAGGACTTGTTTGTTTGTATTAAAATAGATAGGAATTGAATAAATATGGTGATTAAAAATGAAGATCAAAGTAGAAATTTCAAAAAACAGTATCAAATATCATATTTTTTTTTATTCTATTTACCCAAAGAATTCGATTTAAATATTAATCTTAACCACTCAATGTATCCAATGCAAACAAACAGGCCCTGAACGCATCATGGCTTAAAACTTAGCCGAAAACGAGTGGTATCACCTGAAAAGTGTAAAGGTTTTGGTCAGGACGGACACTTACTTTTTATAGATTTAGTTTGAAATGTGTAAGGTTTACAGTGAAACTTTATTTCTCACCACTTTTATTTTATATTTTACTATTCATTGATCTCTTAAACACTTTTCAAGTGCAATTAAAGGGACCATTCACGACCTTCTATTTTCTGATTTTTTTTGAAATTATTTAATTAGATAAAGGAGCAAAACTGATTGAAACATCAGCCCTAAACTGATATATCAACAGATGAGTATGAGTCAGCATGTCCATGCTTACCATGAGTGGGATATGCTGAACTCTACTAAAAGGCCAATTTATTGATAATTTGAAACCGTTCAAAATGAAAGTCATCCCCTTTTTGTGATATATACTCGAATTTTACTTCTATAGAAGTTGATTTCATTATAAGATTAAACACAAGATTGATAACATAATTAGCATAATCTTGTGTATTATGCATAATCATGTTATCAACTTTTAATTGGCATGATCTGTTTTATTAAGTTAAAAAAAATTAAAAAACATACTTAGACCATATAATTTTTCTTGCGATTGTAAAATCTGATATGGTTTGGAATACAAATCAAACCTATGGATCTTGATCTATGCATTGACAATAAATAATCTAAAAGATTAAAAGCGTACCTTGCGCCATGATCTTGATGATGAGCATATCTCTTTTCTCAAATAGGGTTTTTTCCTATCTCCCTTATCACCCACTCCATTATGTGTGAAGTTGATGGTTACTTTTTTTAGATCTCGTAGGTTAAGGGAGAGAACCATAAAACTATATATATAGATAAGCCCTAGAGAGATTTCTTTCTCATAAAAGAAATCTAATAAAAGTAAGTTTCCTTAATTCCCTCAAATTAGCCAACAAGAGTCTTATTTGATTGAGCTTACTAAAATTGAATCCAAGATAAACTTAGTAAAACAAAAAAAAAACAAAAAGAGAAAGTAACTTAAATTAGTGGGCTCAAACCGTGGATCCCAATAATGTTGCACATGTGGTCATGAGGACCACTCACATCTAAAAGCGATTGGTTAAAGATAGTGATACTTCTCTCTCTTATATGTGATAAACCACATTCACATATGCATTTGGAGTCGGGATCTCTCATGAGGGGCATGTATGATTTTGTCTTGTTATATATGGAGCTTACTTGTAAAGTCCATACTGCTAAAAATTGTCACCAATTCTTTTACTAACATCCGAATTTTGTTTTGGTGGGAGTTAGCCTGCCGTCAATTTGTTCATGTAAAAACAAAAAAAATATATATATATAAATATATATATATAAATCCTAGTGAAGGAAATTGTTTAGTTTATATGTGATCAATCTAATAGTAGACCAATTTTAATCGGAAGGAAAATTGACTTGGGCATGTTTGCACGGCGTTGTGGAAATTGGATCCGCGGAAAACGTTTTCCACTAATTTCTGTAGAAAACCAAGTCCAACCCCTCATTGTGAAAAATTCAATTCATTTTTCCGGTTTTCCTTATTGAAGAGTTGGGTCATCGAACATGGATATTACTGTATCATGGAAAACCATTTTTGCTTTCCATACTTCTCCTATAGTGATGTCGCAGAAACTTGCCCTTAGAGTCGATTAAAGAGAAAAAATGAAATTCAAACAGCTCAAATCTTAGACATGCCACCCACTAAAGGATTATAAGCATGGACATAGACAGGGGCAGACCCAAATAGAAGGGGTTGGGGCTTAGAAAAAGTTAAAATTTTTCAAAAACCCCTCAATATTTTGAGAATTAATATGTATTTTTCACACTTGTCTCTTTCCCTAAATTTCTTTTACATGGAGCCCCCTAAGTTGAATTTCATGAGTCCGCCCTTGTACGATCTCATGCATTTGTACTTCTTTTTATTGGTACGGGGAAGGGACACATTGTGAACCCCACCATATGCCGAGGAGAAGAAAATCCGCACAACTAGGAGAGGGGACCGCATGTACATGCAAGAGATGGGATTAAACCTGCAGAAGAAAATCTACTTAGGGCACAGCAAAACTTTCTCCATGAGTGACAGTGAGAGCTTTTTAATTTCCACAATCTATATAAATAAACTCCTAAATTAAAAGCGCACATCATATTATCAAATTTTATGTAGGCATTGCGTTGGTTTAAAAAAAAAAATAATTTACCCTCCTATATCAATCCTGTATACTTTATTTCTGTCCTCTAAAATATTGTTGATCTCTATTTACTGAAAGTGGGCCACTTTCCCATCCTTTTCTGTCCTATAAAACACCCCACCACTCTCCCTGGTCTCTGCATCTTCTTTCCCTGCCCAGGCAGAGGCTTCTTTAAACTCAATTTCTCTCCTCCTGATCAAAACATACAAAAAGAGACCATGGAGAGCTGTGAGGTAGCTGGTGTCCAATATCTATCACCCATCAACCCAACACCCTACCTTTCTCACTTCACCCCATTGCAAAATAACATACCCTACAACCATTTCGACAGATTCCTCACTCCTTACCCCACATCCACTCTCCAAATTCCACATCTCTTCCATGACCCAACTCCACATATATCATCTTCTTGCAACAATTCAACATCTGATGAAGATCACCAGCTAAGTGTGATTGATGAGAGGAAACAAAGAAGGATGATATCCAACAGAGAGTCTGCTCGCCGGTCCCGGATGCGCAAGCAGAAGCAGCTCGACGAGCTCTGGTTGCAGGTGGTGCGCCTCAGAACTGAGAATAGAGAACTCATGGACAAGCTCAACGGCGTGTTGGAGAGCCATGACCTCATCCTCCAAGAGAACAACCAGCTCAGAGAAGAAGCTACAAGCCTTCATCAAACACTACAAGGGCTACAAGTCAGGAATCCCTTTGGGCTTTTGAACGATATAGAAGAAGCCGCCCCCACCAAGAGCAGATGAATTTACACACTATATAGTCTAGTACTTCATTGAGAGGAAGGCTTTTTCTTTTTTTTTCTTTCTCCCTTCTTCATCATCATCTTCTTCTTCTTCTTCTTCTTCTTCTTCTTCTTCTTTCTTGGATGAAGGTAAATAAGCCTGTTCTGTGATTGAGGTGTAGTGACGCAATCAAAGCTTTTTGAGTACTTCAGTTCAAGTTGGCTATGGTTAAAAAAGTTAGTAATAGTTAAAATTTGAGGTGTGTTTGGATGTACCCCACAAATCACTAACTTTTTTTTTTTTTTTTTTTATATTTTCCGCGTATGATGACGCGTGGGCCAAATAATATAGCCATTAAAGCCACTACGGATCATTTTTGGTCAAGATATGTTTCATTGAGAATTATAGTTCTGACCAATTGTTTGTCATGAAGGGAGTATTAGAGGTGCCAGACTATGTTATTTTTCACTAATCTATTTTTCAACTAAGATTGTTGAACTGGGATTTGTTGTTTTGCCTATAAATCCATTAATGAGCCACTTACAAAAGTTCAAGCTGCCCCAAACCAGTAACACTGATTCTGTATGAAGTATAATTATTCTCTCTCCATTTTTTTATTTATTTTTTTTTTTTCTCTGAAGTTTGTTGCAGCATTTTCTACTTACTCTGAAAAGAGTTCAAAAAACACGTTATTTTTTCTTAAGTTGGCTGAAATTCACTTCTTATTGTAGGGGGTTAAGAGTGTTTTTTTATTTTTTTTATTTTCCATAATGGTACAACAACGAAAGTATTGGAAATACGAAATTTCAGTGTTACACAAACGAACCCTAAATATGTTTGAAGGAATTGTATAATTCTCAATCCTTGAGTTTGTAAACTGTAGTTTTTTAGCTGGGGCTCACAGTTTGTTTATCCCTGAGCATTGATTTCACTAGCACCACATTAGATGGTCCACCCTGCATATTTTTCCAATGATCAGTCCAATATTCCTCTGGTTTTAATTAGACGGCCCACAGATATATAACAAGGAATACACTCATTACTCAACAGAATACATTACAAGGAGGACTGATATTTGTTGGCCTTGATCTCTCAACAAGGCCACAAATATTATGATTGGCAGAAAAAATTCCAGGATAGTTTTGAATAAATGGAATTTGTTTGGACATTGATTATAGGCAAAATCTCGACGAAAATAAAAAAATCTTTAAATAATTAAAAATATGAAAATAAAAAATAAATCTAAAAGGTAAATCACTTTAAAAGTTGAGGCTTATATGTTCTTTTATACGTTTTTCCTCCATCGGATCTGATTTGGCACTTATCCAGAGCATATCCACCGTTGGATTTTACATTTCTAATTTCTGACCATTTTTTTTTATATTTTTTATCGCTGATATTGGAACCTTATTATTTAGGCCATTAGACAACCAGGCTTGCTGATTTTTGGCTCACCACTTATCCATGTATAGGGCTTTCTATCATCCCATCTCCATTAATTGGCACTAGCGCATTGCCCCGTGCGTGCGCGGTTTAACCTTATGCAAATTAAATAATAAAATAAGTTTAATATTTAAAGTAATTATTAATTAAGATATAAAAAATCTGAATGATAAATTCATTTGTGTGATTTCAAAATATAAGTTCATACTATCACATAATTAACTAAAAAGAACATAATAATGTTTGAGTTAAATTCTCAATAATGTTAGAAGCGCATTTAGATTTTCAGTAAAATTGGAGGTGATCTTATTGAATTGAATTACAAACACGCATTTAGAATAGAAACCATACCTTCATCAGAATCCGGAGGCATATGTGAGAAATGGAGCGGCACTAGTATTAAACACATGATCAAGTTTGTGAGTGGGGGGAGAAAAAGAAAGGAAAGTTTGTGTGAGGTGCAGAGAAAGATGAGTGTTAATGCTTTAGAAGAGATGTTTCCTTGGGAGGGAGATGCAAATATGAAGGGATGTCTATGTACGTGAAGGGTTGTATCTGTCCTTGAAGTCCTTGGATATACCATGCTGATGTGGCTCAAGGAGAGGAGAGATTAGCCTCTTTTTTTTTTTCCTCTATTTCCTCTAACTAACATCCAGCTTCAAGGTCAAGTTTGTGAGTGGGGGGGAGAAAAAGAAAGGAAAGTTTGTGTGAGGTGCAGAGAAAGGTGAGTGTTAATGCCTTAGAAGAGATGTTTCCTTGGGAGGGAGATGCAAATGTGAAGGGATGTCTGTGTACGTGAAGGGTTGTATCTGTCCTTGAAGTCCTTGGATATACCATGCTGATGTGGCTCAAGGAGAGGAGAGATTAGCCTCTTTTTTTTTTTTTTTTTTTCCTCTATTTCCTATAACTAACATCCAGCTTTAAGGTATAAAATGGACTAAGGTGGGCTTCACACAAATTCAAGCTCACTCTAGTGCTTAGCAGATCGCATCTCATCAATATGTATGTATATATACAAATATACAGTACAAGTACTTCTCTTCTCATGTAGAAATAGAAGTCACGTAAATACTTAGAACGACTCAATGCATTTGCTACCTGATTTACTTGATTCAAATGTTTTGCAAAAACTTGTACAAACCTTTCTTATATAATATATATAGGGAGATGTTCCTATGTGTATTGTATAGGAAGCCACAATTACGGAATCCACACCTTGAAAGCTCTGATTTGTTCTATGGGCGTAACTACTATATAGCATCGCTACATTGTGGTATGGTGCGGCACTTATGCACAGGGTGGGGCTCACATTCCAAAAATCCAAAATGTCTGTCGTTGGAATTCATTGTGGTGATCACATTTAAAGTATTACTCAAATCAGTAAGGTGGACACCGTTGGATTGATTAAAGATCAACTTCCTTAAATTTTTTCTATTTTCTAATAGAAAGGGAAGATGCTTCATCTGTAAAATCCAGTTGTCAATCTAATGGTTGGCCCTCTAAAATTATATGTGAATATGTGAGTACGACAAATTCTCAAAAGATCCCCTATCTTAAAAGGAGAGTTTTTGCCCCTATTTAATAGTCAGTGATTTGTTAATATTTTAAGTGAATTTAATAATATCCATCTTGATAGGAGAGATAATCGGATATATATATATATATATATCATTGATAACACGTGTTACACTTGCTAAAAGAGGGCATTTATTTTGTGAAAAACGCTCGAGGAGTTTTGTAGCGTAACTCTGTGTGTGCGCGTCTCTCTCTCTCTCTCTCTCTATATATATATATATATATATATATTAATGAAAGTGTGCCCAAATTAAAAGCAGGTCAAGATATTGGACTCATTGTTATTTTTATCTTGGATCCTTCGTGTATACAATTTTTTTTTTTTCCTAGATTGCAAAATTGCATTAGGTATTCTGGTACTTTGGGATTGTTTTTGTAAAAGATAACTGATTGTACAGTGATTAGAGATAACTGATGATTTTTTTGAATAATGGTTGATTAGATTTGCTCTTTGTTGTATAAATTGAGATCATTACCGAATTGAATTGTATGGTGAAATTATGTCCGTAGTATGTTTCTGTAAAAGTTTTACATGGTATGAAAGCCAAAGTTTGGTGGTCATCTTGCAATCAAGCTAGCAATGGTCTTATCTATTAGCTATTCAGTGGTCTAAAATAAGTCTTATGTCCAATTATTCAAGCCGTTTGATCTCGCCGTCTTTATCAAATTATGCAATCACAAACATCTAAAAAAGATCACAACATATCCGATCTCGCGAGCCACTCACACTGACAAACTCAGAAGGAGCAAATCGCAACAGTGATAGATCTACAGATAGAGGATGATTTCCAATGAGGCATGATGCACATTCAACTAGATATCTACTATAGATCAAAGGATTTGTAATCTTTATTACCAATTACGAACATGCGATTTGAGGAGGTTGTAAAGGATAACCGAGTGTATGGTGGTTAGAGATAAGATTTGATTTGTTGGTGATTATAGATTTTAGGAAAACCTAATTTTTGAATATTGATTTGTTAGATTTGCTCTTCATTGTATAAATGGAGATTATTTCTCAATTGAATCAAAGTGTGAAATTATATCTATAGTATATTTCTTTATGGGCGTGTTTGAATTCTTTTATAAGAATTTAGGATCATGGGGTTTTTTTAGAAATGATGTGATGGCTTGTTCCCTGACATTTTAAAATACTATGTTTCTTTCATCAAAATGTCAAATTCTTGCCACCCAAAAGCTATCAGATGAGCTTTCGGAATTACTAGAATTTCTCTCTGTGCATTCTATTGGGATTTTTAATGCTCCTCCAAGAGGAGGGATTTGGAATTCCATATCGAGAGAACAATTTTTGGAAAATTTAAAATTTCCCCATATATGAATTCTTGGAATTCTTGTAAAAAAGCTAGCCCCGGGAGTTATCCAATTTTCACCCTACTCAAATAGTGTGCATGACTAAATAAATATCTCAGTTTGGGGTATAGACCTAGGATATGATCCACATATTCCTTCCTTATCTTTGCATATGTACAAAAACAGAGGAATGAATGGATTGAGAGGGAGACTGGGAGTGGGATGCCCAAACTGTTTGGGGCATGCTCAACAGTAACTCAAATCTCCTAGAGGGAGAGTGAGAGGGAGGTCACATTGCATGTGTACGATGTTTGGATATGGGAACAGTTGGTGGAAGGATGGGCAGTGGTAGTGGTGACCTTTCAGAACTTGACCTCTCCTTGAAAAAGCAAAAACACCTTAGATGAGAGGAGAGACTACTGAGAGAAAAACGTCTCTGATAAGACTTAGCAGAGCCACATGTTAATCTCGTGCGACCTAAATAATATAATAAAATTAATATTCCTTTCATATAAATATATTTATAATAAAATAATTCAAATCAACTAAAAAATTATAAAAATCAAATATTTCTTCCTTTAATCTACGTCGGCATACACGGTTCATTTTAAAAACAAAAGATTCGTATACATTTCTACTCATTTTGAAAACTATATAAAAACTTTGAAAATAACCTTAATTTATAGAGTTAGAAGGCATCCCTTTGAATTGGATCACATCCACACAAATGGGCACAAGAGACACATTTTTATTGAAAAGACACATGTATTTTTAAAAAGACACATTCACAAATGGGCCCCAAGAAGGGGCACATTTTATTTTATTTTTATAGAAATGGTACATTTTATTGAAAAGGCACATAAGTTTTTGGAAAGACACATTCACAAATAGGCTCGAAGAAGCCGATGTGGCTTCTCCTAAGGATAGAATTGAAATTCTTTTTTCCAACCGCTATCTAGCCTTAAAGAGAAAGAATCTTCTTTGAAACTAGCATGAAGCCCCTGTGCGATGCACATGTTAAGTCTCGTGCGACCTGATTAATATACAAAACTAATAACCCTTTCATATAAATCCATTTATAACAAAATAATAAAAAAATTCAAATCAACCAAAAGATTATTGAAAACCAAACCTTCTTCCTTTAATCCATGTCGACATACATGTTTCATCTTAAAAATAAAAGATTCGTATGCATTTCTGCTCATTTTGAATACTACATAAGAACTTTGAAAATAACCTTAATTTATAGGGCAACCCTTTGAATTGAGTTACATCCACATATATGTACACAAGAGACACATAATATTGAAAAGGCACATATGTATTTTTAAAAAGCCCAAGAGGAGTACATTTATTGAAAAGGCACATATGTGTTATTGAAAAGGCACATATGTATTTTTGGAAAGACACATTCAAGAGACATATTCACAAATGGGCCCTAAAAAGTTAATGTGGCTTCTCCCAAGCCCATAATTGAGTTTTTTTTTCCAACCGCTATACAGCTTTAAAGAGAAAGAATATGTGTACCATACCTGATTTGAGTAATTTTGGAATGCGCCAGTGGTGTCAGGCTTGCTTTCTAGGCATAGAGATGGAACAAGTATTTATTTAAAATGGGGACACTTGCATTGGGTGTTCTGGACTACTTGTTTGATATATATATATATATATATATATATATATATATATGGTCCTAGGGTGAGGGATACTTTCCTTTTTGTGAAGACAAGCATCTATCCCTCACCCTATGTACTTAAAAAATTACAAGAAAATTCCAATTATGGAAATCCCTCACCCTATAGTGAGGGATAGTGTACTTATATGGAAGATTCCAATTATGGCCCTCCCGGCCACGAAATTCGCAATAATTTAAGTGATATCCACTATATTTTGTTGTTAGGAACTCCTTTTATTTGAATAAAACTTGTATTTTGACCTTCATCCATCATCAATGGTTTTTTTCTTTTTCATTTTTTGGTACCACCCATAAGAGAAGGCAGCCATTTCGGATAAAAAGGCTTCTCCCACGTAAAGAGAAATCTAGAAATGAAACCCTAGGCGTTTAGATGAAAAATGAGGTATCCAACTAACTAGACAACCCATAATTTTCGAGGCATTTTTGAAGATGACATGGTACACTATGTGTGGATTAAATGGAGAAATAAACCCATAAGTTGGCATTCATGAATATAAAGAAAATTGTAAACAAAATCTCAAGCTACATCAAGATATTTGGATGACTTTTTTAGCGAGAAGAAGATAAAAAACACGGAACAAATCCAAGAAAAATCCACTATAAAAGATTAGGGGTTTTAATCGTGAAATCATGGTAAAAGAAATAATTAATTGTTGAGTTATAAAAATCTTAAAATCAACCGAGAGTACTTATTAAAGAAAATTTTTTTTTCTTGGGAAATGCCCATGATCATTTGCCTTGATCCTATCATTTGTAATGGATTCAATCTTACAGTGAGACCAACTCCTATTGAAGTAAAATTTGACGGTATTTCACTGGAGAAGATGGAATTTATCTTGAATTATTTGAATTATCATTATGTGGGCCCCATAGTGGAGTTTCTAGAAAACTATGTATGTAGTGGGGCACACATTATTTGTGTGCATGGTGGGCCCCATAGTGCATACACATAATGATAATCCACTGCAAGCCAGAAGATGTTAATTCCAAACATGCTGGTGGCCCATCAAATGAATGGTCTAGATGAGATGCATATGCCCATCCAAATCGTGGAACATGAATGGGATAGATGCATTGTTATGTTGGTAGTTACATCCAAATCGAGTTCTCACTTGAATTGATTCACACTCATCTCATCATCATCGTCATCTAATTACTGTCCTTGTACCAACTACATTGAGATAAGTTGCATGTTTTCAAATCTATTTTTACTACCTTCATCCATGTCCTCTTCGATGTGTACCTTTTCCTTGGTGGGCCATCAACCTGCATAACCAAATTTTTCCTTACCAACATTATTGTTGACCTGCTTTGGACATGCCCAAACCAATATCACCTATTGTTACTATCCTTAAATGCTCTTAAAAATGCTCAATTTTAACTTTATTCTTTCCAATTTTACACGCATCCATAGGGGTTTTCATGGGCCGGGATGAGGAATATCCGAGCTCAGCCTGACTGCTGATCGCTAGTGCCAACCCGGACCAAGCCTAACATGGGTCATAACTAACCGGCCCGAGCTCGGCCCGCTTGAAGCATATTTAGCCCGAGCCCAGCCCGGTATGCATTATAAGGGAAAAAAAAGGCTTCTTATAGTGTCTTGCACTGTAGCTCAGTTTGCTTGGATATTCTTGTTCCTATGAACCATCAAGTGTTCAAGTCAACTATATTAACTCTTCTCACCATTTTCTTTTACAACCAGGTCAGGCTTGGACCCCGACACATTTAATAAACAGGCCCAAATAAATAATTCAAGCCTGGTCTGAGTATAGCAAGACTTAGGGTGAACTTAGAAATTTTCTTCTCAAGGTGGCAAAGCTTATTGTCAAAATATATCTTGTGGTTGTGCCCAGTTGTAGCTCAACTGGAGATATAGGTGTATGAGTTTGAGCCACAAAAAAGGAAAATCGTATCATAATAAATCATAAATGAATACATGTAGATTAATTAAAGTAGGTAATCTTTCTTAAATCTCTTCAAAGGAAGGGGGGATCTTCCTCGCCTACTTATCCTTGTCTTTTGTTTTAAATTATAATTAGCTTGACAACCCATGGTTAAAGCACAGTTATATAAATGCATAAAAGCTTTAAAATTTGTCATAGTGGTATTGCAAAGGGTCAAACTTTTGAAGATATAATTAGTTTATGAAAAAATCATAATTGAGTTTTATTGGTTTCAATTTTCAAAAACTAGGAAAAAAAATGCTAATGCGATAATAGAAATTTTTTTATGACAAGTAAGAATTTAATAGAAAAGTTTATGCGACATTGGAAATTATTCACTGCACATCAAGTATTTTGGTTTTTCTTTAAATTTTGATAAAGTGTTTTAAGTTTAATCAGTCTTATTATATATAGGTTAAATCCCAATTGGAGTGACATAATGGAATTTATTGGGTATAAGCCTAAAAGTATGCCCCATATACAAATTAGAAATAATATATAAAAGTTCATAATTTTAAGTTGTTGGTGAAATGGGTGTGAGTTTCTTTGATCTTAGATTCCATTCTGATCAACAGAATTAGAAAACAAATGACACGATTATCTTAATTGTATTTGAAAATAAAAAATGACTCAAAAATTACCCTCAAATGATTGAGCAATTAAAGTTTTTTTAAGGTAATAAGGTAAAATTTACAATTTAGAGATTTAGATTGGAACTGGGAGGGCACAAAATTGAAAATTGGCTCAGCCAAAATCAACACCTTAATATATAATATAATAATGGTTGAGAAAGAAATGATCACAACCATTTACATTATGTAGATAAATTATAAAAATCTATGGATTTGAAGGCCAAGATTATACAATTTGGAATATTGTCTACGCATGGAATAATCCAATGGTAGTAAATGCATTGAACAAAAAATCAAGTCTAAACACAAATGGGTGAATTGCAATGGATTAGCTCTAGGTTGATTTTATCCAAAACCCGATAAACAACTATCACGAGATCATTACAAACTTACAAACATAAAACAAAATTGGGTCAATTGCAGTGATTCAGAACTAGGTCAGGTGTGGGTCACCTTCCAATGAAATTAAAGTAAATATTCCAAGAGTGATTTTCTCAAATGGCTCTACAAAAGTTGACATGTTACTCTTTTTGTACAAGGAGGATCCTCAAAGTGTACGTCGTACAGCAAAAACCAAAGTTCGAAATTGTCCAAAAGACACTCTCCCAAGTGTTGGCAATGGACCAAATTCCGATCTGTGTTGGGCCTGTTGTTAGATTAATTTGTTTAGGGAACATGATCGAGCTAGGCCAAATTCACTCTAGTCAGAGTCGTGACCACCACCGATAAATTGATCTGTTTAGAACAAACTAAAAGCAATCTGATTCAATACAATAGTGGACCAAGTTAGGATACATGAGAAGGTAATTGCACTGATTAGATTTGCAATGTGAGCCCCACTCATTATTTTAAATGATGGAGTGTATGATCCCTGTATTCACTAATGTTTAAGGATTTAGATTCAAATTCTTATAACTGGATGATAGGAGTCTTTTCATCCATTTCTTCCAAGCTGATTGCTAACCAGAACAATCCTGCTTTTAATCGTCTGCAGGTATATGTACATCTCATAAAGGGCTCACACTACTGTACAAGTGACAGTTGGGGACCATAACAGAATTCCTTAATATAGCTCTCGGAAATTAAAATTCTACTTTCCAATAGGAGATCAACCAGCCAGTTCCAAAAGTCATTATAAAAATGGGACAAGTAAAGTTGCATTCCAGATAGCCACTATAGAACAAAAATACAAAGATGTAATGCTTTTTAGAGCCTTTCTTTTACATAGGATTCATCCAGAAATTGCATCACAGAGCACTGTCAAATTGAAAGCACAAGCTCGATCCCATTTTGATCAAACTGTTCTATTATTAACTTCTCTACCGAATATAAAATCAAAAAAAGGAAAAGAAGAAGTGAACTTTCTCTTTGAGTAATTCCAATGAATTAATCTGTCACCAACGAAATGAATGGCCTGGATGTGAATGTGATTTCCAATGCAGGGAATCAAAAATTTGATATGGCCAGGTAAGAAGATCATCCTTCCAATTGTGATACAAAAGCCATTCTTCAGTTGGAAAGGCCTCCTACTCGGTCATTCTTGGATTGACACTTGAAGCAGCTAGACTTCCAAGTTTTTAGCTATTCAAATCCCCAGGAATGCTGCAAAGCATGCCATCTCCAAGGCTGTGCTCTAAAGGATACATAGTTGTGCCTTTGACATACCTTAGGTGTTCTATTGCTGCCTTTCTAAGACCAGTCACCTTTGTCTTTCCTTTGTCATGCTTCTTGATGATGATCGAACACGCACCAAGAGGGTCCACTGTCCCAGCTCCTACCTGCCTTCTCGTGAAAACAAACTTTTCAATGCATAAAGAATAGAAGATACTTGTAGGTAAAAGGAAATATCTCAAATGCAAACTACTTCTAGTTAGATGAAATGATCAAGTAAAGTTTTCAAATCATGCAAAGAGAATGAAGATCGACGAGAATATCTATGAAACTCTAGGCTGATTTCTCTCCATGACTGGCATAAATGATGCAGCCTTAGCCACAACCTGTTTAGGATAATGGGCCATATCCAGCTCAAGACATACATGGCTGGCCCTGGCCCATTGGGCCAAAGTCCAGATTTGTCCAGTTGTGTGCAAGTCAGCATGACCAATAAAGGAATAAATCGGCGTCTTTTAGTATCTTGTTTGTATTATTATCTTCTTTCATTTATTTTCATATTTTATTAGAGTCTAGATTCAATCAATCTTTTATTTCAAGGAAAAAGAATCCTGTATGTACAAAGGTAAATTTATCACTTTGGATGTCAAAGAAGCCTATTTAAGGACCTGTCGTGCATTCTTAAAATCATCATTCATAAATAAAATTCCGAATTCTCCTCTCTGGGGTGGATGCCTGGATGGAACCCTAGAATTACTTATGTGCGATTGAAGGTACCTAAACTCAGGCAGATCCTTCCACCAATCTGGCTAAGTAATCAATAATAACTCTTCCTGAAGCTTAAAGGAACAAGCACATTCACTTGTCCAGATCTCACACCAATAGACATTCATCACGAAATAGAGGAAGAACAGTACTTTCATTGAATAGAGTGTCCAAGAGTTGAAAACATCTGCTGATGTATCGTTGGACGGATAGGATGGCTTAACCTGCTACACCTTATGTCTAGATGACTAATCTAGAATTATTTTTTTTTTAATAACAAATCTAGATAATCTCTCCATCTTTCATAAATCAAGCCCTTAACCACTCTAGATAAGCCCTTTATTAGCTAAAGATAACAAATGCAAAAGGAAGAAAACAGTCTTCTCATTGGTTTTTGCAATGGCCCATGATCTACTCAGTAATTGGGCCTGGGCCTCCAGCAGTAAACTGGTGGGCCTGGTGGCTGGCCCATGGACTTGGCTCAATGGTCCAAAGGTTGGTTCATGGACTTTTGATCCATGGATTAGTGAGCAGCCTACATCAAGAAATACCCATTTTTGGATGTTTTGGAAAAATGATTATTGAATAGACCAAGTTTCTCATGCAATTCAATTTGTGGCCTTGAGCAATGGCTTTGACCATGAAAACATAATTTTTTGGGTCACATGCAATCAATGGTGGGGAGGGATGGAAGTGATGATGAGAAGGACGATGATGAAAACGATGCATTCAGTGGCAGGTCCTATTCACAGACACAGCAACATTAGAAATGATATCTATCAAGTCAACTATCTCTGTCTATGGAGCCTCAAACTTGTACTTTCCCTAATCATTCAGACAATTTCCAATGCTACCTATGAACAAGGAATTCAATTTATGACTTTCGCATGGCCCATGCTCTTCTCAGATGTAACTTTTCATGCACCCTTCAATACCCCACACGAATATATAGGTAGGATCTGCCCGTCTAATTAAGTCTACCGGTCAACAATGAAAGATGACTGCAAGTATCTGCATTGCTTACCTTAACAGTTTTTCTGATGCAATTCTCGCAGCTCGAAGTATACTCTGGCTCGGTACCCAGTTCACTACCCGGCTAAAATCTGCTCGCATTGGGGAGTGGATTTTGATAAGCTTTATAACAAGCGGACACAAGAAAGCAAATTGATAAGCTTTATGACAAGCGGACATAAGAAAGCAAAAGTTGAATGGAAAGTTAGGAAACTGAGAGAGAGAGAGAGAGAGAGAGAGAGAGAGAGAGAGAGAGAGAGCACGTCAGACTCACTCCCAAGCATTCCATCATCTGGTAGTATGCCCTGCCATGTAGTGGAGTGTGACCCTGTCTCGACTCTGAGAAATATCTCGTCCTAAAAAAAATCATATGGTTAGAGATTAAAAAATAATAAATACTATCAGGATTAAAGGCAGAGTAACATCCGGGTTCTGGGCTTAACTCATCATTGAGCACCCTAGAAACTTAGTTTCAGGCACAAAATAAATGGGCAACGCCTCACACCAAGATCTGGCAACTTTTACAGACACTTAAGGGTCCTTCCTATGTCCAGGTCCCTTCATGTTAATGAGATGGGCTAAGGCCTGCCTTTCAGACCAAATCCAACCTGGCACTGAATTCCAGGTCCAGCTTATAAATGGTAAAGATCATGCTGACTACGGCCAGTCCAATTAACCTCCTGCTCAAGATGATAATGTTGAGGAAATTTTACCACTCTTTGTAACCTGGATCCACAGTGAAGCCATACATATCAACAGATTCACAAATAGATAGAGCAAATTCCAGGGCCTTGAGCCCAGTGCCTTTTGCAGCTGAACCGAAGGAGGTGCCCAAACATTAGATATACAGGATTGTGTATTGGGACTTCCTACAGAAGAACATAAATTAGAAAATGCATGAACAAGAGAACCAAAACAAAAACCAATGGAGTGAATATCCAAATTGCCAATACCAAAACGTACACAAGAAATTTCTTATTCATTTTAGATCTGACTTGGCTACTCACAGATGCATATAATGCCACCGACTTAACCAAAAATATCAGTATCTAAAAGGTTATAATTATAGAAAAAGATAAAACAAATCATAGAACTGCTCCTTAATCAGCAAACTTTCACTTAACACAATATAGAAAGAATTAGACGAAAAGAAGCACGAGGTTGTACATCAATAAGGTGGTAGACCTTAAAAGCATAAAAAAAATCAACATAAAGGGAAAATTATATATCTAAATGCAATGACAACAGCATTTCAAGGAAATTCATTTTCCAAGAATGCTTTTCGGGCATCTGAATTCCAAATGGCCTCCAATATTTAAGAAAACCAGTTTTGGTTTATGCCAGCTGGATCTATAACAAAATCATTTTCTATTAAAACAACTCATGGAAAAGTTCGAAAAAGTTTAAAGAGAATATGATAAGTCATAGAATATGATATCAGGGCTGCTAAGTGGAAAACAGTAAATAGAGTGCATTTTTGTAGTGATATTTTGAGATTTTCAAGGACATCTATCAGTGGTGATCGAACTGATAAGTCCACTCATATGAGGTGGCCATAGCTTATTATTTATTAGTAATTATTTTCAAACTATTTTTTATCAAAAAATGAATTTAAAGTTTCATGGCTTTCACTTTCAAAAACATGACCTATGGCAATAGCTATATTCTTATTGTCAAGTGCAGCCACAGCTTGAATCCCTTGAAAATGATTTTCAAACACATTATGGCAGGTCAACCAAATCCAGACCAGGTGAACAGCCAGCAGTTCATTCCAAGTTTCAAGAGATTGATTTTATAAGCATCAATAAAAAATGACAGATCTATCATTGTCTCTTTTAGAATGGACGAAAAATGGAATCACTATGGCATTTTAAAAGCCCAAAACCATCATAACACAATCAACATTTAAGGACTATATTTTATTAAGCACCAAAGAATAGCTGCTTTAAGTAAAAGACAGTTAACAAAAATCACTGAAGTTGGGGGCATGCAACCCAAAAGATATATCTACTCCAAGCCCATGTTTATGCACAAAGTTTTTAACCTCAAACGATTCATATAACTATTCCAGGCCCACGTTTATTCACAAAACTCTTAACCACAGTTTGTGTACTTTATAATAGAATAGTAAAGAGACCACATTTTGTTAGAACTGATCAGCGTTCAATCAAAAGATCTATTAACTTCACTGAATTCATGGAAAATGACTGGTATATTATTTTTTTTTACTAGGCTAGGACTATTAACAGAGTCATCAAAGAGTTATATGCATTATGTTAGATTTTAAAGGAGAACTTTTGCAAGTGTGCCACAAATTGTATGCCCCATCCTCCAGCTCTACCAGTACAAATGCAAAGGCCTGCACATTCAACATATTTTTTATCCATCCATGTAAGCTTTAGCATGTTATCTAAACAAAAACTGAGATAACCCAGTTGACAAATTTACAAACACCAAAGAGGCTGGGCAATCACCAAGAGAATAGAGTATTGATTATGAAAATAAAATAAAATGCACTAACATATTGTCAGGAACCATCATTTTGATAACATAACAAATAAAATATATAAAACCAAGCCATAGTAAAACAGCATTTCTCACTGCGCTGATCTAATCACTACCGAATCCACTATTTTCCATCTTTGGGAACAAGTTACCATATTAATATTCAAGGATCAAGAACAAAACATAGTAAGAATCTAGAATTCAGCAGATTCTTTATTTTCTCATTGGTAACACAAGAAGCAGCTAGGTTAAACAGATTTGTCACCAATTCTCCAAGGATCAAGACATCTGAATTACTCATTCAAAAAGAAACATTAACTTTATATCAAGGAAACACAAGAAGGTAATGGCAAACATACCCGAATCATTTTGCTCATTATATCATGAACTGTGGTTTTAATGATCAAGACCTCTCTCCCAGTTTCTGTACAATGGAAATCTTTAGCATGCTGCTATCATAGTAAAATGGAAGTGTATAAACAATTGCCATTCAATATTCATACCATCCAATTCTGCAACTTTATCGAGTGCCTTCGCAGACCCTCTATTAAGAAGGCGAAATGTACACTTTTTACCAACATACTTGGTATAGTTCTGCAGTGTAGTGAAAACAATAAAAATTGAAAATAAAAGAGACATAAGAAAAAGAAAACATTCGGCAGGAATGGTAATTGGAAAAATGTGAAGTTGACAAAGATGACATCAGCGACAGCAGAAAGGTGATTTTACAATTAAGGGAAAATGTGTAGTAGGTAAAAATCCAAGAAAGTGTTTATAGGACCTGAACTGGTGCACCATTTTCTCGTATCACAGCATCATAATTATCTATCTCTTCTCCGAAGTTGGTTTTTAGAAGATCGCCAGAGTTACCAATCACAGCACATCGCCCATACTGTCGTGGGACAAGTGGTGGTGTTTCAGGGAGTACTAATGCAAGTTTCTCCATGCATAGTGTCTTGTTCTTGCACTGATTACTGCAACATCAAAACAAATAAGATTATACTGCACAAAGAACACCCCTTTATGAGCTAATTTTGTAAATTCCCGATTGCAGCTCTTCCAAGAAGCAAGAATGTAGTGCCAAAATTTTTCTCATTAATGCATTATCTATGCCCATGTCCAACGAGCTCTATACTCTCAAGTCATGGCTACTTACAGAAGAACACCTTTATTGATTCTACGCCATGCATATTCCTCCCATCCGTTTGGCAAGGCATCAATGAACTCCTTAGTGAGTATAGTAGTGCTATTGCGTACCTAGACAAGTCAACCCACCAAGTAAATAACCAAACATGTCACAGAAGTAAAACAATTTTTGAGACACCAATTCTTTTTCGAATGGTTTGAGATAGCAATTTTGCAGAAGGTTTCTGTGAGATTTCTTGCACAAAGTGAATGCAAAAGGTCGAGCCATTCCAGCGTTTATAATACAATAACTAGTTCATTAATGAAATCCAACTGGCTTTACCACATAAGGTTAGAGGGGCATAGGAATCCTCACCTAGGGAAAGATTGTCCAGAATATAAACTAAACAGTCGCTATTTATGTGATTGCAATGACTCCAACAAGGTGATCGCTTCATTAATGACTGCACAGAGGATTCCAATTATTGTTGGCCCATAATGATGTCATGGGAGATGAGGGCCAGCTGGAGGGCCGATATTTGGGAGGTTTACGGCCATCTCTGTGGAAGGCAATGTTCGTTCATCCCTGTTACAAAGTGACAGAAGCCTATCAGCATGTGGCAGAAATTACGAGTCGCAAAAGATTAAGAATCCCCAGTGTAGATCGCAATTTCACAATTCACTAGAGACAAGGGTGCATCAAGGAGTTATGGACAGCTATCGAACAAAGACAAAGCTATGGTCCATCAACTCAACCAAATCAGATGATTTGAGGGATATGGGTCCAGATGATCGTCACAAAAGCAAGGTGGCCATACATTGTTTTGAATGCAACGAAATTGTCCATATATCAGAAGGGTACAGAAAGAGAGAGATCCACATCACACAGAGGAAGATGAGTCAGATGAGCAGATCTATGCTGTAGATGACGACGAGCCAGATTTAGATGAAAGCCTAGAAGCCACATGCTTATGATGTTATTAATGAAGATTGCAATAGATCATTGATGATTCATAAGACTTGATTTTCTCCAAAGGCACCGGAAGAAGATGACTGGCTTTGTACGAATATCTTCCATACCACATGGACCGTCAAACACTGAAAGTGTCACTTGATTGTGCATGGAGGCAGTTACGAGAATTCGGTCTCACGGGAAGTTTTCGACAAGCTAAACCTCCTGGCAGAAAAGCATCCAACACCATACAAGCTCTCTCGGTTTAAGTGAGGTAATGAGGTACTAGTTACAACTAGAGTTTTAGTTTCTTTTTCTATTAAGGGATGCTACCACGATAATATATTGGTGTGACGATGTTCCTATGAACATCTACCACATCTTATTGCATAGACCAAGGCAGTACGATCATCGCACACTTCATGATGGTTATAAGACTACATTAGCCTTTTAAATGCAAAGATTGTTCTAATAAGACCTACACGTGAAAGAATTCCTACGAAACCTACTTTGTTTGGTGGGGGCATAAGCATTTTCTCAGATCTCGTGTGTGATTAAGAAACTTCATAGGGTGGGATTATAGAACCCACAGATAATGGGGATGTCAAAGGCAATTTTCTAGATGCACCCCTAATATTTGATGAGTACACGGAGGATGTTTGCCATGGAATAACTTAGAAAATCAGATTTTCGACAAACAACAAGATGAACAAGAGGGTGTAGCCAAGAATCAAGTCAAGACAAAACTTGTGCTTGAGCCAAAAAACAATCCACCAGTCATGACTTTTGAAGGAACTCCTCGCATGTTCAACTATGTTTATCCATTTTGGGAAGCAGTACAGTGCCTGGTTCAAAATAGCGGTGTTCAACTATGTAGCGGCCACATTATCGGTTGTAGCGGTTGAGGTCGCTACAATTTTTCTGAAAATATTGGCGCTACGTTCTAAAACCTAGTAGAGGCAAGCAATTTTAATCTAAAACATTGTTTTTCCTATTTCTTCTCCTTGATAGCCATTCCTAAAGTTATCTTTACCCTTAAATGGTTCCAAATTACAAAAAAAATAAAATAAAAATAAAAATTGATTGGCTACTACACATGATTTGAATTTTTTTTACCACGTAAAAAATTCACACCGCTATATATCGCCGCAACTGTTATGTATCACCTGCTATGTAGCATTTTGGCCACTGGCCGCTACGCCAGCCACAACCTCAATTTTGATCCTTAGTACAATGACAAAAAGTAGCATCTGAGTAGGTCCATAAAGTTGCAAGTCAAATTGGGAATCCAATTTCAGCAATTGGGACATCGGATACATGAAACAATAAGGCAACTCAAAGCAAAGGCAAGAAATTCAAACCCCATAACTGAAACGTGACAAGAAGAGAAAGCACTGACACAAATTGTGGTATGAAGATGCAAACTCAAGGACAAGTTCTTTCCAACTAGGGATAATGATGCAAAATTGATCGTAGATCGCAATTTTGAGTTGACCGAAGCCTTCATGGAGCAGTTTGAGCATCACAAGAAGGCCAGCGAGGGTTTTAATCAATAATTGATGAGGATCCGGGCCCCAAACAGTTAAGAATTTCACTCAGAATTGAATAACGTGGACTTCCTTGGAGTAATAGGAAAAGACACTGGATTGTCAGAAAATTCTCAGAAATTCAGAACAATAAAAGGGGCAGTATGTGCAGGAAATTTGGAGCCTGGGTTGGTTGGCTAAACCAAGCCCAACCCAAATAAATTCTACATCAAGCAGGTCGCCCAAGGGACCTCTAAAGAATCATGGGGCCTTTTATCATCAAATAATTGGCATGCGAGGTCCACAGCCTGATTTGAAACATGCTGCATGAGTGTTCAGAACTGGATTTGGAGACTTCATTTTCTTTTTTTTTTTTTTTTTTATAATTTTGATTTGATTTGATTAGGAAAGCATTAGTAGTTCTATAATTGTAGTAAGAAATTTATCATGAAGGTTTGCTACGGTTATGAGGGTTCTCTGGTAGCATTATTTATAGGAAAAGTGGTCGGGTGATGGGTATGAATATTTGACTGTCTTGTTTCCTCACTGTAGACTAAACTACAGAAGTTTATAGATTTCTTCCCTCTCCGTTATGTCTTGTGTGGATGCTTGGTGATTGAGAAGACCTCGAAGGACAGTTTTTGGTTAGTTTGGTTCCTTGTTCGACTTTACAATGCTCTGCATTCCTGCAATTACTTTGCCACATCCCATACTTGCTGGAGGTTTTTTGGTTTTGGTTTAATTGGGCCCTTCATAGTCAGATTTAATCAAATGGGACTGCATCATAATAGTAGAATTAACCGCCTTTGGAAATACTCCATTAATTCATCTTATCTAATGTAGGATCAGGACTCTGGTAGTGTTAGACTGTTAGTGCTCTGTCGCCCAACATGATGATGAAGAAGAAATGAATAAACATTAACATTGCAACCCTAGAGAAGCCTTTGGAAAGGAAGGGAACAGTCTTATTAAAGAGGGTGTTTGGCATGGTGGTTGGGCACATTGGTCTGAACATCATTGAACATGTAGGCACGACCTGTCAAAGGCAATGAATTCCAGTAAAAATACAAAGTGCGAACTGTTTGCAGTCATCGCCTTTGATCATATGATTAGCAACATCCAATGAGGGCGGTTCTTAAATGATGACCATCCAGAAATCCTTTTTATTTGGTTTCAAAAGGCTACAAGCCACATACCATCTTCAAAACCTTCCTTCCCTTTGTTTTTGAAAGACTTTATTCCTCTAGTTTTTTCTTTCATTGTTCAAGTGGAAACTTTCTTTGATGGAAGTATGGAACCATATATAAACTTATTTCTCTACATGGACTACTTTAGTAATGACTTTGATTCATCCATGATGATACGTGTTACACTGCAGGAATTTCTTATAGGTGAGATTTTTAGGTGTCCCATTTGTTAATAACCAGTAACACCAAAAGCTCGAGCTTCTATTGTAACTGGTCACGAGTTCAAAACCCCTAGGAGGCATGTTACCTTCAACTGTCTATAATCTGTATGGTCTGTTTCGTTTTGTCTATTTGGTTTCGAATTCAAACGGCCTCCCATTCTTGGTGGTGGTGGTGGTGGTGGTGGTGGTGGTGGTGGGGGGGGGGGGGGGGGGGGGGGGGGCGGGGAGAGATATACATTGTTATTACGCTCACTAACAGCTCAAGCATTTTTTTAGCTCGAGATTTTAGTGTAACTGGTTATTAACACCATTTACCTTATGGAACTCTGCCAGTCTTCTTTGCATGAAATTTGGACCCCACTTCTGTTTCTCTTTTTTATCATTGATCTAGAGTATCTTTTTCTACCTTATCATACCATATTCCAGAAAACTATTAACTAAATGGTAAAATAATGTATCAGCAATGTTAAAACCAAAGTCCAAATGGTAGAATAACATTTTAGATATTCCAATTACAGTTCAACAGTTTCCCTGAAAGGCAATTACCACTATGATCCTAAGTGTAAACATGTCTAAGAGCATTCATTGCCTTGTACTCAAAAATCAAATCTTAGTAATATGGAAGCAGTTAATTGACAGACAAAAGAAAAATTCAACAATTAAGTACATAAAGTTGAGAAAGACAAGCCTACCTGCTCCCATGTGGCCACTGCTTCACAGAGATTAAAATCAAAAGATAAACCTTCGAGCTCTCCAGATTTGGGATCCCTCTGTATAGATGTTGCATTTGAGTAAAAGTTCAACAAATTCGCTTTGGAGGGAATTTAACAAAAAAGAAAGAAAGAAAGAAAGAAAGAAAGAAAGTACAATACATGGGGAACTGAAGAAGGCTAATAAATTTGAGAAAGAATTCTTCTGAATACAATAAACCATTATTTTCGTAAGTGGCTGTAGCTAGGAAACTTAGATCGGCCATTCCAAAGCCGACTTTGAAATCAAATGATAAACCTTTAAGCAAGCTTGCGCTAAATAATGAGCCAGTGACTCATTTGTTAGCATTCAAGTTGCAACAGAGAAAATGCTGAGCTTTGAGAACCTCATAATATTTGAAGTCAAGCTAGTAATTAGGGGAAAAATCAACTAAATGATAAGTAATCTTACCCACATGGGCAAAGTATCACTAGGAAATTTTATCGTAACTTGGCAGTAGTCTTTTCCAGTTAGAGCCTGTAATCCAAGTCCATTTGCACTCTGCATCATACAAGGATGGAGAACATTTCATCAATACATTAACATTCTCAAATTTTTGCCCTGATTCTATGGATTCCAGGAAAATAGATAAAATATTTTAGGACAAAATCCAGTCAAAATAATAGAAGGATACCAAGGGATTACTGTTTTGACCAAGTTGACCTCTTGTATGACTAAATTTACCTGTATACGGACTCGAAATTGGGAACAAACCCAGGAAATATCTTCCACTATTGATTGCAAAGTTTTTTAAAAAAATGCTAAAGTTAATGATCCAGAACTTAGATTCCAGACTGAGTACTCAATTGAAAAGATGATGAGGAACATAAGCAGGAAACATCTAACAGAAACGTGGTTGTTTTTATTGACTGAGCACTGCATGATACCTTTTTTCTTTACGTTGTTGGCATTTTGAAATCTGACTACTCATGAGCACATTTTTCACATATCAATGTATTAAATGTAGAAGTTCTACAGTCCTTGACCCAAGGATATAAGTCCTGAGTGGAACAAGTATAGATTTGTTCCACAATAGAGGTGCAGGCTAACTTCTTACAGACAAGAAGAATTTAATTACTCCCTAATAATTTGGATGGAAGAGGGACTAAATGAGAAGTGTTGGTGACCAAAGAAGTTCAATTCTAATGCAAATAGTGAATCAGACATCCTTACTTTCAGCCTTTTTTTTTTTATCGTTGTGTGAAAATATCAGGAACTAAATGATTGTCAAAAAATGAAAATGATGCCTTTGTTGGGATCAAGATATAATAACATCATGCATGGTTGGGGAGGATGTTTGAAGGTTTTTTTTTTTTTTTTTTTTTTTTTTTTTTGTCAATGGTAGGAGGATGTTTGAACTGAAGATGGGTTTCAAGAAGAAAATGAAAGTTTACTGGTGCCTTCCTCCATATAGAGTTCTAAAGTTCAATGTAGACGGAGCAACTAAAGGAAAACCAGGTTTGGCTGATATTAGGGATTTGCGGGTGTCCTAAGAAATCACAAAGGGAAGGTTATTTATATGTTTTCCAAGCATGTTGGGATCAAAGAATCTAATGAAGCAGAAGTTCTGGCCATATTGGAAGCTCTTCACATTTATCATACTTTATATCAACAAAATCTAAATGAGGAGAGCGACTCAACTAATGCCATTTCCTGGGTGAAATCTATGAAAGGACCTTGGAAAATGCAATTCTTTTTCAATGAAATTAATCTTCAAGTTTCAAGCTTACAGGTTTCGTTTTAGCACGTTAATAGATCGGCAAATGAAATGGTGGATTATCTAGCTAAGCAAGGGGTAGATCGGTCTTGTAACCCTTAGTGCTCCTGTAATGTTGTGGTTTGTGGCTAGTATATTTCTCTTGTACCGGTGCACCTACGATAGGTTTTTTTGTTTTGTTTGACTTTTTTGAGTTGTACCTTCTTTTTTTTTTTGAATGATAGTTGTACCTTCTTTCTCTTTAATGAAATTTTATTGTTACCGATAAAATAAAAAAAGAGAGGCCTTTGAAAAGCTCTAAGTCCCAGATCATTTGAAATTTACGGCAAATAGGTCCATAGTGAATTGGGTCATCATTCTGTATATGTGCGGCACACTGTCTGGTGATCTAGACTGTTGATTTGACAGGTTGAGCTAGGTACAAGCTCCACCCCAAAATTAATCCACACAAGACGATCCTGGTTACCTAACATTCAGCCCTTTCACATAAACTGTGGATACTGGACCATTTCTACTATAGTTCATCCTTGCCCACTAGTTGCAGGGCATCGATTGAAGGATTAAGATTTTCCATTGTGGCATTTTTCAGGTAATGGTACATACATGCTGAGCCCATTATTGGTTTTGAATTTGATCACTAAATGGCCAGCCCCACTTTACTCATACGCCCACTGCATGCTTGTGCGCGGCAGTTTTCAGCATCAGCATCATTTTATTTCCATGGCGATTTCGTTTCCGGGAAAAATGCGAATTGAAGACTTCATTCTTTTTATGTTTTCAGTTTCTCTTATTGGCGCAGCAAAACATTTTGCCTTGGTGAAATGTGTTTCTACCTCTTGTGCAAGACTGCAGAATACCATCTACTTTCTACTTCTTGGATCCTAATCTACTTTTGGGTGAAAAGACAGAAGGAAATAAAAAAAAAAACCAAAAGAAAGTGAAAGACTACAGAAAATGACTTTTCCTTGGAATACTAATACACACAAGCATTCTCCCTTGAAAGCTTATTTACGCGGAAAATGCTCACCACAAGCATAATCTGAAGCCCTTGTGATACAAATACAAATACAAATGCAAATGCAAATGCAATGCACAACTCTTCAAGCCCAGATCATGTAACCAAATGACACATGATCCAAGAAGACTGATACAACCAAATTCTACAATATTAACTTAATGAGATTCAAAATCATTCAAATTGACATGAAAGCATGATATTTCATGAAATCAGGAGCAAAAATTTAATCTTTTTTGTTTGTTCATTGAATAATAAACTCACCATGCACTTCTGGAATCCGGCCTGCAATGCGAACAAAGCACTTACATCTTCATCCGAAACCCTAACTTTACCATCTAGCCAATGAATCACAGCAAGAAGAAGAAGAAGAAATCAAAATTAACAAGAAAAAAAATCAGATCTTGAAAGCGAAGAAATACAGAAATTTCAACACAGAGAGAGAAAGAGAGAGATTCCATAAAGAAAGAAAGATCTCTAACCAAATAGGTATATATATATATATATATGGATAGATAGATAGATAGAGAGAGATAGAGAGAGTTACTAAGAGCAGAGAGTCCGAAGAAGTAGATGAAAATGGCATAGATTCCAGCTGTTAGAGCAACTACTAAACCCAATGGCAAGATCCTCATTTTAAACGACCCACTCTTCTCGAGGATCGAATGATACCACAACAATTACACTTGTTATTGGAGTTTTCCTCTCTATCTCTGTCTCTGTGTCTCTCTCTCTCTCTTTGTGGAACAATTTTGCAGAGGGTTTTCCTACTCTCTCTCTAGCCTGAGAGCGATTTGCAGGCAGTTTTCCTGAATTGGGACGCGTAGATCTACTGCCAACATAAACGAGCCAAAAAGGTGAGCTTTTAGCTAGCTTGAGCTTTTAGCAAGCTTGATAAGTATTATGAGGTTCCAACCCGTTGAAAATCGGGTTTGAACCTTTATTTAAATCCCGATAAGAAAATAGGTGTGGGTCCAGTTCCACCTTGGTTTGGATCCATGGACCTGAGACCCAATGTATTATCTTAATTTTTAAAAATCTCTTTTAAAAACTATTTTTTTTTAAATATCATTCTCTACCTAAATCCGGATCCAGATCCAAACTCATCCCATTTATGGTTCAAGTTCCGATTCCAGAGCCAAAAAACTGGTCCCGGGTCCTGATCCGGTTCCACCTTCTCCTTAACGGTTTTAGGTCCACCATGGACCCGGATCGAAACCGACCCGTTTACAACCCTAAGATGGAGCTTCACAAGCCAGTATCACAAGGACACTATGTGGACGCTTTAAAACTACGGATATTTATGGGTCGGGGCAAGGCGGGTTGCGGCAAATCCAAGCTCGGTCCGACTTTAGAAACACAAGCCCAAATTTGCCCTAAGCTTCATATAGGTCACAAATGTCAAGCCTAACCATTAGTCAATGGGTCGGGAAGAATTTGAGAAAATATTTGAGCAAATTATCACTAAATTATATGCACTCTTTATTTGGTCGGATGGGCTAGGCTGAGCTTTGAGTTTCTATTACTTAATCCAAGCCATGTCCAAATATTAAATGAGCTCAACTTTTATACCTAAGCCAGGTCATGAGCAACCCTACTTAAAAATTATAATTGGTTTTTTATATATAGATGCGGTTATCTTGGATCTTGATCCTTAGGTGGGAACATATAAATATCAAGATGCAAATGGAGAAGAGGGAATAAAAAGAGAAAATATGTAAATGTTTCAAAAAGATGAAGGCAAGTGAGGATATTTCATTGACATTTGACAAGTTGCATTCTCAATCCTATCCTTTAAAATAAGCATTTTTTTCTCTCAAAAGAAGCTTTATTATTGGAAAAAAAAAAAAAAAAAAAAAAACAAGCCTTGAATTTATTATGCTTCTAGATTCCTCCAATTTTTCTTCACTGGCTTTAGCATACTTGGTTTTGTCAGCGAGTTAAGCATACACTTGGACTTTTTAAGTGCACATCAATACACTTGATTACATGAAAACGACGAGGAGCTCCATAGCTGTCTTGATGTAGATATGATCATATATATGAGTGATGGGTGCCACATTAGCAGACCCATGGTGAGTTTAAAACGTCACAGCATCTTCCTATCATGTGTAGTGTGACTCCATAGCAAACGAAAGTAGACCACATAACACTTGCTGCATTGGTTCTTCGTAACAAATGCTAAATATGAAGAACTGCAACTTATCCATATAGCTGATCCAACGTAATTGGGACAATGCATTGATGATGATGATATATCGATGCATTTTCTGACGCAAAAATGGGTCTTTCAATTTTCTAATCCTAGGATTATATATGCATTTAAAGAAGAAAGACTGAAAAAGCCCCACTGATGAGTGCTAGAGTGAGCGCCATTGCTTGTGTGGGGGCCAACCTGGGCATGGGACTGGGGGATGGAAAGATCTCTCCCCCAACACAGCTTATGTGCGCCGACAAAAGTTCTGATGGTCACTGGCCCTAGTTGATCCACAGTCAAGAAGTTTTCACGTCTAAAATGAATGCACACTTGATTCAACAGTCTAATTCATCAGGGAGTCTCTATCTTTTGGTCTGTTAGGATGGATCAAAATGTGGGCGTCACTATGTGTTCAAATGGTGAGTGCTAGTGCTCAGGCCTAAAGAAAAATTAGACTTTTATGTCCACATGGATCATGGGTGAATCAAGCCTTACCTACCATGCCTGTAGAAGGGTGAAGAAAACTTTGCAAGCTTTTATAGTGCTGTGGAACAGTAGTAAGATCTGAATACTTACCTACCATCTAAGTTGACAATTGAAAATCAAAGGTTCTTAGAAGGGGAGAAAAAAAAGAAGACCCCAAAAGCAACAGAAAAGTTGGCCTTTTTTTGACCTTCTGAAAGAGGTTGAAACGCGCATTGAGCAGTCAAGTTGGTTGATTTTTTGGTGGTTCTTGCTATTTATAGCCATCGAATCAAGCACTTCCTTCAACACCCAGATCCCAGTTTTCGTGGATTCGACTGAAACTCGTTTGGCTCCGTGGGTTGAATCTGCATCCTCTCAGGTTTGAGGCATTCTTACTCTTGAGTTTTGATTCAATAGATTGCAAGTTTTCTATCTCTCTATTGTGTCTTTGCTCTATCATCATTCTACTTAAGAACCCCCCCTGATCTGGGTCTGTGCTCTTAGTATTAATTTCATTTGGTGTGGCTTCTCTGCCTTTGAATTTATGTATTTTGGATCTGAACTTTGGTTAAAGTTTCCATCTTTTTCATCTCTGGGAAGTAGAGGTTTCTGGGGTTCTTGTTTGAAGAATAATCAAAACAGAATACCTGAGTCATGTTAATTTTTGAGTAATTTCATAGAAGAAATCGATCCCATTGTTCTTTAATGAGCATAACTTTGTGGTTTGATTATTGGTGATGTATCTATATATAGATATATTTTGATTGGACTCATAAGACTCAGAAGTTGTGTGTGGAAAATTTGTCTATGTGGACTAGATCTGGAGCCTGGATCTTTCTACATGTCACCCTTTGACATGGATTTACCCTTTAATTATAATGATTGGACTGAAAAAGTCTGATAGGATAACTTTTACTCCCTGTATGTGGAAGTTGTCTTCCAGCATCCATCTCTAGCCACAAGTCCAGTGGTTAGGATCTCTCCATCTGTGGTTTGTTAGCTATTGCCCATCAGCAGTAGGACCCATCTCATGAATGATCTGGATCTTTTCTGCATATCCTGCAGATATTCTGGATCAAAGACATGGAATTTCCCTTGTTTAAAAATTGCAATTAAAATTTCGGGTTAGAGTCAGTTTTTGGGATCTTTCCTGCTGAGACTTTTATTATTTCAATAAAAAAACAACAATATTTTGGATTATTATTATTATTATTATTTGATATGTTTGTTGAATTCCATCAAAGTTCTGTCTGATACTTCTGTAGTTGACTGACTGCTGTACTTTATTATTATGTTTTAAACATCAAATTAGTCTTTATTATTTACATAGTTGGGACATGGCTTTGATGATGACGATTAGTCTTTGTAATTTGTAAGTTAGTTGCCTTTCCATTTGATATATTTTACTCAATAAATTAATCATACCTTAGTTTAGTTATAGGTCCTTAAGTTTAGTCTTCTGGTTTGGAAGATTGGTTCAAATACTGTTGGTCAGGTTCTTCTCTTTAGTCAATTTGCATAAGAATGGACTTCATTTTCTTAACTGAGAAGTCAAATTTATGGATTTTTCTTCTTCTTCTTTCTTTCTTCCCTTGTCTTGTCTTTTTTCCCACCTCTACAAAACCTTTGTGGAGTGCTGGGGGTGACACCCTGTCTTCTTTCTAAAAGATAAATGAATATATTTGCAATTCTCCTTCTGCCCGAATAATCATACAAATTGGGCATTCCACCTGTGTAGTGTATGTACCATTCACCTTGAATTCTGATCATTTCAATATCATTCAACCAACCATTTCCAGCTTACCGATTAGAAGCTAAGAAGCACGGACACGAGACACGGACACAACACGACACGAACACGCTGACACAGCATTTCTAAAAAAGAGTAGGATACGGACATGTCGGGGACACGTTAATATTTAATAATAATAATAAATCTAATCATATCTAATCATATACACGGACACAGACACGCCGACACAGCAGAACTTCTTTTTCTTCTTCTTTCGTTAAGGCTGGACGGACGAATGTGGTTTTTTCTCCTTTGTTTAGGGTTGGACGGACGAATGGTTTTTTTTTTTTTTTTTTCTCTTTCGTTTAGGGCTAGAGCTGGATGGACGAATTAAAAGAGCCCCATTTTCCTCTTAAGTTATAACTTTTTACAAACAACCCCCTTTTCTTTTTACTCTAATTTTAATTTTTTTCCCAATTAAAAGAGGCCAGCGTGTCCCTAACGTGTACCAGCGTGTCCCCAACGTGTCCGGAATATAAAATATAAAAAAATAAATAGGATACACTTTTTGGCGTGTCCGACACGTGTTCGAAAGTGTCTATATCTGACGGACACGACGGCCCTGGAGAGATGTCCGTGCTTCCCAGATTAGAAGATATCATCTAATAAGTTATCAACTATTTTAGTAGTGGCAACAAATCCAAATGGGTCATTGATTATGGAGAATTTTGCCACTCTTGTTTTTGTGTATTACATTATAGACAAACCTGCACTTTATGCATAGTTCAGAATAGATTTTGACCTTTTAAGTTTGGAAAACTTTGTCAACTAATCCCATCCTTGTTCTTTGAGATTTTGGGCCTTTTTTGTTTAATAATTCTATGAATTGCTTATGTGAAAGCTCTTCCTTACTTTGTTTTTTCCCCATTAATTGTTACTTCTGTTGATTTTAATTGTAGTTCCTGTAATCTTCCTTCCTGGTAATTGCTTATTATTATTTTTTTCTCTCCAACAGAAATGGCTACTCCCTCCTCTAATCTGTCCAGAATTGGCCTAGCTGGTCTCGCTGTCATGGGCCAAAACCTTGCACTCAACATTGCAGAAAAAGGTTTCCCCATATCTGTCTATAATCGAACCACCTCTAAGGTTGATGAGACTGTCGAACGAGCAAAAAAGGAAGGGAACCTTCCCTTATATGGCTTCCATGATCCTGAATCCTTTGTAAATTCAATCCAAAAACCACGCGTGATAATTATGCTTGTAAAGGCTGGGGCTCCTGTTGACCAAACCATCAAAACACTCTCTGTCTACATGGAGAAAGGTGATTGCATCATCGATGGTGGCAACGAGTGGTACGAAAACACAGAGAGGAGAGAGAAAGCAATGGCTGAATTGGGCCTACTCTACCTCGGAATGGGAGTCTCAGGTGGCGAAGAGGGTGCCCGAAATGGGCCTTCTTTGATGCCTGGAGGATCATTTGAGGCCTACAAGAACATCGAAGATATCCTTCTCAAGGTGGCAGCCCAGGTCCCAGACAGTGGCCCTTGTGTTACATACATTGGTAATGGAGGCTCTGGTAATTTTGTTAAGATGGTTCACAATGGGATTGAATATGGTGATATGCAGTTGATTGCAGAGGCCTATGATGTTCTGAAATCAGTAGGGAAGCTTTCGAATAATGAACTGCAACAGGTCTTCTCTGAGTGGAACAAGGGAGAGCTTCTTAGCTTCTTGATTGAGATTACGGCAGACATCTTTGGAATCAAGGATGATAAGGGGGATGGTTATTTGGTGGACAAGGTTTTGGACAAAACAGGGATGAAGGGCACTGGTAAGTGGACAGTCCAACAAGCTGCTGACCTATCCGTTGCAGCTCCAACAATTGCATCATCTTTAGATGCAAGGTTCCTTAGTGGGTTAAAGGACGAAAGAGTGGAAGCAGCAAAAGTATTCAAAGAAGGTGGTTTCAGCGATGTCTTGTCTGAGCAGGCTATAGATAAGAAGAGGCTGATTGATGATGTGAGGCAAGCTCTTTATGCTTCAAAGATCTGTAGCTATGCACAGGGGATGAATCTGATCCGTGCGAAGAGTATTGAGAAGGGATGGGACTTGAAACTTGGGGAACTTGCAAGGATTTGGAAAGGGGGTTGCATAATTCGTGCTGTTTTCTTGGACCGCATCAAGAAGGCATACGAAAGGAACCCTGAGCTCTCTAACCTTCTTGTGGATCCAGAATTTGCAAAGGAGATAATCCACAGGCAGTCTGCTTGGCGTAGGGTTGTCTGCCTTGCCATCAACTCGGGTATTAGCACTCCGGGGATGTCAGCAAGTCTGGCCTATTTTGACACTTACAGGAGGGAAGGACTACCGGCTAATTTGGTACAAGCTCAGAGGGATTATTTTGGAGCACATACCTATGAAAGAACTGATATGTCTGGGTCATTCCACACTGAGTGGTTCAAGATTGCTAAAAATTTGAAGATATGAGCTATTCCTTGGTGAGCTTTTTACTTCATTGAATGTTCATCAATGAATGTAATAGTGATTAGCATGGTATTAAATACTTAGACATTTTGCGGTCTCCATTGGAGTTGGGAGTTTCTCTTTCGTTTATGTAGCTGTTTGGGATTCTGTTTGTTGGCAAGCCTCTTATTTTGAGCTTTTGTTAGTGGCTTAACTTGGATGTTCAGTGTTGGTTTCAGTGATCATAAATAGTGTTTGAGTTTCTTGTAATTTTCAGTAATAAACAAAAAATGCTTGTTCTATTAATGGTGATATTAAGTAAAATATGTCATTCATGGGTACTTTAGTCTGATTGATTTCACAAACATGAAGTGGTTTCTTGTAAGAACTCACAAGTTCTTTTCTTATATTAGGAGGGCTTACCTGCTTTGGAAATTGGGACTCTACCCCAAGAACTAAGTCCCTATATATAATGAGTAATAATAGGCTCCTTTCCATAAATAACTGGGATTACACCTGCATGACAGACAAATAATTAGCATTAAAGTGTAGCAACAATTGGGACAATGCTTGATTTTGTATTCTCAGCAGGATTAATCTGAGGCACAATTTTTTAAAACTAAAGATGGAATTAGGAGGCATACCTTGAATTTTCTTGTTGTCGCCCTGATCATTCCTTGATGAGGTTTCTTTTCTGTTAACAATTTGCATAGAAACATGCATGGTTTTCCAAACTAGGTTAGAATTGTTGAACCCACGACAGACGAAATGTATATACAGAAGTGTCTACATTGAAACAGTCAGTTTGTCAACAAGACATTCTGCAATGGCATCACAATAATGGGCCTTTCCCAGAATTTAATTCAGAGAAGTGTTGGATGACTTTTGAAGTTACCCAGTCAGATGGTTTGCATATTTTTGCAGAATGGTTGTCAGTTCATTCTAGTGGTGTGCATTTGGGGTGGCATGGAATTATGGAAATCAGAAATAGAAATGCGTGGCATTCCTTTTTTTTTTTTAATCCTTTCCCTAATATCAATAGTTTCTATCTGTGCTGATAATGATTTGAGGCAGAAAATGAGCAAAAGCACCCCTTCTTTTGCAGTTTCTGATTCTCACTCTGTCCCGAATGTTCAAAGTGGAGCAGGTAATCATCCTTCTTCAAAAATGTCTAAAACACTTGCAATTTGTGTGAACAGTATAGAGCATCATGTCCACAATAGAAGGGTAGAAATGGCGCCAAGAATGATGACATGTAACCATAAGCATCGTGTAGAAGTGAAGTGTAATGAGAAATGTCTTAAGCAACTGTTTCCAACAAAATTGGAGTCCTTAGTTGCATGAAATTTGTCCTACACTGTCATATACATGACAGGTGTGCACAAAGAGTGTAACCCGTTCTTGCAATTTATAAAAAGGTTCTTGGATTGATGTTTGCTGTGTCTAGAATGTGCCACATTGAATAGCACTGTTGCTTCATATGCACCATGTAACTAATTCTGCATTTAGGACATGGCAGTCTAAGATTCATATGCATATACTTGCCTTTTTATGATTGCCTCAAATAGGCAAAATATGCACTTTCTTTTAACATGTAGAACTCACAAAGCCAACCCCATGTTTATGAGGTTGATTCCTCTTTAATGGTGGTGTGGTTATTTATTAGTTCTAGTTGATGGATACGTTTTTTTATGCACTACTCTAGTGTATACATTAACAGCTATCGTCTTCCAATTAATTTAATTTTACATTCTTAGTATCACTGTATATCATTATGCACTTCTCAGCTTGGCGGTTTTTCAGTGTTTGAATCTGACACTTATCGGCCATGTTAGACAGGACATGTCCATATCCAAATCATATAGGCATGTTTATATTAGTCCAGGAACTTGCATGGTGTCTTTTCTTGTTCCAAAACAACCATTCTTCCACCAAAGGATGGCGATGCTGTTTAAGGTTGACAAGGTATTCAAGATCTTCTGTGCTTTTTCAGACCTGGGAGCTTCCTTTACTAAGCTTCCCAAAACAAGCATGACACCAAAAATACTCGATAGTGAATGCTTAATGGTCCATTTCACCTTGTTATACCATTTTATGGCAATTACATTTTATCGGGTGTGTAAGCAAAGTACTTGATAGCGAATTCTTAGGTCCATCTCACCATGTTATGCCATTTTATGGCAATTACATTTTTCAACAAATATGTGGACGATAACCAATTTGTTGTAACCTTGAGGCATAGTAGAAGGTGCTTACTACTGTAACTTTGAGGTTGTGGGTAATGAGCATGTAGTATAGTAGAAGGTCCTTACTATTGTAACCCTGAAATTGTGGGTTATGGTCACACCATGTTACCAATCAAAAAAAAAAAAAAAAAGGAGGAAAGAAAGAAAAAGATAACGCCCCCCACTCTAGCCTGCAAAAAATTGTCCAAGCCCGGCCTTAGGGCTTTTTCTTAGAAACAAAAACCCCTATTTTAAGGGGTTTTTAAGGGGGCCGGGCCGGGCCGGCCCCCCTATATAGGGCTGGCAAATGGGTCTGGTCGGGCTAATTTGAGTCGGGCCAAAGGTGGGGGCACATATTTTGGACTCCAACCCAAGCCCAACCCATGTAACTAGTATACATGTAAAAAATAATCATTATATGTGAGCTCAAACTCATAACCATTTACATTTTAAGAAGTCAATCTAATCACTGCATCACATAACTATTTTATGCCAACATTTATCCAAAAAATCTTAAAACTAGTTAGATGAGGATGGACCCTAACCACGTAAGGTAGGGTATTAAAATGACATTGGAATATTGACTAGTACTTAGACTTTATCTATGAGGTATTTCTAAAAATAACTAGATTATTAGACTACTGACCCCTATAGATACCGTTAGTTATTATAATTTATTAAAAAAAAAACATTATTAAAAAAAGACAAACTCACACAAACCGTGTGGAACTGAAGAAGAGGAGGAAAGTTTCCATTTATATATGCTTGTACAGGGAGAATGGGTGGAGTTTTTTCTTTTTTTATGCCTGTAGCTTTGACTTTTATAAATTGTGATGTAAAAGGAGTGAAACACAATGATAGACCTCACTTATTAAATTCACAATCATTAAGATAAACATCTTTACTATTTATTGGATATCCTGAAATTCACCTCAATTTTGGTTATTTTCACCATTAGATTGATCATCTGCATAAAAAGAAAAAAACAAAAAACAAATCCTATATGCATATTCATTTTCATATTTTTCATCACACAATTAATCCAACGGTAGGACTATTTTCGATGGAGATAAAATTTTGGATTGTCCTATGTACTTGAAAAAAGTTTATTTTGAACGGATGGATTTCAATACTTGGTCCCCACCCTTTAACTCGGGACTTATCAAAATTAAAGCCTTACACTAAGAGTGAGCTGTATATTTCTGTATGTGGGATGGTTTGACGACAAGGTTAGCAAAGGGCCAACATTATTCAACTTGACCTCATATTCCTTGCACTAAAGAAAATTCTTCATTCTCCTCCTTCAGGGTTTCTTCATCCAAGGGTTTGCAAAAGCTCAAAAGGAACGAGTGGAGGAGAGAGAAGTCACATTTACATAACATCCTAAGCTTTATCTCACATACAGTGGATTCTCACAAAAAGAAAAACAAAAATTTATATCCTATATTATCTCTAATCATTATTTATGAAAATAAGTATAAATATAAAAGACTATATACGAGTCACGCGGGTTAGGCAGGTTAACCCTAATCTGACCCGTTTTTCTGGGGTTTAGAAAAACCTAATTTACGACTGGCCTGTATTTTATACGGGTCGGATTGAGGGATAAGGCCACACACCTCTTGTCTCAGGGCCAAATTCACAGGCCCAACCAGGAGAGAGAACTCACACAATCAAGGAGGATACACACTCACAGGACTCGGACATGCAAGGGCCCTCAGTAGAGTTGTACCTGTCATATATGACAGAGCACCTCATATCCTAAGAAAAGTGGGCCCGCTGACTCGAAATGATCTATAGACAATGGGACCATACAACTCTCCCCCTACCAAAACAAACAAAAAAAGACTCCCTGTTTCCGTGGCATGTTTTGTAGGCCACATGTGTATCCAGTTTCAAGGTGGTCGTAAAGCAGATGATAAGGGACACCAGTATGGCCCACCTATCATGATAATCTGTCACAAACTTATTTGGGAAGATTATAATAAGTTGGATCTGCACCAATTTAGTACAAGAGCCAAAATTTTTTGCTGGATCTTTGAACTTTGCTCTTCCATATCATGACTACAATGTTAGGTGGTCAGAGTTTGAACTTTGCTCTTCCATATCATGACTACAATGTTAGGTGGTCAGAGTAGAGGCCAAGGAATTGCACCTATAGAAGGATGAACAGAACTCTGTTGAATGCATAAGTTTACCCAAAAAAAAAAAAAAAAACGAGAGAAGAATGCATGCAAAAGGCAAATGAATTGCCTTAACTAAAAAGTAACTCTAGATTGTTATCCAAGTTACAAATATGATTGCAAGTACGGGGAATAATTACTGACCAGAGCAACGATTAAAAGCCTATCAGGGTCCATGTAGAGATAGTCCGGATGTACAATATGTCGTGCACTCTACTGCACTCTACTGATATATCCTAGAGTCTTAGTTAAAAACAAGTGGGTCTCATTGTACGATTAAGAACAATGACAGAAATATAGAAGTGCTGTTAACATGGTGTTAATCACGTTTTCATCATGGTTCTCAATTTATACGGTGGGACCCACTCTTTTGAACTAGGGCTTTGAAATGTCTTCATAGAGGGGACAACATTAATCTTGAATGGTCCGTATTATCTCTCTGTAAGGCCCAGGATGGAGTCTTAGCTAGAAATTTATTACACGGTTCGTGTGTAACAGCCGTAATAGAGGATTCAGACTCTACTAGCCTTATGTCATTTTTATTCATTTAGTGCCTAACTTGCAGCTTGAACATGCGATCAGAGTAAATTATCAAGGGCCAACATCCCGAGATATTAATAAGGCTGGCATCTCCCTTTCACTGGATGCCTAAGGATCCATCCTTGGATCAGTTACCATTGTCGAGGGAAGATTGCTTTTGAAGGATGTTATTGTTTGAAGTGTTTTGCTCATGTGCAGATGTTTTGCATGGCGTATGACAATCGGTGGGGCCTACCTGGGACCCCACACGATGATTCGCTCCCTAATATGTATAGATCCCATGATTCTTACAACAATCTGATTGGACTAGACTGTTAAACAAAGGGGCATTTTAACACCATTTAGTTTGAAATCCATAGATCAAGGTGCTACGATGATAGATTGACTTGAAATTATATATATGGGGTGATGGGGTGATCCCATTTGGATCTTTTGATTCCCCAACCACGATTGGTGCCCCCACAAGCCTTGGGAGACATCCACATAGGAGCATAACCCTTCTTTAAATGCAAAATCCCAAAGGGAATAATACTGATGGTTTTTACTCATTCTTATATGTGGTTGTTCTGTATCTCGCTTAATGTTGTATAGGGACTAGAAAAAAGAGAGATAGTCAATTATATTATATTAAATTTGAAGGTTTTGAATTAAACATTGGCCAGTTTACTTTCAATTTTGGTTTTTTTTTATTGAGCCTCCATGGTAAAACAATAAATAAAACTTTTTATAATTTAAGAGAAATTATCCAGTGTCTACAACTTCTTGCCTTTTTATACAACTAACCTAACAACCATGACACCACATAATACTTATATGTTATATATTATTTTTCAAAACAAGGTCAAAAGTGGTTAAATAGGGAGGGGACCCTAGCCACGCGGGTCATGCCTGTGCTAAGCACGGATTGCTGTGCTAGTTCTTTATTAAGCCACATCAGCACCTGGTTAACACCTCATTCTATCTTTCCTTTTCGTTACACTCTTCTTTATTATATGATGTGTAAGTTTAAAATGTTATTATTAGTGTTGGTTTATAGTATCAAATCTTTATTCAAGTCTTTCCTTTTTGTTAGGCTTTATACAAGTCTTTCCCTTTTGTTAGGCTTTATTCAACCCATTAGTTGGTATGAGTCAGGCCCACACATTGATAATTCAAGATATCTAAATCTGAACCATAGCTAGCTAGTTGTATCAAACTATCATCTATGAGAGGAAACATAAAATCTATGGGAAGTAGATGTAGAGTTCAATATGAGCTATTAGTTGGTGTAAGATCAATAGTTATTTTAAGAAAATAAGCTTGGGAGGATAGCACATAGAGATATATATGATTGATGATTTTTACTCCATGCAGAACCTAATACTTTAATAATATTAAATGAACCCAATGAATGAAGTTTATTATAAGTGTAAAGTGAATTTAGATGTTCCAAGTTCTAAAAGCATAATATTTTGGAACTGCAAAACTGATATAAAGTTGTAGTGTAATATGAGCTGTTGAGCAAAGCAGTTAAGCGTTGTTAATTATAACTGTTATACTTTTTAATTAGCACTATGGACGTAGGAACAGCAATGGGTTTAAGCATTGTAATAACTGTTTTCTTTTGTAGTTTAACAAATTGGACTTGAGGATGGCAAGAGGTCAAGTCAATAGGAGATCCGGCCACCCTATCTTCTGATAATAAATAATGGTGTGTGATAAAAGCAATGGCTAGGATCTAGTGTTGTAAACGGGTCGATTCCGGTCTGGGTCTATGGTGGACTCGGAACCGAAACCGTTAAGGAGAATGTGGAACTAGATCCGGACGCGGAACCGTTTTGGAACCGTTTTCTTAGCTCTGGGACCGGAATTAGAACCATATATGGGATGAGTTTGGATCTGAGTCTGAGTTTAGGTAGAGAATAATATTAAAAGAACATAGCTTTTATGAGAGATTTTTAAAAATTGAGGTAACATGTCGGGTCTCGGGTCAACGGGTCTAAACAAAGGTGGAACCGGACTCGGACTCATTAACTAATCGGAGCCTAAATAAGGACCCAGACCCGGTTTTTAACGAGTCGGAACCTTCGGATAATTGGAGAATCGGGGATCCATTTACATTCCTACTAAAAATTGTCCAAAGACGACGGTTTTCCATCAATTGTTAGCCAGCATTTCTTCTATTAATAGTTCATGAGATGACTCCATTTGCATGTAAATGGAGATTTATGCTTTTGAATAAAACTAAAATTAATTTAAGAAGCACTTGTTTATCATAGTATATGACAAATCTGATAGGAGTGATTAGGATTCTCATCCAACAAATCCACTAGTAGGTCAACTTTTGAAACCGAAAATGTCAGAATTATTGTCCCACCTTGTTTCATTTTTGAGAATTTTTTTTCTTTAATTGGTATTACTCAACTGTCATATTAATCGCATCTAAAGTCATCATCCATCATCATCATAATTCTAAAATATGTGAATAAAATAGAAAAATAAGAGAGTAAAATCAGATGCTTTACATATTATAATGACACGACTAATGAAAATCTTTCATTGATAAAAACAAGGTAGGATAGTGAGTCTTAGATGTTTGAATCTCAAAGGTGAGCCCTTCTAATGTATTCTGGCTAAGAAGATTCACCAAGTCCACCCTTCGATCAGATTCGAAGTTACCAAAGGCACGAAATGATTTTCAAGGTGATCTGAGTGCATGCGACCTGATTTTTAAGCGCACAAACTCATTCTAAGGGTACTTTTGTGCAATGAGAGAATTCTTTTTTCGAGAATTCTTTTTTTTTTTCCGTTCTGAAGAAAAAAACTGACCTTTCTTAATATAAAGGACTTCGATACAATTCTCAATTTAAGGGTTGGATTGCAAAATTCCTCAGCATATGCATAAATGAAAATACAGGAGGCACGAAATTCACCATTTATAGTCCAAAGAACCAAGAAGTGACCACCTGAGGAGCCCACCATATATAGAATCTTTGCTCTTTCTCTCTCGGAAAAAGTGTGTCATCGAGATCAAGCATCATTCTAATCCATCAAATTTCAGGTTAGCACACAGGCCACAAATTTCTCTTCTTTTGGTTAAGCTAAGATTTATATACAACTCTTATTGAAATGAATGGAAAATCTAGAAAGAACATTACCAAAACTAAAGCCATATTTGAGATATGAACAAAGGAAGAAAAAATGTTACAACTTGAATTTTCAATGACAACATCTTTTATTTATTTATAAATTTTGCTTCTTGGTTTTTGATTCTCATGACAATAGGTGGCCTGGTAAGTACTGTTTCATCATTGTGGTGTGAAGCTCTTTTTCTTTAAAACCACCTTTTGCAATAGCATCACCACCCCCATTGAGTTCAATATCAGGTTAAGAAGAACAGCCAAAATATCAAACCATAAAAGAAGAACGCCATGCACCACACAAAGACTAACAACAAAATGTCAAATGGTTCCATGAAGATATAAAAAGCACAATCATTTATAGAACTCGGTAATTTACATCTTGTTCGATCAAGTATTGATGAGAAGTTCTCTCAAATAATTTCCACACAGTGTTTGAAACTTTTTCCAACATGAAAAGAAGAGGATTCAAAAAAATGAAAAAAAAAAAAAAAGTTATCTCGAACTAAATCAAAATCTATGGTCATGACTCATAAGAGAAGGACCTCATTTGTGTATGGAGGTGATGGGTTCGGCTAAAAACGTAGGATTGTTATCTCCGGCCATTATAACTACTATTGTCGGCTCCATCGCCGGCGCAGTCTGCTTGATGGAAATGTCTATTGTTGGGTGAGAGTTGTCATGAGCCCGGCGATAGGAGCATGCGAGGACAAGCAACACCATGGTGATAAGGCCAAACATGGCGGCGAGGCTGCCATACAGGTACGGGGTTGGAGAATTCCACCGGAATTCCGTAGAATTCGACATGGTTTCCGGCTTCATCTCCCCGTCTAACTCTCTCTGTCTCTCAATATGCTTACACTATTATGAGTATATAGCTTCACAGGTTATAAGGAAAGGGAGTTGATTAAGCATTTATAGATGAAAGGACTAGCTTTAATAAAGTAATACCATCATTTATTTCCTTTAATTATAAAAAAAGGTAAGGTGGGTCAAACAGAATTATCAACAAACTCTTTAATTAGTTTATGTGAAATGATTCAATGAAACCAATTCTGTTTCTTTTGAGGGTAGCCCTCAGAGAATTCCAGAGGGTAACTGATACAAGAAGATCCTGTCTTAGTAAATCCAATGCTTTAAAACTTAAAAAAGTAGCATTTTCAACAGTTTCTTAAGTTAACCCATTCATCTTAACTTTTTACATTTTTAGTATGGCATCTTTAACTTCTGATTTTTTACAAGTTCTTTTATTTTTGGTATCAGACAGTTATTGTATCAGGTTGATGTCACTGTTTTATTGCACCGATTAAACCGAGCTCGAACCGAGCTTAGCCTTTACCGGTTCGAAGACAGGTTCTGTTTTTAATAATTGTTGTTACAAGGAGAAACTCCATTGCTTATATCAACAAGGGTTTGGTCTGCTGTGTTTAAAAAAATTCTTCCAATTCCACTAGTTAAGGGGGAGTATCCACTATCCAGATTATGTTTCCACTAAGATTTAACCCCTTATTACATATTTCTAATAATCATTACATGTAAGGCCATAGATGTACCTAAAATATCATGATGAAGGTGAGGAATTCTACTTCTTTCATTTCCATCATTCATCATCGCTTTAATTTGGTTCTAGACCAGGCTGCTCCAATCACTAATATAAAATTAGAAAAAGAAATGAAGGATAGTCTTTAGTGAGTCAATTTATCATACATTAATTCTAACCATCAATTGCAAGGTCATAAAAGTAGACAGTTTGCATTTAAAACTGACAGTAGTTAATCTAATGATGATTAAGGTAAACACTTCTGGCCGTTTTGTTTTCATGATTCCAATATGGTTATCGCTGTAATTTGCTTTTGAAAAATCAACAATAAGATAACATTGGAAAAGAATATAGATACATATATAAAAAGGAAGGTTTTGGGAGGCAAGCAAAGGAATGAATATGTTTGGTTTTGTGCTCCTTCACTTATCCTAAAGAAGGGGCCACCATAGTGTTGTTCTTTCTATTCGAGTCATTCTTTTTGTTTTCCCCTTTCCATTCATGTAAAAGGAAACTGAGGTAGTGATTTCTCTTTACCTCATCCTGCAAAGAATGACCTATAGCTTCTTTTTCAATACTACTTTGTAATTTTTTTTCTTCTTACTCCAATGAACCTTTAGATAGCACTCTCCTAACAGAAAAATAGATTTCTCTAGAAGCAATAACTGATGAATTAGATGGTCCCACGAAACACTCCCACATCCTAATTTCTCACCACCACCAAATGAGGTTTGTAGGAAAGGATTGAATGTGTTGACCATAGTTCGAATGCTCAACTCTACCGAGTCTGACTCGGTTGACTCAAAACAACTGAAGGAGCACTAAGTCAAATCAAAGCCTAATGAAACTGGCCCGAGTCACTTGACTCGATGTCCTTTCTTGTCACTCATGCTAAAATCTGCGCGCGTTGCTTGTCTTTGAAAGTCACCAAACCTAGCAAGTCTGACTGAGTACCTAACCAGTGAAACATGAGTATTTTCAAGTACAGCCATATATAATCATTTGTCTTGCATGAGGTAATTAGCTTGGTGACCTTTTCAGAAGAGTCAAGTTTCAAGCTTTTATGAGGGAAAACTATACCCCTCGCAAGAAGTGTCATACGGGCACAAGATTCTTGCCAATATGTTACAAGTCTTTTTTACTACTGTTTGGCAAGTAAATGCAGGTGATCATTCTAGATCTGTTTGAGATAGACTTTGTTCCAATTAAACCTTTTAATAGCAGGCTGTTTGGTATGTCTGATTCAATTGAAAAACAAATAGAGCAAAATCTTCATATAGTAAAAGTTATAATGGAAAATGTGATATAGTAAAATAGTGCAGGCAAACATGCATGTCAAACAGAAAATGATATATGGAGAAACTTTTTTCAAACAAAACAGTTTTTTGATTGTTTGAGACATCAAGCCATTTTTAGAAAAAAGAAGTTAAACTTTTGTTACTTTTTGAAAAAGTGGAAAAATGTGTTAAAACTAATTTAATTATACATTTATGGCAACAATATTCTCAAAATTAAATTCTAAAGCACTCAAGCATCTAGTCATGTAGACTTGCCAAACCGTACCAAAAAATATATATCTAATTTTTTTACACAATACTTTTTAATTTGCATGAAGCCCACCAAAATAAATGTCAATCAAAATAGCATGGGGAATTAGAAGGTTTTAGTGCTGAGAAGGGGTGGGCTTCAAGAGTGTAATGGCTTTATTAGGTCATTCTCTTAATTATTACTCAATCCAATGGTGAACATTCATATGGTCGGGTTATTATTATTTATTTAGACTAGTACCATTTTAAATTCATCATATATAGTTGCCCCACAATTAATACTATGTTTGTTGTCATTGTATCTGCATAAAAGTTTCCCATATTTGGATAGGCATTTGTGTAGATGATGGTTGGATTAGTATCAAACTTAGACGAGTAGCAATAAAGGAATTAATTGTGTGTAAGAGGGTTTGGGTTGAGTGTGAGCGTGGTTTAGGGGAGGAGGGGAGGTGTTCAAGTGGTCTCCACAAGCTGGATCGTTCGTGAAACTGTCATATATTATGTAATTTTATTATATATTAAGTATATGAGAAACAAACACGGAATGACTGAGTGGAAAGAGCCATCTCATCTCACACAGGCACCCAGGGATCAATCCTGGCAACGGTGAGTAGGTAGCTTTGCAAGTTCTATACCATTGTCCCATCTTAGAAAGTAAATAAATAAATAAATTATACATTAAGTGTATGTTATAAAAAAAATAGAGCACCAGTTGAGTTTAAGCTGATATAATGGCATAGATTGTCAAGTCAAGCTCAAGCTTATCTTAGCTCTTCTCAGTACACTGTTATCAAACTTGCAATCGATCCTGACTGAACCAAGCTATCAAGCTTGGCCTGGCTTGGCTCAATAAGTGATCATCAAGTAAAACCTGCACTAATGATATCTTTGAACCTAAACTGTAGGATTCACAATTTCACTTACCACCAATGACTCCCTTTTCTCACAAAGGCTTAAACCTGCACTCCACCCCCAATAGGACCTAATAATTGGAGGATTTGATGTGAAAATTTCTCCTGCAGGAACATCCCTGCATCCCATTAACAAAACCAAACCCTCTTGAATTGAAGGCCCCCACTAGGATGTCCCAACTCCCAAGGAGAGAATCACCCGGATTTGACATCTACAAGAGTACAACCACTGCAGAAAGCATATAAATTCTAGTTGGCACATTTAGGTGATTAGGTTCCGACATCCCTAATATTGTTCACATAGTAGTAATTGTGGCTATCCAAACAGACACATAATGGGCAAATCACTGTGAGCCCATTTTTCAAATCTTGATTCGAACTGTATGCAAGTGAAGGTATCAGGGCTGAAGTGATTTATTTGAGTATCCTGGATAGCAAAAGAGAAAATTGTAGACTTTATTAAGGGATCTTGGCCCCAAACCAGATCTTTCTTGCAATAAATGAGAGGAGTTGTCTCTTGGATTGTGGAAGAGACAGTGTAATTCTTTAATGAATCTTGACCTTTAACGATATCAGAATAGCTGTAAAAGAGAGGGTGCGATATTCTAGTGTAGTTGATATCTCTTTTTGGATGTATAGATGTGGATATAATGCTTAGTAGGAAATAAAATATCCGTGTATGTGTGTGTATGTATGTGTATGTTTGATGCCAAGGAACAGGTGTTCGACCGCCAAGGTGGGGCCCACCTTGGATGCCCAAGTCCTCTAGGGTTTCCCCTATTGTTAGGATAAATCTCATAGAGATATATCATAGATATCATAGTAAAGTTGTAATCCAGTAGAGCTCTCTGATTAGCTATACACATAAGGGTTTCCTAAACCTATTAATTGAAGTATTTAATGATGGAAAGAGAATGGTACTTAGAAAAACCTTTATATAGGTTTTAGCGGTTGAGCAACAAATCCTCACTTCACCAAACCAATATGGTTTCCAAAATGCTTAGGCGTTAAAGGTGTGGCAAACTAAATACTTAACACCCGGCATGAGGCTTGTTTTCCTTATACGGATTTGAACCCAGGACGTATTGGATCTGGTACCATCTCAACGTTATCATAAATACTTTTCGATACGATCCCTTTCGGTTGGAGTCTAATCCTCAACACTCTTCCTCATGTGGAACCCGGTTGGTGTGCTTTTGGTCTTCTAAGATTCAAACTCACGACTGATTAATGGCTCTAATACTATATCAAGTTGCTAACCAATATACAAAAACGCCTAGGCATTATAGGTGCGGATAACTTACTAATTAACAAGTAGATCCCTTTAAATTAACATTGGGCACATTAAAAACAATATAGCATCTCATACTTTCCCACTTTCATAGCAGTTTTTATTTATCAAAGCTGAAATAACGTAGATGCCCAAATGGGATCCACGGGCCCATCTGGACTAATCAGACCCATCAGGCCTGATTCATGTGAAGCCCATGCACAGTTTCATTTATAACAAACATTAAAATATGAGTTTTGTAGTGGTGAGAACAATCCTTATAATCTAGTGTGAACTCACCTGAGACCATGCAAGAGGTGAGGGATGGAAATGTCTCAATGTGGCTAAGGGTTGTGCAAAATATAAACCCATTAGATCAAAATAACCACTTGATTTATGGCTCCATAGTTCAATAATCTTGAAAGAATTCATTTTATTCTTATTTTCACTCGAACAAATCCAATTCATTGGACGTGTGTCAGATTTGGGCTTGTGGCAATTCGCGAGGCTAGTGGAGGGTCACTTGATCATAGGTGGGCCTTGTGGCCTAAAAAATAAAGTGGAAACAAATAATAAAAATGTGGACAGCTCTCATTTGAGTTTTTTAAAAAAAATATAGTTATGATATATATTTGTTTTAAATATAAAATTTAAAAGTTGGACTTAAGAAAAATCTAATCATCTAGGCTAATTCAAAGATTATCCGAAGATTGTTGCTCTGGGCATTTATGGAAAGTCTCCCTTTTATCCCCTCCTCTGCACCATTGTTTTTGGAATTCAATCCAAACGAAACTTCTAGCCTTCATTAGAACCATGTGAAGCAAGCCATTCCTTTTTGTATTTTTTATCCAGCCAAGGGGGGCTCGGATCGAAGAGAGAGCCCACACACATATGGTAACACAACCTACTCAAGTGGGAAGAAGGCTCACACAAGTGGAAAAATATGATATACCCAGGGTTCGAATCCTGGGCAGCCAGGTGAGAACTGCCACCACGTACCGGTAAGGTAGGTAGTTGTTCTTATGTGAAGCAAGCCACTCAACTAGTAGTTTCTTGAAATTATCCAATGTTTTTAGAATCAACCAATATTCAGAAGAGATAAAAACATATATATATATATATATATATGTAATTTTAATTTAAAAACATTAATTGCCCATTTGTTGGCATTAGTCCTCCTTAAATCCAGTTTTTCTAATTTCATGATCCAAACTCAGATAATATCATCAGAGTCATTACTCTGGTTAACAGTTTTAATATTCTTTTTGTGCCATATCCCATGACATAATGGATTAGTCTATCCTGAGATATCATGGGATTTATGTATTATACACTTTCTGCAATCAATAAGTGAATTTGTTTTTTTTTTTTTTTCTTTTTTCTTTTACTGAACATAAAAGGACATTTTGAGAAAAGTAAATACACATCTTACTATTATTTCTCAAGTTCTTTCATTCGGAAAAAAAGCTTCTCTAAGATGCTACATAAAAGCCATGACAACATGGGACAGTCTCGTGATATCATGGGCGGACTTATCAAATTCTGACATACACCGTTCCGGTGATACACAAAACAACTCCTACTAGCAGTGGCAGATCTACATACATTGATTACGAGGTGATCGTCCCATGGACCTAACCTACTTGAGAATTTTAGATTTTTCCCCAAAACCCAACTACCCATTTGGGTCCTCACCCAAATAGGTCCGTACCCTAAAATCCAATTCCTTTGATTTGGGTTCTGTAGATCTTTTGGAGAAATGGGTGGTGTTTGGTTTTTGGTGATTTTGGTTCTTGAGCTTGTTTTATGTGGTTTGGGAGCTTCTTGTGGATGATTAGTCTTGGACTTGGATAGTTCTACTTTGAAGAATTGTTGTGTTTAATTAGTATTGGTTGATGTATTGGATTACTGTTTGGCTTATATTCCTTGCCATTTAAGCTTTGAATCTTTAATTAAACAAACACCAAGATTTTAGGTTCATCTTAGCTTGCCTAAATTAAGAAGGAAAAACAAAAGAGGTTGGCTTTTCAGTAAAATGAGGAAGATGAAGGTGGGTTTTTATTATGTCATCCCAATTGGATAAAGGTGGCCTATTGATTATGCCATTCAAAACGGCTAAGGAGGTCTGCTGTTGATATCATTCAAAAATGGCCCACGAGTTCTGATTTGAAGCATTAGGGGAAAAAAAACCCAATGATTATGTATGATAAAAGAGAGGGAAAGAAGATCAAACCTGCTACATGGACCGAATTTGGGACCGGTCCATGGATCGGTTCCAAAAATTCGGTCCATGTGGACTTTTTCAAAGAAGATAAAGAAATAGTGACTTACTTCTAGTGGCTACTTTTAATGTATGCCAATATTGTACCTTTGACTTTTATCTACGTCTAAAACACTCTAAACACCATAGGAAGGAGATTTTTGTATCTTTCTTCTATAGTATTTTTCTAAAATACAGTAAAAATGAATCACAAATGAGTGCTTTCGAAAGCATTTAGGGTAAGCATCAATAGGGGATAAATTAAGAGAGACTCAATTGAGATCTTTCGAGCATGTCCAATGTAGGCCAACATTAGCACCATTTAGGAAAAATTTTTCTATACAAGTTGATGGCCTACTATGGAAAAGAGGAAGGCCAAAAAGGACATGGATTGAAGCAGCGATGATAGATATGAATAAGTGAAACCTATCCAAGGATTTGTGTCATGATAAATTGGAATGGAGAAATAGAATTTATATAGCCGACTCAACATAATTGGTGCAAGGCTTTGATGATGATGATAACAATTTAAATTAACAAGAATGGTCGCTTGTGCCATTATATTATACTTAGAATCGAGAAGACGGGTAGAACCCCTAGGCTCCAAATCCAAAAGGGGATAAAGACATGTTCTCTACCTTGCAGCAAAAAGACCAATACTGTTTTTTTCTTCCTGGAATTTTAGTTTTGATATAACTTTTCCCTTTTGAATAAACTTTTCAAAATTGAAACAAAATCTCAATAATTCCCTGTAATCCAGGTGTCTCAATCCATGCATTTTTCTTCCCGAAACAAACCTAAATAATGGTGCTGGTGACAACAACCTTAGAGGTCGATATCCTTTAGTAAAAAGCTCTGTTACCAAGTTGTGATTGGAAGAGTTAGATCTGTGAAAAAAGCAAAGATTTGTATGATAAAAGACAAAAACGAAGAAGAAAAAGTAGAATAGGGAGAATGGTCTTGTGAAAGAAGCAAATATTTGTATGAGAAAAGACGAGAGTTACGTCTTTGAAAGGAGCAAAGATTTTTGTGATAAAAGAAAAGAAAGAGTAGAGTAGGAAGAATGGTCTCGTGTTAATCTTTTGCTATGATTAACACCCTGTATTATGAAAAATGATATGTTATCTTGAACTCTAAATTCCAAACATCAATTATCCTACACATATTTATCTTTATCTCTCCACAGAAAGTTGATAGTAAATTCAGAGAGAAGGACTATAGAGAAAAAAAAAAAGAAGGAAAAAAGTACACACAGAACGGGCAAAGGTTAGTAGCTCTTTGATGTGGTAGGCCACAAAGCTTTATGGTTTTTCTAAAAGATATCACTCATTCACTTGTCCCAACTCCCATAATTTTGTTGCCTTTACCGGAAATGCATGAAACAACTATAAAACTGTAAAGAACAACCCTGACAGTAGGTATGTAATCTAGCCTTGCATCACAAAGAATGGGCAAGTCGTTGCTGAAGAGGAGTTGCTATTTCTTCAGAATCTCCAATCATAAAGCTAAGAAAGAGATTAAAGGGAGACACATTTCAAGATAAAAACACCCAATACCATCAATTGAATCGAAAAGCAAAGGGGATAGCATATCAGTTTTACAGAGGGTTGTTCACCTTTGGAACAACAGAGTGAACTTCCATTGACAAGAATGAAAAAGGGCCAGGAAGACGGAACCATGTATCCATCATCATCATCTACTATGAGGTATGATCATCTGGCCCTTGGAGTCGGTGCTTTCAGATTCTTTGGCCTCGTGGTCATGTTTTGGTGGTGTTTTCTAAGAACGTGGGCATGGTGGAATCTAATGAGGCGGAGGTTTTGGCTATTTTGGAAACGGTTCAGTCAGGGGCAGACCCATATTTAGGGATTTGAGCCCCCTCCCAACGTTAAGAAAGCCATTTAGGCAATAAAGTGGTTCCGGCCCAACCCCACTTAAAGAGTGGGTCAAGCCCCCTCCCAATTTAAAGAAAGCCCATAAGGGCAATAAGGGGCGTCTGGACCAACCCCCACGTAAAGAGCCCATCAAGTCCCCTCCTTTTCCCCAAATCAGTTTTTCTTGGTCTGTCTCTCTCCATCTTTCAAAACTTCCTCAAAACGGTCTCTGTCACCAACATCAGCATGTATGCACAATTTCTCCTCTTTTATGATATCCTTTGCTCCCTCAATGGATGTCTTTTAGAGAAAAGATGCTTACAATCAAAACCCATGTGAAATGAGAAGTAGGACCAAAAAGTGGATAGACTACTCATATGGGCTGGTTGCAATGGCCAAGCGTGTGGAATTGCATGCAATGGACAATTACACTACTTGCACAATCAACCACTGCCCAATTTCCAATTCTATTGAAGTTGTGATTAGAGACCCTTTCTTCCTCTCGTGTCATGCTTATGACCTTTGCTTATTAAATGCATTAAATGCCATTTTTAATCTCAATGGGGTTAGTAAAAGCATGTTCATTGTAGTAGTTTTGTTTCCATTCTGCTCAACATATGCTTTTAATGTTGATTCAGGTTCTCTATTGAGTTAGATGGGTGTTTATTCATGGTAATAGAAAATTAATTCAGGAACCATGTAGTGCTTCTCACGTTCAAAGGTATTTAAACATGATAAAAATTAAGGATTTGATGTGCTAATCATGCTTTAGGTTTATGGGTTTTGTAGGTTAATATTTGACATTCAATTGACCATCGTCAGCCCCCCCAAACAAAAATCCTGTGTCTGCCACTGGCTTCAGTTATATGTGGCTAACTAAAATGATTCTTTAGTCGTAGAGAGTGATTTAGCAAATGCGATTCATTGGGGTTCTTCCTCTAGAGGCTTTCCTTGGAGGTTCTAGTATTTCATTAATGAGATCAAGTCTTGTCAAGACCGGAGCCCGAAATCAGAGTAATCAGGGATTAATCCCGGGTCGCGAAGATAATCATACTTACTCCCGTAAACCCCGAATTAACCGAAGCTAAGACGAAGTCCACAAGGGATCTTGCATACGTACCTGTCAATGTACAATTGTGGAAATACATACATGTATACATTGACGAAACATTTAAAACAAAATGTCCTTTACATAAAGTAAAGTAAATTAATACACATCCTTATATTCTAAGTAAGTCAACCACTGCATCTCCAAAATATAATGCAAGGGACATCATTTACCATACAAAATGAATATACATCAAAATCACTATTAAACAGTTCCTACATAATTGCCCTCAGATCATGTCCATTTGATTAAACCTCCTGGAGGTATCGGATGGGCTTCCTGTGTTGGCGGTACGGCCTCTGCGGGACAGGTACAAGTAACTGGGCCTGTAATATCATCAGTTACACAGTGAACACGACAGTTCAACAATGTATATACAGATTTATGCTACAATGATATTCCTGTCAATTCATTGATTTAACAGTTCTAAACAATTCCATCATAATACAATATTCTGTATAAAACAAAGACAGTATCAACAATCATAAGTTTGGTAATTACAATAGTATTGGTTTCCATTCAATTTGATTCTTCCCAAAGGAAGCAATCTCACATTCATTCATTATTGTAAGTAATTATGAGATGACTTATCAGTGGGACTATTCAGTCCATTATGTAGCTTATAGATGGCTTCTCAATTCATTAACTTTTCAGTCTATGACCTTTCGGTCTAATGGGGTGGGATCTTCCCAGTGTCTTGATCAGAGAGCACTGTTGTCACCACGGAGTTCCGGAACACTCCCAATCGCATCTGCTGCAGCAGGATTATTCATTACATTTGTTCATTATTCAGTCCTTCATTAATTCAGTGTTCAATATAGCTCTATAAGAGCTTAGGAGGAACCAATATGTAAAGCCAAACTTCTCTCCAATTAATCTAATCACTCCGTGCAATCTCAAGTCCATTCTAAAACATTTATCTAAACCAAACAAATGAGTGAAACGTTCGTTATCAATGCACGTGTTACTATGGATGATATTACTTGAGTATATATGTGCATTAGATAACCTTAGCTAACACTTACGTAGGTTTAAATATCATTATGGTTACCTAGTGGTCACCACCTAAATTCATCAATAAATAGGGTAAAAATCCCTTTTCAGAAAGGAATTCTTAGTTGGCCCGGTCGACCCTGCCAAGGGCCGGTCGACCCCATACACTACAATTTCTGTCGACCTGGAAAAAGTCAGGTCGATTTGTTCTTGTGTACCCGGTCGACCAGGGCAGAGCTCGGTCGACCGGCAGTTGTAAGTGAAAATAGAGGAACAGTATTTTGGTCAGGTTCCAGAGAGCTTGACCCTTCATGCTCGGTCGACCGCGTGCTGGGTCGGTCGACCACGTGAACTGCGGGAACAGAACTCAGGTTCTGTACCTGCACTGAAATGGATTCAAATCCATTTCCTTCTTTCCTGAATTCTGATACACAGTTAGCATATGGAACTTTCAGGTCCATTCTAATTCTACAACTCCATCTAATCAAATCACAAACATCAAATCCATTTCATTACTCTACTTTTAAAACCCTAAAAGTATCCATTAATGTCTAATCCCTTAATTTCTATACAAATCAAGGAAAACAACACATCAAGCATAAACATAGGTATATACTTGCCTTAGCTTGAAGCTTGATTCACAAAAGTTCCTTACTTAGCTTGAATTGAGAAGAGAACCTCTTAACTTGGGTTTCTCTTCAAGAACTTCAAAAAGAAGGTGAATAAGATGATGAAGATGATGAAGGTGATGAATTCCTCTTCACTTGTAATCACTTTAATACTTCAACTTGTGATTAACAGAGAGCTCATGAAGAAAGAAGAAGAAAAAAAGAAGATGGAAGTTGCCTAGGGTTAGAAAATGAATGGAATGAGCTCATTTAGCTTATATAAGCTTGTAAATTGCATATAAGCCCATTTCTTATTCTCATTTACAATTTGAGTCAATTGGAAGACTATTTGATCTAATTCTCATCAAACGACTTCGTGTCTTTTATGAAAGTTAACGTACTCGTCGAGATACACGTGTTGGTATCACGAGTTTCCGTATTCAGAAAAATATGTACGAATTCGTATTTTTGGAAAAGTCTCTAATTCTCTTAGTTTGAGTCTAAAACTCATTTGATTAATTTAACCTCCTTCATTATCAATTCATTAAGCCTAATCCACTCAATTTAAGTGAATTCAATTCCATTTGGTCATAAACCATTGTTAGCTTAATTAATCATAGTTAACTAGCTTCACTTTCGTTTAATTAGAGTTAATCTCAATTAACTCGGGACGGGGCCTAACAAGTCTCCATCCTACATATTTAAGTTCAGTTTAAGGATGTTGGGCAGTTGGCAAATGCATTTGTTGATTCTTTGGCCAGGCAAGGGGTGGACAGATCTTTTGCCTTTGTTGTTAGCTTTTTGTGATGTCTTTTGGACTTTGGTCTAATGCTATTATATCATTGGATCCCTTTCTTGCTCCTTGAGTGGAGTTGTTCTTCTCTTGTATCTTCCATGATTAATGAAGCCTGTTTACCGATTAAAAATAGCTTCTAAAAGTTGATATCCTTAGGATGTTTTAGGTCTGAATATAAGAGCTGTTTAGGACAGGTTCTTTACGACTATTAAGGGTTGGTTTTGGTACTAATACAGTGCTATAACATGGATGACTTTTTGGCAATTTGGAAGGTGTCCAATATGGAACACTTCGATGGCAAAGTGAGAATAGTTTTAGACTATACTAGGTTTATTTTCTTGCTTATGCAGAGATGTAGGGAGGATATTTTGAAGATTATTATTTTGATTATTGGAATAGAAAAATATTTTCTTTGGGTCTTTGCGGTCAACTTGAGTTTCCCATGAACCTGTTTGTGCAGGGTTGAGAAACCTTTGCACCCATCTCCTTCACACCTTTCTTTGTATTGGTTTTGCAACTTATAGATTGCGTGGTAGTGAGTGATTGCAAGACATTTACGTGATTTCATTCATACCAATTTGATCTTTTGCAACAGGTTGAAGCTTGCGACAAGGAGCAGTAGAATGAGGATACTGATACCAATCAAACTAAAAAGAAAGTAAAGAATCAGTATTCTGATCAACCCTTATGCAATTTTATCATCAGACCAGGTTAGTGCTATTTTCTCTCTGTTTGCTGAATTTGATGCCTGTCTTAGGAGGAACTCTTTCACCTACCATCTCATCAGTAGTGCTTTCCTTTCCTTTGAAGCCTTTGTGAGATCTTTGTCCCTGTGCTCATCTATCGAAAATGATGATGTAGGCTGAGTTATTTAATGTCCAATAATCCCCAAACCCACTACCATTTAAACAGCCCAATGTATCAATCCTATATTGCACAACATCTCTCAATTAAATCCTACTAGCAGGTGAGTATCTTGCTGTTGGAACGGCTACATATGTCTTCAAGACCAATCTGTAGATCCAGTCACAAATCTTTAGACGGGGTCATTGGATTAGTTTTATAACACATACCCACAGAGTGTATGCTGTCCACTTTAAACTCATGTACGCATGAATGGTCATTGGTCACCACATTACACATACGAGCAGTCAATTTGACTGAGTTGCAGGAATCTCATCGGTGCTGAACCTGCACTGTTAATTAAGATAGAATTGGCTGTTGAGCTGCCTTTTTTTCTCGTAATTATGGGCTGGATCAGTTAAAAGTTGCAGAATCAAAGAATGAATGAAGAACATAAGAAGAATAGTGATTAAGAAGAGAGATGGAGAGAAGGAAGGAGAATGAACTATCCAGAAGAAGAGAATTGAGTATAAATGTCATGATCGCACATAATTCTTAATTAAAAACTAATGAGATTCTCAATAGTCAATATTACATATACAGCTTATGTGCTAAGATACAAATAAGGTGACATTGTCACAAATCTCACCCATTACTGGCTGTTGCTCATCTGGCTATGGACAGTGTAGTTTATGTGGGTGTGTGAATTCGAGTTTCTTGTAAAGTGCTAAAAAAAAAAATAAAAAAAATTAACGCAAATGTCACCCGCATCAGTCATACCTTCTACAGGCTCTCTGTTAAATTGAGTCCCTTTTGTGCTGGGTGTTTAAATTAGGTTCTAGAGGATTTCTGTACTTGAGTGAGCGTGGTATGGTCAACTGGATTAAATCTAAGGGCCTGGACCTAACCGACCCAAACGACTTTTAATTGGCTTGAACCCGTCCTTATTTCATCATTGGTTTTGTGGCTGTTATAAGGCTGAGATTGGACTCTACGACATTCTGTCGGAAATTTTGGTACAATGAGGAATGGTTTAGGGACAGGTTTGATGGTGGTTGGTAGGGTACAAATGTAGGACAGACAGGCTTTAGGAGGATGAGGCAAGATAGGTAGTGGAATTGGAGTACATAGGTGAGATGTAGTAAAGTTTCCACATCTGATTTCTGGGTTTGAATGGCTACTTCAGGTTGCTGTTCGGGGACTGTCTGGAGCTGGATAAAAGGTTAGGTTTGGGGCCGTTGCGGGGGCTGCTTGTGGGTTGAATTTAGGACTGTTGCAGGCCTGTGCAGCAGCTATTATGGGACTGAAAGTGTTTATTGAAGGGTCATGTAAATGGGTTGAGTTATTTGAACATTTATCTACCTCATATTTCCATGATGGAAGCTGGCATCATCATCATCATCAAAATCAAAGCCTTTTTCCTATTATGTTCAGTTCAGCTACATGAATTGCCTCAATGTCAGAATTGATGTTAGGGTTGTGACAAAATAAAATAAAATCATAGATGTTAGGGGATTTGACAATTCAATACCCCTTGGATACCGAATCCCCAAATTCATGACTAAAAGTCACTAAACAACTCTGGTACTGAATTGTTTAGTGACTTTTAGTCATGAATTTGGGGATTGAGTGTCTAAAGGGCATTGAATTGTCAAATCCCCTAGATGTTATTAGACAGGTGCTTTTGGATGCTTTCCTCATCAAAGAGAGCACAAGCCAACCACCAAAGATCTTCTTCCTATCTTGGACTCTCTGAAGCTGTTACATTGATTATGATTAAACGTACTAGTCAGCAAGACACACAAGAAAATCATCTTGCTGCTACGATAACAATTTGGAGTTCCAAATGGGACCACACTAGGTGGGACATTAGCCAAATGAGCCTTAATGAGTCCCAAGTATAGCACTGTTCAAGCAGGAACATAGGAGTGGTAGGCATGCAATATATGAACTATTGTAAGAAGTATGAATATTACCTGTGCTTTTCTAGTTTAATTTGGTTTTCATATTCTCCTACTATAATCGTTACGTTCTTTACTCGTTCTTGATATCAGATCATCAATGTTCTTTGGCCTTATTGATTTTTTCTACTGTTTCTTTACAAATATGAAATAGCATCTCTCTTCCTACAAGTTAATTATTGCAATGTATATAATAGTGTTCTCACAAAAACATGGATGCATATATTCTTATCTTCAAGCATGCACATTAATTGGGCTCATGTGTGGAACAGAGTTGGTGAATGTGTTCCTTGATCTCAATTCAACAAATTTATAATCCATTTGCTTTAGTGGGGGTATGCCATTACACTATAATTCTAAACTCTGTTTGTCTTGTCTATCTGGATTTTTCATCCGAGGAGCACCTTGGATTGTTGATGGATGAGAGTTGCACCAATCAAGTTGTCCTAACATTTCTTTGAGTGGATCTTCTTGTGGACTGTTTCCCATCATGCTTTATCTATCCAATTAATGTACTCCATTGGCTATTGTTTGAACTTGGAACATCGGACAATGAGTTCCAACCAATTATTTCATTGTTTGAATGACTAGGATCACTCTTTGATAGTATGCAGTAGACTTGTGACATAAATTTCATGATCAATTTAGCCATTCAGAAACCAGTTCTGCGAGCATGGTCTTGACTGTCGTAATAGACTCTACTAGTGTATTGTTCATCACTGTCTTTTGCCAGTTGCGGGACTCATAGCACTGTCATTAGTATCGATGTTTTGTTAAAACATGTTTTTAAAGTTCAGTTAATACTTCATTACCACAGTAAACTTCATGTTGATATAATTACTTTTCATGGAGTGAATATTTTCTCTTATTTATTTTTTCTTTTTCTCTGCATTGTTTGAAATATCTTGTTTATAGAATACTGCACACATTTACAAGATCCTGCGAAGGTGCATAGTTTCCTATTATGCCATCTCATAGAAGTGAGGACCATGGTTTGCTGATCCTGAATGTTGATTTAATGGAGCACGACATGGATGAGAGGTTGCCCGAGAATATTTGAGATTGGAAGATCTTATCCTTCAAATATTTGGCCAGTTGTTCTACCAGAAGATGGATGGCAAAAGGGCAGGACCAGCAATGGTCATAGGAAAAGGAGATTGGATGGTTACAATCTTACTGTCGGGAGAATATTGAATGGATAAGATCTTCCAATTTAGGAGTATTTAGGGCATCCCTAATCCAGGATGGGGCCCATCTAGGACTTCCAAATGAGCTGAGTTTCACTTTGCTCTGGCTCTGCTCATACTCAAATTGCTTCTAGCTTTATTTCTTGAGCTCAAGCTTCAACGAGAAGCATTTTATTTAGCTCGAGCTCAGCCCAACCTTGGCTCTGATAAAATATGAGCCTATCTTGGGTTAACTCAGCTCTGCTCATTTCGAAAGTTAAACATTTAGTCTGGAGTATAGACCAAAGCTCAAACTTAAGCCCAAGGTTGCGCGATGAACTCAAATCTCATTTGATGGGGTGTGATGTGCATTGGTATATGGATTGACAAAATACTGAAATTGTTGTCTAACATCAAGCTTCAACAGCATCAATTCATAAAAAGAAATACCAAAAAATATTAGGAGGCTGAAAATTCCTAGTTTCTTTCTTTAGTTAATATAATATATAATTTAATATATGTTATGGGCCAAACTTGAGCATGAGCTAGAGCCGCAAACCATATCATAAGCCAATCATGACTGACCTAAAGGCGAGCGCATTTTTAAAAACGAACCTGTAAAATAAGCTCGGGTTGACCCAGAGCCTATAAAGATGAGTTGGATGGAGCTTGATTCGAGTTGATCTGGGATGAAAAAACTCACAAGCTATCACAGCTCCTTGACAGTTGAAGCCTATTGGGTCAACAGTTTGGTTCACAATATGGTCACTTCAGGACAACATCATACATGGTACTATTGCATGGAGAACATACCGACCCACTTCAATGAATTGTGCATACACATAAGATGATCAATTAGCTTTACTAAACAAACTATGGTTATCAAATATATATCCATTGTACTTGTGGCAGACAGTGGCGTGGGGATTAATTCTTGGACGGTGGCATGCTGTGCCAGATGGTGGTAAAGAAAGAAAAAGGAAAATCAATTAGTCCAAGGAGTCTGCATGGAAGTTCACATACTTTTGTTCAGTAGAAATCTTAGCTGTGTCGCTTACATATTCTGAGCCATGGCTCACCAACACCAGATACTTTTGGGTAGGCCCTGGAGAACAGGTTTGGCCCAATCAGAAAATCAAATAAGCTTTTACCATAGAAATTCTTTGAACTTGCCTTACATGGATTCAGATTGTTTAAAGATTCAGATGATTTACCTTTGTGTACATGAACATCTCACCTGCATGCCGTCATGTACAAAGGAGTGAATCACATGTTTCCATACCTTAACAAACATAAAGCTTGATGATGCAAGCACTTTTATATGTGAGGCCCATACTTCAGTGCATAGTTACCTAATTTGTTCTGTTGCCGTTGAATCATGTGCTGTTTGAATTGAAAAATTCGTGATTCTTTCAGTTGATTCTGGAGAGGCTGAAGTTCACAGGAGTTAGTTATGGAAAAGGAAATGGTTGTTGAAGAAAAAAGGAAAATGAAAGGAAGAAGGAAGAAAGATGTAAAGGCAGAACATAGGGTAAATGATGGAGAACAAAAACGGAAGATGAAATGGTTGTAGAAGGAATAAAGATGTGAAGGTAGAGAAGACAGCGAAGAAGAAGATGGAAAGGTGTAGAAGAGTACCTGTCAGACCCCGGGTTACACCCCGACCCAATTTAATCTTGTTTAGTGCTAATTAATCGCGTTTTAGCTAAATTAATCGTGCTTAGTTACTAATTATGATAATTAGTGTTAATTAGCTCTTATAAATTGAGTTAGTTGATTCTTGAATCCTAGTTAGATAGTTGAACCGATTTGACTCGGTTTGGTAGAGTTGAGGGCTTTTACGTAATTATCGATTTTCTCATTTTGCATCATTTGCAAGTTATTTTAACATCATCGCGTGTATTTCGACGAGCACGTCGATTTTCGTATTAGACTTTATTTCATTTGAGCTACCATTTTATATTTGGACCATCATTTGACTCAAAATGGAAATATGCCATTTTAGTGGACCTTCTTGCAAAAAAAGGGCAACTTTACCCTTTAAGAGAGCAACTTTACCCATGTTTGCCTTGCCATTGCCTCTTTATTCCTCTTCTCTCTACTGTTCTTCCTCTTCCTCTTCCTTATCATCTAATTGAGAGTGCTTGTGGGTGCATTGCTGGCAAGGAATGGGGAGATCTCTTCATTTTCTCCATCTTCTTCATCTTCTTCCTCTAGTTGTTGACAAAGAACCTCTCCACCATCTCCTATCTTCTCCAAATTTGAACTTCTTACTAAGAGGTAGGTATCAAACCCCTTTTTGTTTAGATTTGAGTTGAAAAGGAGTCAAGGGGCTCATGATTAATCATACGTGCATATTCATTTGCATTTTAATTTCTTGTGTATTTGTGCCTAGGGTTTGGTATTTTGGGGTTTTGTGTTCCTTTGAGTTCAATTCGATTATGAATAAGTGAATATAAACTTACTAAAATTCGATTATTATTTTATTCGATCGAGTCGGCACTACTTAGTTTCGACCCTATGATACCCGACGGGGTTGAACTTGGTTTAGTTATTCGAGACTATTGCAGTAAGTCGTCTGGAGCACCGAAACTCCAGAACCGAATAGCCAACTAGCCTTTGGCCAGGCCATTGGTGACATCTCAACTAGATTCGCTCTCTTTTGAGACTCTTTTGAAATGATGAGCTCAATGTAGTAGTCAATTAATATGTTTTTATTTTCCTTTGACTCACAAGCATAAATTATTCGTTTTTCGCACAAATTGCCTAGTTATTACTTGACATTGACAGATGTTAACTATTGTCATTTAATTCAATTTGAAACATTATGTATATCCTTATTAATGTCTATACTTGCTGAATCATCGTACTGAGATACTATACTTGGTGTCACAGTCGCAGGTGCAGCACGTAGCCTTGAATAGGCCCAGGAGGGAGAGGAGGGTACCGAGGAGGTTCCTCCAGGATTAGAAGAGTGGCCGGATCATGGGCTAGCGTAGATACTTCCTCATTCGGAGAGCGCGATGTATATTTTGAGGCCCTCAGTAGAGTGTGGCTAGCCCCTTTTTGTGTGGGTCACACTTAGTTTCCTTTTGATCTTTTTTTTTTTTTTTTGATATAGTTGTTTAGGGTTCTTTTATACACCCTCTTTTGTAAATCAATGTACATAATTGTATAATTCTTTTGTGTAAACTTGAATGTTTAATTGGACTGAATGAGAAATGATACCTTCAGGTGTATGAATTACAGCTTCCGCTATAAGTTAAATGTTATTGACAGGTTCTAGTGAGCTCGACTCACGTTTGGAAAAAGTTATTTTTCTTCTTCATGTGTTGTATTTGGCTTAAGACATGTACAGTATCACGGGAGTACGTGTGTCTCACCTCGGGGATTACCTTAGGCCAGGGTGATTCACGACCAGGATGTGACACCCCGACCCTGTAGGTTTGATGTGTTTAGTGCCATTTAAGTTGAGTATTAGTCTCTAAGTGGGATTAAAGGATGTTTAGCTTAGATTTTGAGTTTGACTAGATTTTTCATAGCTTTGGGGAATTTTGAGAGCCGTTGAGCTTTGTCCGACACGGCCGTGGTGGCTTGTTCGACTCTTGTTCATGTGGGGGATTAATTCTTGATTTCAAGAAAATTCTGATATTTACTTCTTTTGATCAGTCATATTAGCCCCTACAACGTTTATGTCCTTTCCGTCCATGTTTGAAACCCAAAAATTCTGTTTTCAGCAAAAAGGGCAGAACAAACTTTTCACATCAAAATTTGTGCATGATTTTCAATGTTTTGAATCATGTGAAAAATATACTTTTTGGAAACTAAATTTTTCGACGTTTAATTTCATCTTCTTCGACGATCTCATCCGGGACCCACAAATGGGGTTTCCAACCACTTGAAGCCTTAGAGCTGGTGGGGCCCACTCCCTGCTTAACTCAAATCACCACCCACGCTCATTTTTCTCATTCCTATTTCAAACTCAAACTAGAGCTAGAGACAGTGCATTCCGCTTCTTCCACCTCTCCTCTGAATGCCCTTGAAGTCTAGGCCAGATTGCAAATCTGATTTCATTATCTTCTTCTCCAACTTGTGAGTTTTCTAAAGATACCATTCTTGAAAAGTTTCTGCTGACCTCATCTTCTTCCTCAAGCTCTCTCCCTGGTTTGGCTATTTCCTGGAGAGATTTTGCCTTCTCCTCTTTGTAGTGGATTTTTTACATCATTAGGGAGCTTCTAATCTTGCATGTAAAAGAGTTCTTGAAAAAAAAAAAAAAACTCCTTTCAAAATGTTGAGTTTTTGAGGGTTTTCTTGGGAGTTTTTGTAGATTGAAGGTCCTAGCTGTGAAGAGGAGTTGTTAGAGTGGATTATGGTACTCAATTTGGTCCAAGGCAAGTGAATAATTGATGAGCACATGCATGCATAGCTAGATCATGTCTTACACTGAAATTTCCTAAGCTAAACTCTGTATAATTGTTATTGTTTTTGTCTTTAGAATGAGCTATTGATGTTAAGTAGGGAACTTGACATTTTAGCTATACTCAAAGTCATTTAGAAATATGGTTATGACGGAGTTCATAAATTTAGTTTTCTAAGTTGTTCAAATTCTGTAGTGAAGATTTTGGTTTTGTGCATTCAAATTGATTATGGGAAATGGTTGTGGTATTGTGGTTGATGGATGATATGTTTGGGAAGAGGGAAGTTTATGTTTGTGTAAGAAAAATGATGGAGTTGACACGACGGAAAATGGAACTGAAAATATGCAAAAAGGATGGGACTTTCTGCATGGGACGAGCTCAGGCGGTGGCCTAGCCCACTCAAGTAAGCCAGGCCATTGGCTGGTGAAGCGCAGGCCAGAAGGCTAGCTCGCTCTAGCAATCAAGCTTTGGGTAGTCCGCTCGAGCGGAGGGATGCCCGCTCGAGCGGACCTGTTTTCTGTCTCAGGACTGTTCCCTGCATACTATTTTCTCATGTTTTATTATGCAGATCCCTAAGGACTCATTTATGTTTGGAGGATGTAAGTTTTGGGTCTTTCTACATATTTCAACATGGGGATCAAGGGAGAAAAAAAGGAGCCTTTGCAATTGATTTATCGGGGGAAAAATCACAACCTCATTGAAGTCTCGATGTACACTATGAGGTCTCAAATGTCGGCAAACTTCGGAGGCACCAAATTCTTCTTTCATAAACCGACATTTGGACACTAGGTGTGCATCAAGACGGCCCTATGTAAGCCAGTCAACCATAACCAACTAGCTCATTCCAAATTTCAGGATTTCCTATGTTTTCTTATAAAACATTTTGTAAAGCTTTGTGTGGTTCACCAAGTTGAAAAAAATCTCGGTAAGGTTACTCGTTTGTTTCGTTTTCCGTATGACTGCATATGCTATGTTAGAGTAGTTATTTTAGCGATTTGAAATATGATTCTTTGATTTGATTTATATTTTTTCGGATTTTTGGTTGGGACCATTAAGCTTGGGTTGCCTAGTTGGTTTAATTACCCAGCCTGGGATCCTTAATTAATTCCGCCAATGTTTTAATATGAAGCCATTAAATTTGTGGGCCATGGATGAAGGGCATAGGGGCATGGGATTGAGATCAAGCTTGATACGTGGGGTGGTCCCACATAGATCTTTCCATCCCCACGGGTCCCATCCCTAGATTGAATCCACAGTTGACCCCCACAAATAATTCTCACAGTGACTCCGCGAGAGAAGTTCACATGAACAAAGTCGTGTGTGTGTATATATGTATATAGGAAATGCTTTTATGAGAGTAACTATCACACTACTATGAGAGTAAGGGGGGACCCATTGGATCAGTAGTGTGAGAGTTACTTTCATTGGAGAATTTTTCTATAAATATATATATATATTGCTACACAGCGTCCGAGCATCCTTTTATGAAAAAAATGCCCCTCCTAGTTAGGTCTACTGGAATGCATGATGATCATGAAAGTCCATTGGTTGGAAAGATTAATATGAGGTGAGTCCATAAGATTAGCATAACCTTTTGATCAATGGCACTAAAATTTAATGGTTTAGAGGCATCTTTTTATCATGATTCCAATCCAACGGTGAGGAAAAGCTGGATGAGTGTCAAACTTAGACTAGTGACTATTCATTGAGAGGTAGTGTGTGTAAAAAAACTAGATTGATTCAACATGGGCCTCATGACCAAAAAAAAAAACAAAAAAACGAGGGCCGGGAAAAGGGGTATATTTAAAGTGGGCCAGCTCTCATAAGCTTAAGCTTAGGATAAGGTAAGCTCAAGTGTACTGGTGGGGCCCACCTGGGGACCTACATGGGGATGGGGATGGGGGGATTACAAGGATTCCCTGGGATCCTCCTCTCTACAAAAAAATTAGCTTCAACCGTGATTTCTATCATCTCCATATGGGTCTAAAAGTTTAATGGTTAACAATCCATTCGGATCAATACATAGCCGATCCAATGGTTCAACAAATTCGAATCTGACGGAAAGTTGGTGGACATGTGCAATTTAGGGGGGTCATGTATATGGTGGGCCCCACAAGCATGAGCTTACGAAATTTTATCCTAAGCTCGAGCTTAGGAGAGCCTTGCTCATATATATATATATATATATATATTTTTGTGTGTGTGTGTGTGTGTGTGTGTGTGTGTGTGTGTGATGGTCGTATGAGATATCTCTCACCTTATATGAGAGATAGGGGTGGGGGCCCTCACATTTAACTTGTGCCCCCACTCAATCTCTCATTTAAGGTGAGAGATATCTCTCATAGGAGCATCTTCCTCTCTCTCTCTCTCTATATATATATAAAATAAAAACATTTTATAAGATATTTGTGCTTATTCATACATCTGCATGGTCTTATAGTGTGGGACACCTAGTGGGCCCCACTATACGATCAATTGGAATGTATCGTCTAAGACCTTTCTCCCTCTACGTCACGGATCACATGAAGCCTTGCACAAATTTGAATGGATAGGATTATTGGATCTAATATGTGTTTTTTTTTTTCTTAATTGCTGAACTCATGGTCCACAGATCAATGGGGTTGGTATGATTAGATTGAATTGAGGTTTCGCATCTATTATGATCCCACAAGGATTTTTTCGATCCCCACCTATATATTCACCCAAATCCCTCATCCACACAATATTTACTTGTGGTCCCCCATGTAAACAGAGTTGCAATAATATTTTACCGATTTATTGAATCCTTTTTTTCAGGACTAAAATGTGCAGACGATTTAAATTATAAATTAAACTTTTCATCACCAACATCTTCAAACTCGCTGGGACTTTTGTTTCAATATTTCTCAAACAACGAGTTTTGAAACACAATCGAGGCACCACCCATAGGAATTCAAAGGAAACAGCGTAATCATTGAAAACATAGCTACGCAATATTCAAGGTTCATACACTGAATCTTCAGGATTTAGTGTGCACCTATTCACAAATATGTATCAGCTTTTATTGATTGATTAAAAGGAAATAATGTTAAATGATAAAAGAGAACTCTTTCCATTTCAAACATAAAATGCAATGTTCATATCTCCTGAGATTGTTTCACTGATGCAACCACCTTTTTTACAGAAAAATCCAACAAAGTGTTCATTGACAGTTGCTAGCTGGCAAATCCAAATGTTTTGGTTGCAAATTGTGATTCACTCTATACCCGATGGCTTAAAAAAACACATTGAGAAAATGGTAAAGGAATCTAGGAATAAAATGGAAAGAAGTCTTTTTATTTCAAACCTAAAATCTGATTTTCATATCTCCTTAGATTGCTACACTCATGAAACCTCCCTTTTCGTAGAAAAATCCAACCAATAAGGGTTATGTTGCCAATTTGATGTAGGCATGTGGTGTGCAAGTGCCTATCGATGCAATGTTCTTTCCTTTTTCTCACATTTTTTTTCCAGATTTTATAACGATTCGTTGGCCACTAGTTGGGAAATTCAAATAACCTGATCGCAATTCATTTTCATTCCAGATTTCTCATCCACAACCTTTAAATAATGCCTCCATCTAACTCTTTGAACGCCAAAAACCAAAATCTTTCTTCTGGTCATTTCTTAACATTTCCTTTCTTCCGAGATATGTAAAATCCCAAAGATATATCTAACCTAGAGAAAACATATGTTCAGACAACTGTATCAACTCGTTTGAGTGCAACAGTCATCTCCCAGGTAGATTCAACTCTATTATCCGCAAATTATTGCCATTTCCTTTCAACACGTACATCTATGATCTTATCTCGGTTCCTAGCCCTCCTTAGCTCTCTCTTCTTCCATCGACAAAAGTTCTTGATCGATCATAGGCCAAAGTCGAAAAGGAGATTGTCCCCATCATCTTATTCTGCAGCTTTTCCATAAGAAAAAGTAGAAAAACAAACCGACTTTTTCCACAAAAAAACATCCTTTCTAAATGGTCGGGGTCAGACTTGGCTTATGGGAAAAATACGAAAAAGCTTCTCTGCTGATTTCATTTTCCAACACAAAAGTACCTAAGAAAATGATTATTGAGGAAATTGTTTTCCACCTCATGGCCACTTCCATATCTAGAAGAGGGAGAGAGGGAAAGAAATCTACCTTCAAGCACAAACCATATAAATATTCTCTCTCCTTTCTTCTCCACAACCCTCCTATAAAAACCCAACCTTTCTTTTCCTTCTTGTATCAAAAAACATCAAACCCTCCAAAAGCCCCAAGCAGCAAAATGAGCCTGCCCTACAACTTGTTCCTAACTCTTTTTCTTGAAAGCTTCATTCTAGGCCCCTTTCTCAACAACAACAATCCAGATGAGTCTAGAATGGGCCATGTGGCCTATGAAGAAGCCGAAGTAGAAAGGGAGATTGTTCGTATAATTCTCTCCGGCGACACCACTTCACTCCGGCCCAACTCCGGCCAGCCCGTCATGATTCGCGAGAACAACATCAGCATCGAATGCCACGACGAACGGGGCTCGGATTATCGAGTTTGGGAGTGGCACGGCCATGTCATGGCCTACGACGAAGTGAACGGTTACTCTCTCGAATACATTTATGGGTACTACTTTGAGAGGATGCCGGAGAGACAATGATCAAAGCAGGAGGATTTTGTTAGTCTTAGGGTTTTGTTGGTGATCCATGCTTTAATATTGTTGTAGAATGAGTTTAGTGTTAGTTATGAAGCATTTTTGTGTTTTAGTGGCATATGATAAAAGATCGGGGAAGCTTGATAGCCTTTCTTTGTTCTTTTTATTTTTCCTTCCATGTTGGGCTAATGGTGCAGGGGCATTACTGTAACTTGATAACATAGGGATAGATCCCCGGTTGTCTGTGCTTGAAAGCTTGTTTTTATATTGTGAAATACAAGATCTTATCATCTATTTTTATTTGGTTGTGATATCGGTATGTGAATATGACATTGGTGAATTCTTTTGCCAGCTTCATAACCCAACCTATTGGTAGTATGTGTATGATGTAGTCCAAGGGTCTTAAAGGAGAACCCTTAATTCCAACTGTTCAGACGGAATCATTCCAAGTTCATTCAGACTATCAAAAGCAACAAGGGAGGAAGCAATGTTGTAGCTGAGTTTTAATGACTTTGAATACTTAACAGTGGCATGGTTTCCAATTCATCTAATTGCGACAACCACTAGAGGCTAATATTCAATTTTGACACCATAAACCAGTGCGTTAAGCATTGACAGTTTCAAAATGCTCAGGCAAGCCATTGCCTATTATGTTTGTTGTTATTTAAAATAAGGTTTAGAACTACCCTTTTGCTGAAAGGCCTATACAACCCCCTCACTCTTTTGAACCAGTGGCATGGTTTCGTACCCATTTGACACCCCTATGCACACCTACTGAAAATATAAATTAGACTGCCTCCACCTTTTATTTTCTTTTTATAAATTGTACAGGTGTTCCAATTGAATAGAGTGTTGCTAGATCTTTCTTCCATCACCTCAATCCCATGGTGGCCCTTGTGATCAAGAATGAAGAGAGTTGTTAAAGGACCCACGTACATCCTGACTCCACCAAAGTCCAATAAGGCAAAACCAATAGTTTTGACTATTCAACAAGGCTTGGGCTAAATCAAGGGCTAAAAGGTTGTGGATCTAGAATTAGGCTCCATGGTCCAAAGTTAATTGATACTTGAGGGTGTTGAGCAGGGATGTTCAGATTAGTGTAATTGGGAATACGTGAAAAATGAAATATCTAATTATTTGGAGATTTGAAATATTTGAAAGATAAAGAAAGTGATGGGGAGCATTTTAAGTTCGTTTGCTATGTGATTAACAAAGGCAATGTTAATAACACTAGCCCTCTTAAAAGCTCTTAATAAAATATAAGAATCTATTTATCTTTTATCAATTTATCGAATCGATTTCATAGTAGAACAAAATAGATATTAGACAAGACAACTTAAAATTTTTCCTAAAAATCCTTCTAGCTCCTCCAACTTCAAAATTACTTAGACTTTTGAAATGCTCTTATTTCTTTATTATTATTATTATTATTATTATTTTACGTTTACATGGTAGAGTTTTGTGTAAATATTTCTCAAACATAGAATTTTATAAGGCATGAGAGAGGGAACAAGTATAGGTATTCGTTGGGAGTGATCTGATTATGGAAAATAAATCTATGGTGTATTCAACATTCATGCACTAAATATGAGGTATTTAATGTGCACCCATCCACAAATATATATATATATATCAAGATTATCTTTCAAAAAATGTATCTAGTTTCATGCACTCAATCTTATGCGTTTAATGTGCATCCATTCACAAATAATATATCATAAAAATGAAATGATCATATAAAAAAATGGAGAGAGCTATTTCCATTTCAAACATAAAATTCAATGTTCATATCTCGTGAGATTGTTTCATCGATGAAAACCCCTTTTTTATAGAAATATTTAGCTAACAATGCCTTCCTCTTTTAAATGGACGACTTGAATGCAATGCATGTGGTTTGTAGGTTGGCCCTTTGATTTGTTGTCTCTCTCTCTCTCTCTCTCTCTCTCTCTCTCTCATAAATGGCTTTAGTGACTATTTTTGGCTGGCAAATCCGTCTATTGTGGTCGGAAATTGTGATTCATTCTATATTTATCATCCGCATCCATTGCCTTCGATGATAACTAAAAGAAATCAATATAGTTATTTTTAGACACATAGAACGTCATTACTCTATGCTTTATTTATACTTAATTGTGTTGATATGATTTGTGCTATCTTTGGATCTATGAAGAGAGCAAAGGAAAATATTGGCCAGGTGCGAGGTCTAAAAGTTTGGTAAGAGAGATGCAGATATGTATTCATGTTTTTGTGTTACCTCCTTTGGATTTCCACAACCTCGGGTAGTTTGACTTGGATCATAACCGGTTTTGTGATTTGCAAATCCAAGGGCACTACAATATATTTCTTTTCTACAAATGTCCATAAAAGTGATACTACCCACTTCCAAGGAATTTTTTTTTCCAACCCTAAGAGAAAGTGTTGATTTTTCTCTTTCGCAGAAAAGAACATTGCGCAAACTAGTGGGAAATGACAGGCATGAGAAATTGGAGCTTTCAAGCTACCAATGAATCCTTTGCATTGAAAAATGCACCAAGTTTCATAAAACAAAAGGTAATAAAACACAGTTGTTTTAGATAAATTTGAGGTTGTATAGAGCTTGGAGGAATAAAGGTAAAACTTTTCTTCCCTCAATCTAAGGCATTTTTTCCCAATAGAAAGGGTGTTTGGTGTCCCTAGCTATGGTTAAAACTTAAAAGTGAAGAACCAAGGGTGAATATCTAAAAATGACCATCAAATAACCTCTTTTCAAAATTAGAATTCTCAAAACATAGTAACATGTACCTAAGTAAAAAATTATGAAAAGAAACGGCGCGGCAATTGCTCTTTCGCTCTTTCTTCTCAATATCTAGAAGAGAGCTAGATATAGATGTCAGATACACAAGCATAATAACTAACCCATTCTATGAGAAATCTATACAGCAGTTAAGGCAAGACCTAGCTTGACTCATTCTCACCCGGTCCAGCGAGCTCTTTTGTTTAGGAGTTTTCAAGTGTGCCGGTCCGCAGGGGGTGAAGCCCACTTGATGGTCCATCTGAATGGACCACACACAACCCTTCCTGAATTTCACATTGGGCCCACCTTTGCACCCATCCGATGTACTGTACACCATTGAATCGACTGCACACCCATCAAAATAGATTGTACATCGTTAAACTTGTGGGGCCTAGATGGAGGTGGTCATGATCATTAGAGATATATAGGGCTATTGTTTGCAGAGATGAAGGGCCAGGGGAGATCTTTCAATCCCCCTGGTCCCAGTCGAAGGTGGGGCCCCATGTGGGCCCCACGTAGAGGTACGCACATTGATCCAGTGCACAAGTCGCGCACTGGATCAGTACTATATAAATATCGAAAATATTCATGTGAGAACTAGTTCTCAACGTACTTCCGTGAGAGTTATTGGTGGGGCCCACCTAGCAGGCATCCAAACCGTACACAAATAGAGACCTCCCTGACAGGTAGCCATCTGAATGGACTGGACCTTTGGATGGATAGTAGAATTTTTTTAATATGAAGCCATTAAACTTATGGGCAATGGATGAAGGGCTAAGGGGCATGAGATTGAGGTCAAGCTTGATACGTGGGGTGGTCCCTCATAGATCTTTCCCTCCCCTCGGGTCCCATCCCCATATTAGAACCACAGTTGGGCCCCACAAAAAGTTCTCATAGTGATTCCGTGAGAAAAGTTCACCTGAGCAAAGCCGCATATAAATATATATGTATATATATATATATATATATAGATAGATAGATAGATACAAATGGAAAAAAATCTTATGAGAGTAACTCTCACATAGAGTTACTCTCATAAGAGCATTTTCCTACATATATATATATATATATATATAGGGAAAGACTCTCCTAAACGCGAGCTTAGGATAAAATTTCGTAAGTTCATGCTTGTGGGCCCCACCCTTGGTCACCTTCGATCTATTAAAATGGACCAAACATACGAACCCCCAGAATTGCACTTGTCCACCAACTTTCGGTCAGATCCGAATTTACTGGACCGTTGGATCAACCGTGTACCGATCTGAATGCACTAGTGACCATTTAAATTTTGGGGCCAAAACTGAGATAATAAAAATCATGGTTGGGGCTGATTTTTGGCAAAGAGGAGGGTCCCGCAATCCTTGAAATCCCCCCCATCCCTATCCCCATGTGGGTCCTCAGGCGAGCCCCACCACACATTTCAGCTTACCTTATCATAAGCTTGAGCTTCGGAGAGCTGCCCCCATATATATATATATATATATATATATATGAGCTACGCTACAAAATTCCCTGGGCGTTTTTTGAAAAAAAAAGACGCTCGTCTTTTAGCCAATAAAAGTGTGATAAGTGTCATCAGTGATACACATATCTGATTCTCTCTCCTAAATATTCTCTTACAAAGGTGGATCTCTTAAAATACTAACAAATAATTAGGTATTGGATAAGGGCAGAAACTCCCTTTTTGGGATAGGAGAGTTTTTGAGAATTTTCATATATATATATAGCGCTACACATTGTCCGGGCATTTTTTTTTTATGAAAAAACGCTTCTCCTAGTTGGGCCCTCTAGAATGCATGATGATCATGGAAGTCCATTGGATGGAAAGATCCATGGAGGCCTACCTATATCCAAAATATTTAGTCCATAAGATCATCCTAAGCTTTTGACCCATGGCACTAAATTTTAATGGTTTAGAGGCATCTTTTTATCATGATTCCAATCCAACGGTGAAGAAAAGTTGGATGAGCGTCAAACTTGGACTAATGACTATTCATGGGGAGGTAGTGTGTGTGAAACGACTAGACTGACTCAAAATGGGCCCCATGACAAAAAAAGAGGGACCTTTTTAAAGTGGGATTTTTTAGAATTTTCATACATAAATATATATATATATATATATATATTTATATATGTGTATGAGATGCTCCTATGAGAGATGTCTCTCACCTTATATAAGAGATTGGGTAGGGGCCCTCACATCCATATCCAATGCCAACAACTTATATATATATATATATATCTATAAATATACATATTGAATCCAATAATATTTTACCGATTTATTGAATCCTTTTTTTAGGAAGAAAATATGGAGACAATCTAAATTATTAAATAAACTTTTCATCACCAACCTCTTCAAAACTGCTTGGACTTTGTTTACATATTTCTCAAACAAAGAGTTTTGAAAAACATGCGAGGCACCACCCAAAGGTATTGATCAAAGGCAACGACCTAATCATTGAGAACACAGCAACGCTATATTCAAGGTTCAACCACTAAATCTTCAGGATTTACCATGAACCCATCTAAAAATATGTTTCAAATTTTATTGATGGATTAAAAAGAAATAATATTAATTGATAAAGGAGAACTCTTTCCATTTCAAACATAAAATGCAATGTTCATATATCCTAAGATTGTTTCATTGATATTGAAATAACCTTTTTTTAAAGTAAAATCCAACCAACAACAATGTTGTCCTTCGTTACATTGACAAGTTGAATGCAATGCATGTGGGGTGTAGGTTGCGGTTGCTCCATTGATTTGTTTCCCCCCCACACCTCCATATAAGTGTTCATTGACAGTTGCTAGCTGGCAAATCCAGATATTGCGGTTGCTAATTGTGATTCATTCTATATCCGATGGCTTCAAAAAACACATTGAGAAAATGGTAAAGGAATCTAGAAATAAAATGGAAAGAAGTCTTTTTATTTCAAACCTAAAATCTGATTTTCATACCTCCTTAGATTGCTACACTCATTAGAAAAATCCAACCAATAAGGGTTATGTTGCCAATTTGATGGAGGCATGTGGTGTGCAAGTGGCTATCGATCCAATGTTCTTTCCTTTTTCTCACATTTTTTTTAGATTTTATAACGATTCGTTGGCCACTAGTTGGGAAATTCAAATAACCTGATCGCAATTCATTTTCATTCCAGATTTCTCATCCACAACCTTTAAATAATGCCTCCATCTAACTCTTTGAACGCCAAAAACCAAAATCTTTCTTCTGGTCATTTCTTAACATTTCCTTTCTTCCGAGATATGTAAAATCCCAAAGATATATCTAACCTAGAGAAAACATATGTTCAGACAACTGTATCAACTCGTTTGAGTGCAACAGTCATCTCCCAGGTAGATTCAACTCTATTATCCGCAAATTATTGCCATTTCCTTTCAACACGTACATCTATGATCTTATCTCGGTTCCTAGCCCTCCTTAGCTCTCTCTTCTTCCATCGACAAAAGTTCTTGATCGATCATAGGCCAAAGTCGAAAAGGAGATTGTCCCCATCATCTTATTCTGCAGCTTTTCCATAAGAAAAAGTAGAAAAACAAACCGACTTTTTCCACAAAAAAACATCCTTTCTAAATGGTTGGGGTCAGACTTGGCTTATGGGAAAAATACGAAAAAGCTTCTCTGCTGATTTCATTTTCCAACACAAAAGTACCTAAGAAAATGATTATTGAGGAAATTGTTTTCCACCTCATGGCCACTTCCATATCTAGAAGAGGGAGAGAGGGAAAGAAATCTACCTTCAAGCACAAACCATATAAATATTCTCTCTCCTTTCTTCTCCACAACCCTCCTATAAAAACCCAACCTTTCTTTTCCTTCTTGTATCAAAAAACATCAAACCCTCCAAAAGCCCCAAGCAGCAAAATGAGCCTGCCCTACAACTTGTTCCTAACTCTTTTTCTTGAAAGCTTCATTCTAGGCCCCTTTCTCAACAACAACAATCCAGATGAGTCTAGAATGGGCCATGTGGCCTATGAGGAAGCCGAAGTAGAAAGGGAGATTGTTCGTATAATTCTCTCCGGCGACACCACTTCACTCCGGCCCAACTCCGGCCAGCCCGTCATGATTCGCGAGAACAACATCAGCATCGAATGCCACGACGAACGGGGCTCGGATTATCGAGTTTGGGAGTGGCACGGCCATGTCATGGCCTACGACGAAGTGAACGGTTACTCTCTCGAATACATTTATGGGTACTACTTTGAGAGGATGCCGGAGAGACAATGATCAAAGCAGGAGGATTTTGTTAGTCTTAGGGTTTTGTTGGTGATCCATGCTTTAATATTGTTGTAGAATGAGTTTAGTGTTAGTTATGAAGCATTTTTGTGTTTTAGTGGCATATGATAAAAGATCGGGGAAGCTTGATAGCCTTTCTTTGTTCTTTTTATTTTTCCTTCCATGTTGGGCTAATGGTGCAGGGGCATTACTGTAACTTGATAACATAGGGATAGATCCCCGGTTGTCTGTGCTTGAAAGCTTGTTTTTATATTGTGAAATACAAGATCTTATCATCTATTTTTATTTGGTTGTGATATCGGTATGTGAATATGACATTGGTGAATTCTTTTGCCAGCTTCATAACCCAACCTATTGGTAGTATGTGTATGATGTAGTCCAAGGGTCTTAAAGGAGAACCCTTAATTCCAACTGTTCAGACGGAATCATTCCAAGTTCATTCAGACTATCAAAAGCAACAAGGGAGGAAGCAATGTTGTAGCTGAGTTTTAATGACTTTGAATACTTAACAGTGGCATGGTTTCCAATTCATCTAATTGCGACAACCACTAGAGGCTAATATTCAATTTTGACACCATAAACCAGTGCGTTAAGCATTGACAGTTTCAAAATGCTCAGGCAAGCCATTGCCTATTATGTTTGTTGTTATTTAAAATAAGGTTTAGAACTACCCTTTTGCTGAAAGGCCTATACAACCCCCTCACTCTTTTGAACCAGTGGCATGGTTTCGTACCCATTTGACACCCCTATGCACACCTACTGAAAATATAAATTAGACTGCCTCCACCTTTTATTTTCTTTTTATAAATTGTACAGGTGTTCCAATTGAATAGAGTGTTGCTAGATCTTTCTTCCATCACCTCAATCCCATGGTGGCCCTTGTGATCAAGAATGAAGAGAGTTGTTAAAGGACCCACGTACATCCTGACTCCACCAAAGTCCAATAAGGCAAAACCAATAGTTTTGACTATTCAACAAGGCTTGGGCTAAATCAAGGGCTAAAAGGTTGTGGATCTAGAATTAGGCTCCATGGTCCAAAGTTAATTGATACTTGAGGGTGTTGAGCAGGGATGTTCAGATTAGTGTAATTGGGAATACGTGAAAAATGAAATATCTAATTATTTGGAGATTTGAAATATTTGAAAGATAAAGAAAGTGATGGGGAGCATTTTAAGTTCGTTTGCTATGTGATTAACAAAGGCAATGTTAATAACACTAGCCCTCTTAAAAGCTCTTAATAAAATATAAGAATCTATTTATCTTTTATCAATTTATCGAATCGATTTCATAGTAGAACAAAATAGATATTAGACAAGACAACTTAAAATTTTTCCTAAAAATCCTTCTAGCTCCTCCAACTTCAAAATTACTTAGACTTTTGAAATGCTCTTATTTCTTTATTATTATTATTATTATTATTATTTTACGTTTACATGGTAGAGTTTTGTGTAAATATTTCTCAAACATAGAATTTTATAAGGCATGAGAGAGGGAACAAGTATAGGTATTCGTTGGGAGTGATCTGATTATGGAAAATAAATCTATGGTGTATTCAACATTCATGCACTAAATATGAGGTATTTAATGTGCACCCATCCACAAATATATATATATATATCAAGATTATCTTTCAAAAAATGTATCTAGTTTCATGCACTCAATCTTATGCGTTTAATGTGCATCCATTCACAAATAATATATCATAAAAATGAAATGATCATATAAAAAAATGGAGAGAGCTATTTCCATTTCAAACATAAAATTCAATGTTCATATCTCGTGAGATTGTTTCATCGATGAAAACCCCTTTTTTATAGAAATATTTAGCTAACAATGCCTTCCTCTTTTAAATGGACGACTTGAATGCAATGCATGTGGTTTGTAGGTTGGCCCTTTGATTTGTTGTCTCTCTCTCTCTCTCTCTCTCTCTCTCTCTCTCATAAATGGCTTTAGTGACTATTTTTGGCTGGCAAATCCGTCTATTGTGGTCGGAAATTGTGATTCATTCTATATTTATCATCCGCATCCATTGCCTTCGATGATAACTAAAAGAAATCAATATAGTTATTTTTAGACACATAGAACGTCATTACTCTATGCTTTATTTATACTTAATTGTGTTGATATGATTTGTGCTATCTTTGGATCTATGAAGAGAGCAAAGGAAAATATTGGCCAGGTGCAAGGTCTAAAAGTTTGGTGAGAGATGCAGATATGTATCCATGTTTTTGTGTTACCTCCTTTGGATTTCCACAACCTCGGGTAGTTTGACTTGGATCATAACCGGTTTTGTGATTTGCAAATCCGAGGGCACTACAATATATTTCTTTTCTACAAATGTCCATAAAAGTGATACTACCCACTTCCAAGGAATTTTTTTTTCCAACCCTAAGAGAAAGTGTTGATTTTTCTCTTTCACAGAAAAGAACATTGCGCAAACTAGTGGGAAATGACAGGCATGAGAAACTAGGGGCCCTCACATCCATATCCAATGCCAACAACTTATATATATATATATATCTATAAATATACATGTTGAATCCAATAATATTTTACCGATTTATTGAATCCTTTTTTTAGGAAGAAAATATGGAGACGATCTAAATTATTAAATAAACTTTTCATCACCAACCTCTTCAAAACTGCTTGGACTTTGTTTACATATTTCTCAAACAAAGAGTTTTGAAAAACATGCGAGGCACCACCCAAAGGTATTGATCAAAGGCAACGACCTAATCATTGAGAACACAGCTACGCTATATTCAAGGTTCAACCACTAAATCTTCAGGATTTACCATGAACCCATCTAAAAATATAAGAATCTATTTATCTTTTATCAATCTATCGAATCGATTTCATAGTAGACCAAAATAGATATTAGACAAGACAACTTAAAATTTTTCCTAAAAATCCTTTTAATTAGCTCCTCCAACTTCAAAATTACTTAGACTTTTGAAATGCTCTTATTTCTTTATTTTTTTTATATGTTTACATGGTAGAGTTTTATGTAAATATTTCTAAAACATAGAAATTTATAAGGCATGAGAGAGGGAACAAGTGTAGGCATTCGTTGGGAGTGATCTGATTATGGAAAATAAATCTATGGTGTATTCAACATTCATGCACTAAATATGAGGTATTTAATGTGCACCCATCCACAAATATATATATCAAGATTATCCTTCAAAAAATGTATCAAGTTTCATGCACTCAATCTGAGGCTTTTAATGTGCATCCATTCACAAATAATATATCATAAAAATGAAATGATCATATAAAAAAAATGGAGAGTGCTATTTGCGTTTCAAACATAAATTTCAATGTTCATATCTCGTGAGATTGTTTCATCAATGAAAACCCCTTTTTTATAGAAATATTTAGCTAACAATGCCTTCCTCTTTTAAATGGACAACTTGAATGCAATGCATGTGGTCGGAAATGCCCTTTGACTTGTTGTCCTTTCCTCTCCCTCTCTCTCTCTTTCTCTCTTTCTCTATCTCTCTCTCTCTCTCTCTCATAAATGGCTTTAGTGACTATTTTTGGCTGGCAAATCCAACTATTGTGGTCGGAAATTGTGATTCATTCAATATATTTATCAACCGCATCCATTGCTTTCGATGGTAACTTAAACAAATCAATATAGTTATTTTTAGACTCATAGAACGTCATTACTCTATGCTTTATTTATACTTAATTGTGTTGATATGATTTGTGCTATCTTCGGATCTAGGAAGAGAGCAAAGGAAATTGTTGGCCGGGTGCAAGGTCTAAAAGTTTGGTGAGAGAGATGCATATAGGTATTCATGTTTTTGTGTTACCTAGCTCCTTTGGATTTCCACAACCTCGGGTAGTTTGACTTGGATAATGACCGGTTTTGTGATTTGCAAATCCAAGGGCACTACAATATATTTCTTTTCTACAAATGTCCATAAAAGTGATACTACCCACTTCCAAGGAGTTTTTTTTTCCAACCCTAAGAGATAGTGTTGATTTTTCTCTTTCACACAAAAGAACATTGCGCGAACTAGTGGGAAATGATAATCATGAGAAATCGAAGGTTTCAGGCTACCAGTGAATCGTTTGCATTGTAAAATGCACCAAGTTTCTTAAAACAAAAGGTAATAAAACACAGTTGTTTTAGATAAATTAGAGTTTTTTTAGAGTTTGGAGGAATAACGGTAAAACTTTTCTTTCCTCAATCTAACGCAAGGGGTGTTTGGTGTCCCTAGCTATGGTTAAAACTTAAAAGTGAAGAATCAAGGGTGAATATCTAAAAATGATCATCAAATAACCTCCCCTTGACATTAGAATTCTCAAAACAATGTAACATGTACCTAAGTAAAAATTATGAAAAGAAACGACAATTGCTCTTTTGCTCTTTTGTCTCAATATCTAAAAGAGAGCTAGATATAGATGTAAGATACACAAGCATAATAACTAACCCATTCTATGAGAAATCTATATAGTCGTTAAGGCAAGACCTAGCTTGACTCATTCTCACCCGGTCCGGCCAACTCTTTTGTTTAGGAGTAATCAAGTGTGCCGGTCCGCAGGGGGTGAAACCCACTTGATGGTCCATCTGAATGGACAACACACAACCCTTCCTGAATTTCACATTGGGCCTACCTTTGCACCCATCCGATATACTGTACACCATTAAATCAACTGCACACCCATCAGAATAGATTGTACATCATTAAACTTGTGGGGCCTAGATGGAGGTGGTGATCATCAGGGATATATAGGGCTATTGTTTGTAGAGATGAAGGGCCAGGGGAGGTCTTTCAACCCTCCTAGTCCCAGTCCAAGGTGGAGCCCCATGTGGGCCCCACGTTGAGGTACGCACACTAATCCAATGCACAAGTCGCGCACTGGATTAGAACTATATATATTGGAAATATTCATGTGAGAACTAGTTCTCAATGTACTTCCGTGAGAGTTATTGGTGGGGGCCACCTAGCAGGCATCCAAACCGTACACAAATAGAGACCTTCCTGACAGGTAGCCATCCGAATGGACTGGACTGTTGGATGGATACTAGAATTTTTTTAATATGAAGCCATTAAACTTATGGGCAATGGATGAAGGGCTTAGGGGCATGGGATTGAGGTCAAGCTTGATACGTGGGGTGGTCCCTCATAGATCTTTCCATTCCCTCGGGTCCCATCCCCATATTAGAACCACAGTTGGGCCCCACAAAAAGTTCTCACAGTGACTCCGTGAGAAAAGTTCACCTGAACAAAGCCGCATATATATAGATATAGATAGATAGATAGACACAAATGGGAAATACTCTTATGAGAGTAACTCTCATACTACTATGAGAGTAGCAAGGAGGGCCCATTATATTTGGGCTGGTGGATATGGATCCAATGGGTTCCCCTTACTCTCATAATAGTGTAAGAGTTACTCTCATAAGAGCATTTTCCTACATATATATATATATAGGGAAAGACTCTCCTAAACGCGAGCTTAGGATAAAATTTCGTAAGTTCATGCTTGTGGGGCCCACCCTTGGTCACCTTCGATCCATTAAAATGGACCAAACACACAACCCCCTTGAATTGCACTTGTCCACCAACTTTCTGTCAAATCCAAATTTACTAGACCGTTGGATCAACCGTGTACCGATCCGAATGGATTATTGACCATTAAAATTTTGGGGCCAAAATTGAGATGATAGAAATCACGGTTGAGGCTGATTTTTGGTAAAGAGGAGGGTCCCGGAGTCCTTGAAATCCCCAACATCCTATTCCCCATGCAGGTCCCCAGGTGAGCCCCACCACACACTACAGCTTACCTTATCATAAGCTTGAGCTTCAGAGAACTGCCCCCATATATATATGTATATATATATATGAGCGACGCTACAAAACTCCCTGTCGAAAAAAAAAAATGATGTCCGACTTTTAGCCAATAAAAGTGCGACAAGTGTCATCAGTGATACACATATCCGATTCTCTCTCATAAATATTCTCTTACAAAGGTGGATCTCTTAAAATACTAACAAATAATTAGGTATTAGATAAGGGCAAAAACTCCCCTTTTGAGATGGGGGAGTTTTTGAAAATTTTCATATATAAATATATAGCGCTACACATTGTCTGGGCGATTTTTTATGAAAAAATGCCTCTCCTAGCTGGGCCCACTGGAATGCATGATGATCATGGAAGTCCATTGGATGGAAAGATACATGGAGGCCTACCTGTATCAAAATATTTAGTCCATAAGATTATCCTAAGCTTTTGACCCATGGCACTAAATTTTAATGGTTTAGAGGCATCTTTTTATCATGATTCCAATCTAACGATGAGGAAAAGTTGGATGAGCGTCAAACTTGGACTAATGACTATTCATGGGGAGGTAGTGTGTGTGAAAAGACTAGATTGACTCAAAATGGGCCCCATGACAAAAAAAAGAGGGACCATTTTAAAGTGGGCATTTTTTAGAATTTTCATATATATATGTGAGATGCTCCTATGAGAGATATCTCTCACCTTATTTGAGAGATTGGGTGGGGGCCCTCACATCCATATCCAATCTCAATAACTTATATATATATATATATATCTATACATATACATATTGAATCCAATAATATTTTACTGATTTATTGAGTCCCTTTTTTAGGATCAAAATATGGAGACGATATAAATTATTAAATAAACTTTTCATCACCAACCTCGTCAAACCTGCTTGGACTTTGTTTACATATTTCTCAAACAAAGAGTTTTGAAAAACATGTGATGCACCAACCATAGGTATTGATCAAAGGCAACGACCTAATCATTGACAACACAGCTACGCTATATTCAAGGTTCAAACACTGAATCTTCTGGATTTACCATGAACTGATTTAAGAATATGTATCAAATTTTATTGATGGATTAGAAAGAAATAATATTAATTGATAAAAGAGAACTTTTTCCATTTCAAACATAAAATGCAATGTTCATATATCCTAAGATTGTTTCATTGATATTGAAATAACCTTTTTTTATAAAAAAAATCCAACAGATAACAATGTTGTCCTTCGTTACATTGACAAGTTGAATGCAATGCATGTGGGGTGTAGGTTGTGGTTGCACCATTGATTTGTTTTCTCCCCCCCCCCCCCCCCCCCCCCCCCCCCACTATATAAGTGTTCATTGACAGTTGCTAGCTGGCAAATCCAAATAATGTGGTTGCAAATTGTGATTCATTCTATATCCGATTGCTTAAAAAAACACATTGAGAACATGGTAAAGGAATCTAGAAATAAAAGTCTTCTTATTTCAAACCTAAAATCTTATTTTCATATCTCCTTAGATTGTTTCACTCATGAAACCCCATTTTCATAGAAAAATCCAACCAATAAGGGTTATGTTGCCAATTTGATGTAGGCATGTGGTATGCAGGTTCCTATCGACCCAATGTTCTTTCCTTTTTCTCACATTTTTTTCATATTTTAGAAAGATTCGTTGGCCACTGGATGGAAAATTCAAATAACCTGATCGCAATTCATTTTCATTCTAGATTTCTCATACACGACCTTTAAATAATGCCTCCATCTAACTCTTTGAACGCCAAAAACCAAAATATTTCTTCTGGTCATTTCTTAACCTTTGCTTTCTTCCGAGATATGTAAAATCCCAAAGATATATCTAACCTAGAGAAAACATATGTTCAGACAACTGTTTCAACTCGTTTGAGTGCAACATTCATCTCCCAAGTAGATTCACCTCTATTATCCACATATCAATGCCTTTTCCTTTCAACATGTACATCCATGATCATATCTCGGTTCCTAGCGCTCCTTAGCTCTCTCTACTTCCATCGACAAAAGTTCTTGATCGATCATTATTGCTAAAGAAGAGGCCAACGTTGATAAAGAGATTTTCGCCATCATCTTATTCTGCAACTTTTCCATACAAAAGAGGTAGAAAAACAAACCGACTTTTTCCACAAAAAAACATCCTTTCTAAATGGGGTCAGACTTGGCTTATGTAAAAAATACGGAAAACCTTCTCTGCTGGTTTGATTTTCTGAAGCTTCACACAAAAGTACCTAAGCAAATGACTATTGAGGAAATAGTTTTCCAGCTCATGGCCACGTCCATATCTAGAAGAGAGAGAGAGGGAAAGAAATCTACCTTCAAGCACACAACATATAAATACCCTCTCTCCTTTCTTCTCCACAACCCTCCAATAAAAAACCAACCTTTCTTTTCCTTCTTGTATAAAAAAACATCAAACCCTCCAAAAGTCCCAAGCAGCAAAATGAGCCTTCCCTACAACTTGTTCCTAACTCTTTTCCTTGAAAGCTTCATTCCAGCCCCCTTTCTCAAGAACAACAACCTAGATGAGTCTAGAATGGGCCATGTGGCCTATGAAGAAGCCGAAGTCGAAAGAGAGATCGTTCATATAATTCTCTCCGGCGACACCACTTCACTCCGGCCCAACTCCGGCCAGCCCATCACGATTCGCGAGAACTACATCAGCGTCGAATGCCATGACGAAAGGGGCTTGGATTATCGGGTTTGGGAGTGGCACGACCGTGTCATGCCCTACGACGAAGTGAACGGTTACTCTCTCGAATACATTTATGGGTACTACTTTGAAAGTATGTCGGAGAGACAATGATGAAAGGAGGAGGATTTTATTAGTCTTAGGTTTTTGTTGGTGGTGCATGCTGTAATATTTCTGTAGAATGAATTCAGTGTTAGTTGTAAAGAATTTTTGTGATTTAGTGGGCATATGATAAAAGATTGGGGAAGCTTCATAGCCTTTCTTTTTTCTTTTTTCTTTCCTTACATGTTGGGCTAATGGTACAGGGGCATTACTGTAACCTGATAACATAGGGATTGATCCCTATGTGTCTGTTCATGATAGCTTGTTTTGTATATTGTGAAATACAAGATCTTATCATGTATTTTTATTTAGTTGTGAAAATTGGTCTTTGAATATGACATTGGTGAATTCTTTTGCCAACTTCATAACCCAACCTATTGATAGTATGTGTATGATGTAGGCCAAGGGTTTTAGAGGAGAACCTTTAATTCCATCTGATCAGACGGAACCTTTCCAAGTTCATTCAGACTATCAAAAGCCACAAGGAGGAAGAAATATTGTAATTGAGTTTTAATAACTTTTAATACTTAACAGTGGCATGGTTTCGTACCCATTTGACAGCAGTATGCACGCCTACTGAAAATCTAAATTAGACTGCCTCCACCTTTTATTTTATTTTATTTATAAATTTTACAGGTGCTCGTATTGAATAGAGTGTTGGTAGATCTTTCTTCCATCACCTCAATCCCATGGTGGGCCCTTGTGATCAAGAATGAAGAGAGTTGTTAAAGGACCCACGTACATCCTTAATCCACCAAAGTCCAATAAGGCAAAACCAATAGTTTTGACTATTCAACAAGGCTTGGGCTATATCAAGGGCTAAAAGGTTGTTGATCTAGAATTAGGCTCCATAGTCCAAAGTTAATTGATACTTGAGGGTGTTGAGCACGGATGTTCATATTAGTGTAATTGGGAATAAGTGAAAAATGAAATATCTAATTATTTGGAGATTTGAAATATTTGAAAGATAAAGAAAGTGATGGGGAGCATTTTAAGTTCGTTTGCTCTGTGATTAACAAAGGCAATGGTAATGACACTAGCCCTCTTAAAAGCACTTAATAAGATATAAGAATCTATTTATCTTTTATCAATTTATCGAATCAATTTCATAGTAAACCAAAATAGATATTAGACAAGACAACTTAAAATTTTTCCTAAAAATCCTTTTACCTCCTCCAACTTCAAAATTACTTAGACTTTTGAAATCCTCTTATTTCTTTATTTTGTTTTTTTATGTTTACATGGTAGAGTTTTGTGTAAATATTTCTCAAACATAGAAATTTATAAGGCATGAGAGAGGGAACAAGTATAGGTATTCGTTGGGAGTGACCTGATTATGGAAAATAAATCTATGGTGTATTCAACATTAATGCGCTAAATATGAGGTATTTATTGTGCACCCATCCACAAATATATATATATATATATGTATATATATATATATATATATATATATATCAAGATTATCTTTCAAAAAATGTATCAAGTTTCATGCACTCAATCTGAGGCGTTTAATGTGCATCCATTCACAAATAATATATCATAAAAATGAAATGATCATATAAAAAAAATGGATAGAGCTATTTCCATTTCAAACATAAAATTCAATGTTCATATCTCGTGAGACTGTTTCATTGATGAAAACCCCTTTTTTATAGAAATATTTAGCTAACAATGCCTTTCTCTTTTAAATGGACAACTTGAATGCAATGCATGTCGTTTGTAGGTTGACCCTTTGTTTTCTTGTCCTCTCTCTCTCTCTCTCTCTCTCTCTCTCTCTCTCTTAAATGGCTTTGGTGACCTTTTTTCGCAGGCAAATCCAAATATTGTGGTCTGAGATTGTGATTCGTTCTATATTTATCATCCACTTCCATTGCCTTGAATGATAACTAAAAGAATTCAATATAGTTATTTTTAGACACATAGAACGTCATTACACTATGCTTTATCATTACTTAATTATGTTGATAGGGTTTGTGCTATCTTCAGATCTTGGAAGAGAGCAAAGGGGAAAAATGTCTAGGTGCAAGGTCTAAAAGTTTGGTGAGAGCGATGCAGATATGTATGCATGTTTTTGTGTTTTGAAAGTCAAAGACATTATTTGGTTTTCCACAACCTCGGGTGGTTTAACTTGGATGACCGGTTTTATGATTTGAAGTCCATGTGCACAAAAATATATTTCTTTTCTACAAGTGTCCTTAAAAGTGATTCTACCCCCTTCCGCGGGAAAAAAAATTTCCAACCCTAAGCGAAAGTGTTGATTTTTCTCTTTCACACAAAAGAACATTGCGTGAACTAGTGGGAAATGACAAGCATGAGATCAAATCGAGGTTTAGCGCTACCAATGAATCCTTTGCATTGCAAAATGCACCAAGTTTCTTAAAACAAAAGGAAATAAAACACAGTTGTTTTAGATAAATTAGAGCTTGTTTAGAGCTTGGAGGAATCAAGGTAAAACTTTTTTCTCTCATACTAACGCGATTTTTCCCAATAGAAGGGGTGTTTGGTGTCCCTAGCTATGGTTAAAGCTTAAAAGTGAAGAACCAAGGGTGAATATCTAAAAATGACCATCAAATAACCTCCCCTTGAAATTAGAATTCTCAAAACAATGTAACATGTACCTAAGTAAAAATTATGAAAGTAAAAGGCAATTGCTCTTTCACCTCAAAATCTAAAAAAGAACTAGATATACATGTCAGATACACAAGCATAATAACTAACCCCTTCTATGATAAATCTATACAATAGTTTGGGCAACACCTAGATTGACTCATGCTCACCCGGTCCGGACAGCTCCTTTGTTTAGGAGTTATTAGGTGTGCCGGTGTGCGGGGGTGGGGCCCACTTGATGGTCCATCTGATTGGACCACACACAACCCTTCCTGAATTTCACATTGGGCCCATCTTTCCACCCATCCGATTTACTATACACCGTTGAATCGACTGCACCCATCCGAATGGATTGTACACCGTTAAACTTGTGGGGCCTAGATGGAGGTGGTGATCATCAAGGATAAGGCTATTGTTGGTAGAGATGAAGGGCTAGGGGAGATCTTTCAATCCCCCTAGTCCCTGTCACGCCCCGAGCCCGAGACTGCACCCATCTTGAGGCACGACAAACACCCGCATGGGAATTTGAGTCAAACTCATTCACCCTTTGTCCCTACGAACGGAATTCACCCATAGGATTTCACGTGTGAGGTTCAAATTTCCATGTACCTGTAAAATTTTGTGAAATAGGTATCCAATTTTAACCCAAACAATATCACATTCATCAAGATATAGAGCATAAGGTTCATGAGCATAGATTAAAGGTTCAAGTTTAAGAACTAGAGATATAGAGAGAAAGAAGTAAGTTAGTTAGGTTTAACAATCCATAGAATAAACAAGTTTATAAACTATAACAAAAGATGTGGCAATCCAAGTTACGGTCCATGGGCCATTTTGCGTCCAATCTCTGTGGGTAGATGTCTAGAAGACATCATCAGAAGTCCATTCAGCTACGTGACAAGGAGATTCCTCCTCATGGATCTTCGAGTCGGTGGCATCGAGGTACTCACCTGTAACACCAAATGTAGCACTATTAGACTAAGCTAAGCAAGATAAATAGAATATATAATATAACATGTGACAAATGAGTAGCTAGATAGATATAGATCATAAGAGGTCAAAGTGTATACACTAGGCAAGTCTGTGCATGAATAAGTATGAGACGTGCGAATCATAATTGACAGATATACATAATAACAGAACTAAATGGCACATCCACATTAGCTATATTCTCTCAAATTAATCATATAAACATGAATATAAAGTAAGAGCAGAAACAGAACAGAATAGAATAGGGTGGTGCCGATAGGAGACAAAGGGCCCGAAACTCTCCATCGTGGACCTAGGGTGCCGGTTAACCCTTAGAATATAATCCTATCTACAGAGGGCCAGAAATATAACTAAACCCACACTTAGCCGGGTCCCACCTAGATAGGGCCGAAGCCAAGTGGTCCTGACTTGTGGAATTAAAGTGTACAAAAATAAAAGAACGTAATGCAGAAGTAGATCATATCATGTGGTACATAATCAGAACTTATCACAAGTGTAACTGAACAAAAACGGAAGTGGATATAACATAAATAGGTGCATAAACAAGGTGTACATAACTAAACAGAAGTATGATCAAGTCATACAAGAATACTGGAAACGGAATGCAATGCAAGTACATAAATCATAAACGGAATCAAGATATGAATTAAGCCAAGCCTACGGTCTTGGAACCCTCGTGGTCTTCACCGTCCAACTCGGTGTAGTACTAAGGATTCCGGAGTTATAGGGATACAAAGGAACCCTTGGCGTTACTTAATTTGAACGTCGAATCCCTTAGTATAACACATTTGGTTCGGAATACAATACAAAGATTCATGATGTTCCTTGTGGGTGTATGGTAGCTCACACCTCACCCACATAAATTAGAATTCCTTTGGGCATAATTTAGGTTCCAAGGGATCTATCCTCAAGGTCCACCTACTGGGCCAAAATCATCTAGCATCCTATGGTTCTTTGCTTGGCTCACGGTACATTTCGGTTGCTAAGATTTTTAAATCCAAATATCCCCTTTTTCCTTAGATCTCTCATCAATAATTTATATAGACCATTGAATTCTACGCTTCAAGAGCTTTCCAACGATATAAAGAAAGCCAAAATTGGACATACAAATCAAAAGTTATGGCCATTTGAATTCTAGCTCGCCGGGCCCAGTGGGCTTGCTAGGCAGATCTTTTGCTCGCTAGAGCGAGGGTGATTGCTGCCAAGGTCCGTGGGGCTGTTAATAGGACTGTTCTACCCCTCTTGGCTTCCCCTACTACCATTTGTAGTCCATTCCAATGTTCAACAACTAGCAAGATGAGCCACCAATGCTCTCTAAACATACACATCCATTCTCTTGATCAAAAATACATCAAACCATACCCATTTCATACATTTACAAGAACCCATTAACAAATTGAAATCAAACTAAATATTGAGCTAAAAGTAGGGTTTCTAACATATGAATCATGACAAGAATCAAAAGAATGAAGGTGCATGCACAAGATATAAATTGTTTAACTTGCCTTAAGGTGCTCGAGGCTAAAAATCACAAATCCAAGCTATAATCAAGCTCTATTTCCCAAGCAAGCTCTCCAAAAGAAAAACCCGTAAATGTAATGGAGAAGATGAAGTCCTACAATGGTGAATGAAAAGATTGGGTTTGAAATCCACACATGCAATACCAATATACCCTTTTAAATTCGGATTTGAACAAGGAGACATGAATTTTGAATAAAAAATCTTACCAAAAGTGTTGAAAAAGGAAAATAAGTTATTCTTGACTTGAGAGTTGAACCACTTGTTGTAGGGAGGAAACAAGATGCAATAGGGATGGATTTCTTGAAATTGCGAGAAAAAGAAAAGCTATAGAGAAGAAGGGAAGGTGCAGAGGAAGGGTTTTTTGTTGAAACATGTAAGAGAAGGGGGATAACTGATTGGTAAGGCTGAGATTTAATTTGAATTATTTTCTAGCAATTGCATGCAAATCCAAGTAGGGCCAGGAATTCTCAAAAAGACGCTTGGGCTGGGAAATGGGTTGGAAATAGGTCAAGATGGGTCCGAATCTAATGGGTCAAAACATGAGAATTAAAGCCCATGATATGCACTATGCAATGCACCAAAAATCCCAAATATTTCAAACACACATAAAACCCAAAACACTCCAAAAAGTCATAATCTACCTAGTCAATGGTCACACCCAACTAATTCTACCTAATCAAGCCCAAATACATTCAAAACAACCAATAAGCCACTCATCTCAATTAATTAACTATTAATTTAAATTAAGGAGAGTCGGGGAGTCACAGTCCCAGTCCGAGGTGGGGCCGCATGTGGGGCCCACGTTGACGTGCTCACACTAAACAAGTCGCACACTGTATTAGTACTATATATATCGAAAATATTCATGTGAAAACTAGTTCTCAACGTACTTTCGTGAGAATTACTAGTGGGGCCCACCTAGCAGGCCATCCAAACCGTGGACAACTAGAGACTTCCCTGAAAGGCAACCATCCGAATGGACTGGACCGTTGGATGGATAGTAGAATTTTTTTTTAATATGAAGCCATTAAACTTGTGGGAAATGGATGAAGGGCTTAGGGGCATGGGATTGAGGTCAAGCTTGATACGTGGGGTGGTCCCGCATAAATCTTTCCATCCACTCGGGTCCTGTCCCCATATTAAAACCACAGTTGGGCCCCACAAAAAGTTCTCACAGTGACTCCGTGAGAAAAGCTCACTTGAAAAAATTCGTATATATATATATATATATGGGAAATACTCTTATGAGAGTAACTCTCACATTACTATAAGAGTAGCTAGGAGAGGCCTTTACATTTAGGCTATTTGATATGGATCCAATGGGTCCCCCTTACTCTCATAATAGTGTAAGAGTTACTCTCATAAAAGCATTTTTCTGCATATATATAGGGCAAGACTCTCCTAAGCGCGAGCTTAGGATAAAATTTTGTAAGTTCACGCTTGTGGGGCCCACCCTTGGTCACCTTTGGTCCATCCAAATTAATGGACCAAACACACGACCCCCCCCTGAATTGCATTTGTCTACCAACATTCGGTCAGATTTGAATTTATGGGATCATTAGATAAACTGTGTATCGATCCGAATAGACTATTGACCATTAAAATTTTGGGGCCAAAATGGAGATGATAGAAATCATGGTTGGTGTTGATTTTTTGCAAAGAGGAGGGTTTCGGAGTCCTTGAAATCCCCCATCTCTATCCCCATGTGGGTCCCCAGGTGAGCACACCACACACTTGATCTTACCTTATCCTAAGCTTGAGCTTCGGAGAGCTGCCCGAACTGCTCCCCCCCCCCCCCCCCACACCACACACACACACACACACACACACATATATATATATATATATATACATACACATATATATATGAGCTACACTACAAAACTCCTTGGGCGTTTCTCGAAAATAAAAAAGCCCATCTTTTAGCCAATAAAACTGTGACACGTGTCATTAGTGATACACATATCTGATTCTCTCTCCTAAATATTCTCCTACAAAGGTGGATCTCTTAAAATACTAATAAATATTGGATATTAGATAAGGGCAGAAACTCCGCTTTTGAGATAGGGGAGTTTTTGAGAATTTCTATATATATATATATAAATATAGCGCTACACATTGCCCGGGCGTTTTTTATGAAAACACGCCTCTCCTAGTTGGGCCCACTAGAATGCATGATGATCATGGAAGTCCATTGGATGGAAAGATCCATGGAGTCCTACCTATATCCAAAATCTTGAGTCCACAAGATCATTCTAACATTTTGATCCATGGCACTAAAATTTAATGGTTTAGAGGCATCTTTATATCATGATTTCAATCCAACGGTGAGGAAAAGTTGGATGAGCGTCAAACTTGGATTAATGACTATTCATGGGGAGGTAGTATGTGTGAAAAGACTAGATTGACTCAAAATTAGCCCCATGACAAAAAAAAAAAAAAAAAAGAGAGACCTTTTTAAAGTGGGCGTTTTGGAGAATTTTCATATTTCTATATGTGAGATGCTCGTATGAGAGATATCTCTCACCTTATATGAGAGATTGGGTGGGGGCCCTCACATCAATATCCAATGCCAACAACTTATATATATATATATGTATATACATATCTATACATATACATAAGCATATGCATGTATATACAAATACATATACATATACATATATATATATATATATCTAAATTATTAAATAAACTTTTCATCACCAACCTCTTCAAAACTAATTGGGCTTTGTTTACATATTTCTCAAACAGAGAGTTTTGGAAAACATGCGAGGCACCACCCATAGGTATTGATCAAAGGCAACGACCTAATCATTGAGAGCACAGCTACGCTATATTCAAGGTTCAAACACTGAATCTTCATACTGTGCGCCTATTTAAAACTATGTATCAGCTTTTATTGATGGATTAAAAAGAAATAATATTAATTGATAAAAGAGAACTCTTTCCATTTCAAACATAAATTACAATGTTCATATCTCCTAAGATTGTTTCATTGATATTGAAACAACCTTTTTTTTATAGAAAATACAACAAACAACAATGTTGTCCTTCCTTACATTGACAGCTTGAATGCAATGCATGTGGCGTGTAGGTTGCGGTTGCTCCATTGATTTGTTGTCCCCCCACACCACCATATAAGTGTTCACTTACGGTTGCTAGCTGGCAAATCCAAATATTGTGGTTGCAAATTGTGATTCATTCTATATCCGATGGCTTAAAAAAACACATTGAGAAAATGGTAAAGGAATCTAGAAATAAAATGTAAAGAAGTCTTTTTATTTCAAACCTAAAATCTGATTTTTCATATCTCCTTAGATTGCTTCACTCATGAAACCCCTTTTCATAGAAAAATCCAACCAATAAGGGTTATGTTGCCAACTTGATGTAGGCATGTGGTGTGCAAGTTCCTATCGATCCAATGTTCTTTCCTTTTTCTCACATTTTTTCAGATTTTATAAAGATTTGTTGGCCGCTGGCTGGAAAATTCAAATAACCTGGTCGCAATTCCTTTTCATTCTAGATTTCTCATGCACGACCTTTAAATAATGCCTCCATCTAACTCTTTGAACGCCAAAAACCAAAATCTTTCTTCTGGTAATTTCTTAACCTTTTCTTTCTTCCAAGATATGTAAAATCCCAAAGATATATCTAGCCTAGAGAAAACATATGTTCAGACAACTGTTTCAACTCGTTTGAGTGCAACAGTCATCTCCCAAGTAGATTCAACTCTATTATCCGCAGATCAATGCCTTTTCCTTTCAACACGTACATCTATGATCTTATCTCGGTTCCTAGCCGTCCTTAGCTCTCTCTTCTTACATCGATAAAAGTTCTTGATCTATCATTATTGCTAAAGAAGAGGCCAACGTCGATAAGGAGATTGTCCCCATCATCTTATTCTACAACTTTTCCATAAGAAAAAGTAGAAAAACAAACCGACTTTTTCCACAAAAAACATCCTTTCTAAATGGCCAGGGTCAGACTTGGCTTATGGAAAAAATACGAAAAAGCTTCTCTGCTGATTTGATTTTCTGAAGCTCCACACAAAAGTACCTAAGCAAATGACTATTGAGGAAATAGTTTTAATTTCCAGCTCATGGCCATTTCCATATCTAGAAGAGAGAGAGAGAGAGGGAAAGAAATCTACCTTCAAGCACACAACATAAAAATACCCTCTCTCCTTTCTTCTCCACAACCTTCCTATAAAAACCCAACCTTTCTTTTCCTTCTTCTATCAAAAAACATCAAACCCTCCAAAAGCCTCAAGCAGCAAAATGAGCGTACCCTACAACTTATTTCTAACTCTTTTTCCTGAAAGCTTCATTCTAGGCCCCTTTCTCAACAACAACCTAGATTTGTCTAGAATGGGCCATGTGGCATATGAAGAAGCCGAAGTCGAAAGAGAGATCGTTCATATGATTCTCGCCAGCGACACCACTTCACTCTGGCCCAACTTCAATCAGACTGTCATGATTCGGGAGCACAACATCAACATCGAATGGCACGACGAAAGGGGCTCGGATTATCGGGTTTGGGTGTGGCACGGCCATCTCATGGCCTACGACGAAGTGAACGGTTACTCTCTTGAGTACATTTATGGGTACTACTTTGAGAGGAAGACGGAGAGACAATGATGAAAGGAGGAGGATTTTATTAGTGATAGTGTTTTGTTTGTGGTTCATGTTGTAATATTGCTGTAGAATGGATTCGGTGTTAGGATTTTATTAGCCTTTCGTTTTTCTTTTTTCTTTTTTCTTTCCTTACATGTTGGGCTAATGGAACAGGGGCATTACTCTAACCTGATAATATAGGGATTGATCCCTGGGTGTCTGTTCTTGATAGCTTGTTTTGTATATTGTGAAATACAAGATCTTATCATGAATTTTTATTTGGTTGTGATATTGGTTTGTGAATATGGCATTGGTGAATTCTATTGCCAACTTCGTAACCCAACCTATTGGTAGTATGTGTATGATGTAGGCCATGGGACTTAGGGGAGAACCCTTAATTGCAACTGAGACAGAACCATTCCAAGTTCATTCGGACTATCAAAAGCCACATGGGAGGAAGCAATGTTGTAGCTGAGTTTTAATAACTTTTACTACTTCACAGTGGCATGGTTTCCAATTAATCTAATTGCGACAATCACTAAATGGTAATACTCAATTTTGACACCATAAACCGGTGCATTTAGCATTGACAGTTTCAAAATGCTCAAGCAAGGCATTGCTTATTATGTTTGTTGTTATTTAAAATAAGGTTTAGAACTACCCTTTTCCTGAAAGGCCTATACAACCAAGAGCCTTTACCTTTTAAGATCTTGATACTAAATTTCTAGCAGTGGCATGAATGGTTTCCTACCCATTTGACAGCCGTATGCACACCTATTGAAAATCTAAATTATTTGGAGATTTCAAATATTTGAAGATTAAGAAAGAGATTTCTAACAGGGAGCATTTTAAGTTCGTTTGCTCCGTGATTAACAAAGCTAATGTAATAACACTAGCCCTCTTAAAAGTACTTAATAAAATATAAGAATCTATTAATCTTTTATCAATTTATGGAATCGATTTCATATTAGACCAAAATAGTTACTAGACAAGACAACTTAAACTTTTTCCTAAAAATCCTTTTAGCTCCTCCAACTTCAAAATTACTTAGACTTTTGAAATCCACTTATTTCTTTATTTTGTTTTTTTATGTTTACATGGTAGGGCTTTGTGTAAATATTTCTCAAACACAGAAATTTATAAGGCATGAGAGAGGGAACATGCATAGGTATTCGATGGGAGTAACCTAATTATGGAAAATAAATCTATGGTGTATTCAACATTCATGCACTAAATATGAGGTTTTTAATGTGCACCTATCCACAAATATATATCAAGATTATCGTCCAAAAAATGTATCGAGTTTCATGCACTCAATTTGAGGCGTTTAATGTGCATCCATACACAAATAATGTTTCATAAAAATGAAATGATCATATAATAAAAATGGAGAGAACTATTTTCATTTCAAACATAAAATTCAGTGTTCATATCTCGTGAGATTGTTTCATCAATGAAATTGTTTCATCAATGAAAACCCTTTTTTTCTAGAAATATTTAGCTAACAATGCCTTCCTCTTTTACATGGACAACTTGAATGTAATGCATGTGGTTTGTAGGTTGGCCCTTTGATTTGTTGTCCTTTCCTCTCTCTCTCTCTCTCTCTCTCTCATAAATGGCTTTAGTGACTATTTTTGGCTGGCAAAGCCAACTATTGCGGTCGAGAATTGTGATTCATTCTATATTATCATCCACATCCATTGCCTTCGATGATAACTAAAACAAATCAATATAGTTATTTTTAGACACATACAACATCATTACACTATACTTTATCTATAGTTAATTGTGTTGATATGATTTGTGCTATCTTCAAATCTAGGAAGAGAGCAAAGGGAAATATTGGCTAGGTGCAAGGTCTAAAAGTTTGGTGAGAGAGATGCAGATATGTATACATTTTTTTGTGTTACCGCCTTTGGTTTTCCACAGCCTCGGGTGGTTTGACTTGGATGACTGGTTTTTTTATTTGAAATCCACGGGCACTGCAATATATTTCTTTTTTGCAAATGTCCATAAAAGTGATTCTACCCCCTTCCAAGAAAATAATTTTTCCCAATCCTAACGGAAAGTGTTGATTTTTCTCTTTCCCGAGAAAGAACATTGCACGAACTAGTGGAAAGTGACAAGCATGAGAAATTGGAGCTTTCACGCTACCAATGAATCCTTTGCATTGAAAAATATACCTAGTTACTTTAAACAAAAGCGAGTAAAACACTGTGGTTTTAGATAAACAAGAATTTTTTAGAGCTTGGAGATTTAAAGGTGAAACTATTTTCCCTGAATCTAACGCGATTTTGCCCAATAGAAGGTGTTTGGTGTTCCTAGCTATAGTTAAGAGTGAAAAATCAAGGATGAATTGAATATCTAAAAACGACCATCAAATAACGTTCCCTTGAAATTAGAATTCTCAAAACAATGCAACATGTGCATAAGTGAAAATTATGAAAAGAAAAGGCAATTGTTCTTTCGCCTCAAAATCTAAGAGAGAACTATAGATATACATGTCAGATACACAAGCATAATAACTAACCCTTTCTATGAGAAATTTATACAATAAATTGGACATCAATTGTGTAACTTCGATCCTAAGAAATCGGATCTCTAAAAGGAAAACTGTAGGATTAAAAAAAAAAAAGATGCATTGATAGGAAAATGCACCATCAAATAGATGCAAACAGAGATAGTATGTAGTTTGATTTGAATCCGAGAAAGAAAATGAGACAGAGATGAAATGAGATGAGAAAAGGGACTCGGATCGATTGTTGAGAAACACAAGAACAAAATAAAGGAGAAACAAATGATAGCAGGGATATGAGAAAGTACTAGAAAAGCATATCCATCGGTGCTGTTTATCTTTCCTATGTAATTTGGGTTGTCTTTTTGGGAATATTGGGCTTGTCCTCTGGAATAATGCTTGTATACCAATGTCAATCAAGCATCTTTGTCACAAATTCCAAAGGTTGGGTAGGGTCCCATTTTGGCAAGAAAAAGATTACAGACCCCGGGCACAAATCCGGGGTCTGTAGCACAACTGTTTTGGCAAGCCTTTCTTTCTAAGGGCTGGGTTAAGGCAAGACCTAATTTGACTCATTCTGACCCAGTCCAGCCTACTCCTTTTGCTCCTTTGTTCATCGATATCTATAACAAACACATTTTACAAGGTATTTGCTCTTGTGCATAAGTCTCCAATGGTCTTGGTATACTGTGCGAGACATCTAGTGGCGGCTACCATATGATCAATCGGAATGGATCATCTAAACCCTTTCTCTTATATATATATATAAATATATATATACTCATGGATTCCATGGAAGTTTGCACCAATCTTTGGATTATTGGATCTTGTAAGTGCCTAAAATAATACGGACTTGCTTTAGCGGGATCTGCCACGGAATTCTTGATGAAGGGGAGGACTTAGAAGGCCTGAAATAAGAGAGAGATGGGTTCGAGGCCCTGGCAGCAGTCAGCCGAAGGCTCTCTGACGCCCAAGTTAGTACTGTTACTGAATGAAGGGTGAGTGAATGGAGAGGGAGAAAGGATTCAGGATTTTCTTACCCTTTTTCATGCCTGTGGTCGCTCTACGTTTCTCATATATATAGGCGTTGGTCACCCTCAAATCATTGCTTAGTGGAGGTTGGTGGGAGTATAGTCCCATCGGACCATACTCTTTCTCCTTAGTGGAGGTTGGTGTAGGTACTGTCCCATCAGTGCATACTTTGACCTTCTGCATGATTGCTGATGTGATGGCTAGATCGGGTCCATGCTTTCTATATCCGGCGCCCATCTTGTCTGTCAGAGCGTAGCCACGTCCTCATTAATTATTGATTGACATGATGCCCACCTCGGTTGGCTGAGCTGCTTATGTCCACTTCACCTTGGCACTACTGCCGAGCTGCGCACCCTATTGCATTTACCAAGCTGCACAAATGGATAGTGTTCTCTCCGAGGTGAGCCCTTCTTCGGGAGCTAAGATGGGGATGGGCCTAACCGGATTACTTGCTGGATCCTGCGCTCATGAAACATCCCCACACAGATCTAGTTTAATTTTTTTTTTCTGTTTAAAACTATTGAGCTTGCAGGCCATGTATCAATGGGGATGGTATAATTAGCTATTGACTTGATGGAGACATGTTTATCCTTCTTCGACTTCAAAGTCATGCTGTTAAAAGGCATTGCATGTTGTCAGTTACTAATACTCCTTTTTCTACCCTGGAGGACTTAGCAAGGTCTTAAATGATGCATATCCCTAGCCTTCGTAGCAGTGTTTGTCTCCATTGCCCTTGAAATTGTTGAAAATTGTGTGGCCCACATGCCACGGGTTCAACGTCACCTCAAGCAGGGCAGATGCCAATAGAGAATACAATCTCATTTAAGGTAGGACTTGATCTGATCCTACTAATAAAACTTCCAATATGATTAGTGAATTTCTTGGCGAAAAAGTCTCTAGTAAGTATTACTCTTTGGTACTTGTATAAGATAAGGGAGACCTAGGATTGGTAGTATTTTATTTCATAAGAAAGACAAGAGGGGAATTCATCAATTGATGTCGAGCTTGGTTCCGTGCGTTTGACGGTTTGGATCGCAAAGTCACGTTTTAGATCGGTGTATATATCTAAAATTTTTCATCAAACCAAGCTGCCTTCGTTTTTCTTTACTAACCGAAGTTGGGAAGAAAAAGACGTGCGTCACATAGGACGTCATTGGAGAAAAGCAACTGGGTAGCGTGAGAAACTCGGACCACGTGCAACAGAAAGGACATCAGGACGTCATCTTCTCTCATCTTGTCCCAATTCGTTGGAGAGGACACCAAAGAAAACTCATCTCACCTCGTGCTGCGTGCATCAACGGAAAGCATTTTTTTGGTGGAAGCTCAGACCACATGCAGAATAAAAGACATCGTGAAAGTCTAAATGGACAGAACATTTGGGACCGGTCTGTGGACCGATCCCAAAGTCGGTCCATCTATCACAACTCAAAGACATCATGCCTAGTCTTCTCATATCCCCTCGGGACACGTGCGTCATTACAACAGGAAAACCCAAAAGAACATTAGTTTGTGCAGACCCGACCCGACCCGACCCAACGAAATCAGACCCACACCAACAGGCGCTGGTGCGGTGTGTTAACGCAAGCAGCAACAACTGGTGACATCAGCAAACTGCTAACGCAGGCAGGGAGATTAATTATGGTCAAAACTCCGTATTGTGATATCTTGAGCATCCAGACTCCAATCGACGAATAGTTTGATTATGCGGGATTCTTATGAGCAGATCTACGCAGTGGCAGTAAAAGGAAGACGATTCAGTGGTTCAGGAAAATGGGTGATTTTTCTCCTTTAACGGTCAGTGGTATCTGAACCTCTTTTTCGATTTTGTAATTATATCTTCCAAATCAACATTACATGATTTTGCAAAGACTGATATTTTTAACGGCAAGAACTTAACAATATGGAAGCGTCAGATAGACGCATTGCTGCACTTTGACAGATTAACATATGTGATTGAATCCGATCCGATTTCCAAACCCCCTCTGATGATGCCCCTAAGGAATATCATGATGTGTATGAATAATGGGTATTTGATAATAAATCAGTGAGGCATCTTCTGATCGGATTGATATCCAGCGATTTGATAAAGCAATTTGAGCACTTTAACACTACTAAAGAAATCTATGACTATGCTATGGACAAATATGATGAAACCTCCAAATATCACTTGATGGAGGCATTTAGTGCATATGTTAACTGTAAGATGCTAAAGGGATCATTCATAACAGATCACATTGATCAAATGGCGGTCCGATATAGTAACCTCGCAGCCTTAAGAAAGGAAATGGACAAAGATTCTCAAATCATGTACTTGCTGATGAGTCTTCTACCTTCGTGGGAGAATGTGTCTCAGACTTTTAGACTCTAAAAGGGTGTAACCCTCAATGAGATTGAAGCTAGATTGCTTGCTGAAGGACAAAGACAGGCCGCCCGCGCTGTAACACCTACAAACTCTGCCATGATTGCTAAAACTAAGAGTAATAACGGCACGTTAACCGTCAATACGAAAAATAAAAGAAAATTCAAAGGCAATCAAAAACAGAAAGGGCCTAAGAATGGTGTTTGCTTTAACTGCGAGAAGCCTGGACACTTTAGTTCTCAATGCAGAAAGAAAAGTGGTGAGAGTAGCCAGCAAGGTAAAGTGACCAAAGAACACAGTGATTATGTTGAGATGGTCACAGGGTCCATGATGGTGGACACCAATTATAAGAATTGGTGGATTGACTTAGGAGCTACCAGGTACATATCAAGAACCAAGGCTGGGTTTATTGAATTCAAAGAGATGAAACCAGGAGATCAGAGTATTTACATGGGGAATGAAACATTCTATGATGTGTTGGGTATAGGAAAAGTCAAAATTCCCTTACCAGCTGGAAAATCCATATATCTCTCCGATATTTTCTTTGCTCCAGCTATGAGGAGCATCATCTCTGTGAGCCAGTTGGCTATGAATGGATTTGAAATCAGATTTAAAGATAAAGAGGTTACAATTGGCATGCGCGGTCAAGTTTTAGTCAAAGGTTTGATTTCTGATATATTGTATTTGCTGGACACTCTTAATGATAAAATAAAAACTAGTTCTCATTATTCTGTGTGTGTGAATGTGTGTATGAATGGTTTAGCAATGTTATGGCATATGAGATTAGGGCACATTAACAAAAACAGAATAAGTAGAATGGTTAATAGGGCTATTGACTTTATCAAAGGGATCCTATTTGGAAACTGTGTTGAAATGATTTGATATGGCTATGTGTAAACCAATTGACACTCCCATCTGCAAGAGCATAAAATTGTCCAGCGATCAGGGACCCACAAACGAGCAGGATAAGGAAGTGATGAGAATGAAACCTTATGCTCAAATTGTGGGCAGCATCATGTATGCGATGCTGTGTACGAGACTAGACTTTGCATTCGCTGTGGGTCTCGTAAGCAGATTCGAAAGTAACCCAGGATTACAGCATTGGTATGCAGTGAAAAGGATTCTGCAGTACATCAAAAGAACAGTGAATCTTCGCATGCGTTATCAATGTGAAGTCCTGAAACTGCGCGGCTACTTAGATGCAGATTGGGCCTGTGATTTAGACCAGAGAAAGTCAACAACCGGCTATGTGTTTACCCTCGGAGGAGGTGCAGTTTCTTGGGGTAGCAAGAAACAGACCTCTACGGCTATGTCAACAGCCGAAACAGAGTATATAGCCTGCAGTACAGCAATCTAGGAGGCTCTTTGGTTAAAATATTTCCTTATTGATTTGGAAATAATTGGAGAAAAAGAGCATGTCCTAATGAATGTAGATAGCACATCTGCAATATCCATGGTGAATGAGCAAAAGTTCAACAGCCGATCAAAATATGTTGAGATAAAGTATCACTTCATCAGAAAGAAGGCTGAAAAGAATGATATAAAAAAATATTTTATATTCCTTCAGAAGAATTGATGGCTGATGCTCTCACCAAGGCTTTGCCGGTAGAGGTTTTTGCAAGGCATGTGATGCATATGGGACTGAGATATATTTGATGTACATGGCATTCGTGCCAAGTTGGAGATTGTAGGAAATCATGTGGCCCGCATGCCACGGGTCCCATGTCAGATCAAGCAGGGCAGATGTCAACAGAGAATACAATCCCACTTAAAGTAAGACTTGATTTGGTCCCATTAATAAGACTCACAATAGGATTAGTGGATGTGGGTTTCTTGGCGAAGAAGTCTCTAGTAAGTGTGACTCTTTGAAATTTGTCAATAAAAGATAAGGGAGCCCTAGGGTTGGTATTATTCCATCTCATAGGAAAGATAAGAGGCGAAGAAATCCGCGGAGCTTCCCAATTGCCAAAATGCACATAGATCTCCGGCCGCGTGTCGGAGTCTCTACATCTGAATCCATCAGAAACTACATAAAGTATGTGAGTTCTGCACCAGTACTAGCTGTGACTTTAACTAAGACTTAAGGAAGATCATCATCATCTTAGTCTTGTCTCAACAATCTAGACTTCACTAAAGGTAACTACTACTTCATAGCTAGATATTACTACGTCATTTAATATTATAGCTTTCCATCCAATCAATCTGGCATTGAGAAAAGCAAAATTTTAACATATAACTATATAAAACTAAGTCATTTAATGTTATTACGTAATTACTTTTCTGAAAAGGTTACTCTCTCTACTGCAGTGCGAAAGTGAATGAAAGCATGAAAGACTAACTGGTGATTGAATGGACAGGAGTGTTAGTGCGATGGAAACATGAGATAGAAAATATTGCGATATGAAGAGATTTCATAAGGAAGAAAAATGAGAATCCTGCCTCATGCATTCCCTAAGGGCACGTTTGGTAATTTTACATGTATAGTCAAGTCAAGTATAGTGCAGGTCAAACGGTCTAAATTTCCACCATACCACATTTGGTTGCAGCCGGCAACAAATCCATCTAGAGATTTCTAACTTTACAGCTGTAGTTACAAGTTGGCCATACTGGACAACTTAGATGTCCACCACAGGTCTTCCCGTCTCTGCTATGTACCCCAAGCCAAAGTAAAATTAAAAGTACTCGGAAGACGAGAGGAAGTTTCCCGTGGGTTTCCATATCCTCTGCACTATTGTCTCTCCCCATCTACTGTGAACCAAATCAAATGCGCATCACCATCTCTCCTCCAAACGTGTTACAGCTTCATAACTATCAAAACCTACTTTTCCAACTAACACTCTTCAACATTACTTCCCCCAACAATTTGACCATCAGATCAACCTCGCTTTCTTTTACGCCCCGGAGTCCCACATCGACTATAAAGAGGAAAGTGAATGGGATTATATGTAGAGCTTACACCATTACCTTGTATGAGGCCTTTTGATGAGTTGAGGCCCATTAAAAGCAAAACCGTGAGGCCGGTGGGCCAAAGCGGACAATATCATGCATGGGTATGGGGTAGGGCGTTACAAATGGTATCAGAGCCGACTTTCGACTAGCTCGAGTGTGGGTCCCCTGCCGTAGTCTGGTGTATGTGGGCGGGCCAAGAGGGCTGACAGGCTACCGAGACTGGCAGGCTATTGCACAGGGACGTGCAGCCTTAAGGGGGGTGGATTGTGACGCCCCGGAGTCCCACATCGACTATAGAGAGGAAAGTGAGTGGGGTTATATGTAGAGCTTACACCCTTACCTTGCATGAGGCCTTTTGATGGGTTAAGGCCCATCAGAAGCAAAACCGTGAGGCTGGTGGGCCAAAGCGGACAATATCATGCATGGGTATGGGGTGGGGCGTTACACTTTCCATGGCGAATTCCTAGACCTTATAACTTGCCATCATATAACCTCTTCTAGCCCTTCGTCATAACAGCGAAGGAAGACTTGGTGGTTCTGAAAAAAAGGGGGTGGATTTGCAGATTGCAATCGATTTTGGGCATAGGGTTGAGAGGACATGCCCCGCTGATAGTAGGTGGCTACAGAAAGGCTCCACGCAGTGAGCATCATTACTTCACCTTCATTCCTCTCCACCAAATGAGGCTTGAACCATAACTTTGCCAGAAGAAAGCTCATACATTCCACATATCTACCACTGACGAGGACGACCTACTTATCCACCAAACCTGTTCGGGATCATAACTTCTAAGCAACATCTTTCCATCAGTTCATCTCATCTAGTTGTCATAGATCTGCTTCGTAGGCAACCAAAAGTCTCTGGTACGAGTAAATGTTATAGCAGGATGATGGAAGATAAAACTTGGTACAGGGATTTCTTTAGATTTGAGCCATTGGGTTGAGAGGACATCACCAGCAGAAATATTTACTCCCGGACAACTACTACGGCTGGGAGATTAGTTGATCTTACTTGGGGAAGAATTTAAGTCTGCGCCCGTCCTGCGATTCGAACGTATTCTGTTTGCATTATTTCAGACCTCTCTCATAATAACTAGAGGGTAATTAATTGCTCAGATCGTGGTTCGTCATACGGAGCCAGAACATGCTCAACATATCTACCAGAGATCTTAGCGCAATTACTTTCTTCGTACTCATTCACAGAATCCCTCTATAAAAGGAAGGAGTAGCAGTTGATGATGAATATCAGTGCAGCAAAAGAACTCGAGTAAAATGACTTCCGATTCGATATAAAACATGACCGTCGACGAGCAAGGTATAAACTCTTTCCTCTATTTCCAATGTCTGTTACTGTAAAACAAGCAATTTCAATCACAAAGCTACTTATTGACAATTTATGTGGGTCATTTGCTTGGTTTGGCACCTAATACGTGTAGTATACTGAAACTTACATGCCACAAAGTCGAGAGGACTTGATCCATCTCTTTGTTAACTGAGATCACTTGTATTGTACACCAACACAAATTTGCTAGAAAGTTTTTTATGCTATTTCTACAACTTGATTGATTGCGTACGATATCGTACGTGTCAACATTTTCTAAATAAAAAAGGTCCGGCAATAGAATCTTTGTCAGGAGTTGAAAGTATCAATTCTTGTAGAGGGATCACAATTTTAAGAAAACATTTCTTCTACATAGGGGATCTGATATCTTCACCATTACTGTTTTACCTGTTGTTTATAACCTCTGCTTTTGTTCTTGGTCTATGGAATGTTGGAGCACACAACAGTTTAACGGTAAAAATCCCTCAACTAGCTGACCTCTCTATGCATCAAGTCTTTAGAATACCACGCATGGAATTGGCCACTGCAATCTTGCTACAATAAGATGGAGGGTACAAGATCCTTCTATAAAAAGGCAAATAAAGAGAGGAGGGAAGCAAGAATTAAAAAAAAAGAAAACAGTGCATGCAGTTCTTTGGGCAGCCTTGGCTGCATGGCAAATGCAGGTAGCAGCCGCAGCCGCAGTGCTATTCCAGTATCAGAATAAGTCAGAGTCCCGGAAGAAGAGAACTGCTGAAAGAGCTCACTACCTTTCCAAGTTAACGGAAGGGAGGGACGAAGAGTGTATTACTCAGCTTAGACTAAACAAGGAGAGCTTCGACTACCTCTGTGAGCTGCTTAGAGTGAGAGGGCTTTTGAAAGACACTCATGAGGTCACCGTTGAGGAAGAGGTCGCAGCATGCTTGCACATTCTGACACATGCTATTAAAAACAGAACAATTGCATCGAGGTTTTTGCGATCAGGGGAAACAGTCAGCCAACACTTGCACGGAGTTCTCAATGCTATTCTAACACTAGCACCCAACTTCGTAAAACAATCCAGCATATACAACAGCGGGACCTTCCAACTTCAAGGTATAATGTCTACCGTTATTTTTAGATCACTTGTCAACTGAGCAGTATTGATCATGTTATGTTCTGTGCTATAATCTCGCACTGATTGACATTTTTCAACTAGGATTGCTTCGGTGTGATCGATGGCACCCACTTACCTGCCTTCCTACCAGTACAGTCACAATTAGCGCACAGAAATAGAAAGGGGACATTGACACAAAATGTCCTGACGGCTTGTGAGTTTGACTTAAAATTTTAGTATGTCCTTCCTAGCTGGGAGGGATCCGCAACAGACGCACGAGTCCTACAGAATGCGCTAACAAGGGGCGATCCACTGGTCGTGCCGCCAGGTATATACACCCTACACTCTGCAGTTTTCCTCCCACTTGAATAATAAAACGTCCCAATCAAATGGAAAGTAACCGCTCGCTCTCCGATCTCTATTACTATAGGCCGCTACTACCTCGTGGACACCGGATTTGCCAATGCTCTGAGATTCCTCGCACCCTATCGTGGAGTCCGATATCATTTGAAGGACCACCGAGGAAGAACACCGCAAGATCCAAAAGAACTTTTTAATAAAAGGCATTTGCAGGCTCATAATGTAATCGAAAGGGCATTAAGACTATTAAAGGGACGCTTTGCCATCTTAAGGACAGCCCCTCAGTATGACTTCGTTCACCATGTGTCGATAGTACATGCCTGCTGCACCTCGAACAATTTTATCCTAGAGCAGAATGATGCCTTTGATGACACTGATGAAACTAGTTCTAAGGATGCTGTCCAAAATGAGGAGGGAGGTAGCGAGGTCGATCTGGCTGGGGTTTTCAAGCCATACAACCAAAGAGAAAGGGATGAGTAGCATGCCTTCCGTGATACCTTCGTAAACAATTTGTGGGAAGAGTACCAGATGAATAGGACACATGGATGAATCTATCGCATGCCATATTAAAGTTCTCGAAATATGAAAATGCACTGATGTTTTTTAGTTGCATGGACTTGTAGGTTGTTCTGTATCAGTCTAAAAATAGCGAGTTGGTGTCCATTGAATCAATATGTACTCTGCTGTAATTTTTGGGACGCTTCTGCTGTGTGAATGTTTATAATGCATGTTTTTACACTTTCTGTCCATTCACTAGCATTTAAGTAACTCAGTATTATAATAATAACGTTGATTATTGTAGTTCCATTGAAGCCTTCACGTAAAAAAACTATCTTCAACGCAGATCTCGACGAACTTTTATTGGAACTGATGTTGGTGCAGGTAACAATGGGGAGGAAGGGAGACAGGGGATTCAAGGATGAGGCCTATGTGTCTGTTGCAAATGCAATGACGGCTGCAGGCACAACAAGGAAGAAGTTTACTGAAGGAACAATCCAGAATAGATGCAAGTACCTTAAAAAACAATACACCATTTGTACAGAGCTACTGAATGCATCTGGGTTCGGGTTTAACAATGCAACGAAGTGGGTCATCGCTAGTGACGAGGTCCGGCGGGATTGGATAGTGGTAGGATATTCGGATCTAACTGCATTGTATTTATTTGCAATGTCACTATTTTATTGTTGGGGGCATCTTAGAAAAAATAATACTATGACATTGCAGGGACACCCTGACGCGCAGTCATGGCGGTCTAAGACAATTGATTACGACAGGCTCTCCCTTGTTTTTGGTCGGGACGTCACCAATGGCCAGTTTGCTCGATCCTCCCAAACCAACGACTCTGTTTCACTTATGAACACTCAAGCGATTTCTGGTATCGCAGAAATAGGGGCAGACAACTTTGTGGAGGAGATGATTATGGGCAGCAAAGGGTGCGAAGGTTCATCCTGATCAAGGAAGCAGGTAAAGAGGGCGACCTCTTTAGTGGATTTCATGACGGGGTTACAAGAGGCATCTGGGAAAATTAGTGCCGCGATCGAAGAGGTTGCAAACAAGATGCTGGAGCCTTCGGAAATTGTTGGAGCAGAATTGGATAAGATCCCAAAACTGTCCCCAGCCGATCTAGACATTGCATACGAGTGGTTGAGAAATAGTGCCAACAGTTCGACTGCCTTCCTCCATTCTAAGGATAAATCAACATGGAATTTTCGTCGTTTGGACTAGATGCACAAGGAGACTGGTCTCTGATCTGGCTTCCGGAGATGGGCCCCGTGTCTATTGTTGTGTGTGTTGGTTATTGCTATTTGCGTTGGTTGTCTACATGGGCTATCTGTTATTAATGTCGACATGTGGTTAAACTTTGAATTATCTAACCATTCCTCTCTCCCATAAGGGGAAACTGCATTATCAGGCTATGTTATATTTACATTGAAAATCCTTTGGTTTGACAGGGCAGTTAAGCCAGATGAATCAATTTCTGTGTGTCCAGCACAACGTTCTTTGTTTATCTTTTGCAGTATAATATGTCTACATAGTTTGTATTGTAATTGTGGATTTGCAGGAGCTGTGGTGAAGCTGATGCCATCATCTTAGTAGTCCTCCCTACCAGAAGGTTTGCTGCAAATAGACAGAGTTCACAACAGTCCCTCTTCCCAGTATGCCTTCTAACTTATCAGGCTAAACCAAAAATAAAAAACTTAAATCTGGACTGCTAATGCTTATTTTTGCTTTGTGTCTTATTGCATCAACAGAATTACAGGCTTTCGTCAGAGCTGGTTTTGAACTGTTGTTAAGACATTCGTACTACTTCGTCCTGGAAAACTGTAGCATGTCACGTTCCATCTCCTCCACTGCTGAAATTGCACCCAAGTGCATATGTGGGAATGGCAATATGAGGCTCTTCACCTCCCATACAAAGACTAACCCAAATAGAATGTTTTAGGGTTGTCCAGGATGGATTGTAAGTTCTAATATCTTCACACCTAAACAATTCACAACGTCCATTGCATTAATCAATGTCTGATCCCATGTGTTGTCCACCCTATAATTTTTTCGTAGGAAGAAAATGGTTGCAACGCCTTCATGTGGAAAGACAAGGTAGAGGACCAAAGTTCCGATGCAAATTCGATGTCCTGTGACCGAGGAGACATTCGCCGTGAACTGCAGAATATATCAAATCAGATTGATGATGTTAAGCAAGAAATAAACAGCCGTGGACGTGCTTGGGAATTGTACTCGCAAAAAATGTATTATGTCTGCCTGTTCATTACAATCATTTTATGTGTAGGTTTGGCTGGGCTATTTTATTTGTAGTAGTATGTAGCAGACTGTGTAAGTCGGATGTAATTATCCCCTTCTTTCTTTTTGGGTTTTGTTACACTCTTTCTAAAAAACAATGCCACTTGCACGTATTCTCTGCCACTTGCACAACTTGATCATAGCAAACGGTATAAACTCTTGTATGTAAATCACGAAGGCAAACACATGGTCCGGAAGAGGGACTGTCAATTATTATATCATCTAACTTGTAAACCCAATAAATGGTAACAAAAGGCTTGCAGCTCATAGTCTTCGTCCAACTGGAAAAGAAGACTGTCTCAAGAGTTTAATGCCAACATGTGATTTCCTGTGGAGCCTTTCTGGCCCTCCTTTAATCAGTCTTAACCGAACACTCACCTTTGGTTGGTGAATCGGAAACGAGCACGACTATGAGCCGAGCGACGCCCATGTTGAGTAATGTGGTTGAATCTCAGAAAAAGGTAGTTATACGACCATTAAACACGGAGGTTGTTAATTCTAGGGTAGTAAAACTTAAATTATGTTCACTGAGCATTTCCAATGAATGAGCACCAAATGGTTGAATACCCTAGAGAATAGAATAGTAAAATCTAAAAATAGAGTCAGAGTGACATGTAATTAAGATTTGTTTGTTGTATGATACTATTGAAAACCATCCCGTCGGGTGTTGGATTCCAGCTAAAGAGCAGGAAAATAAAAATCATAAGGGTATTAATTAGATAGCCAAACATATATGGTGGAATAACATTCCTCAAGATGTGCCAGTACAAACAACATTCCATTGAATCAACTGTCAGATTATACATACAAAACTGACGGCGGACAGTACAAATAAAATGAGTTCCAATTCAACAAAACCATTTAAAATAAATGGTTGACAGACCGCCCCTTGACCTCCTCAATGATACCTCGCTCCGTGTGAATAGGTCCCAAAATGACTGCCAAGAATTGTCGAAGGCATTAGCAGCTGCCAGCACACAGTTGGTTTATAGCTGAGACGGTCTAACCTACTCGGGCATTCTTCATGACCTGTGGCCCTATCCAACTGGCAATAATATATGTCATGGATGATTTTCTGGCGAAAGTACCACATGTCTGCTTGTGTAAATCCGAGCTCACGACGCCTCACCAGGTGATCAGCAATGGCCATGACAAATACCCCATAGTCATCACTATTTATACGAAATCATAAAAAAGAAAATCAGTAAGTGTACTGTACGCATATACTATGTACTAAAGCGCATTAACAGTTCCCGCAAATTACTACTTGTTGCCTTGCTGTGGGCAACTTGCAACATTATGCATTTCCCAACTTGTACCTGCCCAACCTCTTGATGCGAATTCAGTGCAGACATACTCTTTCTGCAGAAGAGATGCGAATTGTAAAACCTCACAAAAGGAATGAAAGACTACAAACATTGGTAAGGTGTGTTGGTCATCTTACAAACGCCAGTGCATATACCTAGTGGCACTTCCTCCCTCCCATTGTGTTGTAATAGTCCCATCTTTTGAGCTTTGGGTATGCCACTAGTAGGTAAAAATGGGATTGATGCCAAATGGGGAAGAGCAACTCATCAAACTGTAGAATTGGATGAGAGTGGCAGAAATTGAATGCAACGGAGCATGCATTACTCCATCCACGATCCCACATGGTCTGCCATTACACATTGTCTCGTACAATATCAGGAAAGGCACAAGCTTACATGATTCTTTGTTATTAATCAAGTTGTCTAAGTACGAAAAAATTACCGCCAGAGTGCTTGGGAATATATGAACTCCATGCAGAGACCCGGTAGTAATTGACAGCCAGTAGTCCATTATCTGTAATTTTTTAGAACAAAAGAAAAATGGAAACATTAGGCCAAGTCACGTATCAAATGTTCATATAAAAAGCGCTAAATACGCATCGCACTGTTGAAGCGATCCAATGCCTGTGTAGGACCATATAGAGATCTCATGCGTTGATGTAGCTGCACGTCTTAAGGATCCCGTCGGGGCTGCACAGAGGAGACACATTCGAAATCGATAGTGAGTGTAATTAGACTATAGTGAAATATCAGAAGATGTTATAAGTCAAGGTTGGACCGATCATACGCGGTGTGGTATTCCCTCCAGAACTTCTCCAACAATGAGCGCTCCTTCTTAGACAGTTGGTACTCACGATTTGGGGACGCTGCCCCCTTCATCAACGAAGGTGGGTATGGGCTTATTAATGGTGGTACAGACGCGTCCCCTTTGGACGCTCCTCTGTGTACTTCTGTTTCACATTCCTCTCCCGCTTTGCGTTTGCACTGGCTGACCAAGGGTAAGGACGAAGTCGTACTCCTGTTGGTTGGAGAACGTTGCATGACAATGCGCTCTGAACGTTCTTTCTTCCCATGTTTAGTGGGGAATGCAGTCTTTAGCACCTTCTCGACGGACCACTCACTGCCGCTGCTGCACTATGACATTCGAGAAAATATGATATGGGTACCAATCCAAAACAAAATGTGAAGGTCACTCTCTCTATCTATAATGCCTCTAAGAAATTGATACCAGATCAATCTTCAAATTAAATGGTGTTATTCTTTCATGCGAAATGACACTTACAGTAGCATTGTCGTTGCTGTCTTGATCATTAATGCAGGCAGCTAGGTTGAATTCCTCAAGGGCCTTCAAAGACTTGATTGGCTCTCTGAAGTCTTGCATCTTATGCCCAACCCTTATGGACTGCTCGTATAGTTCGTCAGTTGATTGTTCTCGAGTCATGAGGGCAATGGAACTTACTCCGAACTGTAGGAAGAGATCGACCTAACAACGCAAGGCATTAGAAACAGTCAGTATGTCAGAACTTTGGGAGATAAATCATGACACTGCAGGAACTTATTGCCTTGGCAAGCGCTCTTTCAACTCTTGCTCGTGATATAGACCCGTGTGTGGCAGGACCTGCTAGTCGCTTGACGATACCAACTGAGATAATCTTCGCCGTGACATTGCCCTCCATCATGTGCTTCTATGATCATCGCCATGTCTCCTCTGGCCTCCCATGCATCAACAAATTTCTTGCACCTCTCGCCATAGTCGACACTGTCTTTAGATGCTCTCTCATTAATTCTCTCCCATCGATGAAATGGAGGTGGCACAGGTTGTCTCAGTCCGAACTGCTTGAATACTCTATCAACATTGTGCCGCTCTGCAATCCAATAGTAGACCAATGGGATTGTACAGCGGAATAACTGCTGATCCCGATACTCAACAAACCGATTGAGCTGCAGGATCCAGTGCCTGTAAGGTTGCCACTCAAACTGCATCAGTAGATGGAAACCAGATGTTAGTGCAAATTTAAATTGAAGAATATAAACTGTCATGGAGAACAAATATTATTTGTTTGAAAGTTCGTTACATCTTCTTCCTCGTTGGCCCTGTCAAGGAGATTCCGCATATCCTGGATTGTGATGGAACATGGGTGGGTGGACAAGGCATTTTGCCACATCTTGAACAGAGGAAAATCGACACGGATTGAAGATAACTCTAACCAGATAGGGCGGCCGATTGCAGTACGAGAGTAAGCCCAAATCTGTATATGTAGACTTGATGAACATGAAGGTTATCAATGAGACACAACCATTTAAATTAATATTGTTGTTATAAATTAAATCCATTACCTGCAGCAAATGTAGGGACCCAGTGATGGTCCGTAGACGGTCCTTTATCATTGTGGCCCAAGTCAAGCTATGGTATAAACAGGCTAGGCATGCGGGTCCCCATGCATATCGTTCAAAGTCCTCAAAAATCTCCAACAAATAACCTTACCCACGTGCCCCGACATTATTTGTCGATAGCTGCGACGCTACCAAACAGAACAAGTATGCCCTTGCGTATCTGATCTCGTCAAGGGCAGTGGGTCTCGACGGCATGTTGCTGAATTTTTTCTGTATCCAAGGCAAACTCAATTGCCCACCCCTCAAATAAGCAGCCGCATCCACCTTTACTCCGAGCATTTTCATAACTGTTTCCTCAAGCTTGGATCGTGTCAACCAAACACGGCCTGTCACCGCTTTTCCATCTATTGGTAATCCATATAGATATGAAATGTCCTCTAGGGTAATAGTCACCTCACCTCCACCGAAATGAAAAGTGTTGGTTTCTGGCCTCCAACGTTCTATTAGTGCGTTGAGCAACGCTATGTCTATCTTTCCCTTTTTCAGTTCGGCAAGATGTTGTAGTCCCATTCGCCGGACATACTATTTTACCTTTGGGGTAAACTACCACAAATTAGACTTTGGATCCAATGTAATAACACGTACCTGTTCTATTTCCTGCCAAATACATAAATGCTGTTATTAAATTTTCAGCCATGAAAGGCACCATTTACTGAATGTAAATATCTTATAATTTTACAGATTAAGTGTGCTACTTTACCTCTCCTTGTAGTAACTTAGAGGAAATATGGTTTGCCTCGTCATATAATAGGTCGTCACTTAATCCCAGATCTCTATATTCTTCCATCTCTTGTCTGAGCAATACAAGTACCCTTTACTTCGTAATTCTTTTATGTTTAATATCCTATACCTGTACCATCATTACCATGGACATCTATGAAAAATAGAATTGTTCAACATTGTCTGCATCTCAACTTGGTGAACAATGATATAATTCCATAATATCAGTTGTGCCAGTACGAAGAACGAATGAAAATGAATTTTGAATCACATCATGTCAAAATACTTGTTAATAGTTGACAATTGGGCCATATTAAGAGTCGTTCTTCAGTCATTAATTTGTCTGCTAGTGATAGGGATAGAGGGAATCACAGGAGCATGTCATTTAAATCTCCCAAAATAATAATTTCTCACTACATTTATTTCCATGAAATAAAAATCATACATTGCATTTTCATAAAAGTACTTCATACTTGAAAAGAAAGCCAAACATCATGTCTTGCATAGCCAATTTCTATTTAAGCGCTCTTGTTAACCCACATCATGCAGCATTCTACCAAATAACCACCCAAAGTGGCTAACATTAGCTTCTTCCCATTCTTCAATAACCACCAAATCTCACTAAGACAAAAACCTAGATATAGCTTCAATTGGTTTGTAGAATGATATGGACCTCCATGCTTCACAATGAAGGTAGCATCATCTATAAATCAATTCATCAATATAGGTTTGCATATGTGATGCTGTGAACGTACCAACGCATATGATGGTAATGTATCAAATACTCTTATTTTTCCATATAGATTGCTCCACCACAGAGGTACGAACAAAACATAATAAAAATCTAGAAGATATAAAAGGAGTAGAAAGTGGTCTGATTTTCTCAGACAATTTATTCCTATTTGTAATTAGGAAATGGTTAGCCATCCATTGGGAGATCTATGTTACTGAGTCACCCATATCTACCGTCGCCTATGTTACTTATAATTTCAATTTGGGAATTGTTATAGCAGGATGTCTTTGTATATCTATTGCGAAGTTTCCATGCGTTTCAAGTCAATTCAGAACTAAACCTCCTATTTGTCAGAATTATGTTTACAATATCGATGAAATTGCAGAAGCAAGAATTAAAATGGCAACTAAACAATGAAAAACTAATGAACAAGGGAAGTACTGAAACTTACCCAATTACGCGTCTCTCTTCGTATGTATTGGAAATAACATTGCCCTCCTCTCCATCTCCACACCCAAGAAAGCACCTATTCTGAATAGCGTTGCTCTTGTTCCCAAATGCTAATTTAATCTCCTTCAAATTATGAATCAACTTATCAACAGACGGAGTTTCGACGCCCACAATACAACTGAAACAACGAATCTTCTCACATTTTCCACTACCCCTGGCACAGTTGATCAATTTTCCCACCCCAACCCCACCATTACTGCGTGAAAACAACCTACCCATGTCCTTTGATGTTGATAAAAATGGGGGCATTGTGAAAAGAATATATCAAATGACAAACCACAACAAAAACAAACTAAAAAAAGTAACCTTCTTCCCCATAAATCGAACAGCCCAATACTGTTAGAATTAACAACGTCCACTTGTTACCATCAACACCCAAATCCTCAAAATGTGCATACCAACCCTAACAATCATTTCAAAATCAATCTCAAAATCAGATTAATGGTGTAGAAAGTAAAAACCCATCTTCAATCAGATAAAGAAAAGGGCATAAATCTCGTTTAGAAACCCTAAAATGGAGATTTCGAATGCATACAGATTTAGAATTCCTGCGATGGCACGAATCACATAAAGGTATATGTATATATCAACGTCAAATCTACTTAAATCCGCTAAAAGAACCCTAAACCTCAACTAAATCAGAAAAGAAGCATGCATCTCCAATCGCAGAAACTTAAGGGTACCTGAGAATGCAGAAAGATGGAAACTTTTTTTTCTATGGATGTTTGGACGGCTTAGATACGGTCACTTTTTCTTCAGAGATTTTGAAAGAAGTAGAGAGAGAGAGGTCTTGATTTCTCCTATTGGGTCCGCGGAAAGTTGGGGAACCTATAGAGTGCATGATTTTTATTCCTGAATTACAGGAATCTCCTCAATAGAGAAAAAACGAATTCTCTGTAATCTAACGATATGGGCTGATAGGGGTTAGACAAGCCCCCTCTGTTTGCTTTTTTTTTTTTTGGCTGACAGTAGAAGACGTTTTCTTCCATAAATAGGTTTTCGATTAAATCAAATGAAAAAACAGGGGATTGGGATAGAACGTACCTATGGAGAGGAAACTGTTGTTGTCGATGACTCGCACCCTACGCTGCGTGCGATGATCACTAGTCTGGTGGTGGAATTTCGTTGAACAGACATTCCAAAACAGTGATGGCTGTCGGAGAGAAAATCTAGATAATGGTTGCTCGCCCGGTTAGACAACGTCTCTTCGTCGGAGAAGAAAGAAATTTCAATAAGAGAAGGAATTGAAATAGCTTTGGCACCACAGAGGGTTACAAGGAACGAAAGAAGGGGATGTGCTGGGGCTATCCAACTTATCCCCTTGGCGTATTATCCAGAATCATCTTTGTCTCATTCGTTGGGTCAGGGTCCACATTTTCCATATTCATTTCATCCATATATACTTCACTTATATTGGAACAAAGGCCTGGCCCACTTAGATTTCCCTTTACTTGGTTCTCTGTCCGAATTTGGCGTGGCGGTGGGTTCAATTCTTCGAAACTCGAAGTTTCGTGGTACGATATTTAAACTGCGATCGATGGCCTTAGATCCACTGCTAGGAAGTGGAAGACCAGATGGCACGACATCACCAAACGGAGTAAAGTAATAGAGTATAGCACTTTACAAGGACTTCCCAAATGCGATCAGGACGAGTGCTGTGCGGAACAAAGAGACACCAGAAGTCACCTTTTTTACCATATGGTACCTGAGTGTACTTAACTACACTCTAGTAGTTAAGTGCCAAACGGGCCCTAAAAGGCACTCTCTCTCTCTCTCTCTCTCTCTCTCTCTCTCTCTCTCAAGTGTGAAATGAATGAAAGCATGAAAGAATAATTGGTGATTGATAGGAAAGGAGTGTTAGTGCGGTAGAAAACATTCAATAGAAAAAATACGATATAAAGAGAGATTCCTTAAGGAAAAAAAAAAAAAGAATCATGCCTCATGCATTCCCTGAATAGCACAATCTGAAAAGGTTCTAATAGGCTAGTAAACTCTCTACCTCTTTAGTGATCAAAATGTTAATAATCAGAAAAACCAAAAGGTCGAGTTATCAACGAACAACATAACAATTTATATCAATACCCCATTGATTGAAATGGCATTTAAATTTGAAACCTAATAGACAAAACATATCAGAAAACAGATGGAGGTAATAAGTCCCCCAGGAATAACACCAAAAGCTCCGATACCATATTAATAATCATAAACACCAAAAGCTTGAGTTGTTTGTGAACAGCATGACAATTTATATCAACACCAATGAGAATACAATGTGCTTGTTCTCTCCTCCAAAAGCAAGAAGCATGAGAATAGAGAGTGACCACAGAATAACTTAACCAGACGGCACATTTCATTGCATCCATGAACCTATGGTCGGTTCCTATCCTCAGCAGCATAGCATCCGGCCATGAAAAGAGAATCTGAAGCGAGTGCTTTATTATTGACGAAAGCACCAGAGCAAGCCCATAGAAGCGCAGAATTGGATACAAAAGTGATAAAAATAACGAGTTGAGGATCGATGAGTACACACCAAAAGGTGAAAGCTCAAATAACGACCAGAACCCAACAAGAGGGAATCAGAGAAACAATGCTGATCGCCATGCAAAAAAGCCTTTACTTGCATTCTCTCTCTCTCTCTCTCTCTCTCTCTCTCTCTCTCTCTCTCTCTCACTTATCCCTTGTGGCCGAACTTTGTTCTCTTTTCTGTTTGTGTGTATCTTTATTCGGCAAAAAGGGTAAAAGGTGCTGTGAGTGCTTTACAGTCATCTTGTTAAAAGTGCTAGCTTTTTCTTCTCCTTTTGAGCCCCACCAAAACCTCAAAAGCATGGCTTAAAATCTGACTGGATTCGATATTTATCTTGGTTGTTATGACTCTTAAGATGCATACTTGAATACTTTTCCAGTATGGTGGACAGTGGCGGACCTACTTGATGATGACATGGGGCGGTCGCCCCATGTCCATTTTCAAATCGCTTGATATTTGAATGGTCATGGACGTATTCCACATATATCTAATAAACAATTGCCCCACGTCAAAATTTTGTGATCGTCCCATGTCACAAAACCTTAGTGAGAGACTCATATTCTCTTTAGACATCTTTCCACCGACAGTACCAGATCCTCTTCGCCTCGTCTTTTTTCGACGTCTTCTTTCTATTGAAAGTGCGAGATCCTCTTCGTAGTGATCGAGCTTTTCATCATGGATCATCTCGTGGTCAATATCTCTTTCTCTCCAAATAACCCTAAATAAAGTAATTTTCCTCCCTCCTCAAATGTAGTATAATCATATTCACTCCATACAAAAAATTTGAATCCTTAATCTCCAAATTAAAATCTAAATCCTAAGCCCTAAACCACCAAATATGAACATATCTACAAGCCAAAGATAACCAAATCACCATTGGGCACACTTTAATATTCAATTCGTACATTAATTGGGTCTTAGAGTTCATAAGTTTTAATAATTTGAGTTACATTTAAGTGGCAATTTTTTTTCTTTGCCTTGAGCGTATGACCAATTATAGGAAATTATTTGTACAGCTAAGGCAAGTGCAGGCGACCAAATTCCTTAAATCCAAATAAAACCCCTATGGAAATCCAAATTGAGTAATTGGGTGCTCACTCAAATCATTGTTTTAGGCATTCAAACAAGTAGGATTAAAGAAAATGTTATCTTAGGCTATTTTAATGACGATTAATTGATGATCACCTAAATTTGGAATAGTGGGAAGACCCTTCAATTGGGCAAGGGTTCTGAGCATGAAAATATATATATATATATATCTATTTAAATGCAACAGAGTTTTTCTTTTTGCATTGTTCATGTGAGAAAAGTTAGCAAAGTTGACCAAAAATTTAGCCCCACCCATATAAAAATCCTGGGTCCGCCACTGATGGTGGATACCTATAGTTTACCATGAATTGAATAGTGCATTATTATACTAAATAAATGCATCAGAAATGATTCTTTGGTAGAGTCTCAATATTTTGTGTGTGCAATATTGAATCCAAGCTTATTTTGAGTTGATTCCATGACATTCAGACTAATGTCGCAACAGTGCAGCTGAATTCAAAACCAATGAACTGCGTCTCACAGAATCATCTATTTACAATAGGCTGATTTGGGTCTCTATCATCAAAGACAAAGTAGAGAAATTACATAATATTATGTCTAATTCTCATTGCTTTAGACTGCTTAACTCATGCTACTCTCATATGGAGAGGCTTTATCAGAATTATAAAGACGGTACAATCCCGTACCCACTTTCAGCCATATCAGTAGCATTAAACATCTGATCTACTTCGAATTCTACATCTGTTCTCTTGGCAAAGCGTCCCTTGATCCGCGGCCTTGTTTCAGCATATGCCTTTCTTGAGGCATACCTTATTGTTTTTTGGAATTTCCTTGTTTTCTTCTTTTCTCTGTATCTGAGCACACTGGCCTCTCTGTCCAAAGGAGTAAACTGGTGTGGCATCTGAAGTGGGGGCCCTGAGAAGAGTTCAATGGTTCCTCTGGGAGGCCTGGTATGTGATTTTGAGATATCAGTCCTGGTGGAATCTGGTACGATGCTAGCTTCCATAGGTGACAAAGAAACCTGCTGATAACCATAAAAGTTTCCATCATGTTCCATAGATTTGAAGAAACTGAAAGCTCAAATGTAGATTAATTATGGTCTAAGAGGGATACATCCCAGTTGAGCACATTCATCTACCACTCTATTCACTGAACATGTGGCACACATATAGATAGAATGTTGACCACTGGTCAATCCTCAAAATCCCAATAAGAGGAGTACTGCTCAATAACAAAAATGCAAACTACCCATAATTGAAAGAATTCATGAAATTTAGGAAAAGAAACCGATATAAAGAAAAGAGATCACTAAAAACCTGCAAAACTTTTTGACTGTGAAACACGAGAGAGGGATAGAAAAAGCGTAAAAGCTCAGAAAAGTAAAAGGCCAAAAGATAAAATTAACAAAAAAAAAAAAAAAAAAAAAAAAAAGAAGAAAACACAAAAGTAAAGCAGCATTCCCTGATTCCTTCGGAAGTCATGAAGAAAAACAAAAAAAGATAAAACACTAAAAAAAAAAACCTCCCTCAAACTAAATTCACTTGTGAGAGAAGGTACAGACCAAAGGACAAAAGCTCAACAACATTTTTAACAGGACCAAATAAAAAATAAAAAACTCCTTCTCCAGATTCTTCATCTAGTAAAAAAGTCAGCTTTCTTATAGAAGTGGCCAGAAGAATTGAGAAGCCACTTCTACAAATATGCACAAAAGTCTGCTCAATGTAAGAGATAGAGATAAGGGTGGGTAGGAGAGATCCACTTTCTAAAATATAGAGAACTTATAACTCAAAAACTCCACACATGCCATGTAATTCAGTACTGTTAAAAACTGCCCATACAACATATAACAGAACTAACTATAGAGAGCAAGACAGAGAAGGCAATCTGCAACTTCTTGTCAGTAGCACTAACCAGCAGCAAAAAATGTAAAACAAAGCACAGAGGAGAAGTGGGGAGAAATCAACATACACTGTGACTAGGTGAACCGGTATAACTGAAACCAGACTTGGACCCGTCATATTCCATATCTTTCTGCTGTTGCAGTAGTTGCTGCTGCTGCAGCTGCTGAAGATGTTCATTCCCTCCACACTGCACTGGCACAACTCTATCACTCCTATCATTCTTCCCATTATTCTGCTTCTGCTGGTGACTGTACTGATGATGATCTTGGTATGGATTATTGTTATTATTATTCTCCCCACATGAGTTATACTCCACAAGATCCAAATAATCATCAACTTCCTTGCTCTTCCCAGGATTCAGCAGCAACCAAGATGCTGCTTCATCCTCCACCTGTGGGCCCACCTCCTCCTCCCCAGCGAACCCATCTCCACTCACATCGTCCCCATGGTAAACAGGCCTAATAACCGGCTGGGACATGCCGAAAAGGTGGCCCGGGATGGGGAGGATCGGGACTCGGTGGTGGCGGCGGGCAAGTGGGTTGGCTGAGTGGATATCAGCGTCGCACGCTGCACAAAGAGCAGCAGCATCGGCCTTGCAGGTGATGGTAGCCGCCGCACTCTCACATGCCTCGCACACCCAAACTCGCTCGTGCCTTGAGGCTACCCAGTTCGCTGCATGAATGCACGAGTCACAGCCAACGCACAGGTAGGCCGAGTCGGCTCGGCAGTAGACTCTGCATGCCGCCGATTGGCATGAGTCGCATGTGCGTGCCCGCCCACCACCGTCACCAGAATTTCTTTTCATCATCCTTTGTCTGTCTTCTTAACTATAATTCAAAATCTCTCTCACAAACACTATAATTCTCTCTCTCACAAACACTATAATTCTCTCTCTCTCTCTCTCTCTCTCTCTCTCTCTCTCTCTCTCTCTCTCTCAGTTTTGCTGGAGTGGTGAAGGAGGGGTGGTAACTGTGTAAGAAATAAGAGGAGGAGGAATGGAGGGAGAGAATCCACGGGGTGCCACAAGGCAGCATATGAGCGGCTGGACGATGTGGGTTCATTTTCTGGTGGTTGGACATGGATCATGACCCTGTTTGGCCAGGTTGAGTGGGGGGTTTTGTGGGGTCCATTGATGCCATTTTGGCTTTTGGAATCATTTAATGTAAGGAAGAGAGAGTAGTTTGTACAGGTGTAGAATCAAAAAGACCACTTTAGTCCCTTTCAAATTTTTCAAAAGTTCGAGTGTCCGTTCAATAATCTTATCATCTTTTATTACTGTTCCATTGTGCAGCAGATACACAGGATCATTTGGATCATTCCTGTGTATGTCACAATGATCACTGGCTGATCATCATATTAGAATTATCATAGGTGGTGGGGGCCACCCAAGACTTCTCAATCGTACACCGTCCGATCATGACACGATGTTGATCGTGCTAATATTCACTAATGGTCACTTTTCCTCCCTACCTTAGAAACCTGAGAATCAGAAGGGATTCAAAAAAAAAAAAGGCATGGAGATAATTTTAAGGGTCTGTTTTTTTTTTTTTTTGTTTTTTTTATTTATTTTTTATTTATTTATTTATTTATTTATTTTGCATAAAATACATAGGAGTTTATAGTCGAAAGAGCTTCACCAAGAGCTAGAAAGATGTGATCTGTGAAGGATAAGAAGCAAGGGGTAAAGCATATAAGGTAATGATATAGATGGGACATTTACTTTCTTACGATTTGAATTACTAGCCTGATGGGTGGGTATTCATTTTACATCTTTCGTTGATTCAAATCTCGTTTGGGGGGGGGGGGGGGTCGTCTGGGTTATTTTATGGTGTGATTATATATATACACACCTTTGATTCTTCATTTTTAACCATTTATAGGAACGTAAAGTCTTAGAATTCCTAAGAATTCTATTATGGGGAGTTCTGTTGGCGCCTCAAAAATTACTCTCCCCACCGCACAATATAAAAAAAAAAAAAGAGTTTTCCTATACTACCCCTCCTCCCTCTCCTTCCCTCCCTCCCTCCCTCCCTCATTCCTTTTCCCTTCCTCCCTCTCCCACCCTCCACCCTCTTCCCTCATCGCCCACACCCCTCCCCCCCAATCAATAGCGGGGAGGGAGCCCCGGCCAGCAGCCCATAGCAGAAGACCCTGCTGACCGATCGGCCTCCCTCCCCCCTCTCCCTCTTTCTTCCTCCCTCCCCCTCTATTTTCTTTCCCCCTTCTCCCTCTCTCCTTTTCTCTTATTCCCTCTCCTTCCTTCCCCTACTATTCCTCTCCCTCCCCCTCCCCATCCTAGTCACTGGCGGGGAGGGAGATTAAGCAGCAACCCCTGGGCTGCAGATGGGTTTCCGCCTGCTGCAGCCCGATCTCCCTCCCCGCTGGAGACTAGGAGGGGGAGGGAGAGGGAGAGGGAGAAGAAGAGTAGGGGAGGGAAGGAGGGGGGAGAGGAGAAAGGGAGTGAGAGAAGAGTGAAAGAAAATAGTAGGGGAGGAAGAAAGAGGGAGAGGCGGGAGCGAGATCGGCCAGCATGCCGGGGCTCCCTCCCCACCGGCGACTGGGGGGATGAGATGAAGGAAGAGGGTGGAGGGTGGGAGAGACAGGAAGGGAAGAGGAGGGAGGGAGAGGAAGAAGGGGGAGGGGTAGTTTAGGAAAATTTTTACTTTTTTTGTCTTCTAGTGTGGTGGGGAGTGCAAGATTTGTGGTGCCAATAAAAGCCCCCCTCTATTATATGAAACAAACACTCCCTAATAACACTTGAAACTTTAGCAAAACACATCATTTAACCTTCTTGTCTCTTTTCTCCTCCTTTTTCCCCTTTTAACCCTTTTTCCCCAACCTCTTGCCACATGCCAATGAATGCAAAAAGGGACCATTTCCATGTGTCGCCTTTTCCTTTTATAAGAAATGAGGGTGCTCCAATAGTAAGGAGGCTGGGAGGTGGAACCAACTAATTGTACGAGTGGGTGATTAAGATTGGGCCAGCATTTGCGCTGTGCTTAAGTGTAGCTAAGTCTTTAAACAAAGAGAAATTAGTTCTAAAAAAATAATTTTTTTTTTATTGATTTGAGAAGAAAAGGTTGATTTAAATTTACCTTTATTCTTGAGATCTTGAAACTGTTCAAAATTATGAATAAAAGAAATGCTATGGAAGTGATCCATTTGTCTTATCATATTTACAAAATTTATACTCTGCAAATTCACCAAAGCGCCTCTTTTAGGCCTATTTTTTGTTGTCACTTATGGGGCTCACTTAGATCAATCCAATCCCTTCAAAAGCACCACTTTCGTCTGAGCTAGGAAAACATTTGGTGCCTATAACCAGTCGGCTGCATCTCATGCGCTCACGGTGCATGGTATGCAAATGCGAGTGGTGAGACGTGAAGCTTTTTAGAGTCTCTCTACATCATAACCATCCAAGTGGTGAGATGGGCACATGATTGAATGGAGGAAGGATCCAAATTGATTGATAGTGATTTGAAGAGATCAAAATAATCTAGTAGGGACCAATGAAGTCTTGAATTACGAAGAAATATACAAGTGTTTTTGTAAATTATGAAATATATAAAGTATCCTAAAATGTGCAAAATAGGGAGTTTTTAAAGTTTTTACATTAAAGTCTAGAGGGTCTCACAATGATTGTGTAGAGAAAGACTATAAATAAGGCTTTCCAAATTCATTTGTATATTAAGAAAGTTTGAGGAATCAACTCAATAAAGGCTCATCTCCAAGGGTCTATTTGTTCGTATAGAATACATAGAAATTGAATACATCTGAATTCATGGGCAAATGAGCTCCAACGAAGAAGGATGCAAATTAAGAGATGAGAAATATAAGGGATCGAGAGATGTAGATGGGACCTTGACTTTCCTAAGATTTGAATCACTAGGGTTATGGCTAGGTATTCACTTTCCATCTCCCATTGATTCAATTTCCATTATATGGGAGCTTATTTCATGATCATTTTTTTTATATTCACCTTTGATTTTTCATTTTTAACCACTTACAAAAATACGAAGTTTTAGAATTCCTAGGAATTCAATTACATAAAACAAACAAGCCTAAGTGTTCTCTAAGGGTTTGTACGTAAGTGTTAACTTATATGGCTCAATAGAAGTCGGTAGTATTGAGTGATTAAGTTAATAGTCTCTGTTGACCGGGTCCTTGTACTGTCCTTATTCTACTGTGATTAGAAGCAGGTCTATTCTGGGTATACCAGGGTTTTGGGTTGATATTATAAATAAACCCTCTTTCGATTACATAGTGAAATTTTCTCGTCTTCTCCCGTGAACGTAGGCCAAACGCCGAACCAGGTGAATCTCGTCTTCTTGTGTGCTTGATCTTCTCGTAAACCAAGCAATTATGTTGTTATGTTCATTATCACCTTCGTATGAGAATCTTGGTGATACCATGATGTATGGTAGATTAACTCTTTCCAAGGAGAAAGTTGAGTCAGTCTTGAATTCTAAGGAGTTGAAGAAAAATGTTGCAATAGAAAACAATGACAGTTCTTGTAAGGGTTTGGTAGTGTGTGGCAGAACAGAAGAAGCCAGCCTAGGTCAAAATAAAAAACTAGAAAATTAAAATACTTCTAATGTCACAAGGAATGACAATTTAGAAAAGATTGTCCAAAGCGTAAAGGGAAGGAGAAATCTGATTATGGAGATATTGCCGGTACTGCAACCAATGTTGCAGAGAGTAATTATGATGGTGTAGAAGTTCTTTCAATTGCTATTGGTACCTCAGCGGATGAGTGAATTCTTGATTCGGGGTGTTCCTATCATTTGTGTTGTTATAGAGACTAGTTTACCAATTATCAATCTATTGATGGTAGTAAAGTGCTTATGAAAAATAATGTAGCCTATAAGGTTGTTAGGATAGGTACAATCAGAATTAAGATGTATGATGGTATTGTGAGAACTTTGTCAGATGTTAGGCATATTCCAGAGTCAAAGAAAAATCTAATTTTCTTTGGTACGCTTGACTCTAATGGCTGTACTTACAAAGCTGGAAATGGAGTTATGAGAATTTGGAAGGGTGCTCTTGTAGTGATGAATGGACAAAATCAGAATGGCCTCTACTTTATTCAAGGTAGTACAGTTACAAGTGCTGCAGCTGTGTCATCCTCTAATTCAGATTCAAAAAGTACCAAGTTATTTCATATGCGACTTGGGCATATGAGTGAGAGGGGTATGGATGAGTTAACTAAACAAAGTTTGTTGTTTGGTCAGAAAATAGGTAAGTTGGACTTCTGTGAGCATTGTGTCTTCGGAAAGCAATGTAAGGTCAAGCTTAGGACAACTGTTCATCAAACCAAATGTACTTTAGATTACATTCACTCTGATCTTTGGGATCCCTCTTGTGTTCCATCTCTTGGTGGTGGGCTATATATGTTGACCTTTATTGATGACTATTTTCGAAAGGTCTGGGTTTATATCTTAAACCACAAGCATTAAGTATTTGCATAGTTTAAGTAATTGAAGGCTATGATCAAGAAGCAGATAGGTAAACAGATCAAGTGTTTGAGAACTAACAATGGCTTGGAATTCTATAATAGTGCTTTTAATGAGTTCTGCAAGAATGAATGGATTGTGAGACATCGCACAGTCAGAATTACACCGCAATAGAATTGAGCTGCAGAACGGATGAACATGACTATTCTATAAAAGGCCCGATGCATGCTCTTTAATGTAGGGTTACCTAGGAAGTTATGGGCAGAAGCTATTAACATAGTTTGTTACATGATCAACGGTCTCCATCAATAGCTATAGAGTGTAAAACTCCTGAAGATGTATGGTCTGGATCTCCTGCTGATTACACCAACTTGCGGATATTTGGTTGTCATGCCTATGCTCATGGGAATGATGGTAAGGTTGAACCAAGAGTAAAAAAGTGCATAGTTCTAGGGTATGCAGATGGTGTGAAAGGATATAGAATGTGGTGCCTAGATGGAAAATCTCCCAAATGCATTATAAACAAAGATGTAACCTTTGATGAGTCTGCTATGTTGAAACTAAAAAGGGAGTGCCTTAATGCTGGAAATGACAATGGTGTCAGTAAACAAGTGGAGGATAAAGAAGGTGTCAGTAAACAGGTGGAGCTTGAAAATAAAGCTTCAAAAAACTTGCAGAATAAGGTGCAAGTAGATGTCCCAGTTTAACAAAATGTAGAGGAGATGCATAGCTCAAATGAGGAGAATGCAGTTCTAGATGATTACATGCTTACAAGGGACAGAGAGAGGAGGCAAATTAAGCAAGCTCAAAGATATGGGCATGAAGATAGTGTTGCCTACGCTCTTAATACTACTGAAAGTATTGAGTCAAAGTCGCTTACATATCGGGATGCCATCACTAGCAAAGAATCAGCAAAATTGGTTGTAGCCATTGGTGAGGAGATTGAATCTCTTCACAAAAATCAAACTTGGGAGCTGGTGAAACTTTCAAAAGGCCATAAGATTGTTGGCTGCAAATGGGTCTTCAAGAAAAAGGAAGGAACTCCAGGGGTGGAAAATACTAAGTTCAAAGCACGACTAGTTGCAAAAGGGTGTACTCAGAGGGAGGGTGTTGACTTCAATGAAGTATTCTCTCCTATGGTGAAACATAGTTCTATTCAGGTGATACTTGCTATACTTGCTCAATTGGGTTTAGAGCTGGAGAAGCTTGATGTTAAGACTACGTTTTAACATGGCAAGCTAAAGAAATAGATTTATATGCAACAAACCATGCCACCGTGCTAAGGACTGTCGTAAACACAAGGACCAAGGAAATACCAGCAAGAAACCAGCACAAGCCAATATGACAAAATTAGAAAACCTCTAATGATGTTTCAGACATGAATCTGTCTGTTGTGGTCTCCGAAATCAATCTGGTTGGTAACACCAGGGAATGGTTGGTGAACACTGGGGCTACTCACGATGTTTGTTCAAACAAAGAGATGTTCTCATCATATCATGCTTCAAATGGAGAACAATTCTCCATGGGCAACTCCGCCACTTCTAAGGTTGAAGGCCAATGACAGATGGCGTTGAAAATGACTTCTGGAAAGGACCTTACTCTCAATAATGCATTGCATGTACCCGATATCTGTAAGAATCTGGTATCATGCACACTACTGAGTAAGAAGGGCTTCAAATATGAATTCGAGTCTGACAAATTTGTTCTTACTAAGTCTGGGATGTATGTTAGAAACGGGTATGTGAGCGATGGAAAACGGGTATGTGAGCGATGGACTCTTTAAAATGAATGTAATGACAATTATTTCTAATAAGAATAAGTCTTCTGCTTTTATGCTTGAGTCTTCTAATATGTAGCATGGTAGATTAGGCCATGTTAATTCTGATGCATTGCATAGATTAGTTAATATGGAATGTTTGCCTAAATTTGGTTTTGATTCAAATATCAAATGTGAAACATGTGTCGAATTAAAACTTACTTGAATTTTTTTGCATTCAATTGAACGAACTTCTAAACCTCTTCAGTTAATTCATTCTGATATCTGTGACATAAAGTTTGTATAAACTAAAGGTCGTAACAAATATTTTCTTATAGTTATTGATAATTACACAAGATACTGTTATGTTTACTTACTGAGAAGTAAAGACAAGGCCTTAGAAGTGTTCATACATTACAAGAATGAGGTTGAGAATCAACCGATGGCATAGCCAGGAGGCCACGATGAAGATCTACACCTCCGATGGTAAGATCGAGCCCAAAGACTCAAAACCCCAAGAACACTTAGGGGGAATACCCCAAAGGGAAACTCACAAGAATAATTCTCAAATCTTATTAAAAATATAGCATAAACATTACAATAGGGAACTCCTCTATATATAGAGTAACACTCTTTCTTAATAACCAAGATATTTTAAAATAAGAAACTACCTAATCTTAATCAAAATAGAATTTATGAAGTAAATATACTAAGCAACTCTACTAATTTACAGACTATCTAAACTAATGATAGGGATCTCAAAATTAGAAATCATGTGGACCTATCAAGCGGGTCCTGATCTTGGATGTCACTACATCAACTCTCCCCATTTTAGGAAAACTCGACTCCGACGAGTTGAAAGGTTGATAACACAAGAGAGAATCCGCCCACAAGTTCGAAAAATGTCCACCTGGGTCGAAAATCAAACGCATAAACTTTCTTCTTTTCTTTTGATCTGCATTCAAATGACATAACTTGGAAGCTGGATGTGATATGTTCCTCCATGTAGAAGTACGGTGGAGGCGTCTTTACTACTGATGTATGTGTGATCTGACCAGTAGAGGCTTCAGGTATTGCCTTTGTACGATCATGATCATTGAATATCCATCGTGGCTCCTCGAAAATGAAGTCAATGTGAGGAACTTTAATAACTTGATCTTCTTGTAAAATGATTGGGACAATTGATTTGAGTTTCAATGATGCAATTGGAACTTCTATAGTGGCATGACAATGAGATCTACCGGATGTTCAATCTTTTTGCTAACCTGAGTAGAGTCTTCAATATTTTCTTGGCCTTGTACTTCCTAAACCCTTTGCAACTCTTGAGTGGCACTACCTTGATCAATAGTTCTTGTAGCCACAAAATCCGTGTTGCTATGAACTTGCGTTTCAATATCATCTTTGGTGTGCCAAGTCAGTTCTTTTGGTGCAATAATGACTATTTTTTCAAGTTTTTGCTCCTTTTGTGGTGCTTCTGTTGAAGGGGCAGATGACGACTGAGATATTGATGTCATTGGCATGAGTCTAGTCCATCTTCCATACCTAAAAGGGGTATATGTGTTTTTCTCTGTATCATGATGCACTTTCCAATCAAAAAGCCATGGTTGTCCAAGAAGGATATGAGCAATATTCATATGGATCCATCATACCAAATCCGATCTTCATAGTCGCCAATCTTGAAAGATACCAAAAATCTGTGAGTCACAGGAATGACATAGCCATTAGACCACATGACTTGGTAGGGCTTAGGAAGCTTCTCAGTTAGCAAATTAAGCTTGTTAATAACCTCTTGTGTGACAAAATTTATTGCATTACCATTGTCAATAACCACATTAATAGCTTTGTCAACGACTATCACCCATGTGTGAAATTTCTTAGCATGTTTCCATTCTTCCTCCTCTTCTTCATTGGAATTGAGGAGGCGACAAATGACAAGAGTGGGATTATTTTCTCCTGCAAAAAGTCTTTCCACAATATGAGTTTTTTGTCGACATTGTTGTCTTCAAGACCTTCGAAGCATGCGCTCAACACTGATGCGCTTCTAAGTATGCCTCTTGACTGGTTTTGCAATAATTCATATTTTCCAAGATATCTGGTCTCAAGCCTCGGACATAACGAGCTAAATCGTGTCTCTCATTTTCCTCCAATTCGCATATCTCATGCAACTCTCGAAAGTGGCGGATGTATTCATCAACCGTCCAATTTTCTTGCGTCAAGTTGAGAAATTCTTCAAAATATAATTCATTTACAAATTACCAATGCCATATTTGTGCTTATACTTAATTCTTTGAATTTTAATGGGGCTCCCAAAAATTTCATGGTGACTTGAATCAATGATTCAAATATACTGCTTTGCGAGTTTCTGCACTGTTTTTTGGGTTGGGTTGGGCCTGGACTCAGATCAAGCCCAATTGCAAGTCTGTTGGGAGAGGCACGTGGGAGAGAAACTTTTGTTTTCTTTTTTTTTTCTTTTTCGCTGTTGTTTAGTGGGAAGGTCGGATTTGTACTCAGATTAGGCCCAAACTGTAGAGCAGGCCTAGACTGCCTAAGTTACACATGGGAGGAGGATGAAAAGCCTCTTCTCTATCTTAGAGATCGTGTAGAAGAGAATAAGAAAACAAGGAGGATCTTCTTACCTTCATCGACTTGGAGAGGAAAAAATGAAGGAGTCGGCTGCTAGTTGGTGATGGAGCAGCGACTGGCGATGGAGAGGAAGCTTGAATTCTAGCTGCTATTGTTGTTTGAACACTACTGCTGTTGGAGTCTCCCGTCTGGTGCCAGGTACGCTCCTATGTCTCCTATCTCCCCTTCTTTCTCTTCTTCTTCTTTTCTTATTTCTTTCTGTCTGCTACTGCTTCTTCTATGTTTTTTTTTTTCCTCCTTTCTTTCTTTATTATGCTCTCTATTTTTTTTTATTTACTACAACTGCAAGTTTGGGCTTGGGCTCAGGTTGGCCCAAACTTAAGCCCATAAGGTGTTGGAGACAACACGCGGAGAAGACTTTCTTGTACTTGTCTTGGTTTCTCTGTTTTCGTCTCACGCTAGGGGAAGAAAGCGGACAGAGGGAGAAAAACAGTGATGATGAGGAGAGCTCTGATGACGACATTGTCACTGCTGTTTGGCGAACTGCTACTAGGATGCTTTTGACAAATTCAGCAACTAGTCAGTGTCGACAATGCTCTTTGCTGTGAAGTTTTTAGGTGGTGAATGGCACCTCTATAGTCGAACTTTTTTTTTTATCTCTAGGCTGGCTTTTGAAATGTGAAGATTGGTTTTGGTGGCTAACGATTTTGGATGATGGGCACTGCAACTCAAATCTTGGACCTCCTGCCAGGGACGGATTGGGTTTTGGTTTGGTGGTGAAGATGATGATTGGTAAGAATGGTAATGGGGATGGTAGTGGTAGGGTAACGGAATACCTCGGATTGGCGATCGAACCGGCGATTTGAGATTGATCATCGGCTCTGATACCAATTGATGGCGTAGCCCGAAGGCCACGATGAACATCTACACCTCCGACGGTGAGATCGAGCCCAAAGACTCAAAACCCTAAGAACACTTAGGGAGAAATACCCCAAAGGGAAACTCACAAGAACAATTCTCAAATCTTGTTAAGAATATAGCATAAACATTACAATAGGGGGCTCCTCTATATATAGAATAACACTCTTTCTTAATAACCAAGATATTCTAAAATAAGAAACTACATAATCTTAATCAAAATAGAATTTATGAAGTAAATATACTAAGCAACTCTACTAATTTACAGACTATCTAAACTAATGATAGGGATCTCAAAATTAGAGATCGTGTGGACCCATCAAGCGGGCCCATCAGGGCCTACGGGTCCTGATCTTAGATCTCACCGCATCATCAACTTGACAAGAAAACTAAGGTGATCAAAAGCGATAGGGTTGGTGAATACAAATCACCTTTTGGTGAATTATGTTCACACCATGGTGTTATACACCAAACTACTACACCTTCTTCACCTCAGCAAAATGGTGTTGTTGAATGAGAAAATAGAACTTAAAAAAAAATGATAAATGCAATGTTAATAAGTTCTGGATTACCTCAGAACTTGTGGGCAGATGCTATACTCTCCGCAAATTATATTATCAACCGAATACCTCAAAAGAAACCCAATAAGACCTCTTATGAATTGTGGAAAGGCCATAGCCCTTTTCACAAATACTTAAAGTATGGGGTATTTGGCTAAAGTAACAGTTCCTACACCTAAAAAGGTTAAAATATGAGCAAAGATAGTTGATTGTGTATTCATTGGGTATGCTCATAATAGTAATATGTATCGGTTTCTTATTCACAAGTCTGATATTCTCGATATGTATCATGAGTTAAGAAATGCAATGTTCTTTGAACTTGTATTTCAGAGCAATCCATCTTCTTTTAAAAGAACTCATGATACTGCTAGTAGTAGTAATCAAGACTAACAAGAGATTGATAAACCTAGATAAAGCAAGAGGACTATAACATAAAAAACGTTTGGTTCAAATTTTCTAATCATATTATTAGAAGATGAGCCTCAAAGCTTTAAAGAAGTTGTTTCCAATCCCGTGGCAGCATATTGGAAAGAGGAGATAAACAGATAAATTGAATCCATTATGCAAAACCATACATGAGAACTAGTGGATCTTCTACTAGGTTGCAAGCCTCTAGGGTGCAAGTGGATATTTAAAAGAAAAATGAAAGCAGTGGGTCAATCGAGAATTACAAGGCCAGGCTTGTTGTTAAAGGAAGGCTTGGACAATTTCGACACATATTCAGCAGTTACGAGGACAACATCCATTCAAATGTTAATTGCAATTGCTGCTATAAATAATTCTAAAATACATCAAATGGATGTAAAGACAGCTTTCTTAAATGGTGAATTAAATGAGAAAATATATATGGAACAACCAAAATGGTTTAATATTCTAGGTCAATATAAGAAAGTATGTCGGCTTGTTAAATCTCTAAATAGATTAAAACAAGCACCAAAGTAGTGGCATGAGAAATTTGATAATATAATGATGTCAAACGGGTTTAAGATCAATGAATGTGACAAGTGTCTATATGTCAAGAACTCTAACAATGGCTGTGTCATTATTTGTCTATATGTTGATGATTTGCTCATTATGGGTAGTAATGATGAAATCATTCAAGCTCCCAAAAGAATGTTGAGCAATAAGTTAAACATGAAAGATTTAGGTGTTGCCGATGTCATACTAGGAATAAAGATTTCTAAATCATCGGATGAATTGATATTATCTTAATCACATTATATTGAGAAAATACTCAAGAAATTTAATCAAGGTAATAGCAATCCAGTGAGAACACCTGCAGATATAAGTATCCATTTATCCAAAAATAATGGAAAAGGCATATCACAACGAGAATATGCACAAATAATTGGCAGCCTAATGTACGTGATGAATTGCACTCGTCCTGACATAGCAAACGCTGTCTATAAATTGAGTAGATACATAAGTAACCCGCGATCAGACCACTGGTAGGCTATAGTTAAGGTTTTAAGATATTTAAAATACACCTAAAACAATAAATTGCATTACTTGATATCCAGCTATACTTGAAGGTTACAGTGATGCTCACTGGATATCAGATACCAATTATTCAAAGTCTACAAGTGGATATCTATTTACATTTAGTGGTGCAGCAGTATCTTGAAAATCTTCTAAACAAATGTGCATTGCTAGATCCACAATGGAATCTGAGTTTATTGCACTAGATAAAGCTGGCGAAGAAGCTGAGTTGCTTTGTCACTTCCTAGAAAATATTCTAATATGATCAAAGCCTGTGCCACCTATCTGTATTCATTACGATAGTCAATCAGCAATTGGAAGGGCACAGACTAAAATATATAATTGTAAGTCTCGATATATTCGTCAGAGGCATAATACCGTGAGACAACTACTCTCTAATAGCATTATAACCATTGAGTACATAAAGTTAATAGATAACATTGTGGATCCGTTTACAAAATGTTTAGTTAGAGAGGATGTAAATCGTTCATCGAGGGGAATGGGCTTAAAGCCTATGAATTAAAAGTCGCCATAATGGCAACCCAACCTAGTTGAGTGAAGATCTCAAGACCTAGGTTCAAAGAGACAACCGAATTGTGTGTGACTTAACGATATCTCTATAGAGATAAACTCTCCTGCTCATACCTGTGATAGAAATAGTAATACCTGCAGCGGTAATTAGGGTAAGCAAAGCTTTTAATGATTCTTATATCTTGGCTAATCAAATGGGGTACATCGGAATACTTTTAATAAGAATCACCTATGAGTGTGAATTGGGCCGGTTCTATGAGAATGATAAGACTAAATTCTCTAAAGCACTCATGAAACCAGGCATTTTTCAAGGCCAAAATGCACACAATCATGAGAACCAGCTGTGTCCGGGAAGATTCTGTGTGAACTCTATTGTCTTGATTTACTCAAAAGATTGAGCAGTTCAAGACATCATGTTCACTGTTCCACCTGGTAAATCCAATAATTATTCAGAAGGAAAGGTTCAAGACCACAAACTACCTTTTTTTATACAGAAAATTTTAAACTGTACTCACTGTGTGTCTACATATTATGTTCATTGCTTTCAGTCAATTTCATTCATGTGGGGGATTGTTGGAAAAATAAATGGTTAGAGCATCCTTATTTTGGTCTAAGTTTGAGCCAAAATAAAAATGGGCCCCACTTATCTTTTTAGGTGGTACTATATGGGAATGTGATTTACTCCATTAGTAGATTAAGAACATCTATTGGGTTGCTCTAATCTATTGAAGAGTGAATGAGAAAGTGACTCCTAACATCACTACTTGAACATGGTAACACAAGCATGTAGAAAACTTGCATCTCACGTACATTGTTTTGGAACAAAACCCTCTTTCATAAATATATATATATATATATATATATCTAAGTAGAATTTAGTTTCAGAAATACATCTCTGTATTTTATGTTATTTTGTTTCGGTTTTCCTTTTGTGCAAACCAGTTTTCTATATACTTAACTAAAATTGTAAGTACTCTCTAACACAATCTCACTCCAACACCTACTTCCTTTCTTCTTTTTTTCTCTCTCTTTTGGATTGAAGTCACAGTGCCCTATTAGAATTGGCACTAGATCCCAAAAACAAAAGAATTGGCTCCAGACTAAGTTTGACACTTTCATACTATGTCTACATTGGATTATATATTAAATGATTACGATAATTATTTCCACCATTAATTGGGTCCCTGATATATCCGCCATGTGATGGCTAATCAGGCCCACATAGTCCAATCCCTATCAGATATAAGGCTTTCCATCCCCCATCCTCTTTGATTGGAATAAACCATAGTGAGCCCATAGCCGGCCCTCATCTCAGTCAAGTGGAGTTGTGTTTTTCTATACACCATTAAGCCAGTGTATAGTCTGGATCCTTGTCAAGTTTCACAAAAATTAGAAATAAAGATCCATCAACTGCATGGTTGTTTCAGTCAATTTGCACTTTTAGGACAACTAAGGGAGTGACTTGGACTCAGTGGTTGGCAAGACCCCTCAGAACGAAAGGAAATAGTTAGCAGCAACAAATGAGTTAGTGTGGGTCCCACAACATATCTCCCAAGGGCTTCCCAGCCAAGAGATCCAAATCCCCAAACCACCTAATGAAATGGCGCCACATAAGCAAATAGGGATTAGGCTCCAATTCAGCCACGAATTAGAAGACTAGGTCCCGCACAATCTGACACAACCCCTATTTTTGTTCTAGGTCTTTTTAGGCAATGGATTGGTCTCCCTCCACTGTCCACATTGTAGGGTTCCATTCACTATAACAAGATTTGGGGCCAACAGTATGATCTATTGAGGGATCAGAATGGTTGGTAATAAATAGGCGACCCACCCCGATCTACTCCTATTAGGTGTAGATTTAACAATGTTTTTTTTTTTTTTTTTTCAAATTAGAAAGCAGAAATGGAAATTTTTGAAGTTTTGTGGCACACAATCTCTTCTCGTACGCTACTATTATTATTATTATATATATATATATGGGAGATGCTCCTATAAGAGATATCTCTCACCTTAAATAAGATATTGTGTGGGAGCCCTCACATCCATATCCAATGTCAATAACTTAAATGTGAAGCCCCCACCCATATCTCTCATATAAGGTGAGAGAGAGATATCTCGTCCTATGAGATATCTCTCTCTCACCTTATATGAGAAATTGGGTGGGGGCCCTCACATCCATGTCCAATTCCAATAACTTAAATATGAGGGGCCCCACCCTTATCACTCATATAAAGTGAGAGATATCTCTCTTAGGATCATCTCACATATATATATATATATATATATATATATATATATGAGTTTGCTGTTTTTTTGTGAGAGACGGTATGGGAAAAACTATATTAATCCAACCCCCCATACGCCCCTCCCAAAAATAAATTATCACTCAATTTAATTCGACACTAATTTACTCTTTAAATTATAACAATCATTAGATTGATGAAGAAACCCTAGGTCAATGTGACTGTAATCAGCATGGCCTGGGTTGCCTAGGTCTCCTTCCCCAAACACAACTTGGCTACTGTCTCTGCAACCAGAAGAGGAAGATAGCCTTGCTTTTTTCTCCAACTATGGTGCGACACCGAGGCGGCAATAGTAGCGACAAAGACGGCTTATGGCCGTGGCAATAGCACGGTTGTACTTCGGCGATGGTGAACCCGATGCGCCTGCAACCTTTGTTTCTAACTTCTTTGGGCACTACCAAAAACAAACAACAGCAGATTTCTCGTCTTCTCCGATGAGGGGAGACTAAATCCGAAGCACCTCCGATCTTCTCCTGCGAAGAGAACTAAAAGAGATCCTCTGTCTTCTACGATTTTTTGGTTCTGTCTCAACAGAATTTGCAACAAGCAGTTGGGTCCTCTTCGATATCCGGTCTCCTTCTCTGTCAACGACGAACACAGATCCTCTATTCCGGTCTGCAATCCAGAATCATGGAACCCAACTGTTGCGGCCCTTCCGTTATGCAAACCTTGAATCACAAAAGCCTCTATGTGGCCCACCGATCAATTAGCCCGAGAACCCTCTCGATCTTCTCCCAGCCTCTGAGATTTCTTCAGAACACACACGGTCTGGATCGACTATATCTCTGATTTGTATGGCCCTCTAGAGATCAAACGATCTCTTGCTCTCTGCTTCTCTGATGAAGTAGTGGATCTAATCTCAGCCCCTTTGAGATCCAATCCGACGACCCGAGACTCTGGGTTGAAGAAGATGATGAAAATTGTATTTAGGACCTCTTGCAGAAATATGTCCAGCTGCATGGGCCTTAGAGGAAAAGTTGATTGACTGGAGGCCTTACAAGACTTCTACGAGGTACCTTTCGCTAATTTACTCTTTAAATTATAAGAATCATTAGATTGATGAAGAAACCCTTAAAACTTCAAGGACCCTAGGTCAATGGCTGTATTTATATAACTGAGATGAATTTTCTTCAAACCATGTCACAATGAGATCTTCTCGTCACACTCTCTCTTATGATTGGCATGCATTGAAGTGAGTCCCTCCACGAGTTTAGTTTTTTGGTTTTTTTTTTTTTTCTTTTTTTATTCTCTGCCTCTCACGCAACAAATAAAATAAAGCAAGGTGTCTGTAATTAAAAGGAAAAATGGCCAAAGATTGAATGGATAGGACCTCTCTCTTTACTCTTTTGTAGATTAGTTGTGTCCATGGCAGCTCAAAATAAATGGTGTGCAGGACACCATCGGACCATCAGTTACTACTTGCTACGTATGATGTTGAAAGGTAGGAAATAGGAATGGCTTGAGTGTCCATTGTCCAGTTTTGGAAGAGCATATGTTCAAAACTGGACGAGCATATGTTTTCAGATATCAAATTTTAAGAAAGAACTATTGTAGTCCTTTTAGGGTGAATTATGAATTCCCCGAATAATGATATTTGGAGAATTATACAAGCCAAAAGTAACATTTCATAGGGCTTCTTTTTTATATCTCACCATTCAAATAGTAAATTCCCGGGTTAGGTCGGGTTGACATTTCTGTGGATATTGGACAATTAAATTTGTGGTTGTTTTTTCTTTGTTGTGGGTTGTCCGGGTTGTGGATCTCTCTACTGTTGTGCTGTGTGTTGTTCGCTATCTGTATTGTGTATCTGTTTCTCCATCTTTAATGATAGCTCTTGCCTTACACACACACAACATAAAAAAAAAAAAAAAAAAAAAAAAAAAAAAAAAAAAAAAAAAAAAAAAAAAGAAGAAGAAGAAGAAGAAGAAGAAAGAAAGAATGTAAAATCCCAAATCTCTAGGGATAGCAACTGACATTCCCAATAGAAATTTCTCTACAAATAAAATCCCCATCAGAAAATTTCCCAAACAAGTGGGCCCTTAGTGAAGTTCCATACGGATCCACTGCTAACCCGAATAAGAGTGGGTTGGGTTATGCAGGTCAAATGTGAGTCGGATACGGGTTGGATTAGTGGGTCAAATCATGTTTTGCAAACCCCCAATCTAACCTGTAGTTGTCACAGGAGGCGAATCTGGTATTACAAACAAAAAGCTAGTCATAGGACAGGTTAGGTGCATTGTGGTTGTGTCGGATCAAGTTCTGATGTAGCCCAATCTGTGCCAGACTCAACCCAATGCCATCCCTACAGGTTAAGGCTGGTGCAGTTTTGGGCATTGATTTTGAGCTTAGTGACAGTTGAGTCTGGTTCAGGTCTACACCCATGGACTCATTCACAATTGGATCTGGGTAGTAGCTGGCTCTCCAAAATTAATTGGGCTGGGTTTTGATCCATACTAAATTCTAGCCACTTGCAGATTCTTGACTAAATGGTTGATGATGGTCCGGGCTACCCCAAAACCCCACCAAAGCTTATCCTCCACTTGCTGGATTTGGAATGAGTTCCCCCAGACCTAATTTTGTGGTCCACAATAGCCAAATGTGCAGGGCTTTGCCCATGTATGAAGATATAAAAGCACACCCAACCTAACATTTTATTTCTGACATAGTTTCAAATGGAGCAAAGTTTTGGTAGATGGCCAATATATACCATCCCTTTTTTTTAAGTTCATAAGATTAATGAGCCCATCAGTATGCCACAGTTGCCATTATACACCGTCCAGGAACATTTGTAAATGAGATTTACATACGAATAACTTATATATGATCATTTTAACTAGCTAGATAGGTAATGTGCAAGACTTAAGACATTGATTTATGAAGGCAGGCAGAGGAATAAAGGATCTGTCTCATCTTCTTGTATAATTTATTGGCTCAAGGACCCCGGAAAATTTTCCTACAGGAAAGTGTCTCAAACACGATGTACGGTTCGGATTGTTAATTAGAGCCCTAAAAGAGTGAGAAAGTCAGAAAGTTGGATTAAGTTACTTTCGCGTGTCTTGCACATTTCTCAAAACCCAAGAGGATTTAAGAAATGAGTCATGGATTTTAGATAAAAAAAAAAGACTCATGCTCGAGCCCCAAATTGCAGTTAGACATAGGTTGTTGGAGTCCACTTTTGGATATGAAACCGATGTCTAACTACTTAAATACCCAGAGATCCACCCACACACCCTACCCAGGTCCCTCACCGATCACCGTGATCGCTACAATCAAGTATTGGTCCCTGGTTATTTCTGTAGAGCAGAGGTGCCTACCACTGAGATATCATTGAGTGTTACAGAAGCCTGTGTTTTGTTGGGCCTTCTCTTTCCAGTCCATGCCTGCTCATGGTTTATTGTGCTCACTGTAAGTTTCCAAGCTAGGCCTAATAGTTTGTAATAATATTGATATGTACCTTCCAAAATGAAGTACCAATAAGAAATGGTGCACACAAAAAAAATTAAGGGAAAGTTAAATAAAACCACCTGATATTTTTGGAGATTAAAAACAACCACCCAGCCTCTTTTGTTTTTACAAATACCCACATCATTAATCTAAAAATCTGGGTCCACCACCTTGACTCTGCTTTGCAATCAAAGGCCAGCTTTTGGGTGATTGATGAAATCTTATGTATTTTACTGAAAAGGGATTGAAAGATTTTAGAGCTAACCTGATTCAAATAAAAATACGAATGTTTATCAGATGTGAATTAGTCAATTAGATTCAATAGTCTTTTCATGTGATCAGTCTGAGAACGAGAAATTTTTAATCTTTTAAGGACGAAATAAATTGAATTTCTTCAATTGGTAAAAAACGGTATTGACTGGCTGTCAAAATGGTTGACCAAGATTTTTACAATAATAGAGATGGTTATTTGTAACTGTCAGAAAAATAGGTGGCAACAAATTTCCCAATAAATAAACATCTGCTAGAATGTCAGATACCAAGCTAGCAAGGAGACTATTATCTCCAGGTTTGTTTCCCTTTGGTGACACTCTAGAGATGCAATTAGAAGCACCTAGAGCAGAATGCACCTTACTTAAAATCACTGAGCCAATCTATTAAGGAATCATATATCCTTTCTCAAAAGCAGTGCTAATTCACAAAGGATTCTAAAGAAGAATAAAAACATAGAGATACAAATACAATGACACTGGAGACAATAACTTACTGTAACTAACAAAATTAGAATTACCTTAACCAAGTAAAACTGATATGGAACAAATCTTGGGGCCATGTACTGCAGAACACTCACAAGGGTTTGAATCAATTAGATCCAGGGATACTGACTTTCTTCACTAGGCTTCTTGATTTGATTATTATATGTTGTAATAGCTCAAGCAGAGAATTTTGTTATAAGCTTGTCCACATGAACGAGTACATCACCAACGTAAGGACGGAGAGCAACCTGAGGTTGAAGCATCCATGTCACAAACTGATGGAGTTGCTCAGGATAGGGAGGATCGGGCCCTGGTGGCCACTTTATCTGAGCATTTAAAATGGCTAGCTGTAAATTTCCTTCTGACTCACCAAGCACATACTCGAATGGAGATTCGCCATACCTGCAAGAAACAAAGAGGGAACATCAAACAAATCAAGAGAAGCATGTCCTTTTTTCAGTTTTTGTGTCCATTTGTGTGTTCAACCAGTGATGGCAATCAGCTCGGCCCATAATTATTTTTTTTTCTTTTTCTTTTTTCTGATAGCTAAGACCACATTTCAATGGGCTCTGTTATAAATCAGTTTTTTGTAAATTTGTCCTTCATATATATTTTTGTTTTCCTAAGTTACAGGCACCTGAATGCAAATATTGTAACTTGATGTTTAATAAAATATGCGGTGCAGGTATGCATGCACAAGGTATCTATTCCTTTCATGAAATATCGTAATGATAGCAAAGTAGGCGCAGCCGCTTAGGGCCTTTTTCTCTGTCCTGTCTCCATCCAATTTGAAACCCTAGCCTTCAATCCACTTCTTGATTCAAATCAGCCACATCCATTGAGGAAGACCGAGAAAATCAAATGATAGGCCAAGCAATGCAGTTTCTAGAAGCTATGACACGTGGGTTCCAGACAAAATGTGCCCCCTAGAAGTATCAAATAATGGGCCTGGTAAGTAGGATATGCTAAACTTGTATCCTAGAAATATCAATGTAGTATTGAGTACTAATACAAGCTGCACTGATATGAGTGTTGTATTGGTCTGACACGGATACGTTGGACATGCGTTGGACATGTACAAGTATCCGGGTATCATAACTTGGCCTAATATAACATATGCAGTAAGTGTTGTCAGCCAGTTAAGCATGCTCCTCACACCGAGCATTTGGTTGTGGTTAATAGGATTTTGAAGTATTTAAAAGATCTGCACAGAAAGGTATTCTAGACATGTCATGGTCATCTAGATTTAGAAGTTTTGATAGATGCTGATCGGGCAGGATCCACGTTTGATTGCAAGTCCACAACTGGCTACTGTCCTCTCATCGGTGGTAAGCTGTAACCTCATTTCCTAGAAAAGCAAGAAACAGGTAGTAGCTGTGCAATCTAGTTCATTAGCCGAGCACTGGGCAAAGGCTCATGGGACATGTAAATTCCTACAGTTAAAAATTAATAAAAGAAGTAGGACTTACAAGAAGTGGGCCCATGCACTCACTCCATTGTGACAATACGGCAGTGCTTCCAATCCATCATTTTATTAGTGTATAATGCATATTGGGTAGATGGTCATTTTATTAGAGAAAAAGTGATGAAGAAGAGATCATGTTGGAGTGCACACATACTCAAACCAGATTGCAAGTTTTCTCATAAAGGTAGTTACTAAATAGCAGCCGCGTGATGATTCTTCCAAGCTTGAAATAGTAAATATCTATACACAATTTGAGGGGGAGTGTTGAGAAGCAGAAAAGAGTTATTATTTATTTATTTGAATGTTAGTTTTTTATAATTTTAGAAATTCTAAGACTGTTTGGTAAGTATATAAAATACAGGGTTTTAAAAAAAAATAATGAAATAATATGCATTACAAAAACATAGTTATGCTCACCCAACCCTAAGTTGGACAACCATAATTCTCTCTCAGACTTCTCTCTCTTCTACTTTAATTGTTCTTTTCCTCAATTTTAAACTTCCAACTATGGGACATTGACTCCCATGGGAAGAACCCAGCATCAAGCTCAGTTCACCCCATTAGAAGAAACCTATGCCAGAGTGTGTTGGCCTACTGAAAAAAAAAAAAAAAAAAACCTCCTAGACAATTTCTGTATGGGGAATTTCTCCATCCACAGGACTGTTGTGAACTCAATTAATAGGGACTGAATGAATCCAGTTTCAAATGACCTAGGTTTAAGTTTAACAGTCAACTGAAAATCATAGGAGTTCTAGAATCCTACAAGTCAGTAGGATCAAGAAGATGAAAACAGGAAGAGGGCTGTTGCAGAACAGCAACCTGGCAGGGCTTTCACATGATTTGCCTGTGTTATAGTCTCAACAAAACCAGATTTCATGATCACTATCCAGTAGCACAGGTCGCTAGCTGGATATGCAAGCCTAGAACAATCAAATTTGACCATGGCCAAGCACAACGTCATGCTGCTCAGAATACTTGAGCTGTGAAGTCGTTAGTCTGATACGGTTGTACTTGGAAGTCCTATGATGCGCAGAAATGACATGAATACGGCAGGGACACGCTATGGATATGGCAGGGATAAGGGTTTTATACATAAAAAGGGAAGTATAGGATACAATATGACAGGACAGGTTGCCTATTCTAGGAATATTCTTCCATGGAAAAATCTTTAACTTGAGGCGTCACAAAATCTGAGCCAGCTTCGGGACCATTCTAACCTAAGTTGCAACCCAGACTTAAGTGGACTGCTATTTGAAGGTATGCCAGTTAACAGAACTACAGGATGTGGGCAGAGGCAGATCCATAGCTTGATGTAGGATTTCCCAACAGAAACCAAAGTTTTCTCATCATTAATGTAAAATTTAGAGGAAACAAATAAACTAATGTTACTGAACTAAGAGATTACATCAACTTATACAGTGCAGAGATGAGCAAAGGAAACCTAATCAAATCAGGATCCCTTTCAGATGATTCAATATATAATTCAAATATATCCTCTACCCTAACTGATTCTAATATATCCTATATCTTAACAGCCTCCAGCAATCATAAAGGATCATGTGATTGGTTACATTAAATACAGCCCATTGTAATCAGTTGTTATAATGGCAAAATATCCTTTGTGCTCTGATGGTGATCACTGCATGTCTATAGAGTCCATCGCTATTGCATCTTGCTCTTTGTGAGTCTTATCGGTGCTGGTGGCCCACTAGATCAGATCTGCCATAATTCTTGTAGAAGCACAGGACTGTGTGCCTCGATGAAAATAACAAGATCGTGAGGCTTGGAAGAATACATGGACAAGAGGTGTTGTTTAATTTTTAATTGGGAGGGGAAATAATGTTTTGGAAGCGAAAGAAGTAGGACCATGACCAACCCAATTGTGGTACTGCTACTGGTCATGGCTCTGACACCATGTAAACTTTAGAGGGAACCAGAAAACCGATTTTATTGAACTAAGAGATTAGATTAATTTTATATGGTATAGAGATAAGTGAAGCAAACTTATTCAAATAACCACTAAACTTCCAATGCAATTAACCACTTAACTCCGCAATATCGGCAATTCTAACCAGATAAGGATTCCACAAACTCAAAAGACACTGACAAATACCAAGTGAAGTATGTGTCATACATAAATGATGCTCAACTGGCCTGTGGAACCCATTAGTTGGATCTGCTGGGTATCAATTAGGTTTGGCTGGATCCAGGTGACTTGGCCTGAGTTTACTGAACTTGAGATGTTGTAAGGTCCCATCCCTAGATTGTGTGTTTAGTTTCTAATTAATCATGTTTAGTGGGTAATTAACTAGTTTTCTAGGGGTTAGAGAAGAGATTAGATGGTCTTAGGGGAGTTTGGACCTAGTTAGAGACCTAAAAGGACCTTGTAGCCTTGTTGAGTGTAGGGGGTTGGTTGTAGTTTTGGAATCTTGGTGGGCTTGGACTCAATGGCAATTGTGCCCCAACACCTTCATCTTTTAGAAAATACCCATTGGTTGGACCCATAATCCTTGTAAAGCCCATTTGCTTGAAGAACTTGAGCCAAGGACTTCCTTGTAAATACTAGAAATTCACTAAAACTATATAACCCAACTCTCAACTCATTGCATTTCATCTACCATCTCTAACTTCAACGAAGCTCTCTTCTCCCCTTCTCTCCTTCCTTGCATTCAAAAAGACCAAGGACTTCATCAAATCCAAGCTAGAGATGACCAATTCAAGCTTCAAGGACCCTTGATCGCCAACTTCTTCATCAAGATCTCCTTCCCCTTTCCAATTCTCTTGGTTTAATTTTCTTTGGTGAGAAAATTGCTTCCCAAACCTCTCTTCTTACTTAATTATAGGATCTCCTTGCTAGGATCTTTGCATGCAAGCCTTTTTAGCCCCAATTCCCTTTGTTTTTTGTGTAGGGTCTCTATTTTGGGTTAGATTTGGGGAGTTTCTAGGAGGTAGCTTTAGGTTCTTGAGAGATACCTTAAGATCTTGGAGAATTCTACCTAGTTCTAGCTTAAGGCAAGTAAACATCTATAATTACATAACATGCATGCTAGATTTCCTGGATTTGATGATTGATCTACTCTAGAATACCCTCATTCAAGCTCTTTTGATGGTTTGATGTTAATTACCTGTTGACTGGACAATTAATGGATGATATGATGGAAATAGGTGTTGCATGTGATGGATCAGGCCTTGATGGTGTTCGTAGGGATGGAATTCTGCATGTTTTGGTGTTAGGAATGAGATCCCCTTCGAATTCAGAACTTTCTTTCTCGGCATGTAAAACTTGAGATTTGCGGCTAGCCGTAAGGATATAGAATGCTGACATTGAATGTGCTACGGTTGCAATTCCAAACCAGTGGGCTTTCAAAATTTTGTTCTATAGTCACCTCATGGCTACTCATTAGGCTACCCATGGCGAGCTGTAAGGCAACTGTAGTACACCTCTCCCTAGCTCCAACTCTCTTACATTTACATTTTCCAGAGAGCTGAATTACAAGACTTCTGTACATTGGAGAGCCATAACTCCTACATCGGCTAGCCGTTGGGCTACCCATGGCCAGCCGTAAGGCTAACCGTAGTAAACTCATGGCTAGTCGCACCCAAACCACAGCTAACTACAAGCCTGGGTTCTCTAAAATGCAGAACTTATACTTTCAGACCTTTGGACCAGTAAGACCCAATTAACCATGATATGCCCTGTTGTAAATTAATTGTGAGATCATCATAAGTAGTTTTTGAGCTGGCATTCACCTACAGATTGCCCTGAACTCAATTAGGACAATGCTAGGTCAAGTGTACGAAGGTTTAGAGCCTTTGGTGTGAATCAAATTCACGACGCCAAGGTCCAATATTATAAAGATTAAAGACATCAAGGACCGTAAGACTACGTAGGCTTGGATGGCATTGACTAAGGGAAATCTAGACCCTAGATTGGATCTTGTCTCTTGTCCTTGCCTTGCATTGTTTAATGATACATGTTATATTGTATTCTATTACTCATATGGCTTATAAACGCTTCTCTATTTGTTTATACATGTTTTACTTATTTATCTTGATGTCTTGACATGATGGACTTGTACCTTGGACTTAGGATGGACCTAGTGACCCTTGTTCTAATATGAACTTGCTATACCTTTTATTTACTTGGTTTACATTGATGACCTAGAGCTAGATGGACTTGGAAGTGTAGGGCTACACCTCTAGGGAAAGATTCATCAATTCCTTTGGAGAATTCATTGAAGAACAACATCAAGACAAGATCGCAAGCTTCCTTCTCATTTCTCATTGGATCTCTCTCTCTTTCTCTTTCAATTGAGGTGAGTTTCAAATCCTAATTCTATCTCTAGCTCTCTTTTATGGGTCCATAGTAGAATTCAGCCTCGATCCCTTCTTCTCCCTTAGATTTTGGTGTAGGATCTCTAGACTTTGAGGATTTGAGGAATTGGTGTGGATCTTGGGGTTTTGGGTTGGGGATTTGGATTTTGGAGTGTTTTTCCCCATTGGAGATGAAGGCAAGTTACAATATATGACTTACATGGCATGCACGTCTATTTTCATTGATTCTTACATTGAATTGCATTCGATTTGATATTTGATGTAGAATCCCCCCAATTCTAAGCTCTTTTGATGAATTGGAACCCTATACATGTGTTAGGAACCCTCTTGATAATGAATGGCCTTAGATCAGGTGTTTTGATGTCAAAGAATGGTGTAGAATGTGGTAAATGATATATCTTTGACCTTTGGATGGAATGGGAAGGCAATTCACATGGCTTCGATCGAAATTTGCATAATATTAGTAGTTTCTACGAAGCTACGGCTAGCCGTAGGTTCCCATAAAAGCTAACCGTAAATGTACTTCTGCTAAATTTCCTAGAGAGCTGAAAATGACCATTTTGTTCTATGGCTAGCCATAGGGCTACCCACGGCGAGCTGTAAAGCTAGCCATAACAGGATTTCAGCTCACCGTAAGCCTAGGTTTCTCAAAGTGCATAATTTGTATTGTTTGACCCTTGGCAAAGATTAAAATAGTTGTAGCAGCGGGCGTAGCAGTAACGGCGAGTAGCCCGCCGCCAAAATGCTACGAAGAGGGCGCTATGTAATGGTGTAGCGGCGCATTTTGAAAAAATCGTCAAAAGAATCTAAAAAAATTCTAGAAAAATCCATAATATTGGAAAATGATAGAAAATGTGTTCTTTTTGCAAAAGTAACTAAGATAAAGGGGCGTAGCAGTCCCTTCATTGTATGAGGTCCTGTATCGCTAACGTTGAATAAATAGAGTGAACAATAAGAGTTAGGTCATAGGAATTCAATAGCAAACAATAAGAATGAACTTCGGTGGTAAAGGACCCATTTTGTTATTTGATTAGGACCATATTTCCTATTAATTAGAGCTAACTTTAGTGGGGCCCTAGTCCTATTATAGTAGCCTATGTTTAAAATTTGGTTGCGCTATATTTTAAATAGGTTTGGAAGTTGGCTATAACACTATTCCCAATTAGATTGAAATTTGACTAAGGTGTCAATTTCAATTAAGTAATATTTAGCTACGATATGACTTTTTTATTTTAACGATGATGCCTCATTGTGTAGTCCAACAATGGTTACATCAGGTTCTTCAGTTTTTATTGTTTTGGATGTCCACATATAATTTTTTGAATGTTTTGTTTTAGTGAATGGATTTTACATTTAATTTTTTGAATGTATTATATTTTGGTGGATGGATTTCTAATGGTTTTTGAATGGCCCATGTAATTTTCATTTCATTTGTGCCCTTCATTAGGTGGGCCCATCGTGGGCCCATGAATTACCCGATGATAAAAAAGAAGACAACGATGAGGGCAGCCCGATAAGGGCATTTGCTGCCCTAGCTTCATCTTAAATAGAAAGAGAGAAACAAAAGAGAAAGGAGGGAAAGAGAAGGAGGAGGAGGAGAAGTCGTCGCCGCTGCTACCTACGACACTGCCGCTGCAACGATGCTACTACGATGCTGGTGCCTCCACACATCAGGTATGTCCTCTGCAACTCATCTCTCTCTCTCTCTCTTTTTTCCTTTCTTCCTCTGTCTCCTTTTTTTTTTCAGTTGTTTGTCCAATCAGTGATTCAGTGAAGCAAACGAGAAGAGAGGGGAGGGGGGTTTAACCCAAGCCGCAATGTAGCGGCCGCTATGGCAATGTATCGGTTGTAGCGGCCGCTATGGGAATGTATCAGCCGCTACAGGCCAATACGATTGTGAGCGGCAATAATTTCAAGCCGCTACACCCGATTTATCGGTTTTTTCATCCTTGACCCTTGGAACCCGGTTAGGGTTCTTTATACTCATCTAATGGCCTATAATTTGAGGACTTATGATGTAAGGATGATTGAGCTTAGCATTCACTCATCAGTTCTACAATGTAGGGTGTGGAAGGCGAAGCTAGGTCAAGGAAATAGTGAATGTGGGACCTTTGGATGTCTTTGGTCATCAGGGCACCAAGATTAAACTATATGACATCCAAAACCATCATTTGACTATTGTGTTGAATAGCCCAGCACTCATACTAGAAAGGCAACCATTGACCTAGGTTGGCTACTTCCATTCGGTCCTTAATCGGTATTGATGATATGATCTACATTGCCTTGTTTATTGTTGACCTCATATTCCATGGATTCCCTTTATATATTTGATACCTTTAATTTTTAATTAAGATAATGATGATAGACCTAGGGTTTAACCCATGTCTTGGGCTTGTTGGCTATTCAATTGCCTGATTTGGAAAGGACTACCTTTGGTATTGGATGTGGATGTCGATGGCTTTGTTTTGGATGGATTTGTATACCTGAATATATTGGAGTTGGGTACTTTTATGAATTTAGGTATTTAGATATGTACTTTGAAGTAGTTCCTTCATTTTGATGGGAGTGTTGCTCAACCAAGAGAGGCCTAGGCAGACATTGTTTCTTTGTGATTCTTTGAGTCAGGTACCACTCGGTTGATTAAATCTAGCATAGTCTTGGATCCCATGTGGTAAGGAAATTTATTACTTTGCCATCTATAGATTGGGTTTTGAGGTGGATGTACGCCACTGGGTACTACTTTGAAGCTTTGAGTACCAACTTTGGCCGGCTTTTCCATGCAACTTTGTTTAGGCCAGGCTTGCCATCCTGTGCATCCCCACCACAACACTTTCGAGTATGGGAGGGCAGCAACATAATTTCCCATGGCACTAGTTTATGTGGATGATGCCTTTTTTTTAGGATTATTTGTATTTTGTAGATTATCCTTTACATTGATTCTTGTTATTTTATTACTCATGCTTAATTGCATGGTTTCATTATCTTCGTTGATCTATTAATCTTCTCCATTGTCTTTATTCTATTTGATGCATACGTATTGTGTTATTTATATATTGTGTCTTTTAAATTTTTCCCAACTTGATGCTCTTCTACCTTGGTGCTATAGGTATTGGATCCCCTTCCCAAATCTCGGAGGTTGAGGTGCCCCTTGAGGCGCCGGTCAAGGAGTACGTGTGGGGTGCAAGTGACATAGCCTTGAGTCACTTGGCTGCGCAAGAGGGCCAGTTCACATGGAGAGGCTTTCCTTTAATTTTGTAGATTCCTATTCATCTTTGTGGTTGAACTGTAACTAAAACATATTGCTTTTCATTTGAAACTTGAACATCCATAGATTGACACTTGTTTTTACTATATTTTGACCTATGGACTGATACCTATGGGGAAGTTTTATATACATAGCTTCTGCTCATTAACATTATAGCTTCCACTTAAATGTTGTTTATGGGATATGGAAAAGTTTTTAAATATCCTCCTCGCATGCACACCTACGACCGTATTTTTCACTGCCCTGAGATTCGGACTTCCATGTCTCATTAGGGAATCCGGGATTGGGGGATAAGCCTCGCACCCGACTTGTGTGGATTTAGCCTTGTTTATGCTTGCTGCAGCTAAGCCTTGTTTTGAAGTGACTACACACTCCGATAGCACACTAAAAAATACTTGATGGCAACAAAAAAGTTGCTTTATGGAGACCTGCAGTACCGTTTCTTATTATATATTATCTAGCTCTCGCCATGGACATCTTACTTGTATCGTGCAGTTGGGAGGATAAGCTCATGTGGATTTCCATTTTGCTAGTTTACACTTGTTTAGATTTGTCTTACATGATTCATTGATGTCAATCTATATACCACACAATCATGCCTAGATATCTGCATTTCTTGCTATCTTTATAATCTACTTGTCTTTAATTCTATAATTGATGTAGCATAAATATGTTATTATATTTGCTTACTTGCTTTAACTTTCTACCCTTGGAGTTGTAGGGGACATCGCCACCGCCATTGTACTAGTTATAGGCAGCAGTTGAGACACCATCCAATCTAGTAGGATGGACCCCAGACGACCTGGTGTAGGCATCCAATGTCGAGAGTGGCAATACATTGAGTCTTGAAGATTGTTATTTTCTAGTCCTAGTTGCTGAGACTTGAGTGGACTTTAGTTTGTGTTTGAAACATGTTATAACGATTGAACCTTTTACACTTCCACATTATTTTACTTTTGGTATGGACTTTTTTATGCTCTGATGGCAGGACATATTATTGCCTTACATGGTGTTTATATGCTATATTGCTTGATACCATTGATTATTATTGCTTCTACTGAAATGTGATGGAAATATGATGGAAGTTATATATATCCTCACATGTGATATCCTGTGGGAGAAATCAACAAGTGCGAGGCAAATCACCATCCTTGTGGACCCCGCACCAGTGGCGCCCCGAAATTCAGAGGGATTCCTGAAGGTCCAGTTTGGGGGTGTGACAGATGTCCTGAACAATTTCGGTCTGTGGGTCAGATAGGCCCGGGTTGGCTTAGCTTGGTCGGTAGGAATTGGATTTAACCCAAGGGTCTCATTTGCATCACATGATGGTGGACCCACCCAGATAAACTACACCACAACTGATCTAAATGGCCACATCAACCTAGATCTGTGGCTCGGATAGCATGACAATTAACAAAGAACTAAAGAAGTCCGAAAGAGAAATCTCTCAATTGAATCGAGTGTCTTCTCCATCCAAGAGCGCTCTCTATAGATGATACATTTGAATAAATAGTTGTTTCTGATTTGGGCAAATTACATTGCTAATCTGCCTAGTTACAGGCTAATCTCTATTAATCTCTTTACAACTATCATCATCATCAAAGATTTGTCCCAACTATATTGAGGTCAACTACATAAATTTTGTTTAACCATTTCAGTTTATCCTAGGCCAAATCCTTGGCTAGGTTGCACTTCTTCATATCTATCCATACTACCTCCATCGATGTCCTCCTTGACCTACCCTTTTCCTTAAAGGGCCATCACCTTGTATTAAAAAACTTTTCCTCGCAGCATTGTCATGGTCCTGCATTAGAAATAGACAAAGCATCACTAACTAGTCTCTCTTAATTCATAACCCATTGATGCTACCCCTAAATGCTCCCAAATTCACACATTTCTAATTCTATCTTTCCTAGTTTTACCACACATCCATCTCAACACATTCATCTCTACTATACTCCTTTTTTGAATGTATTCTTTCTTAATTTGCCTACATTTGCTACGTAGGTCATAACTAGTTTAATTGTTGCCTTGTAAAGTTTTTCATTCAATCTTATTGATATGCGTCACTAACAAAGCACTCTAGAAGCAAATCTCCACTGCAACCGCCTAGCTTTTATCATATGTTTGACATCCACCTCAATCTCTCTACTGTTACTAATTATAGAGACAAGGTATTGGAAGGAATCTCTTTGTGATATCTCCTGAACTTCAATTCTCACAAGAGTTACATCTTTCTGCACATTCCCACTGAAGTTGCAATTCATATATTCCATCTTTGTACGACTTATTTTAAAGCCTCTCGCCATCTCTCAAATTTTTCATCATGCCATCTCTTGATCCATCCATCAACAATATATCATCTACAAATAACATACACCAAGGTCCTCTTAAATATGAGTTATTAACCAATCCATAATCATTGCAAAAGAGATGAGGGCTCAAAGCTGACTCCTGATGCAAACATCTAGTCGCTAGAAATCATAGTTGTTGAGTCAGTTCTTGTTTGGCCTTGTAATGAAACGGTCTGGCTTTCTAGTCAATTCTGGCTTTCTGTTCTAGAAAAGACGCAGCTGAAAAATCACAAAAATATAAAAGATAACCTAAAATTGAAAAATAGAAATTTGGCTGGAACGGAATGGAATTGACAACTCCGAAGGAAACTCACCTATCTCTCCACAAGTAATTCTCTCAATAGTTACCACACTGCTCCCTCATACAAGTCTCTATCTCTTTACAACCATATAGGGTAAACCCAGTATAAAAAAAAAAAAAAAAACACATAAAAGGAAGAAAAAAAATGAATTGATATAGTATCATCCAGTGGGACCTTGAAAAAAAAAAAAAAGAGAAAAAAGAAAAGAAAAGACCCCTCTTGAATGTATGATAGTCCATGACCACCAATTCACATTCACAGGATCACCTTGTCATTTCTATGGTGCAGCGTTCAGATGATATGCATTGCACCATACTGATCCCTTCCGGCAACAAAACATCTCGTGTCGTTTTCACTAAGGCATATACATATGATCCCATGCCCTGAAAGTTGAGTAGCTACTAACCCCACCCGCACCACCCAAACATCCAACAAAAGAATGATGAAATCCCGATAACCAAATGGCAGCATCTAATCTTACAATGTTCAGCAAGTCTACTTCAAAATATAACAAAATATTGTTTCGCAAATGACAACAATGGAGAACATTTTCTTAAGTTCGCAATTGTTGCAACATAATAAAGGAAAAAAAGATGCAATGTAATAATAAAGAAAATGGTTGTTCAGAATATATGTTAAACTTAGACAATAATCAGATGAAGATCTCACATTATTGCATATAAAGTGCATCCTAGAGACCAAATATCCGTCCTCTCATCAATGTCTGCATGGCTAAGACAATCCCATAATTCAGGTGCTCGGAAAGTTGCAGTACAGTGCGCAGCTGCCCATTCCTACAAACCAATTCATTAACAATTGATGAAATAGAACAATAAGCAAACTGAAGCATGAAAAAAAATTAGAAGGTGCATATCAAATAGGAACTTTGAGTCCATTTCATGTTGCCCCAAATCCATTGCAACATAAAAAATAAACAATAAAAACCATCAAATTAATAGTTATCAGCAAGTATAAAACAGAAACATGAGATACAAAAGAAATGCTGGGGGATAAAAAATGGGAAATAAGAATCAGATTCCATTTCATGTTGGCCCTGATTCATCACACCGAATGAATGGTTTTATAAGAAAGTATAAAACAGAAACACAAGATACAACAGAGGAATGATGAGGTGACCTCACATTCTTTAAGTAAATGCTGAATCAAGGATCAAGGATTGAAAATTGGGTTAGCTGTTTAATACTGAAACTTGAATAGAGAATAAGACAGACTGGATGGAATATCACATCCAATTTGCTAGAACTCCCAGTCAGTCTTTCATGTTAGATATCTCATCATCACCGTCAAAGCCATTGGCAGTATTCAAATAGTGCGTGTTGTCCTGAAGACACCATGCCTTAGCAAATTTGCAGCAGTCCACAGGTGGAAGAGTTGTCATGAACATTCTACACGGTTCTATCTACTAAGACAGTTCCACATGCATCTCCAAGTACCTGCGCCTTTCAGTTGGACGAGTCTTCCCATATTTTTTTCTTTTCCATAACTCAAGGCCGCTTCTTCAGGCTCCCTGTTCGTAACGATGATATCCAAAATCTTTGATATCCAAGTTCCACTCCCATCCAAGTTTTCCATCCAATATAAAGTTGACCAACTTGGGTGCAAAGGTTTTGAACAGACTAGTTCTTGTATTCTCAGTCTCAATCCATAATCCATATAGAATGTAATTGATGTCATTGGCATCCTCTTGAGTTATTGATATAGTAGGCATTGGTATAATCAGTTTTATCACTGAAATGACCTACAGAAAGGACCTGGCCGTGATACCAATTTGAAGCAAATAAAAGGTAGGGCCAAGCCAAATAATGCAAATTGGATTGAACTGGATTTAAGAAAGGATAGGTTTGGATTCATTAGGCCAATCTAACTCAACTAATTCTCTAATGCTCAACCCACAAAAAAGAACACAGAAATTTACTAAAAAAGAAAAAGCAAGTAAATAATGATGCATTCATCAGAACCATGCAATAATCAACCTTCACGTGTATTGTTATTATATGCCCATGAAGATGTTAAATTTTTAAAGTGCATTTTCTAGAATTTTCTTAGTTTAAATTGTTGCTTTCCTTACTTTTTATTTTGAGTGTTGTAGCGAGGCTATTATGTAATGTAGTGTTGGCGGTCTTTTGTAAATGGGTCCTACTTGCACATGTGTGGATGACACATGCCTCTCTCTCTCTCTCTCTCTCTCTCTCTCTCTCTCTCTCTCTCTCTCTCTCTCCACCCAACCATTTTTTCATCTTCCCATGTTGCCACATTATTATCCTCATTACTTCCACCCATTAATCCATACACCAAGACACTTTTCCATATGCTTCATTACTCCCATCCAATTCTCCATATACCAACCCATCTTCCCCATATACCTCATTACTCCTTTCATTTCTCCATACACCAATCTTAGACTTCCCATACATCTCATTACTTTCATTCAACCATTTCTCATATATCCCATGATCCTCCACTAATTATCTTCCTTTCCCGTGCAACTACCTCATTATGCTAGCAATTTCCCAAATCACCTTTATATGTATATGTATATGTATATGTATATGTATATGTATATGCATGCATGCATGCATGTATGTATGTATGTATGTGGGTGACATCTTCATTCCAATGACAATGAAATCTACGAGCAAGTATGGAGGAGTGTGAAGTTACATCAACAAGTCCATATCTTGTGCAAGTGGTGGCCTCAAGCTAAACTTGTAATGTTTATCTTTTAATGAAGTCTTTCTCTTCCCCCTTTTATCTTTGATTATTCTTCTTTCATCTTAGTGTTGATTCTTGGGCTGGTGCGGTTTTTCACACTAATTGAGAAGCGAAATTCCCAATATTTGGATTTCGTCTTTCTCCACAGAAGACATGAAGACTGCTAGTATGTAACAGCCCAATAGTTGTATGACAGGCCAACCCAAATCTAAAACTTGGACAGATTGCTCCCTGTCTTGGTACAAAGGGCTGTGTAGAGGAATAGTAAAGATGTAAAGCTGATAATCTCTTATTTCATCAAGTGTATTGACTAAAGAACCTAAGGAATATCATATTTTAGGCACTGGGAAGCGTCCCCTGTAGTAGAAAACGGTTGCATGTTCTGCTCTGTAGACTATCTACAACAGGGCCAAATAAATTTCCTCACAGCAGCAGGGATTTGAAGTCAAAACTCAGTTACTAATAAAAAACAGAAAGTGAGAGAGAAGGGCCCTACTACACATGGGATTTCAAAATTTTCTTAAAACATTTAATCTTCCAGATGAGATTAATGGTATCAGACTGACAGAGGCACAAGAAAACAGCAGCAGCTGCAAGAGGAAAGAAAAGGATTAGGCCAAAAGCCACCTTTGGATCAGTTCCAAAGAGAAGATGGACTCACACCAGAGCTCCACACGAACTTGAAGAGATGAAGAGGTTTCACATGGAAAGGTATACTGTATATTCATAAAACTCACCCAGAACTACCTAGTGGCACCCATTACAAAGCACATATATAGTTTTCCGAGAGCATATAAACCATAAGCTAATCCTACACGCTTGTCCATTACAAGTACCCTTAACTAATCCTGAACTCCAGTAACAGATTGTTTAAATAATAGTATTATGATGGAAAAATGTTGGTAAAATTTTGACAATGTTCTGAAAAATGAATCAGATATGATAACTACAATCATGAATTGCACATCTTAATTCGCAAAAATTTTAAGAATTTCAGTGCTCGTGTATAACATGATTAAAGAATTATACTAATTGATCCTACGTTATCTTTCACTGATACTTACTTCTAATTATACCTTTTATCTTTTACCCTTTTGCTTTTGGGGGGTCTAGTGCAAGCTTGAACCAGATCCCATTTATGGAATTAAGATATCTAATCAGCAAACCATAGAGCAATTCTTGCATCTTCCAACTATTGCCTTTGCTTGAAATCAAGATTGATTCCATGCAGGGTTAAAAAAAAGGACAGTTTTTTGGGCTTGGAAAGACCTTACACACGATTTGGAGACAAAAGATAGAAAGGAGAAGAAAAAAAAATCAGTGGGTTATAGTTCTGTACAAAATCATGACAAGCTCTTTTAGGAAATCACATGATTTGATTATCATGATTCAAGTTATAAATTGCAAGATTAACCAAGAAATTTGTAAGAGTATATTTAATTTTTATTTAGGAAAGATCTTCACGCATAAGATGTGAATCATTTTCCACAAGATATGATTCTTACCAATCATAAATTAAAAAAAAAAAAAAAAAAATTGTAAGATTCTTAAGAAAAAGGATTCAAGCAAAAAGACACAAATCGTATTCCACACCATATGATTTAAATCACAATATTCAAGTCATAATATACAAGGAAAGTATACTACACCTGTAATTGAAGTGCCTCGGAATGAGACCGAATTTCCCTTTTTGCGGGGCCAGCACTTCCAAAATCCATTAGAATTGCAAGAGGCGACAGTCCTTTTCTGTGTGTGATGAGGATGTTACCCGGTTTGACGTCATTATGAGCATATGGAGGATCAAAGTCATGCATGTGCTTCAGTCCTGCACAAAGCTGTTAGGAGAGTGCTTCATCAAACACAAAATACAATGGGTACAAGCATGCAACTAAAGTGTAAAAAAATAAAAATATATACATAAATAAAAATGGACAAAAACAAAATAATTCTCAAAAATGCCAATCAATTATGCGGAAATATACATTTGCTCAGCCATACAAATTGCAGAGTCGGGTCATCATTAAGGTGATTTAAACCATTTACATAATGGGTTTGGAACCCAGAAACTGTAAAATGACATACGCTAGGAATGTTAGTGTCATCCAAATGATATATCCACTGCTCTCGGTTTGAAAATATAAAAGTTACATTAAAGAAAATTTCCCTTGCATTAAGATATTGCTCGTTGAAAACCGAGAGCAATCAGTAAAACAAAACTTGGTGAAACAAATAAATGTTAACCTCTGACCTCTGAATGGAATAATTGTTGAGCTCGTTCTGTTGTAGTGCTTGATATGAGGGGCATAATTAAATTGTCCTTTTCCCATATTTTGACCCTAGGCTGTGTCACTCTTTGTGGGTTTATCTTCCCACTTGTGTGGGCTATCCTTCATTCCTTACCACTTTGTGGGCTTCTCTTCCCACTTGTGTGGGCTCTCCTCCCCACTTCATGGGCTTCCTCTTCCCACTTGTGTAGGCACACTTGGGACCATGGATGAAAATAGCGGCCGCTACGTAGCGTAGCGGCCGCTAAATCGGCCGTAGCGGCCGCCACCGCTACGCTACGGCCGATTTATCGGCCGCCGCACCCGTAGCGGCCGCTACGTCCGCTACGGGGCCGCTACGGCCGCTACGGGCCGCTACGGGGCCGCTACGGTCCGCTACGGCCGCTACGGGGCCGCTACGGGGTGAGAAAATTCCTACTTTTCAAAATTTTTTAAAATGCATAATAAGACTTTTTTTTTTTTTTTTTCTTCTCTCCAAATAACATTTCTACACAAGTCTTCTACTCTTTTATGTTTAAAAGAACATCAAAAAGCACATTATCTTGCCGAATTATAGTCGATACAAAGAGTTATTCTTAATGATTCTTCTCTAAGTACATCCTATTAGACACACCCTTTGGTAGATGTATTTTTTTCTCTAGGTACTCTTAAGTCTTGGCTTCATGACATAGTTTTTTCTTTTATAAGCCTTTCATTAGTTTCTAAGTTAGCATAACTAAGGAACATGAACACATATGAAAAAAATGATCTATACTATTATTTTCTATTTAGACAGCGATACAGGACGTTATACAGTGAGGGGACCGCTACGCCCCCTTACCTTAGTTACTTTTGCAAAAAAAATACATTTTCTCTCATTTTCCAATATTCTAGATTTTCTAGAATTTTTTCATATTTTTTTGACGATTTTTCCAAATCGCACCGCTACGCCGCTACGTATCGCCGCTATGCTACGTATCGCCCGCTACGTAGCGTTTTGGCGGCAGGCCGCTACGCCCGCCGCTACCGCTATTTTCATCCTTGCTTGGGACCCAGCCCCCTCAGCTGGGGTACCCAAAAAAATGTATATTTTGATGGCTGCATAATCTCTCTCTCTCTCTCTCTCTCTCTCTCTCTCTCTCTCAATTTATTGAAATTACTTTACTTTTTTTCTTTTTAAATTTAAATTAATATACCTATTGCTAAATATTAAATAAAAATGATCTTATCATGTGTCAAGTGCCTTGTATCCAGAAACACAAGATGCAAATGCAGAGGATATTAAGGTTCTCATTACCTGTCTAAATATCTGTAGAACAAAGATTGTAGAAAAGAATTCCTTTTTTGCTTTCATTGTTTTCGCATGGTCCAATAGTGTGCCATCTAAATGAATAGGAAACAACAGGTATGCTTCATATTTCCAAGACACTTGTTGTCCGCCCTTGACAAATAGAAGAACATGCATTAAACCAACAGAAAAAATAATTAAATAACATAAAGGCATACAGCGATGCTCAATGGAAATAAACCGTTCTTTGTTCAGCACAGCAATAATACAGGTCGGGCCCACAGTTAACTAGTAATGTAGTATACTAGTATAAGCTGCTGATCCAGAGGCCAATATTTAACGGGATGTAATATATGGTTATGCAATCCAAAGGGAGATAATCTGAGTTCTATTCCATCCACCATGACCATGCAGCCACACCATATGATCCCTCTGAATGACCAAAAGGTGGCCCCCCACAAGTAAAGTTTGTAGAACCAAAAATGTGCTCAGTTAAAGACTGTATATAGCTAAGAAAAAATATATTAAATATTCCATTTGAGTATAACACATGGAGACTGGATTCCATTTTGTACAGGTGAAGTTTATAGTGAGCATCATGATGCACCTTGCATCGGAAACCATTTTAAGTAGACAGATGCACCATATCAGGATTACCAAGCTTTGATTTGTTATGGGGAAATGAGGCATGTCTTTAATATTTGGGCAGCAAGTACGGACTCCAAGTGTTTAGCCCTTTGATAGAGCGCAACCACGCCTTTTCAAAAGTACGATGTATCACCCTTAAAACCCACTTAGGAGTTCGGACCTGTTTGTTTGCATTAAAATGCATAGGAATTGGATACATAGAATTTATGCTATAAGTAGTTAAAAATGAAGATCATAGGTCAATTTCCAAAAATGAGCATCAAATAACCTTTTCTTTATGGAGATAAAATCAAAAGATGGGAAATGAATAACCAGCCATCACTCTCAGTTATTCATTTCTCATCTTCCTATGATTCTGTTACCATAAAAGGGAAGGTTATTCGATGCTCATTTTCGAAAATTCACCTTTGATCTGCATTTTTAACAACTTAAGGCATAAATCCTAAGTATTCAATTCCTATGTAGTCTAGTGGAAACAAACAGGCCCTTAATCTTGAAGAGAACTTGTATGTGACATCAAATGTTTTTCGTAGTTTTGTTATTTCTGTATGGTGTAGTGCTGATAATTTTAATCTTAGGTAATTATATTTTGTTGCTGAGAAGAGATTATTCCTGTCTTATCCAGTTTGCTTTTAAGTCACATAAGGGCTTATTTTCTTAATATGTAAAGTAAATCAATGTATTTGATTTTTTCCAATTTAATGAATGGATGTATATTATCACTTTTCAGTATCTGCAACAACAAATGACCACTCTATATCTTTTTCCAATAGTTATGTCTGGGAATTACAGTTAATAAGGACACTATCACTTTTCAGTAGCTGTGACAACAAATGACCACTCTATATCTTGTTCCAATATGGAATGTGCAACCAAACTTTTTATTTTAAATTTCTCTAAGCATCAAACTCTGGATTTGAAAAAAGGCAGAAAAAAAATTTCTGATATGCGAAGTGACCTTCACTGCATAGGAAGATGCTTTTATGACTTTTTATCATGACTATGCTATACATACTTCACAACATCGTTGAGAAATCTATTAAATCGTTGAAAAGCACGAAACTCAAAGCACTTGGGTTTAAAAGAGAAATAAAAATCCCTCTTTTGTGAAAGTAGTTACCTTAACAGCAATGATAGCATGGTCAAGAAGGGGAAGCAAATTGGGATGACGAAACATGGATGAAACATGAATCTCTTGCCTCACTAACTCTAGCTGCTCATTATTTTGAATTAGGACTTTCTTCATGGCATATGTACCATCATCTGCAGCCACGTAAAGCAATGGGAGTTAATATCACATAAAATGATGGAAAATGAAACCAAATGAAAATCGAAAGCCATCTCATTTATTCTTGATACAGTTTTCAACATACGACAGCTAGACTTTTCAAATCCCGCATTAGGCGTACACCAAATTGCAAGTCAATTGGAATAGAACAATTTGGTGGAACTGATGACCATCTCTTCTGAAATGCTTTTTTTCTTTAAATGGTTCTGAAATGGATTTGCACCGGTGCAGAAACAAAAACCATGGCGTTAATTCCAGTATGGTTACTGTAACAGGGACCACTATAAAAGATACCAATATGGCTGATATATAGTATGCCGACATGGGAATGCAGGCATGTAAGTTTCAGGATAATGAATAACCTCAGTTTTTATATCCATTCTGCATTTTAAATTTGAGATAATTATTCTTCATGTTATGATGTTTCAGATTATAGTATTATACAAGATAAGGATGCAGTAAAACTCACATCCATCAATGTTAGTATATAATTTGTCGAGTGTGGCTGGTTCACAGTGAACTGCAAGTTGGAAAAGAGAGTAGCAACCAATGATACTCTTTTTTTTTTTTTTTAATAAAAACCACTGGTACTTACTGTTATGTATCAATATTCAGTACTGGCTGATATTTGCAAATGAACATTATGCAGAATTTGGTTTGTCCACTTGATGCAAGCATGGAGCATTTTGTTTCCCATGTTATGTTCAAAGTGCTGCCTTTGGGTAATTCACCAATTCAATCCCAAACCAATCCTTTTCTCTCACTATCCATATTTCTTTCAATTCATCTCCCTAAACACACTCCAGGAAACACTGGAACAATCCATTTACAAAACGAAAAAGGAACAGGAAAAATCAAGAGGACTAAGGTATCACATTTAAAAAAAAAAAAAAAAAAAAAAAACCGACTTTCTGTTAATACTAATCAAACAATGTTCTTTCCCTGTTGTGGTAAATCAAAATATCATTTTGCTCTTCATATTAGGGGAGAAAAACAACAATTTCAAAATCACTTTGCTAACCTAAGGAAAAACAGAACCAACTTCATGGCCAAAGAACAAATTAAGAAAAAAAAAAAAAAAAAAAGAATGCTAATACCAAACACAATAGAAAATTACTAGAACAAACAATGAACTAACAGCCTATTTGCATTAGGAGAAAACTGGGGAAGAAAAGATCCAAAGAAACCTGTTTTCTCCCATTTGAGTTCCTTTTATAGAAGAAAAGGAATTCTCCTTTGAAGTACTTTTTTGTAGAAAGTAGGAAATGGTTTTATTCTAAAGGGTTATTCAGAGAACATCCTTTTCCTCTATTGAATCTGAATGTTTTATTATTAAAAAGTGACATTTGATCATTTGGTTTTTTTTTTTTTTTTATCAATGATATATGTCAAAATCCCTTTATCCTAATAGTTTTCTCCATGAAAACCCAAACACATTGGAGAACCACTAGTAGAAAACATGGTGAATCTCCACGAGGGCATTCTCCACATCTAGAGTTCTACTCATTTCTCCACACAGTGGGATTCAGTACCTGTCATTTTCTCCATTCAAATGTGCCCTAAGAAGGGGAAAAAATCCAAATTACTATTTTTTTTAATTAAAAAAAAAAAAAAAAAAGATGAATGTTAACAAGAAAACCCACTAGCCCAACAGTCAAGCAAACCCAGAAACAAAAAAATTCAACAATCCATCTAAGATCAATAGAAACAAATGACATAAACCACCAAAATCAAGACTCTAAACTCACCTACACTCAAAAAAAAAACAAAATCATGCACTCACATTTCAGTTATGATAAAATAATAATCAAATTAATAATACTAATATTGACCTCAGGCCCATTAGGATAAGGATAGACCTTCTATCCTATAACAACCCCATTTCTTCTTTTTAGATTCACTTCAGAGGAGAAAAGTAATTCTCTACTTCACTACCTTTTTTGCTATAAAAAAAAAAAAAAGTAGGAGAAATGGTGGAGAAAACACTATTTTTCTCCAGTGAAATGAACTTTTTTAATATCAAAGTGACACATAACAATTAAATAATCTATTTTTCATTAAGATTCCAAAATGGATTCCTTCTAATAACTTTCTCCCTTCAAATCCAAACACAGTGGAGAATCACTAATAAAAAAAAGAATGAATCTTCAAAAGGGGAGAATCTTCCCCCACTAGATTTCTCCTCATTTCTCCACTTCCCAGAGATTCCACACTTATTTCACTTTTTCATGCAATGGGTCATCACAAAATAGATGAATCAATCAGAAGAGATCCCAAAAAAAAAACCTGAAACATGAGTTGGGTCCTTGAATTTCTTCCCTCCACCTTCACCAGCAGCGGCAGCAGCTCCTTCCGCGCGAACCTCTTTCACGAGATAGACATAAGCCAGCCCACCTTCTCCAAGCTGCCTCACGATCCTGAAACGATTGTCGTTGATCCAAACATCTCCTCCTCCATTTACTGCATCATATAGAGCATTCAAACCAGAATAAGAACAACCCATCTTTCTTTTTTTGTGGAGATTTTTGCCCTTTCACTTTGGATCTTTGATGAACATCAACACCCCGTGTGGTAGATTTGCTCGAGAGCCTACCAATGAAGTCTCTCTTTTACTCTCTGCTCATTTCTGACAGATGCAGTGGAAAACGTGGAATTGCCGTTTCTCGTTTCATAGGGTCGTTTGCATTTGGTCCCATCTAAGTGGGCCATCTATTGGGTTGCCTTTTTTTGTCAGATGTAAACCGTTGGATCGATTTTCAAGAAGGGTTATGGGCTCCGAATATACAATGGGCCTGACAATGTCAACGGTGAGGATTAAATATGATTCTGGTCAAGATCATAGTTGCATTTGCACATGCACATGAATTAAAGGTTGGAAATGGATATCCAATTATTTATTTGATTGTTTTTTCAGCCTTGGGATAAACTCTGGAATGATTATCAACATAATAAACGCAAAATAAATCAGCGAATGGTCATTTAACTTTGTGGGCTTTAGTCCATAATAATTTTGTTTAAGGTATGTAGTCCATGCAGCTAGTCATATTTAAATAGAAGACCGTAAGAGCACACATTGTCTATAATTGTCTTAATACGTCAGGCATAACAATTTTGAACATATCATGCAATTTAAACCCTTATTTTAAGCATGATCTTTTATGAATAATTTGCCCCTGTAATTTCTTGCAGATCAAGTTTTGGATTTCAAATGGTAATGACATATGCACTCGTTCTAGGCGTGGGGAACAGATTCTGGAATTTTTGAATTTTCAAAGTAGACTTTTGTGAATGACAGATTCTACGATTTTTCTAATTTAATATAGCATCTTTAATCCAAATCAAAGAAATAGGGTTCAGATGATTTAAATTTTGATCTATATCCCACAATCTTATTTCTTTGTTTTTTTTTCAATTTAAATGAACAAGGAAAAGTTCTGTTGAGATTTCTCATATTTCAACAAAAAAAGAGCTTCTTATAATGCATCGTCGTATTATTTTCATTTTTTGTTTCTTATAACTTGAGTATTTTTTTGTACAATCTAGTCAAGTCATTCACTATAAATTTATTTGAGATTATGTGACCATTACACATGTGAACCGTTTACATATGTAAATGATTGTAAATAGATGACTCCTAATCATTTTTGGATACTCCACCCAAGAGAATGACTCAACTTTTTAGAGAATTACAATTTCTCTAGGCATGGATTCTTTGAAAGAAATAGATACATTTCTTTTATGACTATTTTAAAATCATCTTCCACTTAACCTATTCAAGAGATTGACTTGATGCTCTTGTGTAAAGATTAAGAGGATCTGGATCTTTGCTCCAAAATAGATGGGGGTGTTCATGGGCCGGTCCGGGCCGGGCCGATGCATATCTAGGCCTGGCTCGACTTTAGAAACACAAGCCTAGGCCTAGCCCAAGCTTGAAATGGGCCATAAAAGTCAGGCCCAAGCCTGCCCATTTAGTCAACCGGGCTAGGTCAAACCAGGCTTTTGATCAATTTCATAGGCTTTCTAGCAAATATTTGGCCTAATTAAATTAAATTGAATTACATACACTCTTTATATGGGCTTGGCCCGGCTTTGGGCTTTCTTTTACTTAATCCAAGCCCGGCCCAATTATTAAACGGGCCAAAATAACATATCCAAGCACTGCTTAAAGCAGTCTGGGCCCATGAACACCCTTAAAACGCAGGCATCTAAAATGATCTGTGCTGGCTACGCTTGACATGGCTCGACAAGATGGTTAATGGCTTAGCCCAACATGTTGATCGATATGGCATGGGCACGACTCATTCTAGCCTATCTTGTACTGGGTTAAGGTGCCTAGCCTGTGACATGACCAGCTTGGCACGGGCAAGGTAAGACACGTGGCCTTTAGGTCCGTCTCCTTTGCTTTTTAGGCCTTGTTAATATCTGGGCCCATTTGATAATATTGTGGACTTTTTTAAAAGGAAAATTCTATATGCACCCACATATTGTGCTGAAGACACCCACATCTTTCAATAAACAGCGATTTTTAATTCACTGTTCATTGAAGGATGTAGGTGTGTTCAGTAGAAATATGGGTGCATATAGAATTTCTCTTATTAAAATTCGTGTGGAAATAATTTGGTTAAAACACTAGAATTTTTCCTTGGTGCTTCCCCATGTTCTTTCCATCCTTAACCCCTCATTCTTCCCACCAAATTTCCTTTTTTGCGTTGGTCTTCTCCTCTGTCTAAGATCTGTGCAGTTATTATGAGTCTGAATCCCCTATTTCATAGAAACAAAGTTGTTGTTTGTCCAATGCATATTTGCTACTTATATAAAATTTCTTTCTTGATTTTTTTTTTCATTCCAATTTTTATATACTTGATTTTTTCCCCTCATATCCCCACTTGGTATTATTTTTTTCCCTCATCCCAAATATTATATACTTTTTTTTTTCCTCATATTTCAAATTTCATTCCCTCATTCCAAATTTTATATAGGTCACAAATGTTTTTTTGTTTTGCTAACGGAGGGTTCTCAACCCTCTGGACTGTACTAATTCCTCCGGGCCCAGAGAGAAGCCGGGTAAAACCTTCGTGGCTCCCAGGTGGTAGCACAAGCGGACTCAACGTTCATTTCTTGAGCATGGAGGAACCGAGAGTCGATACCAAGACCTATAGCTCCGGAAGAGGGAGAAATCATGGTTCTAACCACTCGGCCAAGGTACAAGGGGACTCAACCTTCAGTTCCTGAAAAGAAGGAACCGGAAGTTAATACTAAGACCTTTAACTCCAGAAAAAATAGAAACCGTGGTCCTAATCACTCGGCCAATACCTTAAAATTATAGGTAGTAAATGTGAATAAGAGGAAACAACATCTTCTTATTTCTAGGAAACAGAGGATCCAAACTAAGTTATTAGTTACTTGATATTTTTTTCCCTCATATCCACTTGGTAGCCTCTCACTTGAGCTCCACATTTCCTTTGGTGCTCATTAATGCTCTTTTTAATAATTATTTTTTTAATCTTTTCTAAGAAAAGGGTTTAGCATGTGGGCCGGTCATGATCAGTTTGTGGGCCCCTACCTTTCGATCAGGAGGAGTTTTAATCTTCTCCTTCTTCCTTCTTCTCTGCCTCTGTTCTTCTTCCTTCCCCTCACAGCAAAGGAAAGAAGCTTTCTTCTTTGTCTGCAAGAAAGAGAAGAGATATGCTCATCTCTTGCACCAGTTCCAGAGAAGTAGCACCTGGGAATCTCCAAAACCCCATCTTTTCTCAAGGTAAGCATCTTCCTCACCCACCCTCCACACAAATTAGGGTTTTTATAGGGTTTCAAACCCATCCCAATCCAAACGCCACTATCTTGCACCAAACACTCTCCAAACACAGTCTCAGCAAATATAGAATCACAAGATCTCTTCCTCTGTGCTCACACCCTTTCCAAATCGAAGAAGGCCTAGAAAGAACCCCAAAGTTTAGATCTTTCCGAGGGTTTAAGCTCAACTGCTGTACAAATTCTGGTACCAAATCTCCAAAATCATCAAAGGGAAGCAGCAGAAGGTTTAAATATGGGGGTTCTTTTCAGTCGGATCTTGGATATTCTCCCCTGTCATCGAGCTCTTTTGAAATCAAAGACGGCTTGGAAAGAACCCCAAAGACCAGATCTTTTCGAGGGTTTAAGCTCAATTCCCATAGAATAGCTGCTACCCCATCTCCAAAATCATCAAAGGGAAGTAGCAGAAGGTGGAAATATGGGGGCTTTTTGCTGTCGAATCTTAGAAGTTCTCCTCTGTTTTCGTGCTCTTTCGAAATTGAAGACGGCATGGAAAGAACCCCAAACTCCCGATTTGTAAAAGGGTTTAAGCTCTATTGTCACAGAATAGCTGCTACCCTATCTCCAAAACCATCAAAGGGAAGCAGCAGAGGATGGAAGTATGGGGGTTCTTTGCCGTTGATTCTTCGTGATTTGGAAACTGGCAGTGACATTGATAAAAGCCTGGATTTGTGGGTTGGGAAGCTTACTTCTAAAGAACAGACTATAATTCTAAAAGAGCAGCGTGATTGGAGATGCGCCCTTAGTGTTTTTCGATGGATGAGGGCACAGGAAGACTATGTCCCCAATGTTATCCACTACAATGTGGTTTTTCGGATTTTGGGAAGAGCCCAGCAGTGGGATGAGCTCCGTCTTCTCTGGATTGAAATGGGGAAAGATGGCGTCTTTCCTACGAATAACACTTATGGGATGCTGGTTGATGTGTATGGAAAGGCAGGTTTGGTGAAGGAAGCGCTCTTATGGATCAAACACATGAGAGTAAGAGGCATTTTCCCGGATGAGGTGACGATGAATACTGCCGTTCGGGTTCTTAAGGATGCAGGGGAATATGATCGGGCGGAGAAAATTTTCAAGGACTGGTGCTCGGGGCTGGTGGAATTGGGAGATCTTGATTTGAATCCCGTCGCTTCTGATTCGGATTTGGGCCACGTTAGTTCGAAGCACTTCTTGTTGACCGAGCTTTTCAAAGCTGGTGGTAGGATTCCACCACCGAAGATCTCAGCAGGGGATGAAGAGGGTTTAGTTAGGAAGCCTCGACTTGCTTCTACGTATAACACATTGATTGATCTCTATGGGAAGGCAGGTCGTCTGGGGGATGCTTCAAATGCCTTTGCGGAGATGTTGAGGTCGGGTGTGGTTCCTGATGCATTTACTTTTAATACCATGATCCATATTTGTGGGTCTCGTGGGCATTTATCAGAAGCAGAGTCTTTGCTTAGCAAAATGGAAGAGAGGAGGATTTCTCCTGATATCAAAACCTTCAACATCTTTTTATCCTTGTATGGCAAAGCTGGAAACATCGATGCAGTCTTCTCGTTTTATAGGAAGATCAAAGAAGTGGGTCTTCTTCCTGATGTTGTAACCCATAGAACAATTTTGCAGATACTGTGTGAGAGAAAGATGATTCAAGAAGTGGAGGATGTTATCAATGAAATGGAGAAGTCAGGTGCATGCATTGATGAGCATTCTCTACCCATTGTAATGAAAATGTATATTGAAGGAGATACACTTGACCGGGCCAGGAACTTCCTCGAAAGGCATTGTACTAATGCAGCAATTTCTTCAAAGATATATGCGGCGATTATTGATGCTTATGCAGAGAAGGGTCTTTGGACTGAAGCTGAGTTTGTCTTCTCTGAAAAGAGGGATTTAGGACGAAAGGATACAGTAGAGTACAATGTGATGATAAAAGCATATGGGAGAGCAAAGCGCTATGATAAAGCTTTGTCATTGTTTGGTAGCATGAAGACCAATGGTATTTGGCCTGATGAGTGCACTTATAACTCTCTTATCCAAATGCTTTCAGGTGGAGAATTACTGGACAACGCAAGGGACCTCTTGGCTAAAATGAAAGATGCTGGATTTACACCTCGCTGTGCCACCTTTTCTGCTGTTATTGCTAGTTGTGTGCGTTCCAATATGGTTGAAGATGCAATTGCTGTTTTCCAAGAAATGATAAGAGCAGGTGTTGAGCCAAATGAAGTTGTCTATGGGTCATTGATAAATGCCTTTGCAGAAGATGGGAAAGTTGAAGAAGCTCTTAATTATTTCCACATGATGGAAGAATCTGGACTTGCGGCAAATCAGATAATCTTTACTTCTTTGATTAAAGCTTACGGTAAGGTGGGCTGCTGGAAAGAAGCACATGAGCTGTATGAGAAAATGAAGGATTTGGAAGGCGGTCCAGATGTTGTTGCATCTAATTGTATGATTGATCTCTGTGCGGATCTTAGTATGGCATATAAAGCGGAGTCGATTTTTAATCACTTGAAAGAAACAGGTCGTGCAGATGTGGTTTCGTTCACCACAATGATGCACCTTTACAAAAACATGGGCATGTTGGACAAAGCAATTGATGTTGCTCAGGAGATGCAACATTCAGGTCTACTGGATGACTGTGCTTCCTTTGGTAATGCCATGTCATCTTATGCTGCCAATGGACAGCTAAGGGAGTGTGGAGAATTGTTGCACCAAATGCTACAGATGAGGATTTTGCCAGATGCTGCAACCTTTAGGGTAATGCTTACAGTGTTAAAGAAAGGAGGCTTGCCAGTTGAGTCTGTAACCCAACTAAATTTATTGTATGAGGATGGAAAACCTTATGCCAGACAAGCAATTATAACATCGGTATTCTCTGTGGTGGGAATGCATGATGTTGCACTAAACTCTTGTGAGATTTTTACAAAGCCCGGGTTGGATCTTGATTCCTCCATTTACAATGTCTCAATTTATGCATATGGGACTTGTGGTAAGGTGGACAAGGCCTTGAATATGTTCATGCGAATGCAAGATCAGGGTTTGAAACCGGACATAGTTACCTATATCTATCTTGTTTGTTGTTATGGAAAAGCAGGTATGCTGGAAGGTGTGAAACGGATATACAGACAAATGAATTTTGGGGAGATTGAGCTCAATGAATCACTTTTTTGGGCTGTTATAAATGCATATAGAGATGCTGGTAAACATGATCTTGCAGAAATGGTTAATCAAGAAATGAGATTCAGTTTTCAGTCACAAGAAATGGAGCATCAAGAAATGGTTAACCATGATTCAGACATTGAAAGTGAGTCATTTTCTGACATGTACACATCAGGGCAACATTCTGGAGATGAATGTTAAGTTCAGTATTCAAGTCCTGCTGAAAATCTTTACCATGTTTCCCATGTTATGTACATTGGGCAAACACTGGTCGTTACTAATGATTGGGGTGCTCAATACTAAGCGTAACTGAAGAAGCCTCTACGGTCTGGATGTATTATGGAATCTTCTAACACCACTGAAGGCTTGTACTTACAACTTACACGTCATTTATACAATGATTATCATTTTGGATTTATTTGTCTATATTGCATTTCAAATTTGTGGCTTACTCTGTAAAATGAGCAGAGGAACCCTTTCTATGTTCTGTCAAAGATATTGAGAAATATTTAATGCATTACGGTCACGGTTACTGGGCAGAGGCTGCATTTTCATCATTGATGGCTTAGGAAAGCAGCTCGTGGATTCTAGGCTCTAAAGCTTGCATTAGTTATATCTTTCCTCTCAGTGAAGCAGGATTTCTTACTGTTCTTTCCTTAATCTTCAATTTTATGGCTTGAATTGGATGGTTTAAGATCATCTTAAAAACATGATGGGTTATACAGTCGTAATCCATATGTATTGCACAATGGTGTCCATGATATTGCATGGTTTGAATGGGCTGTACCTGTGTGCCACATGCAATGTGGATTAGTTGCCACAAAGTGGTTACTTTTTGAAAGACTGGCATTTTTGTCTACCAACAGGCTTGCCGTATTTTAAGAAATTCCTTTTGCTGTGATGTGTTCTAGTTTTTTGAATAATAGCTGGTGACTGTTGAAATTTGTAATGCTGTTCTGCTACCGATACAAATATCTTTTGGAAGGCTGATAAATGAAAATTTCCTTTGCAGTCCATTTACTTTTCCTTCTTGGTACATGCATGAACTGGACGTGTTTGTTATTCCTTTTTTTTTTTTTTTTAACCTTGGAGAATTGAACATTATCAGCTTTTCAATGGTTAGGACAGTTTATCTGAGTTCTCGGTTGTCCAAAATTGAGCGTCCCTATGGCTCAGGGCCAAAGGCTCCTGGGCTGGGCTAGGTGGGAGATACCCTATGTTATCAAAGGCTCAAGGCCAAAGGCTCCTGGGCTGGGCTGGGCTAGGTGGGAGACAACCTAGGTTATCAAAAAAAAAAAAAACCAAATGGTTAGGACAGTTTATCTTCCGAATCACCCTAGTGAAGGCCAGGTCCATTGGGGTCTGAGATCAGGTCTAAGGTCCATCTGATAAGAGAAAGGACTCTAACAAAAAATTGGTTCCAATCCAAGTATCACTATCAGTTGAAGGACTCTTTACTGTTGTCTGTGCATGCCAGTTGCTAGCCCAAAGAACATTGGAATAATATTTGTTGGGGTAACAGGCCCGTCTGGAACTGGGAAGACTGTATGTACTGAAGCAGCATGCCCAGCATTGCTGTCGTATAAATGGACAACTATTATGATCCTAGTCTGATTTTCGATGGCAACTTTGAGGGTAAGTTTCCTGTAATTGTTTAACAGTTAGTTAGCATATTTCCCTTGAGCGTAACCATCATTTTGTTTCCTATTTGGCTTTATATTTTATGACAGTTCTTATCATGTAATTCCTGCATTCTATATTTCTAGGTGTGCTTATATTTTGCCGGAGTGATTTTTGCCTTGGGCCTTGTAGCTGTTAGCATATCTCCTCTATTGTTTAGCTAATTTTAATGAAAGTAATCACTCAAAATTAAAAAAGTGTATGTTATGTTTTACCATTTCTTTCCCCTTTACTGTGCGTGCAGGCCAACCTTTTTAAACCTTATCCATTCATTTGAGGAGCCCTGTTGTGGATTTAAAGATACCCAAAAAATTATTCTGAGGGATAACACACAAACTATCTTTGAGTAGTACTCCATCTGATTTTGTGTTCATTGATTTAATTTCTATTTGCAAGATACAATTGGATAGCTTGGAACATCCAACTGATAAGATACTTGGATATGGTCGACCACTTGATGGGGTACACCAGTAAATGTCTTCAATTATGAAGTGATTCAGGTGAGCACATTCTATCTTACCGGTTGAAGGAGAGAATCCTTCTGTTGATCAAGCGTAATAGAGTATCTCTTTCATACCATTTAAAGGAAACAAAATGTACCATTCAGGGGCAAAAGGAAAGTACAATTCATGGCAGCGGCACTCATGACTGTCTTGCTTGAAAATATTCATGGTCTGAAAGAAGGAATGCCTGATTGGGTGCTGATATATAATGATTTCAAATTGAGTTGTCGCATGGGATATTGGTTGGTATCTCCATCTGACAAGATACCAACATTCACATTGTAAGTGTTTTCACCTATTCTTCATTGCTGCAAACTTTGTTTGAATCTGTTTTCTTGATTGCTAACATTGCACTTGAAGTCTCCATTTTGCTACTTGTAATTATTGAAGGCATATATGCTTTGAGTGAAAGGTTGCAGTCTGTTCAACATTCAAGTGTCCGTGACAAGTGGTGTTCACTTTGACCTTGTGAAAAGGCTATTAAGGGGCATAGTGTATTTCTCTATTGAGAAAATGTTGGATATTTTGATTGGAACGTTCATTTGGCCCTACAATATATATGAGGGTTTTTTTTTTTTTTTTGGTGATCCAAAACTGTTAAAATGATGGATTTACTGTGGATGGCATATACCCTGATTGATGAATCTTTCAACTTCACAAATCCCTTTATCTGATTCGTTTTTTTTGTATCTATGGTGTTCTATGCAGGTATATCCTATTTAACTGTTAAAACGGTGTCTTTACTGTGGATGGCAGAGACCCTGATTGATGAATCTTTCAACCCAGCAAATTCCTTTTATCTGATTCTTTTCATTCTTATCCATGTGTTCTATCCGGGTATATCCTATGTATAAGATCTTTTATTGAGCCAAGATCTGCAAAATGCACATATTAAAATCCTTGACGAATTCAATCTGTTCAGCATTCTAGAATTCCATTTACATTTAAAGGTTGGTTACAAGTTTTGTTTCTTTTTTCAGGTTTGTAGGATTATTATAGCATGTGTTTTATGATGCTAAGGTTGGGGATATACAGTATCCTTGGGCCCTGAGTTTGTACCTACTGGGCCATGTTAACTTGATTGAGGCCATTGATATGATGGTTCCACCATGGATGGATCAGGTTCCAACAGTAAGAGACAAGAAACTCCTTGCCATGCAATGTCATCCTTTACTCAGCTGCGTTTCTTTCTCTGCTGTTTGTGTGAGGGATGTCAATAGAGGGGTGAAGGACTCATTGTTCTATTGTTAGATTTGTGAGTATTGTCTGTCCAAGCTGTCTTGACATCGATATCTGGATCAACACAACATGGACTTCACTTGGATAGATTTAAGGTCTGAGGATAACATGTCCAGTTTAATTGCCATATGATTCTTCTCAACTGAAAGTGCCTTCTACTAATGAGATTTATAACTTCCCAGATTTGGCGCAAATTGCTGTCTATTATTGTAGTGGCCAACGACTGTGTCAATCAATACAAATAAGATAATAAAACAGGACCTTTTGTAATGAAACTGGGTGCTTTTCACCGTGATCGGTCATCCATTTTTATAGCATGAATCTTGTCCATTCGCAACAAGTTTACAGTAACAATTTCCCCTTAATGGGAGCGATTGCGCTTAATTGGCTCTAATCAAATTCTAATATAATCTTTGGAGCTTATTGTACATCCATCTAGGGATGGGAAAATCTGACCCGACTGCTAGCCCAACCCACATTTGATCCGCATAACCCGACCCGCACATAATGTGGGTTGGTCATGGATCAGGAAAGGCGGACCTTCATTTAAACAGATCGGGTTAGGATCAACCCTCATAACCCCGTCTAATCTATTTAAATGGGTTGGTAGAGTCGACCTGCATATCTACACCCATTTTATTTTATTTTTTTTAATTGGTGGTTTGATATTTTGATATTTAAAATAGTCCATTTTTTAGGGAAGCCCAAGCTTTTTTTTTTTGGTTTTCGGCCTACAACACAACTGAAATAAACCTTAATATTTGAAATGGATTGGGTTTGGAGCAACATTTTACAGGTTGGATCAGGTTAAATGGATTGACCAACATTGAAGCCAGGTTGGGTTGGGTTGGATTGACCTGCGTTGGGTGCGGGTTCGCCCTCAACCCTTAGATGCCACCCCTACATCCATCCATATAAGGTACTCTTTTAGTACCATTCTAGCAACCCTTTCTTTCAAATTGATGTTGGGAGAGTCGACTGACAATCATTTGTGCGTGAGAAATTGATGTTGAGCACGAGACTGAACTTTAGTAGTGAAGACATTGAGAATCTTGAGTTCTAAAGAAAAAGAGGAAGAGTAATAATGCTGTTGTCAAAGTCCTCTTGAGTGGGAAGAAAGTCAGCCTTAACATGTTTGGTCCACTCATGAAAAATGGGGTCAGCTACAATCTGAATAGTGGCGGCTTTATTAGCATGGAGAGGTGTAGCGTAGTTTTGAGGAAAGTCGAGCTCAAATGGTAGGCTTTGATAGCTTGTCATTCAGCCTCAGTGGAGGATCTAGAAACCTAGTCATGTTTCTTGATCTTCCATGAAATTAATGAGTCACTAAGGTACATGCACCACCTTGTCCTCTGCCTATGAGTATTGGGACAACTAGCCTAGTAGTTTTTTTTGTTTTTTTGCCCACTTAGAGGGCTAGGACCCAAGCCCTCTGGTTAGGAAGTAGATCTTAGGTGAGATAAGAGAGCCCTCTGGTGAGGGAAGAAGACATCGGGTGAGGTAGCACGACACTCGGGTGAGGGAAGGTGCCTGCCCAGGTTCGTACCCAGGACTTGCCTAGTTAGCATCACAATATCAAACTAGAGGAGGAGCGGATCGGATCTGATCTAAAAAAAATAACCCACACTTGGGTATACCAAGAAGATATTGAATAATAATGCATTTGACTCTTGCCATGTGATGATGTCTAGGGTCATAATAAATTGACTTACAAGGTTAACATAATGAGAAATGACTGGCTCGGTAATAATCAAGGAGATAAGACTTCCAACAAGCCGAAGATTACCATCATCTCACCCATACTAACATTTATTTCCAAAGAGGTGTCCACAGTAGTGGAGTTATGTAGGCAGGCTAAGGCGATAAGGTCTTTGGTGTATTTGTGCTAATTAGTAGAATACCTATGGTTGAAGTGTAAACCATTAGACCCCGAAAGTAGGTGAGAGGTCTAAGATTCTTCACATGAAAAGATGCATGGAGGGAGGTGCATGTGGTTATGATGTCATGAGAATTGGTACAAGTGCGATTTTGGACTGCGTCAGTTTAGATCAGGCACTAATGGGCAGGATCCGAGGGCTTGGATGGACTCCCCAGATGTGGAAATGGTGATGGACTGATAGGATCTAATAGAGGGAAGAGGCAGTAGGTTCTCTCAATGCAGACACAAAAAAAAAAGTCCTCATAGACCATCAAAGGATTTTTACAAGTGCAAAAGGCTTTAATTGAAGTGAAGATTGACTGATGATTACTACTTAGACTGGGTCAAAGCTGTGCATTATCTTAATCCACTCGAGAAGACCTTTCCAACAATATATGGCATCTCGCTGTGGGGACCACATGAAAAAGTATATAAATAGCACCCATCCCAAGGAAGAAGAAAGAGTAGAGCACTTCTGGGTAGGTGAAGGTAGAGTCTCTAACGGAGCTCCCTTTGCTGCTTCTGTGAGGTGCCTTGGCCAGTTTTAGCTATAGTGCCAAGGAGCTCTTCAGTGAATTCAATAAAGCTCTGCTCAATCCAACTCCTCCTGCACTTAGGTTGCTTGGTCCTTTTAATCTCTTTGTAGAAGGGGCGCCGGCAGTTTATAGAAAATTGCTGGGAACTTGGTGTTAGCCCGGAATCCTTGGTTCTATTACATTTCCGTTGAGCTGCTCTAATCCGGTTCGCAGACTAGATCAAGCCAATAATGAACTATTGAGCTAATCAGATAGCAAACTATTTAGAAGTAGTTCAGGCAGCAGAATACACAATGCGGCCCACGTTTGCATGCTAGATTGGAATGCAAGTGAGCCACATGTATGGAGGATGACTGCATGTATAATCAACTTGGATGAGTTTAAGGGCTAATTCTGCTTAAAGAAAATAGCAATCAAGCTAAACTCTCTATGGACAACAGCACATGGAGAATTTGGGCTATTCCTATCTTGGTTTAATTTGACAGCCAATTCCAAATGTTAAGAAGAGCAGCAGCATAAATGAAGATTAATCAGACAATCTCTTAGTCACATTCTTCTTCTCTTCATAAAAAAATTAACTTATAAAGATTCGTGTCAATGACATTACTCATACAAGCCTATGACTCTTTTGTCCTATTCAAATCTTCTTCACTCCCTTAAAAACACATAACATGAAACACTCAAATCTATTGTCTGTTCCTCAATCAGTTTCTATACAACCCTTCTGATTGATATACTATACACTACTCTTGCCATAGGTTTAATTATGCTACAGTCACATTCTTTGCTTTTCTTCTTATTTTTTCTCATATTAATGTGTCGTACTTGTAATTCATCTTGGGCCAGAGAGCTCCATTGCTTCAGCGATTAGTGAAGAGTCGTCCGTGAGATCAGAATATCTCTCAGATGACGAGAACTCATGAGCTCTACACCTGTGTGATTCAGTTCTCTGAGAAGCTTCCCATCTCTCTGCGAGACCATCACCTTGGAGCATTCGCACTACTTCAGACATTTTGGGTCTGTGGCTTGGAAGGTATTGGGTACATAAGAGAGCCACACGAACCATTTCTTCAAGTTCAATTCTGTCGTAGCTACTGTTCAAGTCCTTGTCCACAAGTATGTCGAGCTTCTTTTCATGGTGAATTTTCTTTACCTGTGACAACAATTTCATATAGATGAATCAAGTGAGAAAAGTCTAGAAAACAGAAACAATAGAAATTGGTCAGATTTTAAGACAAATGTCTTGGGGAGGTGGAGAAGCAAAAATACATGTTTAAAGACTGAGAGATGGCTCTCATAATTGACTAAAAAGTAAAACTAGTATTCCTTGTAAATGCAGGCACAGAGGAAATAATACATACATGGGCATCCACACACGTGTAATACATAGAAGGTATGGAATACAGAATGCATCTTCCAACACCATGTTCAATGGTTAAACACATGTTGCATCCATGTATGTATTCTGAGCACCTAAATGACCAGTTAATCAAATTTAACAAGTGGATTCCAACCTTTTCTATGATGTTATATCCACAAAGGGACCCAGAGTTTGTGTGGTCCTGCTTGAAGAATGTAAGAATAGACAACATAAAGAAGAAACATGCTGTAATCCAGCCCCCACAAACAGAAACGGTACTACAGATCAATGATGGTGCCAATTCCCTTTTCTTTTTTTTTTTTTTTTGCGGTGGTGTGTGTGTTGCGTTCAAAATCTCTCATAGGATCAGTTCTATAACTGTAATACACTATAGTCAAAGAGGAGAGAGTGAGAAAATAAGAAACTTTTGCTTACCCAATCAAGCATTGCTCCTTTCTGGTTGGCTGCTTTGCCAAATTCGAGAGCTCTCTGACCAGTGATCAACTCAAGGAGGAGGATTCCGAAACCAAATACATCCGTTTTTTCAGAGGACTGACCTGTGGAGAGGTACTCTGGAGCTATGTGCCCCACAGTACCTCGCACCGCAGTTGTTATGTGTGAGTCTTTGTGATCCAAAAGTTTTGCCAACCCAAAGTCTCCTACCACAGCTTCGCAGTAGTCATCGAGCAAAATGTTTGCAGCCTTAACATCCCGATGGATTATCTTTGGATCACACTGCTCATGAAGATATAATAGGCCCCTTCCAGCTCCCAGTGCTATTCTCTTTCTAGTAGCCCAATCCAATGTAGGTTTTCCTAAAAGAGAGAAGAACATATATGTTACAAAGATGCTCCAATTATGTGTTGATAGATCTATGTACAATTTATATTGTTGTAATGTATTCAAGTATCTATATACACTCTTCACACGCCAACTGAATTTATGAACTAGAATCCAATATTTTGATGTTTTAACCATTCTTCTAGCTCTAGGAGTTGGAAATTTGACATCTTTTGTTACCTTTGAGTCGAGATGCAACACTCCCATTGGACATGTATGGGTAGACAAGAAGCCTTTCTGTGGCTGTCATACAAAACCCACAAAGCTTGAGAAGGTTCCTATGCACTGCTAAGCTAATCATTTCAACTTCAGTCTGAAACTGGATATCGCCACCGGCAGCATTTCCATCCTTTAGCCTTTTTACAGCGACGACGTTTCCATCTTGGAGATGACCTTTATATACATTTCCAAAACCACCTTTACCAAGTAAGTTCTTGCTGCTGAAATTCTCTGTTGCAATCTGAAGATCCCTGAAATGGAACCTCCTCAAGTTCCCAAGGCAAACCTCCTCATGATCTTTGTCTGAAAATGAAGGGACAATAAAGTCAACTAAAAAAAAAAAAAGTTGACAAAACAAATTCTTCTGTGGGTATATTGAGAGTTGAGTTGAATTATTATCTTTTCTGTGCCGATGTCCTCTTGATCGCAATCTGTTTGAGTTTTTTAGTGGAATTTATCACATCTGTGAGAGCACAGAATTTGGATTGAGACTGCAATCAACAAAAACACTTTTTTTTTTTCAGACTTTCCAAGGTCAACCACCCAAAAAATTATTATGAACAATTATTTACATTGATTTTCTTTTTGGGTGCAGAAAGGAATTAATTAAACTGTGGTTTAAGTTCCCATTTAACCCCAAAAGAATGGTGGAAAAGGTAAGACATGGTCAACCAAAAGATTCAAATGGATTGCAATTTGAAGAACATCACTGACATTAGATCAGTTGATGATGGATTTATTTTTATCCCATCCATGGATGCTTTCATTTCTGTTTCTTTCTTTTTTCTTCTACTAACCATTGGGGTCCAAGAAGTCTTGGTTGTGTTTGTATCTCCACCAGAGAAGAAACCCAAATCCAAGAATGAGTAGACAGATGCAACTGAGGCTTGTACCAAGAGCAAGGGCCACTTTGTGACTTCTGGATCTTTCTGATGGGAGGCCACCTTCAGCAACAGAGTAACAAGTCAGAATCAAAACAAGGACAAGCATGTTTCAGAACTAAGAAAATTGAAAATTTTAAGAGTGACTGTAGATGAATGATTGAATTATAACTGAGGTTACGCCAAGTAATCCCAAAGTTAATGACAAGCTAATGGATGGTGAAAATAGAACTTTGTATTTGGAAAGTAGCATCAGTGAGAATGTTTAAGGAGGGAAGATAAAATACTAAAAAAATACGAGAAGTAACATGTGTGGAATTTGAATGATGCATCCCAAATGCCAGCAATTCTGAATATTTTTCCAAAATGAGTTATGGACTGCTGTCTAAAGGACAGCAAGAAATAGGAAATCATGGAAGGTAGGCTTCTATTTTATCTTATATCTCCACCCAAAATGGCAATAGGCTGGTAGAAAATGGCAGAGGGCCAGATATGGTTTCTACTTATCTTTGTCCTTAATTGTGATTTAGGGTACATCCTAACACACATCATCAAAAGAAATCAATTTTTAGAATCTTGACAGAAGAAGTGGAAAACAGATTCTAATTGTTTACTCAACAGCTAGAGCAGAGAAGGTGATGGATGGACTGATAACTGCAGACAGGACAATTGAAGAAATAAAGGAAGCAATGGCGAGAAATAATAAAATTGAACAAGTTAAACAGAATTTACAGAGAGAAACAACAATAACTGACAAAGCATTAAAAAGACTGAACAACAAAATGTAATCAAAGAAACTTTGATAGTTCTATGTGTGGAGAGCAACATCAATGAAATCAAAGATGCAGGTTCAAAACCAGAAAAACTGTCTCATCCATCACACAGGAAAATCTCTGATGTTTCTTGATCTTTCAAAAACTAGTGTGGATAGCCTTGTTGCATGGTAAAACATCAAAAACTAGTGTGGATAGCCTTGTTGCATGGTAAAACATTATGTGCTCTCTCTCTCTCTCTCTCTCTCTCTCTCTCTCTCTCTCTCTCACACACACACACACACAGAGAGACACACACGCATGCACGCACAACACAATGACGGATTTGATTCATCACCAAAAATGTAATACTGAAAAATCAAACTGGAGATTATTTAAAGTACTTTGTGAATTGTTCAAGAAGGAAAGAGGCATTGGTTCTGTTCCATAGCAGTCTTTCTCCTTTCCAGTTGCACAGATCAGAGGATTTCCTACAATACTTCAAATTGAAATACAAAAAGATGAAGTTCAGCATTTCATATTTCAGTTTCAGAATTTAGTAAGGACATAGAGAGCAGTCTTAGAGTCCTTACCTGAATGTTCTAGTAGGAAAGCTTGGTACAGGACCACTCAAATTATTATATGATAAGTCCCTAGACATTGCATGTCACAAAAACCTTCTTCAGCTAAGAAATTCCACTTAAGAGAAAATAAGTTTTAGATTAAACAACCAAAGGTGAAGAGGATTACAGAAAAGTGAGCTGTGTGATATTAACCAACGATGATGGGAATGCTCCTGAAAGACTGTTGTTATTAAGCCTCCTGTTCCCAGTTTAAATAGCCCATATCAGATTCAGACCAAGAAGTCAATGTTTCAATATTCAAGTAAAAAAAAAAAAGAGGAAACATGCAACATTTGATTGAACCATCTTAGCCCTTAAAATTTTAAATGTAGGGCCTACATTTTAGTGATCCGAACCACTCTTATCATGGGCACTATAATAAATCTACCCCAACTGACAGTTGGTAGTAAACGTCCATTACTGAGCTACAAATTGGATGGCAAAGATAATTAAACAGCAGGTACAAAGAGATGCCCCATTCCACGATGGAATCTACCAAATGAAAGGCTACGATCACCTACATAGGATCGGTCCATGTTTGCAGATGCATCACAAACTGCAGTGTATCCCTGAGAGATCTCTACTGTGAGGCCCCCTTTCCTAAAATCAAAACCATTCCATAAAACTTGCCAACACCCCCAACCACCACCACTCCAACCCCAAACCAACCTGCAAAACCACCGTGTGTTCTCGAATTTCACACACTGTGAGTGACATTCACCATTGGATTGAAACAAAAACAAAATAAAATAAAAGGGTTGCATATCAGTCATCTAATCCTTGCTATCTGCAATCTTTCAATCCAACAGTGAATACAATTTTCATTAAAGTGATATTTAGGCATGCATCCACTTACTAGGGTGGGAATTAATCTAATGCTTGGATTGATACAACAAATAATTTCCCCATGTAAGAAATAACATAGTTGCTGCAGTTAGAACAAATAATTTCCCCATGTAAGAAATAACATAGTTGCTGCAGTTAGAACTTCGAACATCATGAATATGCTGCAGTTGGAACTTAGAACATCCAGTATATCTCAAAAAAGATAAAAATGATGTTCTTCTTTAGAAACTGCGAACTCAAAATAATTTGAAACTTTTAACATGTAGGTATTTCTCTCTGCATTCTCTTTACTTACAAGTACTCAAGGCTTCTCAAGTTGCCTAGAGAGTTAGGAATTCTCCCAGTAAAGAGATTGTTGGAAAGATCAAGTGTAACAAGCTTTTGAAGCTTCCCAATCTCTGCTGGAATTGGTCCTGATATGTTGTTGTTCTGTAAAAGCCTGGAAAAGATCCCCTCATTAACACAATGGAAGAAAATCCATCACAAAAGTTTTTGAAAACCCATGTATCTTTTTCTGAGTACTTACACAATCTGGAGATTTGTCAAGTTCCCTATGCTTGGAGAAAGCATTCCAGATAAGTTCTGGCTTGGAGTTCCACTACAAAAAAGCATTAAAACAAATTCTCATTTTCATTCCCATGGAGAGAGGGTCTTCAAGTCTTACACAATCAGAATCTAGATAGAGAGAGACAAGCAAGAACAACAGATGATTGTATAGACATATATAAATCTATTCCTTCTTTGAAAGAAGATTAGAAAAATGAATCTAAAAGGGAGTCTAGACCTTCTGATGAGAACTTACAGTCCAATAACAAGATTCTCAGGAGAACAAGTAACCATAGTCCAGCTACAAGGATCAACAGAGTCTCCATCCCAATTCTCAAGAACATTATGAGGGTCTTCTAGAAATCTCTTAATACCCATCAGAGCTTGAACTGAAAAAGAAAAATCAAAAGAGAAAAACTTCAAACCATTGCCAATCAGTGAAGACCCATTTCAATAAATTGAAGCAGCAGCTCTAATCACCTTCAAAGTTAACACCTTTGGGAGAAAGCAAACCTCCTGCAGTAGTCCATAACAAGAACAAAACCACCCAAGAGAAAGCACCTTCCCCTCTTCCCTTTGCTCCCATGAATTACAGGTCCAAAAAGACAACACCCAGATACAAGAACCGGCTTGTGATTATCTGGGGAGCCTTAGGAGTGGTTTAATGGAGTGACAACTGATCAGTCTCTGGATGGGTTAGTTTGTTTTTATCTTTCCAAGGTGATGTTCATGAGAACCTATTAGTGGTAGAGCTCCTCATGCAACACACTACTGGAAACCAATCAGTCATGTTCTCTGTCAGACACATGAGAAAAAAAAAGCTAGAAGTTTGGTAGTAAAGGAGGAGCTAACATGTCTTCCACTGATTTCATCTAGAGAATAAAGTGGTTATAAGCAACTTGCTAATAGAGCACCCCAACTAATTTTAACATTGCAAAAAGGAAGCAGGAGAAAACAGGAACAATTCCTCTGTTTGCCAATCATACATTTGCATGGAAAGGGAAAGTATGAAAATTAATATACTAAGGTTGTAAAATGCTGAGGGGTAAAAATAAAAAAGAGATCTTGCACTTTGGGGATCAGGTATAGGCATGCATCATTACCTCTCTAGATCCGTGAATTTGGGTCACATCGACCATTGTTGGTTTATTCATATAGATTGTCATAAAGGTATTGGTTCCCAACTAGAGTTTCCAAATGACTCCAAATATTCCATTTCAAATACATTGACATTTGCACACGCTTTCGTGTATGGTAAAATTTTAGAGTTTTAATTTCGACAAAGGATTTAAACTTGCGCGCTTACACACTTCACATGTCCTAACCAACTAATTAAGACCGTGAACAAACTTTTTTCCCCTTCTTGGTCACAAAAGGTTTTATTAGAAGAACTCATGATGAATTTTAGAGTAACTTGGTTCCACTTATAAATTAAATGAAAGAGTATAAGTAGGGGAGGGATAAAATAGGAACTTTATCATTCTACCCTTGGCAAACTGAAATCACATCTGAGACCTATGATCCGCAAATTGTGATCCACTGATTAGATAGCCTGGAATATAATTTGGTGGTAAATGATTGGGCCAAACCAATTGGGTTGGGTCTGCATTAGGGACCAACATCCTGCTAGCCGCCCATATACTAGGATAACATACACAGCTGAGACAATGTTTACAGCAACAGCAGCAACAACTACTACTACTGTAATTGTTCTAATAATTATTATTAACAAGTACATATTGATTACATTTATAGGTTAATTTGGCTATAGCCATGGTCAGAACAATACCAAATCAAAAAATTTGGTTCTGGATCTGGATAAGGATGTAGGATTGGGATCAGAACTTGAACCCATCATGATTAAAATAAGCACATCTACCCAATACTCTGAAAGCAAAGAGTTTAAAGCCTAAAATACACTATCATGTCAGGCTGACCTTGGCCTAATAATATCCAAACCAATATACTGATGAGATCACCTTGCACCCTACTGGATTCATAAGTATTCCTGAACTTTTCAGCCCCAATCTGAACCACCAAGAGTGGACATCAGGGGACTGTAATGAAAGATCTGGGTTTACATGGGGCCCACCTGGATGCATCCAATAATTGGGAGGCGTATGATGTGAATTATGGGTTTGCCAAATATCACTTCAAAGATCATCCTAATACTTTCATTTTAGGGCCTCAAGGTTTAGCTTTGTTCTATAAGTGCACTTCTTTGGGGACTTGATCCAACAGAGAGTATTGATTGGATGAGTGCCAATTCCTTTAAGAAGGTGAAGAGGATTGATCATAGCAAACTACATCGAATAAATTAGGAACATTGTAGAGTCTTTTGGTGGGGGTAAAAAAGTTGGGCTCTAGCTCTAATACCATGTTAATATCATATGGGAACGATCGAGATTCAATGCCAAAACTTAGAGAAGAGGAAGATAATCATTCGAGAGAAAACGCGGTCCAACTCATAAGCGAGTGTTCTACCCGAAGAAAAAAATAAAAAAGAACACAAGTGATTAAAACTTAGTTAAAGATTTTACATGTACACTACAATTTTACGAAAACAGTACAAAAATGAAACTTAGGAGTAAAAGAAACTCAAAAGGTACAATTATCTTCAGTCTCTATTGGTCCCCAAATTGACAGTCCCTTGCTTGACTGACTAACCAACCATGCTAGTGAGATTGGGCATAAAAAACATTAAAAAAAAATTAGAAGTGAATGGAGAGAAAGGAAAGTTCCTTTGTGGGGGCCATCACTATTAACCCATTTGGTGCCTAGATATTCGTGCAAGAGAGAATTTTACCAGAGAGAGAGAGAAAAAGCAAAAAGTAAAGAGGGTGGGAAGTGTGCTTTCCTTGTTAAGGGTGGACTGGAATCCAACATTCCCTGCGTTTGGCCATTCATTAAAGTCCCAAATTCCATCTTTTTCTATTGAGTATGAGATGTAGTAATCAATTAAGAAAAAAGGGAGAGGTTGGGTTTTGGTATCTAATCTCGAGACATTGCAACTTGGAAGAGTACATTGGTGATTGACTGAATGAATACAGTAGAATGGAGGAATGGGACAAATGAAAGAAAATCTTTGTTGGGTACCCTCTTTTTCCTTATTTTATTTGGTACTATTTCCACTAAACAACCGTTGGCAATGGCACACTAGCACCTTTAGTACACTGCCAGACAACCCATCATCAACAAGCATCTAAAAGGGTGAAACTTTAAAAAGCAAAAGCTGCCACCCTCTCTCTCTCTCTCTCTCTCTAGTCTCTACAAGGGACCCATTTGTATTCATAAAGTTCAAAAAATGATGGAGAAAAGTCTATACTAAGCTGGTCACACCATCCCACCTTCAATTGGAATGTGGGGGCCTATATCTTATGGGCACAGTCTATTAGATGTAAACTTTTCTTTTGATTAGTGATCAATCCAAAAATTACAGTGAAGGAAATGATTTTAACCTTTGGATCATATTATCATTTTTTTTCTTCTTCAGTTCAATGCTGAATAATGATCTTTGTGATTTTCAGACCATTTATTAGTTATAAGATGTGTTTCATTGCTCAAATTGAAACCGATAATTTACAACTAGGTATAAACACTTCTCAAAATTAAACTGTAGTTAGTGAAAATCCATTAACAGGGGCACGTTGAGAAAAGTGGTGCTTGGATATCTTCAGCCAAAGACTAATCTATGTTGCTAGAATGATCTTAACCATGTGATGTTACTCTGAAGTTGGATCACTAACCATTATTTCTCAACCTTTTATTTGACGGGAATTACCAATGATGGATAGTATGATCAATTTAAATGTTAGGAGTCGCTTGTCTGTACTCATTTATAAATAATTTACATGGTCACACACCATCGTGTTTATTTGAGCTCAATTACGTATATGATGTATAAATGAGATGAAAGATTGGGTGTTAACATAGTCATTTTCACACTCAAATTTCACAGCTAAATAGATGTAAAACACTTTCACTTCTTCTAATTACAAAAGACCAAAGAACAAGAACAAGTCTTCAAACGACAATTGCATTTGGTAATGCAATTGGTCATGGGATCAAGTCCCATCTACGACTTTATAGTTTTTTTTATTCTTATGGAATCAATATTTTGTAATCCAAACAGTTTAATTGTTTTATTGGACTAATAAACCTCAAAACCTTTAAGTTTGTTGGAAACTTTCAAAAAATAAGAAATCCAAGGTTTTGTTTTTATTTTCTTGCAAAGCACTTTTCATATTCATACATTTTTCATATAGAAAAGTCTTGAAATCCCATGAAAAATAACTCTTTTGAGAACCAATTTCTTATTTGGAAACTTGCATTCTTTTATATGTAGCCTACATCCCACATCGGGTATGTTGTGGAGGAATATAAGAGATCCTTCATCTTACCAAGTTAGTATATTATAAACTTGGACCCTAGCTGGTGGACTTGAATTTTAGCTTTAAGCCAAAATAAGGAGTCATTTATTTTGCAGTATCGGCCCGCCTGTTGACCCATTGTTGCTGTTGACCCATTGTTGACATAGTCCTACTAAGGGGTGGTCGAAAACATCTTAAGAAAAGCAACATCTCACAGTTGCTCAAAGGTTGGATCTAGATCATCCGAGACTGTATTCAATGGATGGATCATCTCACATTTGCTTCCAATGGTCGGATTATATCAATCAACTATACAAATTGAAGATCAAGATGTGATACGTCTTGATCGCTTCAGTTGATGTAATTCAGTGATTGGATCTTCTCAATCCATGTGCTTGGCTTGAAGTGGAGACATCAAGATGATAAAATGGTATTATAACATTCACTAATTTGCTCACAAAGACCAATTCGTAAGTGATCGTGGTGAGGTAACCCGAAACCCCTCTTATAAATTTTGTGAAAGTTTATTTCTTTTAATAGATTTTTTGATGGATCTACGGTTAAATCTGAACAACTGATCATGCATGGAACACCCAAAACTCTAGGGTGAGAAATTTGAGATGTTCCATCCTCATTGGTTTTGAGAGATCTTTAAAAAAAATGCAATCACATCATTTTTTGTGTACTATTGTGAGTAATTTTTGCATGATCTTAACCGAACATTATGACTGGGACATGCCCTTTTTTTAGAATGTTTTATTATGATTTTTTAATCCTTACAACTATTAGATCGAATGGATTTGTTAAAAAAAAAAAAAAAAAAAACTTTTATGGAGTTGGGCCTATGTCTATAGGCATGTCATTCGCATGTTTGTTATTGGCCGCTTTTAGGCTACAATATTATATCGCTGCTGGTAGATAAGTACATGCTTGGGCCTTGTTTGGCACGTATGACCATATTGTATGTCGATGTAATAATTTTGCCTTCATTAATAAATAAAAAAGAGGAAATTACGGGAAAAAATCCCATAGGACTCCATAGGATCAACGAGGATCCAGTAACATGTTAGAAGACGGGAGGGGTCCTCAAGTTCCTTTAAATCCTGCATCAAATGAATGTGTGTCATTTCAAGCGGAAAAAGAAAGAAAGAAAAAAAAAAAAAAAAAAAGGAATAAAAGAGTGTATCTAATATTAATCTCTTCAAAACTTATTAGAAGACTCAATAGTTTAAACCATGTTATAAGATACCTCTCCCTGGAAAGATTAGTTTTATTTTTCTACTCTGTAGCCCCATCAAGGAAGATTGCCTTGCTTTTCCCATCAGTAACAATATAAACAATGTTACCTGCCTCTTGAATATTGAATGGTTGCCACTTACACTAATCTTTATTAAATTGATTATGACCAACAACCACTCCACTTTCTGCACCTCCACCTCCAAAAAAAAATTTTAAACTGCATATTTTGTACACATTGTCCCTTACATGTATCTTTTACATTTAGTGGGCCTCCAAAGAAAATTTCTTGGCTATACCACTTATGGTACCATTTGCAAAAGTGTGGTCTCCACCTCGTCTGCCTTTTAACAGATGCTAAACTCCCTTTCAAGGATTTGTGACTATGGGCCTATTCTTTTAATAGAATTCAAAGAAAAAAATCATGTAAAAAGAATTTGTAATATAATCCAAAGGTTATCCTCTATGGTGGAGTTCCTGAATCCTCCTCTTGGGTGGAGCATCCATAATTTATGGGGGGGGGGGGTGGGGCGGTGGGGTGGGTTCAAATTTCTAAACTTCAAAGGATTAAAATGACTTTTTTGGTGGTTGAATTCTGAATTCTATTTAGCAAAGAAATATCAAATTTAAAAATGCCCAGGAGATAGCCAGCACATCATTGTTCAGAAATCTCCAACATTATAACTTTTTTACTAGGAATTATGCTAAAGAAATGGGCCTAAGACCCTTTCGATATCAAAAACTCAAATAGACTCGGCCTAACTCATAGTCGATGACTTCAAGGTCACTAAGTCAAACACGTCTAATGAATGACGTACACGGTCAAACTCATGTAGGTCACTTAACTTGATGCTTGCATGTTTTGTAACTTCATGTCCTGGCCTATTTTGTTCGACCTACCGGTCAAGCTTTACAAACATGGATTGTTCAAGATCATATAGAAATTTTGAGCATTTTATCTACTCATACCTGGTTTCATCTTCACCTTAAAAAAATTCTGAAATCAACATGTGTATCTTCAAGCAAAAAAACAAATAAAAGATAACAAAATAACAATAATAATAATAAAACAAAGAAATCAAGTGCCACTTTTATTAATCTCTATTTTGAGACCCACGAGAGTAGCCACACACATGCGAAGAAAGACTAGCACATGCAAAGAGTGTGGGGAGACTAGGATCAATTGATCCCTAGTCATTCAAGTGAGAGGTAGGTTTGCAAACAAACTGAGAAACTCCTCACTCTCTATTTTAATCTCTATTAAAATCAACTTTGGCTAACAAGAGTAAAGTCGGGGGTTAAAAGTTTTATAATTTTAACCACCTATAAATAAGGTGACCCTCCCTTAAAAGATTTTATGTATACAGCCCCTAAGGTTTATGAAATTTGTAATATAGACTCCCGTAGTTTAAGTATGTATTGATATACATCCCTGCCTTTTCATATTAATACCTTCAGTGTCATCAAATCAGCAGTGCTAGCGAATGTGGGCAACCACCATGAGGTTTATGTTGAAGTTTTATAAAATAATGACTATGTCCTTACATCCATTAAACAAAAAAGAGTGTCACTCTTTACAAAAACATCATTATTTTATCACAAATCCCAATCATCTATTTATTAACAACTCTCTCATGGACATGAAGCCTAATTATGTATTTTGAAACTTTCATCAATTCAACGGTGGGGTCATGCATGGATGGGGTCAATTATAACCAATTATAAATACATGTGCTGATTGTTATTATGATCGAATGAAATGAGCCTAGTACTGATAAAAATTGATTTACGTAGCTAGGGTTACTTTCTTTCACTAAATGTACTATAATAACTGTCAATGTTACAAGCTTTAGAAGAAATTAAGTTCAAGCTTTTGAACTAGGGATCAAGAGAGGGACATTTTTTTTTATTACATTCCAAAAACTCATGGTAGTTGCAAGGAAATAAATTTTGAGGATATGGAAGTTTAAGGTATTAAAATGAGTAAACAAGGATGTATTACTAAATACTGAAACCACAATGACCTATTTAGAAATGCTAGAAACCTTAGGGTCTATATATAAAAACCCTTTTTTTCAATTTTGTGGCTGCATTAATGTAAATTTTCTCACTTCATCTTTTAATAACAAGAAAATCAATGGTTTTTTGTTATACTAATCTTTGTCAACATGTGGCTTTAATTTATTGTGTACAGTGCATAGGTACAGACATGTAACATGTATAGATGCAAGTAATGATTTGTCATAAGAACGTAGTTATCAATTTTATTTCGTTTCAGCCATGAAGCCATAACCTTTTGGTTTGACTTTAGGTCAATTTCAGACGGAAAATATGGATTTCGGTTGAAATTGACCAAAATGTCCAAAATTTCCGAATTGGCCAAAATGTTGTGGAGAATTTATCCAAACTTCAATCTTGAAGGTTACTAACTTTTATTATTATGAGAATCATGTTTAAAATTTTTCATGGTAAGGAATGTGCTTAATTTTTATACTTGTATCTTAAAATATTATTTTATTATAATGAATTAAATGCATAAATTATATTTTTTTATTTTTTCTATCATATTTAGATTTATTTATTTATCCAAAACGTAATTCTAAAATGTTACATAGAAATTCTAAATAAGCCGAAACATTTCATTTTGGAGGCATGACCAAAATGGGATCTAAAACAAAATTAACTGTGCATAGGAGGCAAAAAGGTCAAGTAAGTCGGGTTTAGGTGATGCAATTGTTGACACATAACAAGGCATAAATATACAAGTACAAATAATAACACTTATAAGATCAATACTCTAAGAGAAGGCATGCCATTAGTAACAAATCACAAGAAAAGTGTTCACATTGGAATAGCCTGGTCCAAGTACAATTACACAGTAACTAAAGTCAAATTAATAAATACATGGGTGAACGCAAACTATCAATGAGGTCTCAAATCCCAATATCATTGTCACAAAAGAGGCCTAAAAACTACACACACACACACATACACACACACAGATATATATATGGAAGATGCTCATATGAGAGATATCTCTAACCTTATATGAGAGATAGGGGTGGGGGTCCTTACATTTAAGTTGTTGCTATTGGATATAGATATGAGGGCATCCACCTAATTTTTTATTTAAGGTGAGATATCTCTCATATGAGCATCTATATATATATATATATATATATATAAAGACAGCAGCTCTTTTCAAGAATGAGTGATACGTAGCGCATCCTCAAAATTTTTGCAATGCTATATTCCGGAATCACCATTTTAATCTAATATCACCAAACTCACTCAAATTTTTCAATACTCCATCACCTAAAATATCTCAATGTAAATATAAAATATTCTTGAAATAAGATACTCATCCCTTCCCTAAAACATAGCTTGCAATAATAACTTCTCTTTAGTTACTTTCAATGGACCCCACGTGTTATTAAACTAAAAAAAAAAAAAGAATAAAGGCTCTTTGGCTATGATTTAAGTGAGTGGTGAACATGTATATATTAAATGTTGTTGCATATCAATTCATATGACTCTCATGTCATATCCAAGTTGCAGAAATTTGGGGCACTTTCGAAGGCTGTATTTTGCTACTTTTTTTTTCTATTTTTTCTTTCAGTATTTGGTATGATTAATCCTTGAGGACCATTGTGGAAGCCAGTTAATTTCAAAATCCACACTTAATATATAATTATTTATATTTACTAATTTAACCAAATAACTTTTCTCTCATGAGTCTCTATCTTTATCACGATTTTTTTATTATCATTTATATTTACTAATTTAACCAAATAAATCTATGAGCCCCATTAAATAAATCTATGAGCCCCATTATGAAATCCAAGTCTTCTTTATTCCCAAACTCACAATTTACTTGAGTCACTTTTTTTTTTATACTAACACACAAACAGCTTTTTTGATACCAGAGCGAAGGCCACTTTCATAGGCTGTATTCTACAACTTTTTTCTCCTTATTCTTCTTTCAATATCCAATAAGATTAATCTGTGGGGCCCATTATGGATATTTTTCTCTTTATTTTTCTTTGGATATTTGGTAGGATTAATTAATCTATGGGGCCCATTGTGGAAGCCAATTAATTTCAAAATCCACATTTAATTCTGAAATGTCACTTAATTTGTGGCTAAGCACAAATATAATCAAATCAATATCCTAAAATATTTACTATTTACTTAATCTTTCTCTAAATATTTACAGCTACCTAAAATTTCTCTAATGAGTTTCCATCTTTATTATGAATTATATATTAATATTGACTTTTTAATTTGCAATAGTATATATTAAAGCAGCAACCCCTTTGCATGAGAGCGGCACATGGCGATTTCTCTTAGGCTTTTGTAGTGACATGTGGCATACCTTATTTATATCTTTATAGATAACTCATAACTCATTCCAGGTTTTCCAAAAACTACCCTTAATTATCTCTATCAAATTTTAAACTTTATTTGACCAACAATTAATAGATATCCCTATTATCTCTCAAAATCAAATCCCCAATTTCCCTTTTATCTTAGGATATCTTTATATCAATCTCTACCAACCCTAATATTTCTTTCAAATTTGAACAAGTTAAAATTTAATTCTCATTTAAAATTTAAAAAGTCTTTCCACATCCAGACTCCATATTCACTAACATCTTTTAAATATGATGGAGAATCTATTGATTTCATACGGTATGTATAATCTATCTATTCTACTGATCAAAGGGACATTTTACTAATTTGGCGATCATGAGACATCAGAGTGTTGGAATCCGACAATTAGGAGTCATCCAAGTACTGGATTTTTCCCTCTATTTGATTGTGGGGCATAGTATTTGCTGATCTAAGTTGTTGAATAGATGGATTTATTACTGATATAAGGGTTCTCATAGAAGGCACAGTTGGGGCCCACTTTTTAAAAATTTAGAACATTGATACACTCCTAATACGAGTCTGGATTTAATAATAATTTCAATTGAACATTCTCCTCTTCCATATAAGTTCTTTCCATATCCGAACTTCTAATTGAAGAATTAAAATTTTTTATTCTTTCTGAAAATTTAAAAAGTCTTTCCACATCCGAACTCTCATTGAAGATTTCCCTCTTCCATGAAGGTTAATATACTCTTTTAAAGGCACCTTCTTTTAGTCCCTTCTTTTCCACATGAATTTGCATTGGGAGAGTCATCATTTCAATAATCTAAGTTATAGTGAGATTTAAGTTCCCTACAATTAGACATATTTATCCTTGTAACTTGTCTAAATTGTAACTTGATCATCCAGACTTGAAGCATGGGATCTTTATGTTAATTTTAAAATACTCAATAAAACGAATGCAAGGTACATTTAGATCTAGGTTTTCTATTCAAACAAATGAGAAAGGCTTGCAACTTTCTATTCAACTAAATGAATTCCAAATCGTACCTTAACTTACTCTATGCACCTGAGAACAGCTCCTTAGTCAAGTGGCACTATACATGAGAATTGCATTTAATATACAATCACAAATTTTATGATATCATGGCCAGAGAGTTAACCTCTAAATAATTGGATATGAAGCCATTATTGTGCATGCCCAATAAGAAAATGAAGCCTTCAAAGCTCATCTATATGTAAGATTAGTGGTTAATTTTATGACGCCAAATCACTAGATAATCAAATAAGAATGTATTGTCTAACATAGAGTGACAAAAAATCAATTACAATCCACTATAACATGGTTATAACAGGCACAATACATTCATGGATGTCTTTTTTTTTTTTTTTTTTTTTTTTTTTTTTTTTTTTTTTTTTTTTTTTTTTTTTGAGGAAACTACGGGAAAAAACCTCATATAACTGCATAGGATCGACGAAGACCTAGTAGCATGTTGAAGACGGGAGGGGTCCTCAAGTTCCTTTTCGGTCCTTTTTTATATCATTTTTTTATATGGTCAATATCGACCATTTTGCGAGAATATTGTCAACAGGTCTAGATCAAACAGTGTTATTGAATTCAGGTATGGACATCGAAAACTAGATCTCTCAGACAATGTGCGTTGGTGCAAATTACGATTTTCAATCTCTAGATTCTCCTTGGAAGGAATTAAGACTTTGGGTGGTTCAAGAGGATGATATATTCTTTATTAATGGTGCCAATGTAGTGTTCTATCTCTTCATCTTCTTCTCCAAGGTCTTTCAAGAGTTTTGAGATGTCTGGTTCGGTTGGTTTGTTTCGTGAACATGGGGAGCCTTAAACACTTACTCTGAATTAGGAAACTTAAGAACTTGGCCTGAATTAGAAGAGAAAAGGTCTAGAAACCCATCAGAGGCGGTTACCTGAAGCACACGTCTAGGTTTCAGAGAATCAATCTGTCTAATGGATTTTAGTCTCTTTAAGAACTTTTCCTTTATCCCCTTCATCTATGTTCTTATAGATATTTGAAGTGAAAAGCAGATATCTTGAGAACCCAATTCCTGAAATGAAGTGAATATGAGGGATTGACTTCAACCAATAGATGAAATCACTGCCCTTGATTTTATTCCTTGATCTTCTTAAAAATTTGAATAGAAGATTGTAGTTCTCTGAAAGCCTAGTTCTTGAAATGAAGATATGAAGGAAATAATTAGGTGAGGGATTATTGGATAGAATCAAAATCTCCGTGGACTTTTATAACAAAAGCTAAAATCAATTCTCTTCAAAAGCCCAGTTCTTGACGGACATATATGGTTGGTGATTTTTTCTCGCTCTTGATAATCTTTTAGTCATATTGTCGAACATCTGCTCTTCGTTCTTCTTGCTCGCCTGTGGAAGAGAGAGATATCGTTTTTTCTTCTTTTTAGCTCTAATGGTCGATATCGACCACTCTGTCAGTCATATTTTTTTTACAACTTACTCGTTGACCACGATAGAATGGTCGATATTGACCATTACTACTTTCTCCTAATAGTCGATATCGACCAATCTATCAATCAGATTTTTTCCAACATATAACTATCATATTTGTTGAACACTATAAAATGGTCGATATCGACCATATCGCAAAATGATAAAAAAAAAGACAGAAAAATACTTTAATTAAAAGATGAAACAAACTATAAATAAATAAAATACATCTAACTAGTCAACTTTTCTATATTATCCTGAGCATTCCGTGTTTGTAAATTTTGTCTTGCTAGTGGAACAAAACAAGTAACGGCATCAACTACAGTGACTTACATAAGCTTGACCATGTTATGAAGTTAGATTGTTTGACTCAGCGATCGTGAAGTCATCGAGTTATGCCAAGGCAATTCGAGTTTCTGAACTATCTTGAGTACATCTCAAAATAGCTTGGGGCTAAGTCCCCATCCAACCCTGATTGTTTGTGTTGAGGTTAATGTCCACCCTCGCTCTTGAACTGTCATAATTGTAGTCAAGCCCTCGCCCTCGCCCTCACCATATAACCATTATTGTCCTGCTTCTTACCACCAATTGATTTTGGGATATATAAGTGGTAGCTCAATGGGGTGTAAGATTCTACAAGTGGTATCAGAACTTTATAGATCGGGTGTTCGAATTAGGGGACACAAGTTTTGCGAGTTGTGCAGCAGGAGTCACGGTAGGTGTGCCGCTGAGGGAGGGATTGTTGATGTTAACGTTCACCCTCGCTCCTGAGCGATCATAATTATGGTCGAACACTAGCCCTCACCATAAAATCATTGTTGTGCCGTTTCCCTTCACTAATAGATTTTGGGATAAGTGGTAGCTGAATGGGGTGTAAGATCCTACAGTTTGCTTGCATAGGTTAATATTTCACATGAGTAACATTTACACATCATCATATTTGTCTACATGCATGGCGTGGTGGCCTAATCCTGATCCATGGTATCGCATGTCGTGTTTGTGGGGCACTATTGTTTTGGATGGGGTTATATCTTCTGAGTTGGGGAAAGTCTTGTCTACAGGGATAGGTTATTTTGTGGCGGGGAATGGGAGGGATGTTAGGTTTTAGCTAGATGATTGGGTAGGGGTGGGTCCTCTATGTGATGCGATTTGTTTCCTAGGGTCTTTACGGTGGCGTCCATAAAGAACTCTGTAATTTGTTATTGTTTTTATGTTAGAGAGGGGTGTATCGTATTGGGTGTTTCTTTCAAGAGAATGCTTTGTCAGTTGGAGAAGGTTAAGTATACATAGTTGTTAAGTATTATTTCTAATGTTTTTCTATGCAGGGACTCTAAAGATTATAGGATTTGAAAGCCTCCACTTCCGAAAAATCCTTGACGAAAGCTTGTTACTTGGCTTTGGAAGGAAACCTACCCTCTAGAGCTTCTTCTTCTCCTTTTTTCGGTTAGGATTGATTCCTCCTAGGGTGGAGGCTTTCTATTGGTTGGCAATTGTAACAAAGATTTCCACAACAAATAATCTAAGGAGGAGAGGGTTGACATCAAGAGGCATCTCAGATACTTGTGTGATGTGTAGTAAAGAGTTGGAATTTGTGAACCCCCCTTCTTCATTGTGAGGTTGCGGCTAGTGTATTGGGTCACTTCATTGTTAGATGTGGTATTGCTGTCAGGAAAAGATTGCTGATATGATTAAGTCTTGAAGGGGAGATCATTTCTTTGGATGTGGACTTCCGGTCCATTTGGAGATAAAGGAATGACATAATTTTGAAAGGTGCATTCTCTTCTTTAGTGGGTTTAATTTCTAATACCACCTTAAGGGTTGCGAAATGGGCTATATATGGTGAGAAAGGAATTCTCTAATCTTGTTATTAACGATATAACTATTAATTGAGAAGCTTATATGGGATGCGGCCCAAGGAAGGAGAGGAAATTTGTTTTTCAGTCCCCTCCACCCTTGTTATGTTCAAGTTCAATGTCGATGGTGCTGCTAGAGGTAAATAAGGCCTTGCAGGTATTAGGTGCGTTCTTTGCAACAACAATGGTGAGGTCTTTTTTATATTTTCAAAGTATGTCGATGTTTGTGATTCTAATGAAGTGGAGGTGTTAGCCGTTTTGGGAGCCCTTCGATGCTTTACCAAGTATTTTCAGGGTGATGACCTTGTTGTGGAGAGTGATTCTTCTAATGCAATTGTGTGGGTATCCAATTATAAAATCAACCAATGGAGATTCTATTTCCGCATTAATGAAATCCGTGAGTTGTCTTCCTCCATCAATGTTGTTTTTCACCATGGGATTAGAACGACCAACCCTATAGCTGATGCTTTAGCCAAACAGGGGTTATAGGAGTGTGTCCTTGGGAGGGTCTTATTATGTAAGTGATTGAAGGTAGGCTACAATACTCTTGTACCTCCCTTCCTATCTCTTCTCTTGTATTTTGCCATCTCTTCTAATGACAACTTCCTTTACTAATTAAAAAAAAAATATATGTTTACATGGATAAATGATTCACATGTTTAAATTAGCTAGGTGCGAAAATGGTGCGTAAATAAGCCCATTTTCATAGCCCCCCTCTCCAATAAACTATTTCATAACCCCATGCACTAGTACAATAAAAAAATGGTTATTTTGAGACCGATGAAGCCCATCAAACATCATTTTTCTTTTCATTTTTGTGGGCACCTATTTTATGGCTAAAAACGGCTAAGATATCAAAATTTTTATCTAAATTCTTTGTGGATTCTAAAAAATTTGTGAAAAGGTTAAAACCATTAGATCTAATTTTCTAGACTTTTATGGGCCGTTTCATGATTCAAACCGCCATTTATCTTCTTTATATTGCTAGAAATGGCTAAGCGGTAAAATCTCTTATGTGTTCTTGGATTTTAAGAAAGTAGTGAAGAACATCCACAAAACCCAAAAACATTTAGAACTATTGGATGTATTCATTTACTCATGTGAAATGGTGATTTTGATAAACATAGGAATGTGTTTCACATACTTATCACTTTCATATGTAATAGATTTACATGTATATCATTTATGCATGTGAATCATTTACATTTGCAAACAAATGATCCCTTATGTGAGGTTGAGACCATTATTTTTAAATGGTACAACAAGTGGAGAATCCAAGAAATTTTCTTTGAGAGGGCCACTATGTAAAAAAGAGAAAAACTATGAGGGGCAATTTGCAAAAAGACATAAAAATCTTAAACCCTCTTGTGTTGCTCTTAATGAAGGTAGTGGTTTCAGAATTATAAAAAGGATCCTTCCAATTGGAAGACCCTAGCCCTCCAATATTTACTCTCTTTTTTTTTTGGTAAGTCAAGTTCTGTTTATTTTTTGCAAGAGTTTTTTGTATATGCCCCCTAGGGTTTATAGAATTTGTATATAGGCCCCTGCGGTTTCAGTATTTGCGTATACGGCTTCTTTTTCATTTTAATGCCTTTCATGTCCCCAAAATCACTAGCCATAATGAGAATAGGCGACCACCAAAAGATTTGTGTTGATTTTTTATTATAAAAATGACAACTTTGCCCTTAAATTCATTAAACAAAGATACATATGTTATTATTTATGAAAATAACATTTTTTTTCCAACATCCCAATCGTCTCTCAAATTCTCCCATTCACATTAAGCCCAATCGTGTATTTGAAACTCTCATCAATCTAATAGGGGGTAGTGTACGGATTGATAAAAATGGATTTATGTAGGGTTACTCTCTCTCTCACTAAATGTACTATAGTAATTAGGGATGGAAATGAAACAGTTTTAATCAAGGACACGACCTGCCCCGCCCCACCCTATTAGGGGTAGGTTTGGTATTGATTTTCTTGGTATGGGGGCGGGTTATGGTTTTGTTGATGTAACCCGCCCTGCCTTGTATATATATAATATATTTATTTATTACTAAAAGTATAAATAAAACTCATATGGTACAAGTGGTGTTGGGGCATTAACTTAAAGCATTTTTTAAAATGAGATTGTATGTTTGAATTCTAGCGCACTATTTCCCATGTATTTTTATATTTTAAAGTTTTTAAGGTTTAAATTTGAACTAAACCCTGCCCTAACAGAGCTTGTTTGGTAACACATGCCACTGAACCGTCATGGGGCGGGTCGAGTTTGGATGAAACAAACTTGAGAAAGGGCGGGTTTAGGTTTACCCCAAACCCGCTCTGCTGCCATTCCTAATAGTAATTATTAATGTTTCAAGCTTTAAAGAAAAATAAACCCAAGCTTTTGAACTTATGCATATGTGGATAAAGTGATAGGAAAAGGTGTCCTCTTACTCTAAAAACTTATGGTGGCTTTAAGGTTATTAATTTTGAGACATTGAAGGTATTAGAAGGAAAAGTCAAGGGGGTATATATATAAATATTGAAACCACAGTAGTTTATTTACAAATCCCATAAATCTTAGGGCCGGGGTATATGCAAAAGCCTTCTTTAGTAATCTTAGAATGTTTTTATTCATAGCTTTTAGACAAATGCGAATAACGACCCAATATGTTAATTTTCAATGAAGGAAGATGTAATAAAGGTTTGTCTTTGGATAGAATAGGGCTGCAAAAAACGGGGTCATTAACCCACGATTTAATGGCATGTTTGCTAAACAAATTTCAGTCCTTCAATAAACCGTCTACTTATTGTTTCTTTTACACAATTAATCATCTGGGTTAATTCTAATTTGGGGTTTGGGGGGATTTGATCAAAGAAGGTCCAAGTGGCCCCACAGGCTAGGCTGTTAATTTTATGACAATGGCACCACTCGATAATTTTTCCATTTTTGAAGGTTACTCATGACAAAGGGATACTGTTTCCAATGCTCCATTTTTTAATTAGAGTCATTCTATTGGCACACAGAAAATAACTCTTCAATGAAATGGCTAAGCTGTCTTTTTTGCACAACTAATCTGATGGTGAGTAAGATACGGATGAACCCATCTGGTTAGATTAATTATAGGTGGTCCAAGTGGGCTCTATAGGCTATATTGTTAAGTGCATGGCTGTGGCCCAACAGCTCTATATATAATTTCTTAATCCTTGACGGTTGCTAACAAAGGGATACTATCTTCCAATCCTGCTGGTTTTGGTGCATCCCCTCACTAGCTAGTACGGCTGTGAAGTCATTCGGATACACAAACTAATGTGTTCCCACATCTATAAAATAAATATTGGACCAGCAACCTATGATAATTCACATTAATCAATTTATTTACTAAGGCAAATTCTTGGATGACCTACATTTTTTTGCCTCCCTTCTGGGTTTTCATATGAGAGACCCATCTTTAATCAATCAAATCCTTACACAACCTCCTTTGAATTAGCATTGATCATAATTTCATATCTTCCATACATTATTCACTGCTTCATGTCATTACACTAAGTTTGTACAATGCATAGCTATTAAACTTTGAGATCTAAATCTAAATGCTGGGATCATTGATCGGGTTGATAACGTGCATTCCCTAATCCATACAAAAACCTTTTTATTCATGTGTCTCATTTTTTTTCAGGAATCTAGAACACCCCCACAACAGTAGATGGAATTTTTTAAGGGAAAAAATACCTGGCACTATGGTGAGTTGCTCTTTATTAAGAAACCATTAATTGCCTTTTTAATAATAATAAAAAAAAAAGGATCATCAATGACCATGGTAATTATAGTAAGTGTCAAATCAATCCGTGGATCACCGAACCATGGGTCCCACTTGTATAGGATGAACAATGATGAAGTAGAAGTGTAGAACCCAACTTTTTAAGGAAAAAAAAAAAAAAAAAGAATTCATGCTGCTATAAACTGCGGGCCATCTTTTAACAGATCAAATCACTTGACCAGAGGGAACCACTTTGGAAGCCATTGATAATTTGGTTTGGAGCTGGACAACCAAAAAGAAAAAAATCCTTGTCACCAAAAAGAAATAAAAAAAAAAAAAACCACATTGTTCAATGGAGAAGATCAATGGGTCAAGTCTCCCAGATCAACGTTTCAGATCAGTCAAACATGGCCCAGCTGTATGGACAACTGACCCAAACAAATTGTAGACTGGTTTGGCCTTGTATTCTATCTATTCTCTCCAGGTTTTGGCGCCATAAAGAGGTCAAACAAAGAAGTGGGAAGAAAGAGAATTAATGATGATGCTTCCATCAAGACATGCACTAATAGATAACTAAATGAGTAGGGAATTATTGTTTTTTTACCACCCACTTGGTCGGTTTGAATGGAAGAAAGAAAAAGAGCTACTTCTATGACTATATATGAGCAGGCAGCCACATGATATCAAAGGTCCTGAAAAGCATTTCTCTTGTAAAAAAGCATCCAAAATGTTGAACAGTCTTTGACCCCACCTTGTCTCCTGATCTCCCAACCCCCAATCTAGCATGGGATTCTCGATTTCTTCTTGATCACCCTTCTATTTGATATGAGGGTCTTGTGATGGTTCTTTTCAGTTTGTTATGTGTGATCTTCATTGAGTAATGTATGATATAAGGTACATTGTGTGAACTGCCATTATGTTGGTGTTTCTTGTTCCACACACGTTCTTTCATGTTAGAAGATGAGATCTAATGACAAAGGTGATGAGGATTTTATGGTTATCTTGATAAGGTGTTGGTGGTGCATCAGTGTTAACTTCCTCTTCACCACTTAAATTTCCTATTATTTCTCTCTTTTTAGGAGAGAGAGAGAGAGAGAGAGAGAGAGAGAGAGAGAGAGAGAGAGGCTGGTCCGTGTTATCATGGACTTCGGCCATGTAGTTAGGCACGTGGCTAGACCCAGGCCTAGTTTTATGGTGCGATAGTTGAGTGGCTGTGTCTTTGGCATATTTTTATTAAAAGCCTAGCAATGCCCGGTATCATCTTCTTCATCATCATCAAAGCCTTCTTCCAATTATATCAGGTCAGCTACGCAAATTTTATTTCTCCATTCCGATTTATCTTGAACCAAATCCTAAAATAAATTACAATTCTTCATATCTATCTTCATTACCTCCATCTACGTCCTCTTACGCCTAACTCTTTTCCTTGGTGTGCTATCAACCATCATGGCCAAACTTTTCCTTACTGGCCTAAGTTGGAACTGCCCAAAACATTTCAAACAAGTTTCTCTAATTTTATCCCCTATTGTTGCTATCCCTAAATGCTCTCGAAAGCGCTCATTTCTAATTCGATCATTCCTCGTTTTACTACACATCTACCTCAACATTCGTATCTCTGCTACATCCATTTTGTGCATATGCTAGCATGCCCTGTATATTGATCACAAATGGGTGTACATATTTTGAAAATGGGCTAGTACTCGGCCAGATTTACAGGCCCATTATCAGGCCCTATAAATAAATGGGCTGTTCTTGGACAAGTTTTGGCTCTGACCAACCAAGCCCATAAACATGCCAATGCCTATTTAGGGGTCTGGACGTGGCTCAAGCCTGCCAGTATGAACATAGATGCTACAGCGGGCCAATAAAGTTGTTTGCAGGCCTCCTTTTTTTTTTTTTTTTTTTTTTTTTTTTTTTTTTTTTTTTTTTTTTTTTTTCTGTGTGTGGATCTCAATAGAAGAGTCTTACAAAATTCAAGCCCAACAAAACCATTTGGTAATAGGGCCCTGAACTTATAGAAATGAGCCCTGCTACCTGTCCCGAACCCGGGACAGGTTTTTGGACAAACAGCCCCTAGGGGGCTGTTTGTCCAAAAATCGGTCCCGGGTTCGGGACCGATAGACTTATGCTATAGAAATTAATGGGCTGATGGCTCAACATTAATCAAAGCCGTTTAGGTTTTCGTCTACCCCGGCCCAATGGCACCCTACCTAATTGCACGTTTTTAATGTTGCACAGTTATAATCTGAGTTGAAAATTGAATCAAAATGTTTGACTTTAGACATATAAATTGAATGTTTGTTCAATTGTTCCCCAATGATCTAATTTTATCCTGCTAGAGGTGCTCCTGGCCCAGGCTAGACAGAGATGAACCTCATTGGGCTGCATGTGGGCTATGTTTTTAGACCCGTTGCCTCAAAATGGGCCCCAATGGCCCCAATTTCTTGCCAGAAAGTTAGCTGATCAAGAACCAGGCCATGTATGCTTAAAGGCCTAACTAACCTGACATACTCAGCACAAAGTAGTGGTTCTCATGGGCTGGGTAAGTCCAAGCCCGAACCAAGGTCTGTACCCTGTACCTAATTTTCTGGACCAGTTACTGATGGACCATGCCAGGAAGATACATTTTTCAAATCTCTAGGGGCCGACCACACCCGCATGCTAACACTTGGGTCCGTCCTCACCCTTGAGAATGTTAAAAAGAAAAAAGAAAAATAAGAAGAAAGAATGGAAAAATCCAAAAATAGAAGCCCTAGTACTCTGATAAGAAATAAAAATGACCAATTTGCTCAATACCACAAAAAAAGTTTGGATTCTTTGATACTCTTAGTAAAAAGACGCATGAGTGAGACAAGTCATCCCTTACAAGAGGAGGGTGTTTATTTTGAGCTATTTTAGCTTTTCACTAAGTGGACTTGATACACTGTGAAATTCTGCTGACAAGAGCCTTTGTAACAGAGAGTGTTTATATTGCAATTTTTATTTTTATTTTTGTCAAGATATTACAGCCTTAATAAAGATGCTTTTTTTTTTTCGCTACTGGAGGGTTCACAACCCTTTGGGCTGGACTAAGCCCTCCAGGCCTAGAGGGAAGCGGGGTAAACTCTTCTATAGCCCCAGTGTGATAGTGCAGTTTCAAACTTACAATCTCCAAATGCAAACCGTGGTCCTAGACCAACTGAGCTACCCTTTGAATTAATAAGAATGAATTCACATTACCAATAGAAAATAACTACCAAGTTTCACTTGTCTCACTTGTGTGAGAGCCTTCAAGATCCCGACTCCCAAGAAATGGACACAAAAACATCCTTTTCTTTCTTGCTCCAATCTGTTTTTTTTCCATGACATGTCTCCATCCAACCCTGTGCTGATTTCAACTACTCAATTTTTGTTTCCCTATACATATAGAGGCAACAACTTTGTTTTCTGGACCCCTCTTGACTGGGTAGAACACATGCTTCCTTATACTGACATGAAAAAATGGCAGTGAGCCTAACCAAGATGTGTATAAAATATGGTACTGGGAATTGGTGTGTGTTTCCAGAAACAGGGTGGATGAATCCATTTGGATTTCATAAACTTGGGTGTTCATTTGTCTCTAGTTTTTGGTTGGCAGCATCCATGTGCAAGATTCTGAAAAGAATAGGAAGCAGACATACAATTTGTGCTGGCCATTGATTGAGGTAAATATTGTGCTAGCTAGACAGGTAGAAATTTTCCAGTAGACTCCATTGGAGGATAGCACAGTATCAGGCCTGTGGTATATGGATCTAAATGGGCCCCAATTACCTGGTTGTTGGATGGACCCAAGATGGTCAGTACAGGTATGGACCATTTTAACATCCGGATGAATAATTGGGTGAGTCTTGCCTAATATGTACTAGACCCAAATATCCATTTAAACCTTTTTTTTTTTTTTTCTGGTAGAAGAGAAATTTCATTAAAAGAAGAAAAAACCTAAACAACACACTATTAGGTCAGGTCTCTAATCCAAGGTGAAACAATCAAGCCAAACCCTATATCTAGGGATGTAAATGGGTCCCCGATTCTCCAATTATCCAGACGTTCCGAACCGTTAAAATCTGGGTATGGGTCCTTATTTAGGCCCTGATAAATACATGGGTCTAGGTCCGGTTCCACCTTGGTTCGGACCCGGGGACCCGAGACCCGACATATTACTTCAATTTTCGAAAATCTCTCCTAAAAATCATGTTTTTTTAATATCATTCTCTACCTAGACCTGGATCTGGATCCAGATACGTCCCATATATGGTTCTGGATCCTGTTCCAAAGCCAAGAAGCTAGTTCCGAAATGGTTCCGAGTCCGAATCCGATTCCACATTCTCCTTAATAGTTCTGGTTCTGGATCCACCATGGACCCGGACCAGAACGGACCCGTTTACAACCGTACCTATACCTAGAGTACCTAGCACCCTATTGGGCAAGACAATGAGCAGGACTGTTCAAATATCTAGGGATATATATGATGAAAAGAAATTAACAAGAACTATGAATTCAACGACAGGATGTACGAGGACGGCTCCTCGCCCTAGTGGTAAGGAACAATGGTTCTCATCTAGCTGCCAAGAGTTCAAACCCTAAATACACAGTTGTTTCCTGCTTGTGTAGGCTCCTTTCCCACTTGTGTGGGCCTTTTTCATGCATTTGAGGGCTCATTTTTCTTGTGAGTAGGTTGTCTTTCTGTGTGTATACGGGCTTTCTCTTGGATCCCAGCCCCTTTATTGGGAAAAAAGACACGATGGCATGTGAGAAATCACATCTATTACTTTTATAGCATATGAGAAGATCATGGCCCTTTACAGCCTTTTGCCCCCACCATTAGGGAGATGAAGGTGCCCTTCTGCCTCTTTGGACAAGTTGAGAGCAAGGCCTTGAGACACCCTGCACCACATAACTTTCCATCAACAAAAAAATACACATGCAAATGATGAATTACAATTCAAATTTTAAAATCCACATCCAAAAACATGAAGTCAGGTAATGATTTCAAATATTCCCTCAAAAACTTAGGCTATAAGTAGCATTCCACTAGTTCTTAGATAGAGAAGATAGATCAAACAATAAGCAGTGTCTTTTTTTATTATTAGTGACTATAATATAAATACGTATATACAGAAATTTAAGGAAAGTGACTGCATAAAGTTGAACATATAATGAAAAAGCAAGTTCAACTCATAAGACTCTTGGCTAACCCAGTAAGGGTCACAAAGTCCCAGACAAGAGGTTGGGAGTTAGGAAACAAGAAGTACGCAATAGCAATTGTAGGATAAAAAATTGAATAAAGTAACATTAAATCATATCTATACATGTAAGCCCACCTTCTAAAGATCTTAACCATTCAAGTTGTGGCTCCACCCTTCTCTCTTCTTCTTGCCAAATTGGGTGAGAGGTAAAATTCCATATCAACTGTTGGATTGAATAAAAAATTGTGTTTAAAGAAGTAACTAAAATGATATCTATTAATAAGTTTATCTTCTTCGCAAAATGGGACCTACATTTTGGTGATCTAGACTCTCCATTATATTTGAATCTTTCTTCCATTTAAGTGTTTGAAATTACAGTCTAATCGCAGTAAACATTAACCACTGGACTAGATCAACACAATTTAGCCCTGTTTTACATGTGTCCAATCTAATGGTCAGTTTTGCTCCAATTACACTGGTCTGATGGTCTGATTCTACTTTCACAGAAAAGATGTTGGCACCTAAGTTTCCCCCAAATTAAACGTGATTTAATTAAGGCCATGGCCCCATCCATCAACATCTCAGCTGCAATAAGGCAATTCAATAAATTTAGCATAAGTCAATAGTTTTGCAGAAGAGTTGAGCATAAGCCTAACTTTCCTGACCATGTATGTGCTGGATCCATAGATCAATGCTCTGTCCACTCATTTTTTGTAATATTTCATTTTATTATGAAAATTTGACTAATGTGATGTACTGAAAATTTTCTTAATCAAAGATTGAGTTCTGCTATGAATCAACTACCATAGGCACCATATATGGACAAATCTTTTGGAGGGTTTGGATTCTTAAAAAGTAGACCACACATATACTTTCTTTCTAAGGTTAATTTGTTTAAAGGATGCTCAATTGTCACCTAGGTCTCTACTGAATTTTGGATGCTGAAAAGGTGAACCACACATGTATACTTATTTTACTTAATTGCTCTTTAGAGCCAATTTGTTTGTATTAGATTTCATATGAATTCATGGTCAAATGAGATCCAGCTAGGGATGCACACTAGTCGGATCCAGGGCAGAGCCATTGTGGATCCAAGGCAGAAACATGGTGGACCTTGACCTAGATGCAAATGGAATATATGAGCTTTATGATTATAAGACTGTCCAAGGTCGGCCACAACTGAGGTTGATCTTCCACTATTAAGCATATATACCTTTTTTAAAGTTTAGATGTGTTCTTTTCTTCCTACTCTTAATGAAATCTTTGTTACTGTTTTCAAAAAAATACATCTGTTCCGTCTGTTGTGCAATAACAATACCTTCCAAGATTTAACCACTCCATCTACTAAACCAAAACAGCGTCAAAAACAAATCAAGAGTAGTAAAGGTCAGAAATTTTCTTCAATTCTTTGTCCATGTAGAACTATAAACCATAGCAACATGAAAAGATTACAAAAAAAAAATCAATCAATCAATCAATCGCATCCAAACTATCCCTTGTTAAACAGTCATTATATACTGAAACAATGGAGAAGTTATGTAACAACTCGAGTATAAAAATAAGAAATTCCTTCAATCCTATATATCTATGTAGAACAATGAACCGCTAGCTACAGAAAAAGAGAACATCAATCACCACCCAAACATCCCATTTTAAAAGGACAATATATATTGAAATTTTGGAGAAGTCATGTCTCAGTATCTTCCTCTCTTTGTCCGAATCATCTGAAATTCGGATCAGAACCCATGATTCATATGATGCATCTGATGCACTAAAAGTTTATGAACAGACCCAGAATTTGAATTCGGCGATGATGGAGAGAAGCCCATGAGAGAGGATTGAGTCTGCATTAAGCACTTCAAACACTCAGCACCACATAACTCGTTTTGACTCTGAAACATATTGGTGTCCAATGTTCTCATTCCTTGATTAACATAATATCCCACGGTTGGAGGAGATAACATGTTGTTTTTGCTAGTGTTGAAGTCCAATGTCCTCATTCCTGGATTAACATAATATCCCATGCTGGGTGGAGATAGCATGTTGTCATTGCTAGCGTTGAAGTTCCTACTAGAACTGTAATTTGGATTGTCCGGAATGTAAGGAAGTTCCAATGGCATGTGACCTTGATCCAATGGCTTCAGGTAAGAGATTGGGACAATACTGTCATCACCATCCAGCATTCTGTACATGTCCAACAGCCCCTGATTCGGGTCTGTTTGCGGTGGAACCACTACAGAGAGTTCGTTTCCTTGAAAGCTATGTTTGTACTTCATCAATTCAACTTTTCTGTTTGCTGCTTCAATCTTTGAATCCAATGTAGCCAATAAATCTTGCAACATCTCTGGCGAGAACTCATTCAATCGATCGTCCAAGGAAGTATACTTCGCATTTTCTTTTTCTCTGCTCCTGTGCTTTAGCGCGTCTTCTAGTTTCTTGGTTCTTTGTTCTAAGAAGCCTGAGAGATTGAGCTTTTGCTTAACTTGTTCATCTTTGCTTAGACTTTTATACCGTTTGATGATACGCCTGACTTCTGACTGCTCGTTCGGCCAAATCTCAGGCTTGTAGTGTCTATCACCTTGTGGTCCCAAACAGATCAAACAGACATCAACATCACAAAGTGTTGCAAACTCAAAAGCCTTCTTCTTCAACCCTTTTATTCTCTTTATAAAAGTAGCATTGCGAGATTTCTGGCATTCAATGAGATTGATGGGGATTTTGGCACGACCCATTAAATTGAAATGCAGGATCTGATGGAAAAGAAAAGTAAACTAACAAACCTTAGTTGATTAGAGAAAATTAGTGATAGCTATTAAACTTGCAAGTCTCCAAAGTCTAGACAAGTTATTAGTAAAAAAACAATTACTCGGCGGTCCGTACTTCTACCATTGAAATGATAATTGGCTGCAGGGATTTGATTTTAATGGAGTTCCACTCCTTCAACTCAAGATTTTTCTAAGCCAAAGCCTTAAAGGACTTATCCTCAAGAACTAAACTATGATCAAGGCACAATTTGGTCTAATGCCTTGCTTAGTTGATAATGCTCGGAATTTGAGACAAGAAGAGTATAGGTTCTTATGTGGGAATAGCTAGCTTAAATACAGAAGCTTTATACATCTATCTCACAGTTGTGAAGGTTATATTATAAATAAACATTGTCGCACATAAATTTAGTTACTCCCCATAAAAGATATGGATTTTCAGCCTAATGATTGAGCTTAAATTCCCTTGAAGAATAATTAAAAAGACCCAATGAATAATCAAAGAAGTCCAAACTACGCATCGAAAGTGTATCCAAACTAGAGTTTTTCTAATCATAACTTAAGTAAAAAAAAAAAAAGAATGAATGAAGCAAGAAGCAGACCATAAGAATTCACTGACATACAACACTTACAAAGGTGTATTGCTTTTAAATGCATCTCAATCTTCAATATGATTTAACACAAAGTAAAGATCAATCAACTATTATTTTTTATTTTACTTTGGGTGTCATTGCCATGATTTGTGCTGGTGCTGTAGAATTCCTTTGTAATATTCTCATCTAGATGTTCTAAAAGAACTTAAGATTCCCTAAACCCCAGATCAAAAGAGAAAAAAAAAAAAAAAAGATTAGCAATTCGGTCCCGACTCAAAGGATTTTAGAAAAACTCTTACATGGGATTAAGTTTCTAGAAACAAATATCATCTTTTTGCATCTGATTCTTACTTGGAATATTTTTTGTGTGCACTTGTAAGATTCTCAATGGTAGACAAAGTGAAAATCCAATCCTCCCATCCCAACCTGGGTCCCACATACAAAGATGAGACAGTTTGAATCCCCCCAACCCTCTCTACTCATCATAACCCACAGCCCAAAAAATCCTTTACATAGATTCCACAAATTTAGATTAACATCTACAATGCCATAAGAATTCATGTAAAAATGGTACAGGAAAAGTAACATGTACAAGCAAATAAAGAAAACCCACTCACATACTTTCTTCACTTTCTCTAATTTTACTTTCTACGATCTTCTTTCTCTTTAATTTCTTTGTTTCTTTTTATGCCTCTCTCATTACATATATATATATATATATATATATAGAGAGAGAGAGAGAGAGAGAGGGAAATAAGATGTAGGGGGTATTGATTGATAAGCAAGCAGACAGCTGATATTTCCTTGTATTTACGCGTATACAAACATACTTTCCTTTTCCGACCGTTGGAAATATTTTTAGAGGATTTGAATTGATCTTCCTTGTCCATAAAGAAAACATTAAGGAAACTGTCTTAAAATAAATGGAATCTGTGTTTGAGATTAGATGCTGTCAATGAGGAAGGATCATGTCCCAGGAATAGAAGATCCGGTTAAAACTGGGGTGGTAATGAGCTGGGTTGTGTTGGGTCGAGAACCATGGGTTGCTTGTTTATGCATTTATGCCCCACTGGAACCCTATCAATTTATTAATCAGATTAAACCTGAGCTTCTCAGGCTGCCTATTGGCTTAACCCTAGCATCACTTAAATTGGATGCAATTCATCTAAGACCTGAACTCAACCCAAATGAAAGTTTTGGGTGAGAGTCTGAATTGCCAACCCAAATGGAAAGTTGAACATATCAATTGAGCGAATCTAACTTAGGTTTAGCCGTATTGTGATCGAGGGATTGCTCAGTTGGTTGACAACTCCATCTCTCATGACCCAAATGACCACAGATTGACTTTGGTATCTCCCCACTCATTGCATGTGCGAGTTTCACTCCTCATTTGAACAGTTTCTTTTCACACATGTGCGAGTCTCTAGAGGTCGCAGCCCGCTTAGTTGGAATGCATAGAAGAAAAAAGAAAAGAAAAAAGAAGAGAAGGTTTAGCCACAATGACTTAGGTCAAGTCTGTACCCTATTTTGGGGAGGGTATTAATTTTAAGAATATATGTGCTTCATATACAATATATCTGCCTATACTGTGTGTTATGCATAATGTGAGTATTTATGGAAATAATTCAGGTTATTGAAGCCTGAATTTGATCTTGATCCAAAGTCCAGGCAGAGTTCCAAAGTCTTGGCTCAAGCCCAATCTGAGCCTAAATAAGCCCAACCTGAACTTTACTTTTGTTCGAGTCAAGATATCTGAGTTAAGGTATGGCTCAACTTGAATCCAAACTACAAGTGGTCAACCTGAATCCTTAATTAACAAGTCTAAGGGGCACCGCGAAATTCTAAAAATAAGCTTTTGTTTTTTCTTGTAGAACTTACTTACATACTAGAACATTTAGCAAATCACTAATTGTATTTCTATTTTTAAAGCTTATTTACAAATTAGAGATTTTGCCTCAGAAGAAGATACGCTTATGGGGGTTGCTTTCTTTCTTTTTTATTTTTTTTAGAATTTTTTTAATTAAAACATATGGAGGTAGACAATGCAAACTTTATGTATTTTGGACAAAAATGACCTCATAAGTTATTAAAAAATGATGCAAATGGTAAAATCTAGATTGTAATCACAATTCTTCAGGTTGGGCACCAATTACCAAACGAAATAAGAGCTTTTTCATAAGTTTAGCATATAGAATAATTGTAAATTAGAACTTAAAAGATTATAACTTTTATTTTGAACTTTAATCTAATTAGCTCTTATTTATTAGACTAGAGTTTCCAAGCGGCCCATAAGTTTGGTTTGGGGATGCTGGGCTAGAATACAAATAATTAGGTTGGGCCAGGTCTCTCAAGGATGGATTTCAAGCAAACCCTTCCCATTTTATTAAGAGATAATTAGCCAAAAGTCTCTCATCACGGTCTTGTCAAGCGTCCAGTCCAACAACTTTTTTCTCTAGAGCCTAAGATTTGAAATGACAATCTGATACCTGAATTACCAGCCCTGGTCAAAATTTAGTTTATCGGTCATCTGTAACCAGCCAATCTAAGATAATAAAAGATCAAGATTTAACATCTTTCATATGTTAACCACCATAATGGTTTCGTAGATAGGATGCTTAGTGATAATCAATGGGCTTGATTTTATGGGGATACCTGATGTTTCTTTCACCATTGCATTCTAATTTGAGGGGCCGAAGGCCTCGCCTTCAAGCACATGATTTTTCTTGACTGATTCGTGGTACTAATTGCCCCAAGAAGTGCGTTATCTAGTTTTGTAGTTTTTCATGGATAGTGGCCAATCAGACCTGGCTATAGGCAAGCCCATGCCGTACTGGGCTGGAATTGTGCTGTCTTTTAAAAAAAAACAGGTTAAACTGGTTGTACACAAGGGCACGTTTGTGTAGAGGCAACTACCATGGAAAGATAAAATTGCCACATCAGTAATTTCTATAGTTTTTAAATACCTCGGAAAAGGTTTCCTGAGGAAGTTGAAAATTCATGTTTGGTGCAAAAAGTTTTTCCTCAATGGTTTTCTGAGGAAGTTGAAAATTCATGTTTGGAGCAAAAAGTTTTTCCTCAATGAATTGGTGCAGCTGTGAATTTCTTTCATGAAAACTACTATTTAGTGAAAACTATTGGTGGGTGGGGTTGGAAGCAGAGGGGGGAGAAAGAGAGTGGCTGGGTAGAGTGGAGTGGCAGCTTTTTGTGGAAATGAACTCCGCATCTTTTTGTGGAAATGAACTCCGCATAAACCCCCCCCCCCCCCCCCCCCCAAATCGGAAGTGACGTGGCGAAAAAGCAGTTAAGCGGAAAACTGCCGCACCAAACACATGAAAAAGGAGTTTTCCACATAAAACCACATCCTTTTCCGCGGAAATAGGCTACACAAACGTGTCCTAAGGCTTGGAAAAGGACATCTTGATCATAAAAACTAATATTATGATCACCGAACTGAAAACTTTTGGGCCCATTTGGATAGTTGAAATTTGATTACAATAACCCTTGCAAGGTTGAATTCAACTTCAATTATGTAACCGGTTTTTCACAAAGAAGGAAAAGATTTGTAGCAAAGTTCATCCTGAGCCTGTTTGAGTTTCACATGCATTGATTAGTTCTCTTCAGCCATTTATTTTCCTTGGGAATTTATGTTATTTCACTTTAATTTCAGCATATTTGAATTCTATGTAAGGCACTCTGTAATTAAAATATAAGAGTTGGTAGAAATATTCTTCTGAGTCACAGATTTTGTTCCTTGAAGTTAGCAAGTCTGCTGTTTTGCTCACAGTTTCCATTCCTTGATTAAACAATTTTTAAATCAATGGACATGATATTGTTTGTCGTAATTGCAGAAGGAGGATTGTACCCCTGCTTGATCGCAAGATCATCTCCGGGCCCAAGCTCTGATACCATATTAACTTTCAAGAACCGGTTGATCCACTCATGTTTCATCTCACTTTTTCCTTTTTACAGTCCATTTACCTTATTAGGTGCTCTTTTTTATGGCTGATTATCTCCTTTCAAGAATGCATTTTTGTGGGACTTCGATGATCGGTTTGATTTTTTTTTTTTTTTTTTTCCATCAATCAGATTCAGCAAGATCAGATGAATGAAGGTGCATCAGACTATCAGTTGAAAGAATGAAAAAAAAAAGAAAAAAGTAGAGAGAAACCACTTACAAAATTATTGCTACTCAGTAGTAGCAGTAATGGCCATTTCACATCTAAGATGGGACTAACAATTATCTGGATTTACATACAAGTATGCAAATGTGTCCATGAGGTCATCTCCCACCTTAAACATTCATCTGTGCCATCATTTGGACAGTAAGAATGCCAGTCTGGATTTAAACCACTACGTCTACTCATTTAAAACAAGTAAAGAATCAAATTCTTAATCCATGTAGTAGAACTATCAACCATAGCAACAGAAGAAGGAAAAAAATTTAACATCAAAATACCCCATGTTCAAGTCAATATAAACTGAAATAATGGAGAAGCAACGTCTCAGTATTTTTGTCTCTTCATCTGAAACATTTGAAACTCAGAGAACTCCTGATTCATATGATGCGACTGATGCACTAAAAGTTTATGAACAGACCTAGAATTCGAATTCGACGATGGAGAGCCCATGACAGAGGAGGATTGTAATTGCATGAAGCATTCTGAACACCCAGCAACACTTAACTCTTTGTGATTGTGATACATATTGGTGCCCAATGTCCCCATTCCTGGATTAACATAATATCCCATGATTGGAGGAGGGAGCATGTTGTTACTGTTAGTATTGAAGTTGCTGTAACTGTAACATGGAATCTCTGGAATGTAAGGAAGTTCCACTGGCATGTGACCCTGATCCAATGGTCTAACGTAAGAGATTGGAACGGGTTGGATTGCCATTCTGTTGTCATCATCTAGCATTTTGTAATTGTCCAACATCCCCTGATTCAAGTATGCTTGTGGTGGCATCTCTACTGATACTTCTTTTCCTTGAGAGCTACTGTTGTTCGTCATCAATTCGGCTTTTCTGTTCACTGTCTCCATCTTTGAATCTAATGTAGCCAATAAATCTTGCAACATCTCTAGTGGGAACTCATTCAATCGATCGTCCCAGGAAGGATACATCACATTTTCTTTTTCTCCACTCCTGTGCTTTAGCTCCTCTTCTAGTTTCTTGTTTCTTTGTTCTAGGAGGCTTGAGAGATCGAGCTTTCGCCTAACTTGTTCTTCTTTGCTTAAACTTTTATACCGTTTGATGATCCGCCTGACTTCTGGTAGATCATGAGGCCAAATCTCAGTTTCATGCTGCCTTTCTCCTTGTGGTCCCAAACAGATCAAACAGACATCAACACCACAGAGTGTTGCAAACTCAAAAGTCTTCTTCCTTAAACCTTTTCTTCGCTTTACAAAAGTAGCATTGCGCGATTTCTGGCATTCGATGAGCTTGAGGGGAACTTTGGCACGGCCCATTGAATAAGGAATGCTAGATCTGATAAGGAGAATACTTTAGCAAGCTTTACAGTTCATATGGGAAAATTACTGAGTTCAGAAATTTGAAAAATAAAGAGCACATTCAGTAGGAACTAAACTAGGAAGTCTTAAAAAATGTCTAAAAATGTAAATAGTACATTAGCACTATTGCCATTTAACTTCCTCTATGAAAGCCACATTTGATAACAACTGTGATTCTGATAATTAATTCTGGTGAGCCTGGTAATTAGTTTGAGGTTGGGAATGATGCACTGAGCAAAGTTAATTCTGCTGAACCTGTCCAAACACTAGACCAGGTGGTGCATTGATTTTGTTGGTAGTTGGAATTTTTTTCATGAAATTCTTAGTTGATTATGCTAAAAAATTGAGGCTAGAATAGAATACAGTAGCAGCAAAAAAACAGAAACCTTAGACATCTATCTCACAGTTGGCCAGGTTATTGGATGTGTCAAGCATAAATCTGGTTATTCAGAGTAAGAAATAAGGACACAGTACAAAGATTGAGCATTTTCTAAGAAACACCCAGCAATAACCAAAGCGGATGGGGCCAATATACTAACCATCTAAAGACAGTGCTTAAATCCTCTTTAAGAGAGTACATCTTTGTTGATCAGCTTGAGCTTTGGCTTTCAACCCCAAGTGTAAATCCTCATTATCATGCAGTAATAATGAAAATCTGTAGTATGTTAGAAATGATGTCCTAAAAAAGACCCAAGCCATCATTTAACAGATTACCTCTATGTTTGTTGACATAGTCACATAGAGAACACAAAATCTATGTGGACTTTAGGTTACTGTTGTAGCATCTTCGCTACCACTTTATTGTTTTTTGATGGTTTGACTTGCAATTTCAGTAATGAGCCTGCAGTAATTCAAATTCAATAAGTTGGGTGTGCTCATCAATAATCAATCCCAGTTGACGTTCATATGAAAATTTGGCCAAACTAGTCAAGTTGGATTGCATTGTCTGAGTACTCAAGACCCTGATCACGACTTCTAGACTGTAAAATCTGAGATTCTTGTTTTTTCTCTTTTGCTAGATCAGGATCTGAAGTTCTAGAAATGTTCTGGATCCAGCCCTCGAAATCATCAGCACAGCCCACCTTTTAAATCTCAACCATTCAAAATCACAGCCATATCTCAACTATCAGATTAAGCTGCACCCCTAATCGGATAATCCATACAATCCTATCCTGCCAATGTCAATCAATGCCTAAGGGGTTGTTTGGCATTTACGCATGAGATGCGTAAATGCAAATTACTTATGTAAATGTTAAATATGTAAATGGTGAGTATGTATGCTTTACACATGCGTTTCTGTTTACGATATTTGACAAATAGCACCATTTTCACATGATTTACGTATGTAGTTCATTATACCATGTTTGTTTCAAACACATGTCATATATATGCATGAAAAAAAAATTATGTTTATATTTAAAAGTTGAAACAACTAAAAATGCCTAAGCATTTGGTACCCTATATAGATTGTTCTGCCCACTATGGGAACCAATAGATTGTTGAAAGTTTAAATAGAAGTGATTCATTATTTTTAAATTAAATAGGTCTATCATAATCAACTAGGAGCTACACAAAATATAAAACAATGTAAATCAACTACAAATAAAATAGGAGAGTATAAAAAATGAGAGAAAAGGCAGTTGGGTTTCGAATCGTTACACTATTGTGACGGAACGTCACTTCACCATACCGTCCGCCTTTTTTAATGTGGTTTTGTTTCATGTGCAAATCACATGGGACTCATTCTACTACCCCCTCACATGTGAAAATCTGAGTACGAAAATGGCCCATATTTACACATCATTTACACATCAAAATTTCACACGTGATACGTAAATGACCTCAACCAAACATGAAGGTGTGTGAATGATTCGCATATAAGTTATTTACATACGTAAATGCTCTCAATCAAACAACCCCTAAGTTAATGGGCCATTTGTCTAAAAAAAAAATCCCTTTTTTAGATATTTTGTCGGTAAGTCTTCATTTACTCTAACTTAACTTTTAAATACGGTATTCTCCCAGTATTAGAAAGAGAAAACCCAAATATTATATGACAGATGTTGATGAAGGCAAAAACAAATTTATTCGATTTGTGGAAAATAAGTATTTTATTGACTCCACTGACTCGAATTTCCAGAGCCGTCACTCACCCACTAGACAGTGACATTACTTCTAAGAAAAAAAACTACAGCTAAATGCTACATGAGAAAAAAAAAAAAAAAAACAACAGTAGTAAATAAAGAAAACTACTCACAGGGGTTTCTTTACCTTCTCTTTGTTTCTCTTTCTTCAGCCTTGTTTTATCTTTTCTTTGTTTGTTTCTTTCTTTCTCTCTTGGTCCAATTTCCACACATGCATCCTTTACTCATATATTTATAGTGGAAAGAAGATGTCAATATTGATGAGCAGACAGCTTATATTTCCTTGTTTTTACGAGGAGACCAAAATTAGCTTTCCTTTCTTGGACATTGGGAAGATTTTAAAGATTTTGAGTTTATCTTCCTTTCCATAATGACAGGATTAAGGGAGCTGTCTTAAAATAATCAAGATCTGTGTTCTAGATATTGGGTTAATTAAGAAAGATGTCTTAAGATAATCAAGATCTGTGTTTTAGATATTGAGTTAATTAAGGAAGCTGTTTTTAAATAATCAAGATCTGCGTTTGACATTTTTTATTCTGTCCACGAGGTATCATAGGATGAGAAGATCTTTTTTTTTCTGTTTTTTGGTCCCAACAATAGAGTGTCCGGTTAAGGGGTGACAATGGGTTGGGTTGGGTTTGGGTTGGGTTGGAAACCGTGGGTTGCTTGTTTCTTCTTGAGTTGTATTTGACCTATTTATTAATCGTGTTGAAAATAGGAATGAAATCCGGGCTTGTCGGATTGGATAATGGCTTAATCCAAGCATTACTCAATACTGCATGCGGGTAAACTCAAACCCTATCTTGACTTGAATGGAACTTGATCATGCTTTGGTCGATCCTGACCGGGTTTATAAATTCACTGAGCGAAACTAACTTGGGATTAGCCACATTGACTCAGCTCAAGTGTCATACCCGATTTTTGGTTTTTGGTTTTTAAATTTTTTTTTTCAATGGGGGTATAATTTTTAGCAAATATAAGTGCTTCATATATATTATAAGTGTCGATCTTATGCCCTCAAGGGGTGGCTATGGTGGTTTGAGCCTTGGGTTTGCCCCAAGGTCTCAAGTTCGACTCCCACTTGAAATGTTCTCCGGTATATTGAGTGCGGTTCGACTTTTCGAGGGTATTTTTTGGATAAGTGCTCACACACCTACACAAGTCCCTTACTAATTACCATCAGCCCTAAATAGGTTCGACTTTTCGATGGTATTTTTAGGATAAGTGCTCACACACCTACACGAGTCCCTTACTAATTACCATCAGCCTTAAATAGGTTCGACTTTTCGAGGGTATTTTTAGGATAAGTGCTCACACACCTATACCAGTTTTCCTTACTAATTACCATCAGCCCTAAATAGGAATGGCAATGGGTTGGTTCTAAATGGGGACCTACCCTGCCAGCTCTTATTAGGAGTGGGTTTGGTAGTGGTTTCCTTGAAACGGGGCGGGGCGGGTTACACCCAAACCCGCAACAAGTTATGTTGAGGCATTAACTTAAGGCATGTGAGAAGATAAGGTTGTGGATTTCAATTTTAACCCATTTATAATTTCTAAATTTCTTAATCTTTAAATTTGATCAGACTCTCGCCCAAACGTGGCGGGTTTGGTATCATATACCAGTGACCGGTCATGGGCAGGGTCGGATTTTGATCAGACAAATTTGAGACAGGGCGCCTCCTTTGCCATCCCTAGCGCTGGAGTGGAGATTGATCCCTTATTGTTTTAATGAAAGAGAGGTGTCTCACCAATTGAGGTACAAGTGGATTGACAAGAAAATGCAGTCTCTCCCTCTCTCCCTTTCCTTTTTACCATTTATCCCTTCAATTTACTGCAAAGTTGAACAAATATATTTGTCTATTTACGATCACATTCACCTCTGCAAAACTTGGGATAAGGGCCCACCAAATGGATACATGCTTGGTTGCATGGTAACTCTATGGAATTCTTAATCTGCCTTTGTGAATGCGGGCCCCACCAGACTGGGCTCGAGCCAGCCATTTATAGTCCGAGCCAGGCTTGGTCCGGGCTTGTGCCAAGTATCTAGAAGTAGTGTCAGGTCTGGATATTCCCCAGCCTGGCCTATGAACACCCCTATTAATTATATATGAGGTTGGGAATAGCAGTTAAGGCAACATCTATCACAAATATCATTCTCCAAAAAATTTAATAAGGTATTTTTATGAAAGAATTAAGCTTATATAATAATTAAACAGTTTTATGAAGAAAAATCATAAAGTAACGAGATAAATTATATTATTTGAAGTGTGTGTATTATATTTGCATCTTATAAACCATCATAAACATCGAAATCACATAGTTCAATTTACATCTAAAGTTCTAACCATCACAGGAATCAAAAATCAAAAAGAAAAAGTAGAATTTATATAAATCTTCCCTATTTACTGTTCTTCAAGTGAAAAAAAAAAAAAAAAAAACTGAGTCTTGCCAAACTCAAACAACTTGGATTTTGGTGGCACTCATTTTTTCATTCTTTATTGTATCTTATATAGATTTATATTGCTTAAAATAGATTTATCCAACTTTCTTTCTATTTTTTCTATTTCTTCAAATCACTAATTACTTTTAGCAGGCCCACTAATATGCATGATGATCGAGATATATTTAAGATTCCTAGAGTTATCAACTAAACATGTGTCCATTTTGTGGTCTCTTATCCTAAGAGATCTCTTATCTCAATTCTCAACTCCTAATAATAAAACGGCAAATTTATCTTTTCATCTTGTCACAAATGATAGGGATAATATGGTAAAATGGACAAAGATGGAGAGTGGAAATGGCTATGTTGGTAGTGGGAAGAGGAGACCACAAATGTAGAAAGGGAAATTCTATATGTACCTCTATTTGTGCTGAGTACACTCATCTTTAGAAGAAAAAAATTACACATAAAGAAGGAATGTGGGTGTACTCCGCAAAAAGGGTGGGTGCATATAGAATTTCCCATGTAGAAAGGATGGCAATGTGGCATACCCGGTATCAAATACTCTCGATCCTTAAGGTAGCCAAGTGACATATCCAGGGTCGTCAACCAACTGGGAAACCCATGTCCGCTATATTATTGTTTTGAAATAAATGTTGGGTATTCTCAAATTTGAAGAATTACTCTTGTTGATTTAGGGAAATGTTGCCAAAAAAATAAATTAATTCCTAGATAAAATCAAAACATCGGTAAATATATAAATATTATCTCCCATTTTTTTGTTGCTATGTTGGACTACTGGTGAAGAGTGGTACTTTGATGATCAATCTCCAAACATGCGTGTTAAGGTGCCAACACCACTCAACCATAAGCGAGTAGGCATTAAAAATAGATTATTTTACATTTTTTCCTGAAATTATCAAGATTTTCTTGAAAATTTTTATTTAGACAGTGTTTGGAAAATAACAAAATCTTATCAAGAAAGTACTGTCTGAGGTAAATTTTATATGTTATCCGGATATTTTCACAATAATATCTATATCCGTGACGTTGTATTGACACATCAACTGTGGATCAAAAGAGATGTCCAACCAAGAATGGACTGGCTTTAACTTCTACACATCAGATTCTAGTTGAATTAGTGAGGCACCTCTCTTTCACGTAAATAACTAAGGATCAATCTCCGTAGCGCTGATGTTGAGGGACTTTCGTTAAGTATGGGTGGGTTGGGTATCTGAATACTTAAAAGACGCCCAGCCCATCAGCAAAATCACGGAGCCCGATGATGCTAGAATAACTGGAACTGGGGCCTTCCCAGTCTATTTATCATGTTATCGGACGTGGGCCTGGAGTTTAATCCACTAGGCCTAAAACTTCAGAACATCTATGCCTACTGTGCCTCTCAGTGCAGACCTATCTGCAATGTATCGTCACTATTGAGGTTGCAATTAGACCAGCAGATTGATTGACTGACTGGTTTGACGCATCTCAACACAGAGCCCATTTTTCTAACTTGGGCTGTATAATCAGGCCTAGCACAGCCTATTAGCAGAATTTAAAAAAAAAAAAAATAGGGAAAATCTCAAATAAGGTCTGAAGTTTTTCCCTTTTTAAAAAAAAAAAAGAAAAAAAAAAAAACATAAGTTTTAAAAGCTTTCAAATTAGTCCCTAAGTTTTTCGGGAAGTTTTCAATTAAGGACACCTGTCCTTTTAAAGCTATTTTCAGGCGACTTTTTCCCTCAATTTTTTTTAAAATACTTAAATTACCCTTCATTGAAATAAAACTCTCATTCACTTCCTTTATATCCTCCTCGTTTCCTTTATCGGCATCCTTACGGTGATCAATGACAATCAGCGTCCCAACGACAATCTACATATAGTGGCTGCCAAAACCGTGGCTGCCAAAATCATGCCATCGCTTAAAATAAAGTGGAATTTGGGTATTTTAAAAAATTAAGAGAAAAAGCAACCAAAATACCTTTAAATGGCTAGATGTATTTAATTGAGAATTTACTGAAAAACTTAGGGACTAATTTGAAAAAAAATGAACCTTGTGTCCTTTTTTGAAATAACGAAAAAAGCTTAAGGCCTTATTTGAAAGCTTTCCTTAAAAATAAGTATATTATAAGGGTGTGGAGTGGGTTGGGTTAATGTAGGGTTAGGTAATCAAAAACTCATTCGGCCAATCAAAAACCTAAACCTAAACTATTCCATTAAATGGCCAAGATTATCAATTGGCCCAAATTTGTTATTTTCAAATATGTTTGTTATTCTTAAAGCAGAATTTGGTTTGTTTTTCTAGTTTATTTAAATATTTCACATTCTTGTGTGAACTGTTGTGGCCCAAATAGTCCAAACAATTAATGTGGGTATGAACAGCAAGGGACCCCAAAATCTCTCTGCCCATAATTGGATCATATATCAAATTATTGATTACCATCTCAATATTGTGAGTATGAAAGGGGTGAGGGAACCATTTTGTAATCAGGTCATAGATGAAACGGTCAGAGATAATCAATGGTGTTATTTCTATGTCGATAACTCATGTTTCACTTCGTGGGCCTCTAAAAATAATCAATGGCCCCACCTTGAACCCATAAGACTACCCCCTCGACTGACCATGGTGCTTATGCTGCAAGTCGGTTCAAGGGTTCTCATGGCCTGGGCCAGCCCACGCCAAGGTAAGCCTATCCTGCATTGGGCTGAAATTAGGCCGTGTTTTTGGGCACTAGCAGCTAGCAGAATCAGATTGGCAAACTTGGAATGATCAAAGACTTCAAGATATGAGATTGGACTGTCAAACCCACCTAGCACTGCCCTCTGTCATCAATCTAAGCCCTACAGACAGAAATTACTCCATCCCTGGCTCCCCCAACTTGGTGCGTACATGAACTGCCACCAGCCCAAATTTGGCACTCGTGATTGTGCAAAACGCTCGGCTAAGAATTGGACAAATCCATGTCCTTAAAACAGTGCCTCTTGTGATCAGATGGTTTCCATTATTTGCAAATTGGTATGCCATTAGAGACTCTACAACCCCATCATCATCATGCTTTCAGATGCTCCCGATTCCCGCCTCCTGGGCTTGCTGTTCCCTGCGCTGGAAAGTAGAAACAGTGACCATTTCCAAAAATGACTCCACTATAACCCAAATATAAACTGCTGAAAATTTACCGACCAAATGACTTTTAAAGTCCACCTCATGTAACTCTTGAACAACAAAAAAAAAAAAAACACTGATCCGTCGTAAACATAAAAATGTCGCATGAATAATTCAACTGATAATTTGCTGCAGAGTTGTTAATTCAGAACATTCATTGCCGTTAGTAGTAAGAAAAAGTGATATCAGTCCCTCCATCGATGGCCGCAATTAGGATTGCAGCAAACAAAGAACAGTGTCATTCCTTCCTCTCCCCTGGCAGTTGCCTGCATGATATCCACAACATACAACATTAGATGTGCTAGTATTTTTTCTCCCCACATTTTTAACTAGCATTCTAGTAAATATTGTTGCACAAAAGAATTACACAAAGAAGATCGTAAGAGCAGGAATGGGCTCTGATATGCGGATGCTGGTACAAGCCCAGTGATCCGTGCAGGACCAATATCGATATGACACTCATATTGATAACCGATATACTGATTAAAAAAAAAAAAAACTGATACCACACGGATACTTCTACAGTCGAAGTTCATTAATTTAAAACTGTTTTAGAGAAAAAATAAATAAATAAAATAAAATAAAATAAAAAACCCTAGGACAGCCGGTATCCCTATCAGTGTCCTAGATTTATAAAAAAAAAAAGTCGTATTTCTTAATATCCATATCTGTACCCTTATGCAAATCCACACCCAGACATGATAGACACCCAAGTCAAAATGGCCTACTAGCAGACTGCAAGTGAAGTGAAGCTCTGTGGGAAAATCGGGATCACCTCTGGCGCCCTTCAAGCTCAGTACAGTTGCTGCCCCACCCAACCCCTAACGGGGAAGGAAGGGAAAAAAAAAAGCGCCATCACCTGGCACAACACCCATTGATACTCATCTACCTTTACTAACCACTGCATTGAATCTTTAAAATAAATATATTTTAACTGCGGTTAAACTTAAAGGCGGCTCAGTTTTTACCCCTCTTACCCATTATGGAAATGAAATCTTTCCCACCCCTACCCAAACTGGTTGGCATGCTGCCATGCTGAGGTGGGTCACACAATCTGGACTGCATATGCAAGAACCCTCTCGGTCCCCGATAAATCACATTTACATCTTGAGTAAACATTCTAATAATAACCATCTGTTTTCAAACTTTGTATGTGCGCCCACTTGGATGCATGTAAATGGGCTCCACATGTGCTGCAATATTAAGGTAGGGGGGATTGTAAAGTCTCATCATAATATTAGTTCATGGGCTCCACATGGGCTGCAATATCATTGGGAAAATCCCATTCTACATAAGTATGGAGATATCATCAGAAACATACTGTTCCAGGGAAACATAAAAAGGCAATTAGGATAAGATGACAACAATATGAATATTATTGTTTATCTATAAATTGGAGCCCCTAATCAAAACAGTTATGATCATCAGATTGGGCCCATGTTAGACCCATCCGTTGATGCATGACATAATTTCAATCCTCCTAGCCCAGGGACCGCATCCAGGTGGGTTCATATCTAAGTTTCACACCTCTAAGAAATGTTCATGGGTAATATTACACCTTTACATCATAGGAAGCAGATAAGGAGGAAAATTTGACCTGGAAGAATACAGCTTCTCCATGATTGCATTGAGAACACCGAACGGTTTTGGTTCGAGGAAGAGTCGGATCAGCTGCTACATCCTGCAGAATCTGAGTGCGCTCACCAACAGAATGATGTATCTCATTTCTGTAGACACAATTGTTGTCAGCAACCTCCTGCATTCAGAAAGAAAGACTTCATTTAAAAGAAAAAAAAAATCTCTTCAATAGAACACAAGCATGAGAATCACTGATAAGTCCACTGTTGACAAGCAAACAGCAAATTAGAATTCATTTTTCTTGAGAAAGTCAACATGGCTGCTAGAAAGAATTGCAAGCCATGAAATCAAGCATGAAAAGTGAGTGTTTAGTAAGATATAAAAAAGAATGATAAAGAATATGCTGCATTGACTTTTACGGTGCCCTGTTGAGAACCCAACCTTCATGATTGAAGTGATGGGCCAATCACTGAAGGGCTCTAAAGGAAACCCAAGAGCATCTAAATTCTAGAATGGGTGGGCCAATAAAAAAATAAACATGGTGAAAATGTGATGTCCTCAGGATCATCAATGGTGGGTGATTCAAATAGGGAGGCAATTAAACTATTAAAGGTAAGATCAAAATACAATGCTAGTACTTCATCTTCATGGTCCAGTGCTAAATAAAAGTGTTCAATTTTACTTTTGCCATCATGCAGGCAGGTTGCCTGAACAAGGACCCTGGCATTTTCCTTCTTCAAAGTTCTTGATTAAAAAAATATTAAGAATAGCAAATACCGCGAATGCAAGTTCACGCAATACTAAAAGAGAAATTAGGAAAGAAGAGGGCAGACTGGTGAAGACAAGAGTTGATCTGGAGAACATCACTAGTTTTATGATTAAAAAAAAAAAAAAAAAAACCTAGTTTTATCCCTCCAGTTTTTTATGTACATTCCGTATCCAAACACTAGAGCCGGCAAATCATGTCCCAACCTGCTAGCCCGACCCTAACCCAACCACCCATTTTTAACCCGCTAAACCCTACACACAACATATACGGATCAGTCACAGGTCAGGTTTCCTGACCCATAGCAAAACAGACCTGGTATATAATATGTCAAGTCCTTTCATCCCCTTGTTTACTTTCTGCATATACGGATAACGATGAGAGAAACAGAAGAAGAGGAAGAATGTGGAGAGAGAAGAAGAGGAGGAGAAAGATTTCATAGCTCATTTTCCCCTTTCATAGAGGGAGAAGAAGAGGAGGGAGAAGAAGAAGATTTCAAAAAGGAGGGGGAGAAGAAGCAAAAAAAAAAAAAGATTTCACAGCCTCTCTCTCTCTCTCAACCCCAAACCATACCTATCTCCAGCCCTCAAACCCATCTCCCTCCCTCCCTCCTACAAATCCCAAACCATACCTGTTTCCAGCCCTCAAACCCCAAACCATACCTGTCTCCTGTCCTCTAACCCACAGCAAACAAAACAGGTCAAACTGGGTCGGGTCGAGCAGGCCCGCCACGGGTGCGCGTTTGAAGAATCTGACCCGTTTTCAAAATGGGTTGGATATGGGGTTGGAACCAAGGCATAGACCCTACCTGTTGAACTGACCCGATTGTCACCCCTACCAAACACCCATCAACAGGTTAAGGGGCATCCCTATATGTTATATCTTTAGTTAATCCTCAAAAAATGCCAATAACCAAACAGATATAAATCTGCTTTGAAAATGGAGAAGAGAGTGAAAAAAATGCATGTTGAGAGACTATCAAGAGTGGTTAAGTGCAATTTGGGGAATCTCAGATCATCTCTAGCAAGCATGATCTCTGCCGACAATTATGGTTAGATGTTGGTGAAATACAACTTTGCCAGATTAGATATCCAAACAATAACTGATACTATCAACTATCGAGACTACACAGAGAGCTCCTGAGAATAATGAAGAGCTCTGGAATTAAATAAAAAGGAAATTTCTGTATTTAAACATTACCCATGATGAGCATCAGTCAAAATCTTGAATAAACTGACTTTCCAATAGATTAGTTCACCTCAATCTATGGGTAACAGATCCAATGGCAACAACTATGACTAGGTTCACGTTTCCCAACATAAAAATGACACGTCATGTTCTTGAACCTCGCATTGTTCTAACCATGAAGATTGCAAAGGCAGAGAGGAAGAGCCATGGAGGTTGGCTTCCATTTTTTATTTTTATTTTAGTTTTAGTTTTTTGCCAGTTGGCCCAGTGGCCAGGGAGTGATAAGTAAACCTGCCCACCCAGGGATCGATCCCTAGGTGGAGCTGTGGGAGCAGGCGCTCTATCCATAGAGGCAGCCCTGCAATTCCCGGTTGTTTTTCATTTTGAGGGAGATCTGTGATCTACAGTTTTGTCAATGACTGGCATTTTCACATGTTACAGAGAGGCAAGTCAATAGGCAGATAGATCTTAGAGTTCCGTTGTTATAGTTACATTGACATTCTATCAGGGAGTTTTCTTTTTGTGTTCACGTACAATATAAATCTTCTATACTGTATAGCCTGTATTTTCAATTAAAAGTAGTAATGATATTTTAGTTACTGTTTACAATCAAAAAGGAAGAAGAAGAATAAGAAGAAGATGAAGATGAAGAAGAAGAAGAAGAAGAAGAAGAAGAAAATAGCAGAGAAAAATAAATAAATAAATAAAACTATACATATTGACTAATCATTAGCTTAGAATCTGCTTCTTCTTTTTTTCCATTCTTCCTCTTCTTTTACTATTTTATTGTTTGAGCTGTTATCTTGGACAGTTTGGGGGACCTATCTGTGCTTTCATCTTCAGTGCAGTAACAAAATCAACAATATTGGCCTCAAAACCTGGAAACACCAAATGCAAGGCAATGCTTGAGTAGGAGACATACCACAGCTCCCATACAAGAAAGAATTAGTCTTTGGTGATAATTGTTGTCTGCTTTGCCCATATGTGGATACTTCTACCAAGATCTAGGTTATGAATACGCACTTTTTGAAATCCAGGACCTGGATATGGATACAGCTATCCTATCTATGACATTAAAGACTAAAATTCATATTAAAAGTTTTATACAAAGTATCACATTTCACCAATATTACATTCCTAAATTAATTTAATTGCCACCATTCACAACCCTTTCCCGCAGACTAAAACCTCCTTCCAGACCACTTGGAAAGGAAGTGAACTTGTATGCAAGAAAGAACATTAAATACAAAAAATTGTATGTGATGCTCTTCTGAAATTGTCATGTTTAACTGAACATAGAAATTTGACCAAGCTCGGATTATTTCCAGCAAACAGAACTCTAAATTTCCAACAACAGATGCAGATGTATTTGTCAAGGTATAGCTAATATAAGAACTTCTCAACCAAGGGGCACGGGCAACATGTAAGGAATCTTTATCCCCCCTCAGATTGGCAACTCTTCTTTTTTTCTTTTTTTTTCTTTTTTTTTTTTATTTTTTTTTTATTTTTATGAATGGTGATTGGCAATGTAGATGACATGCTAAACATACCATTCTCATCCTTAATTCACACCTCCATCCTAGATGGACACATATTCCCTTTTGGAACTACCACCAACAATGAGTTCATAGAGCCCAAAGATGGAGAAACACACCTCAATGGACCATTGTGTTCTCTAATTGACCCATCCAAAGAGGCCAACCAATCTCTATGAATATTGAAAATGGAGGATTCTTGAACTTTCTTGGGTTGAAACCACGCTCAATTAAGGATAATTTGATGCATATCATATTATGTTATATGTGCAAGTTTAAACTTCACAAGTTTTTACTATCAGTCCCCAGCCAAGGAGGGTTGTTTAGGTAGGTTGACATCCAACATAAAACTTTCGGCACAATCCAAACATGAATTTTGCGAAAATAACAAGCTGACTGAATAAGAAAGGTTGCAAGGGAGGTGGTTGAAAAGTTGAAATGAAAAAAAAAAAAAAAAATTTAATAAGGAAAGATGGTGGTGGAGTGTAGTGGTTCGAAAAGATGCTCAACAAAAAAGATGCTGCTACAAAGTTTGGCAGGGAACTAAGAATATAATAAATTATGAAATTCAAAAGGATGCAAAGAAAGCATTTAAGAAAGAAGTGATAAAAAATCCAAAGCATAAGACGGCCAATATATTAAGTTGAGAACAAGAGGATGAGATAAATAATTTTTCAAACATAAATAATTTTTCAAACTTGCAAGAACAAAGGAAAAGTAGAGGCTTATATCATATCAAATATATAAAAGCGACAAGCAAAACGTTTTAATGAAGGACAATGATATTAAAGAAGCTTGAGAGAATATTTTAACAAATTTTTTAATGAAGATTCTATAGGAGGCTTAAGATTGAGACTATAGAATTAGAGACAAATGGCATTCTGATAAGAGGCTTGAAAATACTTGGGAGAAATTGAAAGGGTTTGGTCAATTGGGTTCCTTAACAAGATATTAAAGACAGAGAAAATGTCAAGTGAATTGAAAAGTGTTGTAGACTTTTAGTATCTATATATATATATATATATATATATACAAGAAAAAAAGAGATATACAAAGTTGAACCAATTATCATGGGATTAAGTTTTAAGTCACAATACGAAACTAGGCGAGGGTAATGGAGCAAAGACTTGGACAAGAGACCAAAATATCTGAAAATCAATTTCGTTTCATGCAAGGGAGGTCAATTATGAAAGCTATCCTCTCACTTGGGAAATTAACGAAAAATATCGAGAGAAGAGGAAAATCTTCATATGGTCTTCATCGATTTAGAGAAAGTGCCTATAAAAGAATACCTAGATATTTGACTTAGTGGGTTTTAGTTAAAAGGAGTGTCCAAAGAGGTTATATTGACATCATTAAAGAAACGTACAAGGGAGCACTAATATGTGTCAGAACAACTTGTGGACAGACAAGTGAATTTCCAATTACCATTGGTTTGCATCAGAGGCTAGCTCTAACCCCTTATCTCTTTGCACTTATTATAGACAAGTTAATTGCTCATATTCAAGAGGAGTTACCTTAGTGTATGTTGCTTGCGAATGATATAATGTGGGTGGATGAATTGAGAGTTGATGTCAATGCAGAACTCAATAGATGGATGGAGGCTATATAATGCAAGAGGGCTTTCAAATTAGTCGAACAAAAACTATATATACGAATTGTAACTTCAATGAGAACGTGCAAAGGGTTGAAACTCTTCTGAAAATAAGATACCACAAAGAGATTGTTGTAATGCCTTAGCTCAATAATTAATAAGGATAGAGAGATTGAGGAAGATATCGAACATAGGACAAGAGAGGGATGGTTGAAGTGGAGACTTGCTTCTTGAGTGTTTTGTGATGGGTGCATGCCAATAAGATTGGAGGAAAAGATTTTACAGAACAATGATTAGATCAGTCATGATGATGCAGGGCAGGCGCATAGTCTAGATGTGCGACCAGCCAGTATATTTTAACATTTTTATTTCCCTAATTATTTGTCATTAGATTTTTGATTTTATAAAAGAGTTGTAATTAGGATAGTTTCCTAGTTTAGAAGTCATAGTCACCAAGTTTTCTCTTCTTATTTATATGGAATTGTAGAGATGGTATTCTTAGAGTTGATTAATAATATTGTGCAGGTTTTTATCCCTTGAGATGCGATCTTGTGTCATCATCTTTGTGGAAACTTCTTATTATATCTAAGGACACGTGCTCCGGCACTTCCACACAAGCCCTAATCCTAGGGCCTGCATCACATGACCTATAGATTAGAATGTTGGCCAATCAAGAAGTAAAAAATGGACAAAATGAGTGTAACATAGATGAGAATGTGGAAATGGATGTGGTAAAACATGGAAAGATAGAATCAATAGGTGAGATGGTTGAGTGCATTTGGGAGGTTTTAACATCAACACGTGATAAATTAAGAGTGACTCGCTTGAAATGTTTGGACATGTCCAGCACAAGACAGCAATGGCACTATTGAGGAAAAGTTTTCTATGCAAGTTTATGGCCCACAAAGTAAAAGGGGCAAGCCGATGAAGACAAGGATAGATCCAAAGAAGTGCAACCTATCCGAGGATTTGGTTTAGGATAAATCAAAATGGAAAAATAAAATTCATATAGACGACCCCAACATAGGTTGGACAAGGCTTTGATAATGACAATGATAATGATGAAACGACGATATGATTAAAGACAACCCTTAGCCCTCAATAATTCTTCTATTTATTTCCTCTTATATATAATACCAATTTGCAAGCGGCGTCACTCTTTCAAAGAATGGATCACCCTCTCTAATTTTTTTTCCCCCTATTTCTGATAAGTAAAAGCATTGTTCTTCTTTCTTAAAGGGACCAAGTACCACCATCCAAAGAGATTAGAAAGATTCAAAGGTGAACCAAGAAATGGGAAACAAGGTTTAAAAACACCGACCAAATGAATGGATAGGCAATGTAGGAAAAAGTTGATAGACAGATTCCTCATTGGCCCAAATTTTCATATCCCTCTCTTCAAATGTAATCAATACATAGTTTAGGGCTTCTAATTGGGGTATCTCATGGTCCATGAGATTTTTCTAAAAGTAACAACTTATTCCATCTACCCGACATATGGATAAGCTGAGCACCGAAACTTCAGTACTTTAATGAAATGCAGTTCAAGACTTCAAGTCATGTCTATCAATTAGAAAAGATTTCCCATGTTTTAAGGAGGTAGCTAGGATCCTAACCCGGATAAGAAAACTGGAAAAAAACATCAAAGTCAGAATGAGATCTTCAAGCAATTTGAGTTACATATAGAAGCATTGACCAATATCGCAATTCCTGCTGGAGTGGTATTGGTACCAATAAGAAGAAGAAGAGAGTAAGAAAACACCAAGTAAACTAGCAAAACTACCAGTGTCAGTGTCAACATTGACAACAAAAATAATTGGTATCATTCGCATAATGTTTTAGCATTAAATTACCCCAAATCATATGAAGAGACATACAAAAACTCAAAGAGGGGGCATCTCCAAATAGTCATTCAAATTATGCTAACTTAATGAAAAATCTATTTGCAAAGACCAAAACTACATAAAACCCTGTACTTAAATAGTTAGTTCACAAGTAACAAAGCCAAAGAAGTCAAAGAAAAGTAAAAAAAAAGAAGGCAGAAAGGACCTGATGATCACAGTTGCGGCAGGCATAGAGGAGGATCTTTTGTTCCTTGTCTTCTTTTGGGTAGAGAATGTTGTTGCTGCATCAAAACATAAATATGACAATGTGACAATGAGAGTGGGTTTTTAGTGTATATGCAATGAAAGTAAAAATTCCTCACCATTCTCGGCAAAACTTCATGGTACTCATGGCTACTGATACTTCTGCAAATAAGAATGTATTCAGAAACTAAAACCACTTGTTCCTAATTTAAAAACAAGACAAAACAAAAAAAGGGGTTTGCACTATTCTTTACAAGAGGTTCTAAAACTGCTTATTTTACCAACTAAGAGAAGAAACTAAAACCAGGGGTTCGTTGTTTGCATTTGAAGAAGTTATAAAACCACTACCTCCAGATTAAACAGAAAAAAAGGGGGGGTTTGTAGCATTCATTTGAAGAAGTTCTAAAACTGATTAATGTAAAAGGACAATGGCGAAGTTCGATCCCCTGCCATGAAAGTCTTGCAATGGAGGTCATTAGGGCAAAGGATCAACTTACCAAAGTTTTAAAATGACTCTCGGTAAGGTAGCCAAAACCCTAGATTTCAAAAATGAAGATGTGGGGTTTTTAGGAGGTTTTACAATGAGATGGGAGAGAGAGAGGAAGTGGGGAGAACCTTGTCTCGATCACGTATTCACGACTCGTGCCAAGGACCCAAAGCCTCCTTTGAATTTACAGTCTATTGAAAATTTAATGTTTTAGGGGGACTCTTTGTGAACTTATATGAAAACTTTAAAAAAGTCATTAAAATAAATATCCTCCCTTAATCTACCCCACTGGGAGTTGGTGGAGTGGCATAAATGGTGGGTTCGGTCCCTACAAAACTTTTCTATTTTTCCTCAGTTGGCCGAGTGGCAATGACATGGAAAGTATAGGGCTTCCATCGAGGTTCAAAACCGAAAGGAAGCTACAGGAGCAGGCGTCTTATCCACAAAGTCCGCCCTCTATTCTTCAAAACCATCTTATTTGTATATGTATGTTTTTATATGCCTTTAGTGGGCACAACCCGGGAAATTAATTATTTTGGGTAAAAGATGTCAGGAATACCATGTCCTCAATCATTTCACTCAAATAAATGTCTTTTGGACCCATTGTAAGATTGATAATTGTATAAAACATGTAAATAAAATGCTTTAGAAAAATCTTGGGCAGAATGAATGATAAAGTGATGGTAGGGTCTTCTCTTGCTAGAGTAAAGGTTAGGTAGGCATAATCCTTATAACAAGAGAGTGACATTTATTTTAGGTGGTTTAGATATTAAATAGCTGGACACCATATAGCGTCAAATTTTTTTTCTTTTTTAATTTCACGTAGCCTATAAAAGGGCTCTATGCACTTATGCACGACGTCTATAAAAGTAAATTGGTGGAGGGATTGTTCAAAATGGGAAGAAATTCCGAAAAATCACATGAGAAAATCAAACACCAATGTAAAAGAGTACGTTGCCAGCTACCACATGTCCTAGAAAACTTTTCTGCATAAAGTTATATTTACTAATATATAAATCATTAATAAAGGACGGCCAAAATCCAAATTCATCACAAATTCAACTTGGGTCAAAATCTAAAAACTCAAATAACGTCAACTCATTATCAAATCCTCCTCAGCAAGAGAGAGCCAAGTTAGGTTGTCGTTTTAACTTGATCCATTGTCATTTCTGATATTGTTTCTTGGCATTTTTACGAAAAGGATTCTCAAATATCAATATACCTCTGAAAGCATCCTTAAATACATGGAATGCCCAAAAGCATCTTATACAGCATAATCTGATGTTTTGTGGACCAAATTGCCTTTCAACCCCTTTCTCGCGACGTCGAAACTTAATTTCACGATATCGAGACTTAATTTGGCATATTGAAGTATTTCGAGGCTAGTTCAACCCCTTTCCAGCAACATCGAGACTTGATTTCGCATGGCACATTGAAGTATTTCGAGGCTAGTTCAACAACCACTTTTTCATAACATCGAGACTTGATTTCACAATATCGTGACTTGATTTGGCACATTAAAGTATTTCAAGACCAGTTTGTCCCCTTTCACGTGACATTGAGACTTGATTTTGCGACATCGAGACTTTATTTGGCAAGGTATATCGAAGTATTTTGAGGTTAGTTCAACCCCTTTTTCACAACATCAAGACTTGATTTTGTGTATTGCAATATTTCTAAGCTAGTTTTTTTTTTTTTCTTTTTTTTTTTCAATTCTCAAACTCCCTAGTTGATTTTCTCCTTTTCTCATTAGCCCTTACATTTTTGAATTACGGACTTCTGAAGAGTATATCTAAGGGTTAATGAGAAAAAGGAAAAATCAACTAGCGAGTTCGCGAAATTAAGTCTCGATGTTGCGAAATCAAGTCTCGATGTTTCTAAAAGGGGATTGAACCAGCCTCGAAGTACTTCAATGTGCCTAATCAAGTCTCAATGTCGCGAGAAAGGGGTTGAACTAACCTCAAATACTTTAATAGGGGTGTAAAAAAAATCGAAAAACCATCTAACCGACCAAACCAAACCGATGATTAATAATCATGTTTCATGGTTTCGATTACGGTTATTAAAATCAAAAAATCATGCTTCACAGTTCGGTTTTAGTTTTTAGTCTCGACCCACGATTATTAACCAAACCGATCTGTAAAATATGTTTCTGTTAACCGTTTTTCTAAAACACACAGATAGCCGAACCGTTACACCCCAGTTTAAAAGAAAAAAAAAAGAAGAAAGGGGGAATTGTATATTTTTATAACTTACATTACCCCTTTTAACTTTTGAGCTCTAATCGTTGGAACAAAAAATGAAAGAGCGAAAAGTGAAGGATCAGGGATGTGTTTGCTGGAAAAATGCACTTTAGTATTTCATTTGTCAATGTGAACATTTTAATGTTATTTTAGTGTTTTGGAATTATGTGATTTATTATCTAGGATATTTGGTTTTGACTTTTGAATATGTATTTTTCATTATAACAAAAATATATATTTGTATTTTAAGTGACAATTAACTGTAATTGAACTGTCAAATACGGTTAACCACAGTTCAATTTCTTAACAATTTTTTAGGATACAGTTACGGTAACGGTTTTTAAAAACCAAAAACCGTAAAATACAGTTTGGTTAACAATTTTCCCAAAATGCATGGTTATTGAACTGTTACACCCCTATACTTTAATGTATCTTGCAAAAGCAAGTCTCGATATCATGAGAAAGGGGTTGAAATAGCCTCGAAATACTTCAATGCTCCCTGCCAAATCATGCCTCAATGTTGCGGGAAAGGTGTTGAGCTTTCCTCGAAATACTTCAATAAGCCAAATCAAGTATCGATGTCGGGAAGTCAAGTCTCAATGTCATGAGAAAGGGGTTGGAGGGGCAATTTGGTCTGAAAAAAAAATCAAAGTATGCTCTATGAGATGCTTTTGGACAGTACATGTATTTAATGATGCTTTTTGAGGTATAGTGATATTTGATAATGCTTTTGGTGAAACCTTGGCCCCGTTTGGCATCATTTCTGTGTTGTTCTTGAATTTGTGCTGAGACGGCATTGTGTTGAGACTCAGTTGTGCCAAGACCAATTTGTGCATAACTTATTTGACAATATTATATTACTTTGTTCCATTGAGAATGTGCCGTGGGCAACTTGTTTGGCAACAACATAATAGTTTTATTCTAACAAATAGAATTAAGAAAATCATATTTCTCTACAATATTGATTTTAACTCTAATATGAATATTCATAAATTGATCTTTAGTATTAAAAATAGTAGGGCCCCACTCTTATATGAATATAACATGGGCCCTGCATTTAGGAATTAGAATGTGGGCCTGCCCTAGGAATTCCAACCCATATAGGAATCATTGTACAAGGGACCCACCTTTAGACTTACAACGTTGGGCCCTCCTTTAGTAAGAACATGTGCCCACCTTTATAGGATTTACAATATGGCCCCACCTTTACATGAATAAAATTGTGGGCCCATGAATTGTTATATGGAACATGTGAAGTGCCTTTAAGAATTACAGAGTGGGATCTCCTTTTTGCGATTGTCAACGTGAGACACACCTTTAGGAATTCTAGTAATTGGGTGCCATTTTAATTCTTTAATTATAATTTAGAACCCACCCATCATTTGGATCAATTTGAAAATTTATGAGGTCATTTTCGTCCAAAACACTTTTAGGTTTTACATAATCCATCTCCATTCGCTTTAACTAAACAAACTTAACTAAAATAAGTAGCCCCCTTAGCTTATTAATTTAGAGGCCAAAATATTAATTTATAAATAAGCTCTAAAAAATATATAATTAGAGTTTTACTGAATATTCTAAGATGTAAATAAGCTCTAAAACATTAATTAAGAAATTAATTTTAGAGTTTTCAAATGGCCATTGAAGCTATGTTAATCAAGAACATTCATACATTTATGGCATCTAACAACTTCACAAGAGAAAATAATAAAACATGTTCATCAAACTTAATACAAATCATTCTTTTAATCCACCATGATGTGCAAAGATTACAATTTCATTTCGTTTGTGAGCCTTCTCATGGATTCCTTGTGTCGTTCATATCTCTAAAGGTGCAGACATATTATTATCACCATAGTTATTTTTAACCATAAACCCTTCATCTCGAAAGCAAATAAAGTCTCTATCACTTTGCATTTCCATCTTTGTAAAGTTGTGGAGTGTGCATGCGGCAATTAAGATTTCCTCTGTCTGCGTAAAGAATAGAATGTCATGAGCTTCATAATAGGAAACATTTCCTACAAAATACCAAAGCAACACTCAATAACATATCACGATGAGGAGCGATAATAATTGAATAACTCTTTCTTTCCAATAGGTTGTCTTCCACGTCCACTATATTGTGATAAGTGATATCGCTCCCCTTTATAAGGCACAAGATAACCAGATGTACTACTATAGCTAGAGTCAACAACATTATATTTACCTAAAATGACAATTTTTCATATTTTAACCATTATTTTATAGAAGAAATACATATACAGATATATATTTGCATCAAATGAAATTTATCTTGGGGGGGGGGGGGGGGGGGGGGGGGGGAGGAATGTAATTCTGAATCAGTTATAGGTTCAACGAAGACTCGAGAATGGAGACAGAGAGTGATAGAGAGAGATGCATAGAGGTATGTGGAGACAGAGAGAAGGGAGAGAGATGAGGGATGGAATCATACTAGGATGTTTTGGAGATTTGCAGGTTGGAGCCAAACAAGAAGATGCTGAAGATGCCGAAGGAGAAGATGCAGAGCCGATACATGTCGATGGTCCCTATATCAATTTTGAGAGCGTGGGAAAAGGGTTGAAGAATACAAATCGTGCCCAGGAGTTCTTCCAGAAAAAAAAATGAAATCCAATCGTTTTCTTTTTCTTGCGCCAACAGGACGAGATTTCTGGGATTGTGCCAGCCAAATCAAGATCTTGAACGACCAATATACCAACCAAAACACCATTCTCTCATATTTGTCCTATGGAAACATGGGAATGGCCGGTTTTTTAACAATTTTTTAGGATATGGTTACGGTTATGGTTTTTAAAAACCATAAAATACAGTTTGGTTTGTCTTACGGAAACATGGGAATGGCCGGTTTTTTAACAATTTTTTAGAATATGGTTACGGTTATGGTTTTTAAAAACCATAAAATACAGTTTGGTTAATGATTTTTCCAAAACACACAGTAACCAAACTGTTACGCCCCTATAAATTGGCATGTATACAGTAAGCCCCACAACATGGTTTGCAATTTAATGAGTTCCATCCTAGCTTGAAGTTAATACTCTTTTTATGTTCTCCGAGTCGACCCTCGCAAAATTATATTGTCAAACCAAGCTGGCAAAGTAATTTTTTTTATTCATCTTTGCATGAAAGATGCTTCTGTTATGACCCAATTGTCAAAAAAAAAAAAAATGTTTCCAATGACGTTGAGATATTCCATGCTTCTCACCTAAGTGAAAAGAACACTCTTCGATCTCCTTCAACTCCTGTCCTTGATGATCCTATGTCGTTAACAAGTTCCTATGTTGTTCTGACCTTAGAAAAAGTTGCAGGTATTGACATTTCTTTTACATAGTTACCTGCAAAATGTTGGCTCTCTTCACAGTTCTTTAGATTTACCTATTGCTCTCTGGAAAAGGGACATGATAATGTGCTAAAAATCTTAATCATAAGTTTGTTTCCTATTTAGTTCTTTTCTCCGTTTCATGGATATGTCAGTTTTTTCTCTTTGTGCTTCCCATTTTCCCAAAACTCTAAATGGAAGCTTTGAACAATGCATTTCAAAGAAAAGCAATGGAAGATGAGATGACTGCGCAGAAAAAGAATAGCACTTGGGAGATGACAAAATTGCCTGCAAGAAAGCAACTAGTTGGGTGAAATAGGTGTTTGCCTTCAAGTACAATCTTGATAGTTGCCACTATAAGGTTTGATTAATCATAAATGCATTTTTTCTGAAGAAAGTTTAGGAACATCTACCAGGAAAAAAAAAAAAAAGAAAGAAAAAAACCACCTCAATTCAGTAGTATTCATGATAAGGATTAGTTACTATGAACAAAAGCTTAGGTTCGTTGGCAAGTTAATTCAGTTAAATCCCACTTTCTCCCCCTTTTATTCTCTCTTCTTCATTTGCTGATTGTACAAAGATCGAATGGAAAAGTTAGCTTATTGATTGGTAATGAATGATACAATAGGCCAGATTTATTATGATCTACAATGGATTGTGCAACAGCAGATTGGATTTGTTTGGACACCAATTGATGCAAACCACAGGTTTAAGAGTAACCGACCCGTGATGGTGTACCAAGCTGTAGCTCAATCAGTTGTAGACAACAAATGCCCCTCAGGTGGTGAGAGCGCCCGCAAGTCTTTATAAAAAAAGAAAGAAGGGGACGCACACACAGAGACTCTTATGCTATTATCTGCATGGTAACAGCATCTTCCAACTGATTTAATCTATGGGGGCTGAACTTTGTGTCTGTAACTCGCGCATATTATATGTCTCTCAAGGCCCAAATTTCACTCCAATCAGAATGATACATACATTTGTATAATCATGTCGAGTCATATTTTCCGCACACGTTCAATCTGACAATGAATAGAGGTGGTGTTTGATATGAGCAACTTTGTTCCAACAAAGGTAGACTCCACACATGAAAATCAGATGGTTAGCCGTGAGAATTGTCCAGATGGCTGGGCAGCATAAGATCATTTCTGTTACTTCAAAGGATTTTCATTAAGCAAAACACCACTCCAGCAAGGATCTCACTGGAGAGCTCCATACACTTTGGAATTTTTTTTATGCAGATTGAAAAGCTTTTCTCTTGTATCAATGCATATGCATCCACACAGATTTCTTAAGACCATATACATAGCTCAGATAAAAATCATAAAAGATTAAACTAACATCGAAGTCTTGTCCCAACTATGCTTGGGTTAGCTAAAAGACTCCAGTATGATACTAAAAATTGAAGCTCAGGGATTCATGTTTTGGAAAAGATGAATTTCAAAGCAGAGTTGATCAAATTCAGAACTAAATTAAAGTAGGGCAGAGAAACGTCTTGCCTGATCCATTTCTAGGGACTCCAAAGAAACTATATATGAGATTTGATCTCTCATCAGCTGGGTTTTCTTTTTACCATTTTTGTCTAGAAATTGTTGGTCCAAAATTCATGTAAATGGGTTTTGAGCTAGAAGACCATCTATTAAAAGAATTCAGAAAGCTATTAAAGAGAGGAAAATTTCAGCAATAATCTGGACTATGGTTCTTTTCTTTATAACCAGACTTGCCACATCTCGAGTCTCTTTTCATTAAGTTGGGATCCCAACCAGACTTGGTTGATTTCAAGCTGTAGCCCTCATCTATGATGCCCAGATATGAATGAGGATACGGACATTGATACGGGGATCGTGGATATGACTCCTCACTTTTGAAAATGTAGGAAATGGATACGGATATGGGTGTCCTAATTTCTTTTTCAGATCACTTTTGAATCAAGAAAATTATCATTGTTTTCATCCCTTTCTAGCATTTTTTATGGTAAGCAGTAAAAATATTAAAAAGAACTATATGAAATAAAGGACTTTATAAGTAGGATATATTAAATTTCTTCCCTAAAAGTATCGATGCAGTATCAAGTACCAATACAAGTATCATATCAGTCCGATACAAATACGTTGGGCTTGTACAAGTATCCGGGTATCATAAGCCCTCATTTTTAAACTATCCAGCTGAATTCACCAAGTATATGGTTTTTAGCAGCTGCTTGCATGAAATCTTGGTTAGCACATGCACTCTGTACCATTCCTCTGAAGAAAAATGAATTTATAGGTGCAAAGTTTGGTATAAAGGATGACAATGGAGTTTGTATTTTGACTTCTGCAGGTAATATTGAAGCACATATGCGTCACTGATGTTGTCTTCTTACAGAGTACAGTATAGTCGATGCTGCAATCATACTAGGACTGTTATTATTATATAAAGATCCCACTTCTTGAGATACATTGCATATGTTTCTTCTCGGGGGGCTGAGCAGTTCAAATACCTTTTCAGCAGTGGAAGTTTGATTTCTACGAAGATGGTCATCCTGAATTAATTGGCTGCAATGAGACAACATAAGTCATTTCCAGATGTTGATCCAAACATAATCAGGGAAAGGGAAATAGATATCATAAATTTTGAAAGACAGTGGAGAAATGAATATAAATTGCTTCTCACACATCTATTAGGATTCCTTAAGGAACCATGAACCATGGAATCAAATCCTGGTTAGAACCTAGATGACTCAATTGAACTGTGCCAGCACTAGTATTTACTGAGTTAGTAGAACTCAATCGACTCATTGTGACTTATGCAGCTAGGTTGAATCGTATCAGTTGGTGACCAAGTAGGGTAGTAAAACAAGTTTTTCGCATACCACGATCAGTTCATTCTAAATGAATGTAAGCATGCACGAGTCAGAAATAAAGGGAAAGAAGAGATAAGGAGAAAAAAAGAATGAATGGAAGGAGACAAAGATACCAAACAAATAGTGCAGAAAATAAAACCATACTCTCAAAATCATATGGGAAGATCTAACAAACCATTGCACATTATCTGGTGGGCCACATTCAAGTTGCAAATGCAGCTGGATGGTCAATGCTCAGGACCATTCATCAGGTGGGTCACATCATGTTGATCCAAGAAGAGAGAAAGTCTCTCCTATAACGAGTACAATAGATCCACTTAAATCAGGATCATTCATCAGGTGGGTCACATCATGCTGATCCAGCAAGACAAACTATCGCTATGATGAGTACAATAGATCCACTTATATCAGGTGGTCATCTCAACTACAGGAGCAAATATCTCTTCATAATCAAGCCCATACTGCTGTGTGTACCCTTTGGCAATGAGTCAAGCCTTTGGGGATTCAGTGGTACCATCAGATCTAGTCTTAACCGTATTATAACCCTTTATAGCCAATAGCAAATTTCCTAGGAGGTAGAGAAACTGAATCCCAAAGTTTTAGTCTTATCAAAGAGTAATAAGCTCTTCCACCACATCCAGTTGCCAAGCAGGTGAGGAAGAAACTTCCTTGTGGGATTGGAGGGCTAAAATGAAAAAAATTATGTTATTGAGAAAAGTGGTTGATGGTAGAAACGACTCGCAGGAGTTTGGTTGCGAAGAGGGTATCTTAAAGCCCCAATTTCTATTGCAGAGGGACCAGATATATCAAGATGCAGCTGCAGATCAAACCCAAGTGCCTCAGCGTGTTGTGTGGACAATACACCCATGAGTGCTTGACAGGATGGGAAGATTCATGAGATGGACACAACTAAAGAAATGGGTCACGAGGAATAACAAAGGGTTGTGCAGTGGAAAGTGAGGGCGCAGGTAAGTAATAGAAGGGGATGTGCTCAAGGAAGGAGATGTGTCAGGAAACTCAGACGGTTTGTTCCTTGGATCACAGTAGTCGTAAATCAATTGTTCAATGCCATGACTCAAAAATGCACAAATGGGGGATCGGAGGGATAGCTTGGTTCTTTCAAGTGAAGGCAAGAGGACAAAACAAGTAGATCCATGCACTAGGAGATTATCACAGTTTGGTTTTGTCTACTGCAGTTTCTCAGATGGTGTGGGTATTAAGATACTCCGGTAGGCTACCATATGCGCGGGGGAAGTGGGGTTGCACCACTCAAATCCAATACACCTCTTGTACACCATATATATGATGCAAACGGGTCTGATCCGGGCAGAATTATGGTATTTCCAGACCTAATCTGTCTTTATAGATTGGAATTCAGATCCAGATCTAGATTTGATACAGAACCTATTAAAATATATTAAGCTAGAAGGTTTTGGATCCAATTTTGTCAGTACATTCTATTCTGACTGGAACTTGCTTTTAGTTTTTACAACTGCTAGCATACTCTCCCTCGACTTATTACTAATATACTTCCCCCACTTATGGACTCCTATCTCCCCCGTTTCTAACATACATATATAGAATCCTACCTCTTCGTGCATACCTGTGAACTTAAAAAATGATCTGGTTCCGAATCTGGAATTGAAATAAGATATACTCCCCATTAGTAATTTAGTACACAGTTGGATAAAAGAGCTTAAAAATAATTTTTTTAGATATTCAAGTGGGGTTCCTAAATGGTATATGATTAAAGCTGAGTAGACTGAAAAATTAATATAACTCAAAGTATGTAGGATATTCTTGATATGTGAATGTAATCATCCTGTACCCGGATCCTCCGGTTGGAACATACATGGATCTGGTTACGGATTCAAATGTTCCAAATCCTATATGCATGGATCGAGATCCGGATCCGAGTTTCTATTGGATTCAAAAATAGGTTTCATGCCCGCTTTATTCGAAATCGGAGACTTTAGATACTGGGATAATCAAATACACCCTAAATATATATATTTTTGTCCAATAGAATCAATAGCTGGAAATTAGTTCCAATTACTCCAATAAGGGGGTTCATATTGGCTGTATTGATACACTAAGGATATAAAAGGGGTTGTCCTCTCTCAATGGAGAAGCAATTTCAACCAACAAAATTAATTCTCTCTGCATCTAGTATGATCACAAGTGATATCACTTATGAGCTACGTGAAAGTGAGGTCTATGGTGATTATTATACTCTTTACACTACCTAGCTACGATGCCATCTAATGAAAGAGCAATATGATTTAAACATGTTTACATTTCCCCAATCACCAAATCTGGGATTACCCAACGGGGAATTCTTCTCTCTTCAACTAATATAAACAAGATTTTTCTTTCTACCAATAAATATTCAGATAGAATGTGACCATGCCAAAGAATTCTCCCATAAAACTTAACACCTGTACGTTGTAGAAACCAGGCCCATCAGGCCCATCAAGAAAGGGCCCAAATCAAGCAATAACTCACGTGGATTCATGTGAAGATTTAGTAAAATCCCTGTATATAGCATATCTTTGTGTATATACCATTTCTGTATTGATTAGATCTTTTACTTTGTGTATATACCATTTCTGTAGTGATAAGATCTTATACATAGGCTGTAATCAGATTATAATTGATTGTAATTACAGCCCTTAATTGGGCCATCAACTGTATATAAAGGGGTGTCGATCCTATCATGTGACATCACCAATTTTCCACAAATCTCTAGTTCATTCTGTTGTCTTCACCTTTACATATGTTTGTTCCTTGGATGTTCCACCGCTCCAGGAGTTTATATCACTCCAAAAATAATAAGTAGCACTGGACAAACCACCAAATCCTTTAAAAAGGATTAACCCACTGATCCTACAACATATACACGCAAATACTGTCCTACTAAGTCCCAGAATATCCTTCTTGTCCCCCAAAACAGTTTAGAAGACCTTTACAAAAAATTATTAGAATCACAGAGAATTATTCCCAATAGCTTATCATCAAATAGAGTTAACCAAGACTTAACAAAAATATGTCAGAAACATAGGAAAAACAGCCCTGGGCATTTGAATGTGGATGGATATCTTTCTAACACACTGAAAACTCCTGTTTCACATGAAACAACTTCCATGACATACGATTTCTTCATAAATAGGATTGGAGAGAGTGAGAAAGAAGGAGAACAATTCAAGAGGAATCAATCCTCTTGGATGATGACTAATAACTTTTCTTATAAGGATAAACACCAAAAGCACATGTGGAGTCCCAAAGATCACTCTAATGAATATATAAATAAATATTCAAGTATTAATCTTCTAACAATTATAAGGAGCTGAATGTTGAGGCCGTTGAAAACAAAGAAAATGAAAAGACAAAGTACATGTGGATGGAATGTGCATTTAACTGATAAAATAGAAGTGTGAAGTGACATGAAAGGATCAAATAAGATTTATATCAGAGAAAGTTATGAATACTTCCATAGGTGAGAAAATCAATAGATCGCAATTGAGATCGTTCAGGTATGTGATTAGGAAATTTGAAAAACAGCCCTGTAAAAAACTCAAGTGTTGCGAGTACCAGAACTTGTGGAAGGAGGCCAATAAATTCTTGGAACAAAGAAATTACAAATGGCATATTAGACTTGAGCCTAAATAGGGACGAGTAAAGAGTTCACTTCAAACTCCTAAAGCCAATCCCAAATGGATAGCATAAAAGCTCAATGGTGATTATAAAGAGGACACACACACAAACTACTTACATGGTATTATTTTTCAGAATTTCAATATGCTTAGACATGCAAGGATTTTTTTCATTATCTATGTAATTCCATTTAAAGCAAAGACCAGGTTTTTAGGCGCTCTGTCTGTAGCTCAGTTGTGCTTGCGAGAAGGAGATCACAATTGTGACCGTAAGGTGGTTGGTTCACCAAAGCTTGCCTTGCAAAGAAAATAATGACCATCCACATAAACGACACCATTAGTTGAAACATTTATACATCCAAAATCCAAATAACATCCCTTTTTTTTTTTTTTGGCGTATAGCCAATTATCAACATCCCACTACTCAAAGGATGTTGAGATAATCTATACTATTAATTTGTGTCAAATCTCAAAGGCCAGAAGACAGTGGCTCATAAAATACACTCTGAAAACATGTCTTTTATATAATGAACTCAATCATTTATCTTGATTAAATTAAAGAGAAGACAATATATTTGTGAACCGTTAAAAATGTTAAAAGAAAATTTATGGTCAAGTGTATCCAAATTCACACACATTTGTTTTCCGGAAAAGTTGCTCCTAACATTTAGCTGTGAAGAAAATATGAGGGCACAGATTGGGGAAAAATCATACCTGACCAATGAAGCTAGATTCTTAGGAGTGCATGCTTGGAAAAGTGCTTCTGGAATAACATGTGATTCCATAAGAATATTGGGAAGGGTCATGTATTGCAACTTTGTCCTCCATTTAATAAACCACTCTGTTATGAAGTGAGCTCTATATGCAGCAACACAAGGAAGCCGTGTGAGTTGTAATTCCAAAATAGCTGTCCCCGAAGTACTCAAAGCAGCTCTGCTTGCCTGCCAAAAGTACATAGGCAATGGTTAAGGAACACCATCAGTCATTGCAGTCACCTTTTGAAGCAGCAGAAATGTGCATGCGAAGGAATTAATGGATCTTGAGCTTGAACAGGTATATAGCTTGCAATGGTGCCCAATTTCATATATGTGGCACACTGACTTGGTGATCCAGAAAGTAGATCTTATGGAACTCAATGACGCTAGGGGACGTCCCTAAACTAACCTAAACCCTTCAATATGTGGCCTCCTTTCTGAAGGATTTGGACCTGTGCTGTACGCTTTTCTAAACACCGATTTCCAGAATAATGACAGAAGACTCAGAATCTTTTTATGTGGGATTGTTTTAGTACACCCACAATCCACTATTGATGATGAATAAAACACTGATCTCAACAAAATGTATACATACAGGGAATCAGCACCCAATAATTTCTTTTTCAGGTATGGAAGCAGGTTCTTCACCATGTAGTAGGCATAGATGGCACTTATGAAAATCTATTTGTATTTGAAAGGATTCAAAAATCTAAACTGCTAAAATTTTCCAATGATTATAAAGAAAACTGGCATCATCTAACATACACTGAAAGCATCATACTTCAGGTTCTGTGAGCCCCCAGGAATCAAAATGGTAGGCACCGTCCATTTATCTATAGCTCTGTCAATGTATCTCTCAACATGCTGATTAGGTGCAACAGGGATAACTGTTGTCAAGTCAGGATATGAGTCTTTTAATTGTTCCACAGAATTTAAGAAAACAGGAAGCATGCGTGTGACCTCTTGCAATCTGCTTCCTGGAAGCAATGTGATGACCATAGCACCTGTCAAATATGAAGCGCAATTCATAATGCAAAGTGAGGGTCTAACTGTAAATGAAGAACCTCTCAGAAGAAGCCAATCTTTTTTTTATTTTTTCCTTTTTAGTGAATAGGAACAAAGACTAAAAGACAAAAATTATACAGAATAAGAGATGAATATTGTAAGCATGCACAAAACCCAAGAAACTAGGAACACAGTATGGGTACAAGTCGAGCTGGGTATTGTTTCAACCCAACCCAAATTATATGTAGGAAAGGCCCAAACCCCAATCCGACCTAGATGAAAACCAAAAAGCCAGATCTGAGCCTGAACCAAGTGGTATTCCCTACCCAGAGTGCAATTCTGGGTTGAGTCAAGTTGGGTTAGGTAACCAAATTCTTGGATATAGTTCACTGTTCTCAGCGTATAAAATTAAGAAAATGTATACATCTCATATATATTACGGTGTATCTACTATGTATTTATAATAAATTTATAAATGTTTGTACATGAGTCGGGTGCCCGGTTTAAAATCAGGGACCTGAAGCCCAAACTGGCCAACCAGAGTTCCATGCGGGTTACAAAATTCAGGCCTATGCCCGATCAAAACCTGAACAAGCCCAACATAAATTTCACTTTTGACACCATCAGGCCATGAAAGGGTAAATTTGGCGTGACCCAAGTTGCGCCATAGAACACAACCGAAAAACTTCAGCCACGACTTAAACCCATATAAAAAGGTCACTCCGGACCAGGCCAGACAAATACCGTGGACCTCCTCAGTAATATTGGACAACCTCCAGGGGCAACCTGTCTAAAGAAGCCTTTTTTCCAAGAGGATAACAGGATCTCACACCTCAGCAAAATACATTTTCTGAGCAATCAATTCCTACATGTAATGTAAGGCCCAAGATTAGTGATTAAAATTTTTTAATTTAATAAACCCCACCATAAATGAGAAGGTCCCAAAGATCTCCTGAATTGGAAATCACCAACAATTCTGTACATGATAAACAAATAGCCGGTCTGAAAGGATTTCATCAGTCCCAAAGGAAACCGTTGAAAAGCCAGACCTTTCAATCAGGAAGATTGTTTGCACAAACTCTACCACATTGATTGGCAGAATAGACACTTAAAAGCTCACACATCACAAACGGAAACATTATGCAAAGCACCCCACAGAAATAATAACAAAAAACATTGTTATTGGTTGAAGCCTGTAGTGTTGCCACAGGCCTTCTTAGGAGTTAAGCACACGCAGTCGGGCACAGGGGCCTTGCCCGACAATACTTGCAAGTTCAATGCTCGTTAAGCATAAGCAAGCCCAAGAATTGTTCAAAAGTCTTCAGCATAAAGTACTCCACCCTAACACTCGAAGAAGTAGCAGTAGTTCAAATAAAAGTCAGCCAAGCATCTGTAAATATTTATTACCAGATGGTATTCCATATTTAATTCGAAAGCCTTCATCATTCCCTTGGACCTTCCACTTTGCCAATGGATCCATTTTCTGCACATAGATTCAATTCAAATATTAGAATCAGCATAGATGCAATTCATCCCTATGTTTAAATGAGCAAATATGCATAAACCAAATCAAAAAGTTAGCTGAGTTTCAAATCAAGCAATATCACAGAGTGTGAAGGAAAAAGCTTATCAAACACATCAAGGACCTCTCCATTTGAAAATAACTAATAATATTTGACTCATGCAGTCATGCCTCGTGAAAACTTTTATCATTGGTACCGGTATTAAAACCAAATAATATATGCTTACTTGTATGGTGGAGCTTAGTGTTGTGTGCATATGTGTGGAAGCGTGAAACCTACGATCGCCAATCAAGCCACACAAAGAAACACACTATGTGGTTTGGTGGTGTGCTATGTACACAGAAAAAGAAAAACAGCTACCACTCTCCACTCTGTCATGGAGTACACTCTTGCCCTCTACACTCCCAGGTTTAGGGTTTACAAGTTTCATCATATATATAACTTCCCCTAAGCCCAGTATAATTTACAAAATACACAACTCAAAAACTTAGTCCCCAGCTAACCCAATATACAACTTGTAAGATCCCAATTCTAATTAATTATGTTTAAGGTTAATTGATCATGTTTAGTTGTTAATTAATTAAGTTTACGAGTCAGATTAGTGGTTTCAATGTTTTGGGGGAGCTTTTACATCAAGTGTGATGCCAGGCTAGTTTGTAGTTTCAGGTAACATTGAGGGGTTTACCATAATTTCAGAAGTACGTCAATTTGGACTCGTTGGGTAGAGGGAATTATTTTGTGAAACTATCATAAATGATGCATACCATAATTTCATAAGTACGTAGATTTGGACTCGTTGGGTAGAGGGAATTATTTTGTGAAACTTTCATAAATGATGCATACCCTTTCTGATGGCCCAAAAACGCTAGGAATCTGTTTTGCTTTTCAACCCCTCATTTCTTCTGCGTCTCTGTGTGTGTGTGTGCACGCGCAGATCAAGCTCTCCTCTCTCTTAGTCAAGCTCTCCCCCTCACACTCAATCTCCCTCCCTCCCTCTCTGCAGATCAAGCTCTCCTCTCTCTTAGTCAAGCTCTCTCCCTCACACTCAGTCTCCCTCTCTTTCTATTGTTTCCCTCACGGCAGCCACCTATTCCTCTCGGTTTCTCCCTCGCCCAAACTACTCTAGGTAAGCTCTCACCTTCTCCTTCTAGATTCTTGCTTAGGACCCCATGGGTTACCTAGATCCTTACATGCAAGGGCACAAGGCCTAATTCCTCGTCTCTTTCTCTCTCTTGGGTTTTGCATGTAGTGCCTTTTTGTGTTTGATTTTGTGGAAAAATGATTTTGGAGAGGATCGGCTAGGGTTGGTAGGATTTTCTAAGACATTGGCTAGATTTGAAACCCAAGGCAAGTAAACATATGTGAATCTTATTGCATGTATGTGATTTTGTTGATTCTTGTGAATTGTGATTATTCAAGTGTTGGATACCAAGTAAGCCAATTTCTATTTTTGGACTTATATGCATGTGGATGGAGACCCTCACAATTCCCAGGTTTTGTTAAGGAGAAGTTTTACAGTCAATCGGCTAGTGACCAGCTGGGCATCTGCTGACCGGATGTCAGCCATTTGGGCACAAGTCCTTTATGTTTCAGACCATTATGCATGTTTATGGAGACCCGGCCCCAGAACTTTAGACTTATAGAAATAGGTAGTTTTGCAGTTGATCAGCTACTGGCTATATCGGTCACTGACCTATTTCTTTCCACTTGGCTCTTCATCATGAGAAACTGCCCTTTTCGGCCTTCTTTTGGCCAATAGCTACTGCAGCCAGGCACCAGCCGATCAGATACTGACCCTTAGGTCCCTACCACTTTGGTTTCTGGCCTTGGTATTTAATCACCCTGCCTTGAAGACCTTGCCCCTTAGGCTCGGTCACTTAGACTCTTGACTGTCCAGCACTGTTACTTAGACCTTGGCCTTTCCAAACCCTTGTGCAACTTGGCTACAAGACACAATGCACAGGTCAATTGGCTGCTAGATCCAGGTCAGTCGGCTACTGCCTTCTGGTTTTACCCTTTGGACTAGTATAATGATGACTAATGTGGGACCAACAGTAAATGCTGTTTGAGCTTAACATTCACTTACGTATTGTTTGGGAAGCATATGTAAGCAACGCTAAGTTAAGGGTATGATGACGAGGAATATGATGCCAATTACTATCAGAGGCAACAAGAAAAAAAAAACCAAGGACATTAAGGACCCCATGATCTCATAGGGAGTTCTTGCATGTGGATGACAACCCAAGACCTAGGCTTTGCTAATTGTATCTGTTCCTCGACTTGCAATCAATTTTGATGTAGAATGTACTTTATTGCATTCTCTTATCTACATGACATGTGCATGTATCTTTCATGTATAATTTATTGTCAAGTACGTTACCATGTTTGTATCTTGCACAATCACCCTAGAATGGACAGAATCTAGGCACTTGACCCCTCATGTCTTGTCATGTCTTGCTGTGTCATGTCACCATTAAGTCGATATGTTACGTCATGGAAGAGACTTGAAAAAGGGACTACTACTCGTGAACGTGTACATGATGAACTTACTTGTTAGGAGTAGTTTCCCTTCATGGTTATCATGCGACTTGATGGTCACTAGATGACTTCATGGTTATCGCATGTTGAGGGAAAGTCTTGACGGAACTATTTTTCTTGGGTTCTTGATTCGGCACCACTCAGCTGTTTTAATCTAACATGGCTGGTGCATTGCTGTGATGGATTGATTACTTGTTACATTATAAACTACCTACAAATAGGTCATGCATGAAGTGAATCGTATGTCACTTGGTACCAAACTATACACGCATGATGGCCATATTGTATATGTTACTTCATGGGTACTGATCATAGCCAGCCATTTTCCATGCAACCTATCTTGGCCGGGCTATTATCCCGTGCATCACCTCTATCACAACTTTGTCAAGTATGGAAGGGCAACGAAACTATATGGAAGGGCAACGAAACTATCCCGTGATGGATTAGCTTATGTGGATTGCCAATCTTGCTTAGGATGTTCTTAATGTTATAGAACTATGTTACATGATTCTTAAGGATTATCTAATATCTATTCTTGCATAACTTTGCCTAGCTTTTTAGTTCATTACAATCTTATGAATCTTTTGTCTTTAATTCCTTATCTTGACATATCATGACATGTGATTTGTGTTTGTTTACTTGCCAGGTTTTCATAAAACCAAAGCACTACACTTGGTGCTGCAGGTGACGAATGCTCAACCTTTGAACAGAAGGATAAGGTAGTCTCAAAGGAGGCGGCAGAGTACCACGAGTGGTTCACAGATGACATAGTCTAGAGTCATCGAATCCATGCATAAGAGAGCCTTTATACAAACCCTTTTGGATGGTTTCGTTTTGGTATTTTGATTCGGCCTTGTTATGGCCATGGAATTGTAATTAATACACTTTGGTTTGTAATTATGTGCAACTTTAATATTATTAAAATGAAAGATGGGCATTTTACTTTTGCTGTCATATTGTCAATATTAAATGTCTGAATGGTTTGATAAAATCTTCCGCCGTAAATTTGGAAAGTGATGGAGTTTTACAAAACTTCACGTTTCGCGGAATCCTGTGGGAAATTTTAAATATACACGCCTCGAAGGTTGGACCTCCTTGGGAAACGGGAAGTCCTAGTTCCTGGGCATGACACCACTCCAATTAACCCAGAATACAAGATATAAAAAACTTGACAATTAGTAGTCACCTATTGTAACCAATAAAGAAAATGAATGAAGATTATTCTATTTGATCAGGTTCTAAGCTTCATAATTATTCATGGTCTAACAGTGTTGGAAGATATCTTGTACCAGCATCTCTGTTCTAGACTTTCGGCAATGTATCCACATATCCATGCCAATAACTAATCATTAGAGCATGGTGCTTACATTTTTGGATTTGCACCAACTCATGATGTTAACATCTAAGACATGCCTGATAAACATGATCAGAACAAAAGAAGCCCATGGTTGACATTCATCGAACAGAAGTCTCAAGACCTGTCAGCTCAAACATCTAATCATTCAATTTCATTTTTATTCTGCCGTATCCACAGTTGCTCCTCCAAAAAAGGATTTGTTTATATGACAAAATAATGAATTATCGTACTTAATAGATTTAGGAAAAAGACTTACCGTACATGTTTTGTGGATTGGAGCAGAGGTAACAGATATTTATAATGAGATATCATTTATAGTTTATTTGTGGAGTAATTTTTTTAGTGCTGAAAAGAGTTCAGCGTAAATTTTGCACCCATAAAAAAAATTCCTAGAAATTATATAAACTCAACCATAAGAGCTTGCTCTTGTTCCTGGAGCTCAAATTTCTAACCTCGGGGTTCATGTTGTACACAAAAACCAATCCTGGTGTCATAAATCACAATTATATTTTTCTCTGAGGAACATAATCATGATATTTGAGCAAAATTAATAAACACATAAATTCTTGAACATTAATGATAGTGAATTCACAATTATATTTTTCTCTGAGGCACATAATCATAATCATGATATTTGAGCAAAATTAATAAACATAAAGATATTGTTTAGCGCAGGTACTTATTCAAGACAAACTTATTCAATGGTAGCAGGGTCACCCCATGTTTAGCCACACAACTCTTGAATAGTCTCTCCCTCAGAAAGCACTATCCTTGATTTATTTGACAGCCAGAAAAGTGGGATACAGTCATTAAGGACAAAATGTTCAGGTAGGTTCCATGGTGGATCTAGAGCCAAACGTCAGACTCAATTAAATTTATATACCTGGACCTATACTCATACAGAAGTTGTGTTCTGCTAAGAGGTACTTGGATTGGATGATCGCCAATCATGGGTGGATAGCATGATGTAAAAGGTCTCATTGTGGATATGATTTTTGGCATAAAATCATCTCAATCAGGTCATCACAACCATTGATCTAAGAGCCGTAAAGTTTAACGGTCTCTTAACTTATATTTTTTTATGAAACAGAAAGCGAGCGCACACCTTATCATGCGCTTGGGCCGTTGGATGGGACACGTGACGAGATGCCGCATCCCATCCAACGACCGGGTGTTTGTCGACACATGACAATGTGCACTAGAGAGCGCACCTGAGGAGGCCCCTTAATGAAATCCAATCCAATGTTGAGGATAATTCAAACTAGTGTCAAATTAGAGTGAGTACCACTTCGTGAGATCTTAGAGAGTGTGAAGGGGTTGGATTGATTATGAGGGATCCCACATAGTGGAAAAAAAGTTACTTCTCAAACAAGCCATGAGAGGTACCTCTCAATAGAAAGAAGTCCATGTGTGTGTATAAAGATTTGCAGAATGTCTTGGACTTGCAACCTTCTGTTTTTACCAATAAGCATTTAGCATCTATGTTACAAGTTTGTGTCAAGTTCATGGTAATATATAGAAATACTGATGTGATATTTACAAACACATATAATTTTATATAAGCTGACCCAACATAATTGGGACAAGCCTTTGATGATGACGATGATAAGTTTTTATATAATAGTGTTGTGTGACTCAGGTACATGGGTATATGGGTATGGATCCCATTGACTCAGACCTGTACCTGGACTGATCATCAATCAGGCCCAAAGGGAGGGTCAGGGTCCATATTCCCTAAACGTTACCCCGCATAACAAGTGTTCGACTTTCACAAGCATAAACAAAACGATTTCAACTTTAAAAGAATCACATTTAGTCAAACATAAGTAGTTCTATTGTTTCTAAATCATGAAACAAGTACTGAGACATGATGTTTGAAACTTCAATTAAAACATTTAGAGCACGTTTGGTAACAGGTAAAGAATCTGTAAATTTGAGAATTTCACTACCATTGGATCACAGATTCCTCGCTAAGGATTTGTATCATTGAGAATTTCACATCGATTTTGGTGCATATCGATGCAAATAGCTGAGACAAATTGGTTTCGTTGCCTAATCCGCAAAAGTGAGGAATCCCAAAACCTATGGGGGGAGGTCAGACTTGAAAATCATTGGTCCAATCCTCAAGGACTTACAATTGCCAAACATGAAATTTCCATGACTTTGCAAAAAGTAGAAATTTTTTCCCGAGGATTTAGTTGCCAAACGTGACCTTAGAATTGCATCTAGTTCTCTGGATTCCAAAACAATTGAGTGGTGGCCAATCAATAATTATATCATTTCAAGGAAAACAAAGCGAGAAATTACACAGATAATGTGTAAGCGAGACATGTATCACAGATAATCTCATTTAGAGAAACATGGGTTATCTTAGATAATATGTAAGCGAGACATGTATCACAGATAATCTCATTTAAAGAAACATGGGTTATCTTTGAAGAAACAATGAAATATTCATACCAAATTTAGGCTTAAAGCATCATCCAATAAGGGATGACCAACAAATGTTGCAGCCAATCCATTTGACCTGCAAACATCCTCTTCAAACGGAAGAATACACAACACATGGTCAACAAAACTAGATAACCCTTCGAGCCTTTTTTCACCTTCTTTCCATGCCCAAAATGATGGTGCAACATAATGAATATGTACAGGACTTTCTGCTCCTTGTTGACCACAACTAGCTGAAAAAAGAGGAAAAAATATAAGGGAAGAAGTATTTTATGATACTCTCTCTAACTTGGACATGAGCAAGGAGTATGGAGTAAGATATGGATATGGCGTGTTCCACATTGTGATTTTAGGAAGATCTATCTGCTGATATATCAGATATGCTGACCTCAAATATAGACACAAGGGTTGCTTCCAGATTATGATGCCCGGATATTTTAAAATTGCCAATGCATCATGTCGTACCATATCTAACACTTCACTTTTTATATGTAAAATCCGTATCCATTCCATGTTCATGGAGTATCCCTGATATATCTAGGTATCAATAGCTTCCAGAAGTTTATTGGATTTTGCCAATGTAGCATGTGGTTGCAGATAAGCAAGAAAGTTTTGAGATGAGAGAGACAAATAGAATTTTACTATGTACCAAAACAGAAACTGAGTACTGCACGTCTCTCTCTTCCACATATAAGTAGGCCCTGCTGAAAGCCAAGAACAACCCTCAAACAGTTGGAAGAGAGGTCACCATCATATATAATTTTCTGAAAAGATAGGCCCCATTAAGAAAATGGGCATGGCCAATATACCACCTCCGTGATATGATCCTATCTGATCAATGAATAGACAATTAAGCGTTTACTTAAAAATGAAAAAGGCTACTACAACCAATGATCAACATTTTATATAAGTGATTAGGAGCTAGGCTCATCCAGCAAGGGAAATATGTTGCATGTTGCATCTCCACAATGGCCATTACGTGAATCATATGAATCAACACAGGGTACTCCCAAGTATATAGTTAATTAAATAAGCCACTGATAAAGAAAATCAGTTGATGTTACCCCGTAAATGCTTCAAGAAACGGAAAGAGAACCCCTTTGAGTCAACTGTCACAACAACATGAGGCCGAAACAAGAGAGCAGCTTCAGTTGTTTCCTTCAACTTCCTCTGTCCTTCCAAATTAAATCATCAAAATCAGAATTTGAAACAGATGAGCTACAGCATGGACACATATATAAGTAATCAATTTTGCAGTTCTCACCCTAATCTTATTCAGATGTGGCAGCAGTTCCCAGATGCCCATTACTGCAATATCCTCCAGGGGGTATAAAGATTGCAAGCCTTCCTGGCTCATCAAAGCCCTGATCAGATATAGAGGATTTCAGTATCTATCACAACTGAAAAGGAAGAAAGCATGTAGACAATTCACTGGAACTATTGTGAACTATATAAATTCAATATCATATTTCGATATGGAACACTTTATTGCAACAATAAAACATAACCTTCTAGCAACTGATACGTATGCTACCCGAAATTTAATGTAAGCTGAAAGAAGAAAAACAAACAGCTTTATGTCAGAACCTGACACAGGCGCTTCACCACTTCAATGCATACATGCATCATGCGTAGGTTCTAACAAAGCTAATCATAACATAAGCACAAAAATAACCAGAAGGGTAGACTAGCTAGACACGTCATCTTGATATATCACCAAAATGCAGCATCAAAGTTGCATCCAATAAAAGTTTCCTTGTCTATATCATCTAATAGGAATATTTTTGCTCCAACCCAGTCAACAAATAAATCAATCAAATCATCAAGCAGGCCTCTTTCAAGACATGGAACAAACACTGTTAATAAAGCTCAGCCTTTGGTCATCTAGGATACCGAGGTATTTGGACTTCTACCAAATTCCCCATGGATATCAGAGCACCAAAAGGGAGTCCCCAGTTACCATTTGAAGAAAAGGTGTCTAATGTTGTAGACTTTCAAAATGCGTGTCATATCACTGGTTCCTCTACATGATTATAAAAGCTACTTGTGCACCTAAATTCTAAATGTCATCAACAGCCATGACAAAAATAACAACAATAAAAAATAAAAATACATTCTTTATACTACATTCATCTTAGAGCATCGAAAGCTGAAACCCAACACACCCATCTCAAATAATTCAAACCCGCAATCACACAATCATACAAAACCCGCTTCTCAATAGTTCAGGCGCACAATTGAACTATAATACAGAAACCCACTTCATGATTTTGTACAATTCTATCAATAATCAAACAGTTGAAAATATATGACTACCCATTTCATGATTCTTGCCCAAACTCCACCAACATCCTACAATGCAATCAGTTCTCCAAAAACAAGTCCAACCCAGACATGAAATGGCTGCAAAATTTCATGGAGTTGAAAGAAAGATGGCAATGTAAAGTAAACAAAGCATACCCTCCAACGCCTGCAAAACGCAAGGGGAAAGGAGAGATTTTCCTGAGAGAGGACATAAGACGAGAAGCAATAGCATCTCCAGATACCTCTCCAGCGACCATGAATACCCTCAGCTCTCCATCTCTTGACCCCATTTCTGCTACTGATCTTTTACTGTTATTGGTAGAAGAAGAAGAAGATGATGATGATGAAAAGAAGGATCTTTCACCTATCAATAATATCCTCTTGAATAAGCACTTGCTACTGATTTTCGCCATCTATTCTATCTGCCTAGCATTCCTAGCAATGGGGTTCTTTTGAAATCGAAAGAGGAATCACTTTTACAAGGCATAGTGGAAAATGGGATATCCTATTATACTCTAGCACAAATGCATCCTTTCTTTGTTGAAATTTTAGAACATATGTATGACAGATGTATGGGTATTTCAAATGCTGGGTTTTTGAAATGATGCTATACTTTGTTTTCTTTTCTTTTGTTTTTTTTTAATTAACCGAGGGTGGGACGGATCTTTGGGCCGGACTAATCCCTGTGGGCCGAGAGAGAATTTATCATTTTTGAATTTCCTACTTTATTTAAACAAAAATTACGTCTTCAGAAATTTGTGCATCCTCAATTCTATAAGTTCTCTTTTTAAATTCCTAACTAGAATTACATGTTGTTTATGCATTGGGGGTCTGTGGCTCCCTTTCATAAACTACAAAGCGATGGCCCATTTTTGGGGGCTTGAATGAGACATTTGTGCAGTACCAAGGATTCCTTGGTGACTTTTTCTTGTTTACTTTTCTTTTTTCTTTTTTCTTTTTTTCTATTTTTGTGCCATGCCGTTTTATGTGCGAGAGGAAAATTTTGGACTATTTTTTTTCTCTTAAAAAATCCATTTTATATGAGAAAAGGAAGGAATTTTTTTTCTTATACTGCAAAATCCTAGTGTCATGCAAATGCATCCCTGCTTTACTAGAATTTCTGAAATTCATGTCGGCCGATGTTTGGAATTTCCTAATGTTGGATTTTTGAAATGGTGCAAAATCCTGTCATTTAAGAATTCCTTATTTCATTTATGCAAGAATTACTATCTGAGAATCTTGTGCATCCTTAATTCTATAAATTTTCTATTTGAATTCCCAACTGAAATTACACCTTGTGTATGCATTAGGGATGCAAACAGGTATTTACTCATCTAGACGTTTTGTGATTTCCTCTCCTTTCTTATGTTAAAATGGGAAAGTGGAATGGGGAAGGTGGGTGGTCAAGGTCTTGAAGGCATCGTAGATGCAGCATGCTATAATTTTTAAAGGTGGACCACAAGGCATGGTAGATGCTTATAGCTAATGTGAAGATTGTAATTTCTAAATGTAGGCTCCATGTTGTAATTCCTAAAAGTGAATTAGGATGTGTAGCCCAGCTTTGGGAAGAATTGTCACTGTGCCTACATTTATATATTACATAGGGTCCACCTTTAGGTACCCACCGTCTAAAATATGGCATGTGGGGCACACCTCTTCTAAAATTTATGCACGTCCTACTTCAAAAAATCATGTAGTCCGACTAAGAAATTGTGATACATGCCCCCCACCATTAAGCAATTACAAAATGGAAGACATCTATAGAATTGTGGTGCTTGGGATCCACCCTCAGAAATTATGGCAGGTGGGGGCAAACAATTTAGAAATTACAACTTGAGGCCCACCTTTAGCAATTACAATGTGTGCCTACCTTTTTAAATTTAGACAGTCATAAAGTTAAATAGAATGGCAGCCCAAATTTCAGAAAGCTCAAATGGGTGTTAGGATTTAAAAATATTTTTTTTTTTTGTGCATTTAGAAACTCAGTATATTCTAAATTTTGCAAAAAATTGGTAAATAAACAAGAAATTTCTAACAGAAATTCTCAGCCCAAAACCTCAGAACAAATTCTTCTTAAGAAACATGCCCTCAACCAAAAAGCTAGGAGGTTAGCATATGCCCAAACAATACTCAGCGTGCCCAACATTCTGGCTGAGAAATTGACAACAGACTGAGACATTTAATATGAAGTTCATTGTTCTGGACCATTTTGTGGGGTGTTGCTATTTGCACCCACCCTAGAGGCTACCCTATGTAATAGGGTGGGTGTAAACGTACAAGTCCCAGAGAGGGAGATGGATTTTTGCTGAATGTAGAAGGGGTGCAGCGTCCGGACTATCTCAACAGATGTGACTTGTACCTATAACATTTAAATTGTTCTAAAGTGACTTTAAACAAAGAATTCTTCTAAAACTACCCTTGTAATATTATATATGGTTAGTAGATTCCAAGAGAGTTCAGTTGGCACAAACATAAGAAGAAGAATATGCACTGGGTCCCACTAGTCCAAGCATCGACAGTGGGTATGATAGATTTAAAATTTGAATCTACAATAGTTTTTTTTGAAGTTTTAAAATAAATATGGGATTACTGGTGCAACTTTGTTGCATTGTATTATAAATGATGTACCATCAAGTGGGATCTTAATTGAATCTATAATATGGTTGAATAGATGCATAGCATTAGATATCAACTGTGGTAATTATCATCTCATAAGCCTATCCAGGGTGGAAGGCCTAAGGTCTTGAACAGGGTGGAATACTCGTGTTAATCTGTCTGCATTAGTGTCCGTTGAGTCTGATATCCTTCATTCTCGGGAACCAAGCAGAAACAGTTATTCGTTTGGATGCTCCGACTCTCAGGACAGGGAACTCTCAATCTTGCATTAATTTTGACTTTATCTTATCAAATAAGAAGTGTCCTACCCATCCGATATCTCCACACAAGTGAGTTATTCTCGTTGAAGATATCGCTTTTGGTGAGGTAATACACTGCATATTTTATAAGACATATCCAACATATAAATAAAAGAAAAGTCAAGATATTAATGACAGTGATCGCTGACCAAAAACTTTTCTAACCGTTAAGATTGTCAATCTCTCATTGCCTCTGTATAGATCTAATTGTCAGGAGTCCGCAGGCGCAGACGGATCGTCCATCGGAGCTCACAAGACCCAAATATCACGTGACAAATTTCAAGAGTCAAAGATCACTGCATCTGGTCCAAAAAAGTTCTGATCATTGGATCTCAAATTTGTCAACTCTACTAGATAGTGCTCGTCACCACGATTCCATAGAACCAAACTGCATATCGATCGGAGCCCACATGAACGAGTTATGGATGGTCAAAGTTCATAGCTGATCGTTGACCGGGCCCGCCTTGCGTCAGCCGTATATGATGACGTCATGATGACGCTATCCACCAAATAGTGGTGCCACGTCATAGCTTAGGGTGATGTAAGCCATCCATTCACAACCATCATAGCCAATAGCCATGTCAATCAAGTCATATAGCCAATGTCAATCAAGTCCTAGCTATTGCTAGAGTGGGTGCAAATATGAAATAGGGTGGGTGTATTTAAAATCGTCCCATTTTGTGTAGTGCTGTGGGTACTTCTGTCTGTACATCAATCAGATCTACCAGGGAGGAAAAAGTCAATGGTTGTACAATTTCACCCATCTTATCCAGCCACATTGAACAAGAAATAGTACACACAGGAAATGGGTTTCATCTAGTCCAGGACATCTGCAGGCAGTGGAATTCCATGAAAAACAACAAATAAGATGATGGTTTTACTGTCATTTATTAAATCTAGGAACTTGATCAAAGCATCTAATTTTTCTCAAGAGGAACTGAAGTAAATGGAATGGTATGAGTGAAACTGCAACCTCCATATGGATAGAAGCAATGGGAATTCTCACAAACCAGGTGGACCCCCCACAAGCCATCCAATTGAAGTCAAAGAACAACCAGTCAATGAAGGATTACAGGTTCTCGAAGTAAACATATACCATTCTACGATTCTTCACTACCAAAGAAACATTTATCTTGCAAATAACAGCCTAAAACTCAATGGAAATACAATAATTTTATACTCGGCACAAACTCGTGCATCTTATTATTGTTCCTAAATGAACCAAAAAGAAAAATTAACCCCTTTCCATTAAAATGAAAATATTTCTTCAAGACCTTCATGAGTCCAATCTGATCAGAGAAAGGAACCAACAAGCTCTCTAGATGTTCATTTCTGTTGACCGTAGCGCAATATGCCATAGACATCAACAATGCCAGGAGGAAACACTGGATCTGTTGCGCCTCTGACAGCAACCTTTGCTACTGAGGTCACGTTGACAGGTGGTATAAACAGAGGACCAACTAGAGGGACCCGGTTTAGCGGTTTTGCATTTTGTAGAACCTGTGAAGGTTTGGAATGAGTCAATTACAAAATTATATGATCCAGTAGTACAGTCCCAAGCTATAATACATGACCAATCAAAACAGAAATCATAAATGAAGCCGTAAGTGTGCATAAATAGGTCTGTCATTTTGGGGAACTGTTATTTAAGGAAATGTGGACTACAGAGGATCTTACCAAAAAAAAAAAGCCATTAACTACTTAGAGGATGCATGAACCCTTTTAGAAGAAACTTCCACCCATAACCGCATTTACTCTAGGGGAAAAAAAAAAAAAAAAAACATTTTCTCCCTTTTAGGTAAATAAGCACTGCACTTGAAAGGTCCAAAAATTACCATCTCCAATGGTGCCCCTATGACACCCAAAGGTAACTTCATGCTCCCAACTTGGCGAGTCCCATAAATAAAGCCAGGCCTGAGAATTATCCCTGCAGCAAAACATCAGCTGTTCTGTAAGGAATAATTACGCACAAGCCTCCAATTGACTTGTCAAATTTCTATGACACTATTTCAGAGAAGGTATAAAAAAGCAAGGGAGTATTTTATTCAGATCACTAGTTGATAATAGGAGAATGCAAGACTTATCAGTATCATGGCATCACAGACTGGCACAGTAATTAGTTCGCAGCCACCTTATTTTCACAGGGGACCACAAAATTCGGTTTTTGAAGATTTAATTACATGGGCTTGATAACTACAGTCTACAGTATCCTTAATCTTCGGGAATGCATGAGTGGAGGCCCTGGTTTTGTAATACCTCAGGGAAAAAAGTTTTAAATGGAGGGGTCTGCAAGCAGATGGTCAGAAACAGAATACAACAACAGAAGTCCACTTGCAAGTAGAAAAGGTCAAACATGAGGTGAAAACATTCTTCAGTTCATGGTGGCGCCCTCCAGATAGATGTTTCAGATCGCTGAACCATGCCTACATATATATATATATATATATATGCATATTATAGCCCTGAAGATATTTTGCACATTCACCGGTTGAAGATCACACGCTCAGTCTGATGTTCAGAAAAGGATGGTTATACATGCAAAGAGAAGAAGAATGAATGCGACTATATATATGGAATGCAAGGTACTAAAATGATTTTGATACCATGATAAATTTGTTAGTAGGTTAAAAAAATGCCAAATTAAATATAATAGGGTCTTGTTAAATCATCCATGAAATTTGAAAGTACTGGTATCCGACAATGGTACCAGAGCATACACAAGTACTACAGCATCTTTGGGTTTCTCTTTGTATCTTATATTTTCTCAGGGAATGAAATTCTATATCAAGAAAAGATTGCAAAGTCAAAAGTCAACTATTAATATTTCGGTGCAAAACAAGAAAAATCTTTTCTGATCAATTTCAGTGAGGCAATGCATGGATAGAGAAGTTACTCGGTAGTTTTTTCTTGTATTTTCTGTTTTGTTTGTGGTGGACTGGGGTATAAAGCTTTTATATTTGTAGGTTTAGGTTTTCTATCTGTATTGTTCCCTTCTTTTCAATATAAGTTTCGCTACTAATAAAAGCAAATAAATATTGAAGCAACCGATTCAAACAAGGACATGCTACTTTCAAAACATGAGAAGGGTAAATTTCATATGTTCAAACACTCAAATCAATGGCAGTGAAAACCAAAACCTACAATGTTCTACATTTTAGTCATCAAGAAGATATCCAAGGTATTTGAAACAATTGTGTCAGACTATATTTAAAAGCAGCAGGAAAGAAGAATACCTAAAGTAGCAAATAATAAGCATCTATGCAATTATACATTTAAAAAAAATGCTTAAGGTGAGGCTGGAGTATGCATCGAGCATTTAGAAAGACTTGCTGAATTGCAATAGGCCCATAAATCATTCACCATGCTCACAAATACTTGTACAACAATCCAGACAATTAAATCATGGGTGCCATGGTAGAGATGAGCACAGAACAGAATACATACTGATTCAACAATCCAACAATATCAACTGGAAGTTGGAAGTTAAAAAAAAAAGAGTCAGTGTTCAAGTTCAATTTCAGATGGTCACAACAATCCAAACAGTCTGAGAATTGGGGTGTGCCCAACCAAACGAGGCCTAGCAATTTGGATATCCTTGATTTGGTTATATTTATGCTCTCATTTGGAGAAGCAAAAACAACTTCCAATTATCCCAAGTTCTATAAATCCATTTCTTAATTGTACTACATCCACTACATTGACGTAAACGGGTAGAAAAGTGGTATGTTATAGATACAGGCGAAAAGCAGCGATTATTTTATAGCCTCAAGGTACCAATGCTACTTACAGCTGACCTTCATGGACTTCATATTCTACCTCTTTGAAATCTAACCGTCAACAGTATTTTAATCAATGTTATGAAATTCGGTTTGTTATAGCCGAAATTTCTGAATAATTTCGATTCACTTGCTCTATCAAAACAAACAGGACCCCTATAATTATTCATCCCAGAATTCATAATTTCGGCCAAGTATTCGTCCCGGCATGTAGGTTGCCTTTAAAATAAAATGAAAAAACGAAAATTGAGGGGGCTAAACATAGTTTTTTTAACTTAAAAGTAGAAGTAAAATACCTTTATGGCCTTCTGGCTTAGAGAAATTCATGGGCTCCACATTTATTAAAAACCCAAATAACTATATGGAACCTGATCAAATTTTATTCCAATAAAAACATTTTAATATGAATAAGCTAGCCAAGTTTCACTCTAATATGAAATAGCCCATCAAATATAATTTGACATATTGAATTGATTTAGTAGAATAAATTAAATGCATCTTATATTAATTTTTCAATTTAATATATATAATAATTTTTTCCAAATTATTACACCTAAATTTCTGAATCGGCCAAAACATTACTTTTGGAGGCAAAAAAGAAATGGCGTCCATGATTTACAACTATGATTTTAATAGAGGTTTTCAATAATGAGTTAAGTATCTATGAAATGTTAAGTGTAGCATTGTGGCATTGAAAATTAAGAATCCTCACCTCCATATGGGAATTTCGACATTAGTTCAGCTTCAGCAGCTTTCTGCACCACAAATTATAGATTCATTCACAAGAAATAGGGAAAATTAGAATATGAATGTCCATACATCCACGAGCAATATAAAACCAATAAAACAGGACAGTTTGCCATCCATGATTTACATAGCCATTATATGATCCTTGATCTGAGGACAAATATAGAATCCTCAGCTTTAGGAAAGTGTAAGTGGCACTAGTTCAGCAATTCAGATTGCTGATATGATGAGCCCCATCATGGCTAGACAGTTAACCAATTTCTCCTTACGGGGTTTGTTTGCAGTCATTTACTTATGTAAATGATTTCCATGCATCATGGTTATGCATCACCATGTTTGTTTGTGTTCATTTCCACATGTGGTGCGTAAATGGGGTGTGAAAATGGTGTAAATAAGGCCATTTACACACCAAAATTTTCACACCTGGCCCCTTCTAAAATGGAGCTAGTACAGTTTCAAACATCGTGATTTCATTCTTGTGACGCCAACCACTTTATTTTTTCTCATTCCTATGGATCCCATATTTGTAATCCAAACTGTTCATTTTGTTTATGGAATGATAAACCCCAAGATCTTGAAGCTGATCATCTCAGATCTTCACAGATTATGAAAATGTCCCAAGATCTAGTTTTGTGCACTTCTATGGGCCCCCACTTCATTATTAAATATTAGGATGTTTATTTCTCTATCTTAGTTCTTCATGGATTTTGAGAAATTTGTGAAAAACGTTCAAAAAAATTCAAATACATCTAAAACTGTCCTATGCGCTCACTCAGTCATTTGCTCGTGAAAATGGTGATTTTGATGAACAGGGTAATGTGTTTCACATATGTTTTATTTTTTCCTTTACTTTTACCCACTATTAAGCCCACTAAAGGAAGATTTAAACCACTTAAAACTACTTATTTGCATGTAGAATAACATATTTCATTATGATTTGGCAGGTTATAATGTTATATACATTTTTCTACATTACGTTCAAATTTTAATTTTTTAAAGTTTTTCTACATATATATTATTTTATTTCTTTTTTCTATTTTTTTAAAACGTAGCTCCAAAATGTTTTGCCAAAATTCCAAATTGGCCGAAACATTTCAATTTGGAGGCCAAACTGAAATGGAATCCAACATAAAATTCTCAACTATGGGCCCTTTCTCAACCCAAAATTTTCACTACTAAAAAGATGTGAAACCATTTCACACATCCCACCTTGAAAGGCGCCAGTGCAACTCCCACTTCATTTTCGCCTGCTATGTGTCACGGAATCCAAACCATCAACAACCACCTTGTAACTTTTTTGTTATCCAATCGGGCCAAATTTGTAATCCAAACTGTTGGAACTTTTTTTTATTGTACTATACACCCAAGATGTTCAGTTTCATATCTATGAATTAATCGAAATATGTAAAAATGTCCATATATAATTTTCACCAAAAAAAAAAAACCCACACCCACACACACGTGTGTATATATATATATATATATATATATATATAGATCTGATTTTCTGCACTTTTGTGGGGCCCTAATTCATGATCCAATCATTTAATATTCTCATGTATATGATGAACCTCAAGAAGTGAAGTTTCAAAAGAAAGATCCTCACAAATATCAAGAATCATGTGAAAACTTCAAAAATATAAATCCCACTTTCTAATTATCTGCATTTTTGTGGGCCCCAAGTTCATGATCCAAACTGTTCAATATTCTTAGAGCTATGATAGATCCAAATGCATGAAGTTCCATTTCTTAAATCCTCATGGATTTTGATAAATAAGTGATTGGAACCATTCATTGTGTTTGAGACCTACTATTTCCTCCATAAAAAAGTTTTGAGGTCCTGGAGCACACTAAATTGTATAAAAATGATCTAGATCCCATCTTGCTCTCCCTGTAGCCCCTATATCTTTACTCATTTGAGAAAGGTGCTTCCATACAAATATGGTAAAATCTTTCACATATGTAACAGAGATACACAATTGACTTCAAGACAATACATTTCCCCCTCAAGTGCATATCAACCTCATGGCATGTACACTATAATCCCCATAATATCATCTCTAAGAAGAATTAAAAACAAAAAACTAATATTGAGCAGCAATAAAACTAAAAATTACCTTTCCCTCATAATATCCTTGTAACAAATAATTCACCATACCGAAATCAGCAGCCGAAATGTATACAAATCTTTTTACACCTGCAAATACGAAATTGAAGAAGCTGAACTGCTGCCTAAGACTTAACTATAGGATTTAACAGCCTCTTGTTGCAAGAAGGAAACAAGAGACACAAAGAAAAAGAACATAAAACTTCAGTATTGAATCTATGGTGTCTATCTAGTAAAAGAAAATGGGTTACTGGGAAAACTTCTAATCCAACAAGTTCGCTGTAGGCGTTTTAAGACTCTGAATATCACACATTGTATTTTATAATGATGAATATCAATTTTGTCTTTGATCTAAACATATGAGTTACTCCTGACCTGATTCTGTCTTCTAAAGCACAAACAAAACAGACACAATCCCCTTGCTCTCAAGCACATCCATATGCATCCATCCACCTATGAATATACTTCGCTCAGGCCTAACTCTATCCTTCCACCCACAGTGACCTAGGTCCTAGAATCCCTTTTTTCCACATTCACCATTAGGGGCAGCAGTGCTTGACCTATACCATGAGTCCAACCAAAACCAACCCAATTCAGGGTTCGATTGGCCTTTTAAATTTCCAGGTTGAGTTCATGTTGACATTTCCACCCTTATTAATCAACAGCTGGATTTATTTTGAGCTGATACACGATCCTAGACCCACACACTCAACCCAACACAACCCAACTGATTGCACTATGACGTACTCACTTGACCTGAATAAGGGTTTGGGTTGAGCCTTTTAACTTCCGGGTCAGCTTCGGGTTGAACATTTTCAACCCAATTAGTAAACAAGTTAGGGTTAAGCTCATCTATGTTGCAACATTGCTCAAAATGACCCGAACTTGACTTACACAACACATCACCACCACATGCATGGTTTTCCCACCTTGAATTGCCGAGGACAAGAGCATCTTCTCATGTAAATGTTTTCATCTATTTTCAACCCTCAGTCTCTACCTTCGCACATCCAACAACCACACAAGTTGAAAACAAAAATCGGGTTAGTGAAAGATCAAACTTTGGAAGTTCAGACTTAAGACTCTTATAGATTTGTGATGTAGCTGAAAAAGACGACAACCTCAGTGGTCCATGGTTGAGTACCAGGCCCACTTCACCTAGGCAAACTTCAGCTACAGGCATGCTTTTTACTTATATTTCCTTTAATTTCAACTTACATTTTGTATCCTACATTAGATCATTTAAAATTTTGTGAGAATATGTTTCCATTTTAGATTGTTACTCTTCAAGCAGTAATCATGTATAAATACGAATACAGTTATGAGAAAAATAGCTTTCAGATTATTACTGTTAATTTGATATTTATCTCTCTGGTTGGTTTTTCTCCTCCCAATCAAAGAAGTTGGCTCGCTCACTCAAGGATTGATGTAGACAAGGAGATTTGCAGTCAAATAGATGCAAAAATCAGAATTTCTGTATGTTTATGGCCTGTTTTGTCCAGATATATCTCTCCCAATAAACTTGGGCTGGAAAATCCAGCCAAAAGGAGGAAGTGGTTGGAAAATCCATAAAAGTAGCATTGCTGTTATACAGCAATTCTGCAACATGCAGAAACAGAGAAGTAAAGTAATAACAGATCCCGCAACTTGCAGAAAAAAAAAGTTTTTTTTTTTTCCATATTTCTCCCAAAAGTCACTCCCTTTTACAACTGCAACATACCCTTTTAACCATCCCTACAAGGTATTTCTCGACAGTTATCATAACCAGATGGCCAAAAGTGTTACTACATAAAATCTGAACCATCCATAAGATTTCAAAAATGTAAAATAAATGAGGAAAAGGGAAAGAAAGAGAGGTTGCTGCCGGGACCCAGACGATCTGCTTGGGATTGTGGGCCTCTGCAAACAGCCTGGGCAAGTCCCAGGTTGTCGTATTGGGAATATAAGCCCCCTTTATGCACTCAACTGTGTTTATTGAGCTTGCACATGGGTCAAGGTCCCTGGTCCTCGATCAGCCATGAATGGCTTAGGCCAGGCCACAATGCTATCCCCTTGATCACCCTAGCTACCAACATCAAGGATTCCCGAGTTATTGTTCATCAACGGCATTTCTATGGAGACCAATTGACAGCACTGTCACAATCAACAAGGGATTTACAACCCACAGCCTCACACCCCAATCTACATCAATTTCCCATTTCACATTCATTCAAGTTTCAAAACAGTAGATAGATTAAATATATAAGTGTAGTTGTAAATTCAGACAATGTTTTTAAAAATCGGCTGAGTCTACACGGACTCGATATTTATCGGTTTGAGTCACAGTCTGAGTCGCCCCTTGGCCTAGTCCAATTGAGAAAGGGAAAACTACTTTGTTCCCTATTTTATTGTTGTGGGAAGATGTCGGAGGCCTTTGGGGTCCTTCTGCACTGAAATTAAATTTTAACCTTCAAAACAGCTTATATTAATAGAAGTTACCATTCAAAAAAAAAAAAGAAAGAAATAAAAAAACAGAATAAAAATAAAACTACACTTTGTGGAAAATATCTGCATTCAGAGATGGGAGGTATTGTTCCTCATTCTGAGTGAAAATATCAAGGTAGGAAAACTCGGAAAGTGACTCGTGACTCTTCTAAGTCGTTGTGTTCTAAAAATGGTCTGTCAAATACGGGGGAAACTCAGCCGAGTCACTTTATTTTGGTAAGTAGTTTGCATTCTGAACCATTTGATAGGTAGATTTGATTTTAACCAATTGATATTTATTTTTATATACAAGCTTTTAAATTTGATATTTGGACTTAAAAAAAGTTATGTAATAAGAAAGATTTTTTCTTTTATTTTCCTTATTTTAGTATCTTTGTTCTTCACCATCATCATCAAAGCCTTGTCCCAATTATGTTGGGGTTGGCTACATCAAACTAATTTTCTTCCATATATAAATTTATTAATTTGAATTGATTATCAAAATGCATGGTCCTAAACATATATCTATACTTTATAAGCATTTGATCCATTTTTAAATATTTTTAAAATTATTTTTTTTAAAGCATCCTCTCATGTCACAATGTTGACTCTCCCTGCGTGAACTTTTTTGATTTGGAGGAGTCGGGTCTGAGTCACAAGTTTTCCAACCTTTGAAAATATAACCCAACCACCTACTAATACCTAAATTCTAGATGAATAACTAAAATCTACATTTCTTAAAATAACTACAGCAATTATTAATTTATATTTTTTATATTTTTAATCATTTTCACTATTTTTAGGCTTTTTAGGGCTCCAAGTTGCAACTTGATCCTATTATAGAATCGACTTGAGAGCTAAGTGCGTACCCAGAGCGCGGATGGGAAACGGGATCAGGAGCGGGAGCGCCAAAGTGCTAAATTTTAAAATAATTATATGTCTAGAGCGCCTATACAATATAGTGCTTGTGGGTTTATAAATAACTAACTAATGGGCACAAATATATCTTATCCATATATTCAAGTATAACAAATGGAGAAAAAATTTAACTTTGCAATTTGATCACATAAAATAGACAATAATTAATAAGTCAGAAGAAGTTTCTTCATTCCAAAGAATAATGTCAACCTTAAAAAACAAATAAAAAAAAAAAGCACATAAAACCAAAGATTCTGCACGGCTCGCTCCATATTCGGTCGAACCGCACTCCGAGAACAGTTCCGCTCCGAAAACGCGGATTGGCGTTTTCGGAGCGGGATCGAGAAGGCTGAAACAAGGTTCCGGGCACTAAGATGAGAGTAGCTACATTGGTCCCCAAGTTTAAGTTTTAAAATCTTGGTTCATACTTTTCTTTATTTTCACAAATAAAAAAAAAAAAAAAAGAAAAGCTCATTTTGAGCCTATTTTTTGTTGGATTAATAGGCCAGAGCATAGTTTGTAGGATGTTGATCTTATTTCTTAAAGCAAAGATTCCAAATTCTTGCTTCTCTTTTATCAATATTTCAATATTTGAAATCAAGGGGCGACTCCACCCCCCTCAATATAAGTAATCTTGGCCGGGTTGCATGGGACTCAGACGAGTCAGACTAGTTGTACCATACCCAAAAGGCCTAAAAAATTATAAAATACAGCAAAAAACAATTCAAAAATAAAAAATATAGTTTTACGAATTCAAATTTTTATGACCTTTTGTGTTTCATTTATTAATAATGAAGTTAAATTGTTATATGTATCCAAGTTTTTCTTTCATGCACCCAGATAAATACCACCACCGATCTTCAAATGCTTGAATCTTGAAAAGAAAAAAGTGAATTTGATCTTCTAATATCAGTGTAAAATGTTCATAAGAGCCTGTTACAACTTTCCTTAATAGAAAAAATAGGAAATAAGTGCATTTAGAGCCCAAAAACCATAGGAATCAACCAAGTAGGTGATGCAAGGGGTGATATGAGTCAGCACCACCAAATGACACTAGGCCGAATCGACTCGAACTTGGATGACTTTTAGAACCATATTGTTAATGACACTAATTTCAAGTTTCACATATCACATAGAAACTAAATTTTCAAACGGAGGTAATTCATGCATCTATTTTATTGCCTCATTTCTTTCATTTGTTAATTGATCTAGCAACTATGGTGCAAAGAGACCACAAACTTTGTTGACATCTCAGTTACTGGTAAATTTGTTCAATGATTGAATGATTTCTTCTTTCCACTTTCCTTCCAGTTCACCCTTTTCTCATTTATTATTAGGTAATATTCATCTATGAAATAAGTAAATGCTAGCATTCCAAGGTATAAAAATAAGTTCCATTAATATTGCTTCTTAACATAAGTTGACAATACCATGTTCTGCAGCAGCTCTAATTGCATTGATGTTGGCAGTTCCATTGATTTTATACATGTGTGAGTTTGAACCAAAGCCTCCAACACATGATACCTACAAGAGTTTAATTTCACTTAAAAAGGTGCACTGGTACCCAAAACTGAACAAAATTAAAAGGAATCTGGAAGTAGCTATTACTTAGGAAACCAACAACCTAAATTCGTCAGAAAATAGGATAAACAGAAAATAAAGATACGTTAGATAGGCATCAAGTGAAATCATGAGTTACCATTCTGGGAATACAGATGAATGAGATGAAACAGTTGGGAAGGCTGTAAGCCATAGAGGTGGCTGTTGCCTAAATATGTTTGTACATGATATCAAATCAACATTCAGAATAGAAGCTATTCAAACCAAGAATTTCAAGGAATTGCAGAGAGAACTTCCATGTAAGTGTAAGTAAATTCCTTGGCCCAATGCAAAGCTTCAGAACTGAAAGCCACCAAGAAGTACCAAAATATTGAAACAAACAGCTGAATCAAAAGATCACACTTGGAGCATATTCTTCTCTGAAGAGAAAGCATAGTATCATTTTCTATCACAGAAGAAAACTGGATAAGGACCATATGGTAAAACCATCGATTAGTACCAACTGGACCAAGTAGTCTGCATTAGCCTATTAGGTTAAAGGATAAAGCAAGTGGGGCCAGAGGCGGACCCATGTATTAGCTGTTGGGAGGCTTCACCTGGAAAAGGCCCACAAGGGGCATTGGAAAGGTAGGGTGCTCGACGGACCTAAGACGGGGCTGTATGTGCTTGAGCCCAAGTTCCAATTTTATAAATGGGCTGCTCTCATTTGTATCTTTAGATAGATTATTTTCTCCTTACCGTTAGTCACCTAAAAAATAATTTATGTATGGACTTTTTCAATTGACCATCATCAGCCCCCACCAAACTAAAATCCTGGGTCTGCCACTGAGTGGGGCTAGCTTTAATGATTAAAATTTAGAACCAAGGATTTAAAACTAGGCCGAGTCAGGTCTCATGGGAATCCGACCTGATTACATAGGAATTGGCCGAGTCCTAGATGACTCGGGCAAGCCCTATAGAACTCAGGTGAATTGATCCAGGAGTAGATCAAGTTGGCTAGCTCTTGGAGAATCAAACTTGTACCTGTCATATGAACCTCTTTATATAAAAATCCATCCAAAACCAACTAAAACCTGATTTACCCTGTTGCCGGGATTGATTATCCACTACAAATATAACAATATTTCACATATCATCAATACAACAATTTTTATCACTAATGTTCATGTTGCAAGGAACGTGTCTGTAAGATGAATGAATTTGATCATGCAAGGACAGCCCTCTACACAAGACTAATCTGATTCAGCTTAAATAATCGATTTTCACAAAACACAATCAAATCATGAAAATGTATTATTACAAAAAGACGTAGCAAAGTTTACACAAGTGGGGTGTTTTAACTACTTTATCTAATTTTTCATGATTTTTAGGTTTTTTTTAAAGGAAGAAATCAGGCATTACTCAACTAAGTCAAACAAACTTGACACGACTCGAAGGGGACCGAATCAGGTCCTGAGTCCAAGCATTAAATCCTTGATTAGCATAGCTGGTGGGAACAGCAACAATAAATATACCCCCCAATTCATCCAATTACCCATGGGACCCAACAAGAAAAAAAAACAACAAAGAAATTGGAATGGACCACCTTCCATTTACAGATTACCAGAGGTCTAAAACCCAAAGAGCCAGAGTAAGGACCTAAAACCTTAGCTGGAAGAAAACAATGCATACTTTCTTGAGTCTCCAATTTCCATCCATATTAGTCGATTCCCTTTGGTTTTGGACAAAATGGCCGGCAAATTCTTTTCAATGCAGGAAATGGAGTATTCAGTTCACTGTTTCAGATTGTTTTGATCATTTCAGTCATTTCAAGCAGATTTACTAGGATACTTTTAGATTTTTTTCCACCACTGAACATTCATTAGCCGTCGTCGTCAGAACCTTATCCCAATATCTGGGGAATATTTTATTCATACGTTTAATAATATGTTTAGGATAATTAGTTTATGAAATCCTCCCATTTATTTGGAAAGTAGAGAAAAAACATGAAGCACTCTATGAAGAGAGTAATCTCTTAACTTATAGTTTTTTGGAAAAACTCCACACGTTGTTTCCGAAATGGAACAATGAAAACATTCTATCCAGTAGGAACACAAACAACAAAAAAAATGGAATTGACACCCAGGTTCCCATGCATCACATCACATTCTCCATAGGAATGCTTCCCAAAATAATAAAAGTAAATAATGAAAATAAAGGAAAATATTATGGTTCTTTATGCAAGAGTGGAGTTTGAGTCAAAGATTTAGGTGGTGAGAGTGAACCCATAATATATGCTCATCCATGCCAAAGAAGGATTATCTTGGTGACCAATGCTTGGATCATAGAAACTATCATGCAAAGCTTGAGATCAATTGGTTATAGCATACAGTATCAATAGACCATATCTAGCATGAATGTGAACAGGACATATAAGAGGTCATTCAAGAGATGAAAAGCCAAATTTGTTGTATCCACTATTGCGATCCAATTGGCTCCATAAGTTGCATGCAAGACGAGACAAAATTATGCATAGAAACTGCAGTAGAGGTAGTTAAACCAAGGTTGATAACAAAAACGACTATCACCACAAGAACCCTAATAAAAGAAAAAAATAGAAAAAGAAAAGGAAAATCACATCTCCTTTTTTAATAGCAAAAGGTTCATTCTAAAATGTGAAGATATGACCATGTAAGAGAACAAAGGTGAAGAAGCTTCAGTTTAAATGAACAAAATCAAAGGGCGTCCACACATGGATCCGAATAGCTAAGGTAATTGAGTACATTCCTAAGAAATAAAATGAAGCAGCAGGCAACCACTTACCACAGATGTCACCCCATTCAAAACATCCTTCCACGAATCAGGTGAAAGAAGATTTCCTGTAGAGAATTAAGAAAATTAGGCATCATGTTTCTACATGGGAAAAAACAAGAAGTGATAAGGTTCATATAGTTATACCTTGGTGCCAGACAACATTATTAGCCCATGAACCCTGTAAATTACTCCTTCCAGACCTGAACAATCAATAAAAATGAGATAATATCTGAAACTTCTAAAAAACTGTCAAGACTCAAATAACAAATCTACTAGCTCCATACTAAAAGATATAATGGCAATAATAGTATAATAGTAAACCACCATAGAAAATCATGCTTGCAAATCACAAACACGCATGCAAACAATGAAAACCATAATCAAAGAAAAAAAAGGTAAAATCCTAGGAAGCTCAAATAAGCAAGAAAAGAAGGGTGATGCCTGAAGTTGCAGCTAGATTTCAACACACTGCAATACTTCCAAAGTAATCATGGAATAACTCAGAACCCAAATCCTTAACACTGCAACAATGAGCAGCTTCCAACTGTGGTATGGGCGCTTCTCATCATATTATAAGTTCTCATTAAAAGGCAACCATGGGCCTGTTTGTTCACATGAGGGGAGGAGGGAGGGTCACATCATAAGTAAAGTTAATGAGGGGTGGGTTAAAATAAATGAGTAGATAAGTTACTTTGCATTTGTTTGGATGGTTGGTGTAAAGTAATATAAAAAAAAAAATATATTATATGAAGAGGATGAAGTAAAACACACTTTATTATATACTGTGGGAGCAACTCTCGGGAGAGGGGAATTCCTTTTGTCTCCTTTTGAAGAGGATGGTCAGCAAACATGTTTACTCCTTTTGTCTCCTTTTACTTTATACCAACCATCCAAACGCATGCAAAGTAACCTGTCTACTCATTTATTTTAACCCACTCCTCATTAACTTTACTTATGATGCGACTCTTACTCCTCTTTTGCTCCTCCCCTCATGTAAACAAACAGGTCCTAAGAGAATCCTCAGGGGCATCTTTGAAAAGGGAAATAGGACATTACATCAAAGCAATGAATAGAATTAAAGTGCACAGGTAAGATGCACAAGAGTGCAACAAAGAAATAAGCTAAGAACTTTGGACACAAAAACCAGAGCAATAATCTTACATGTGAGAAAGTAAACGCTGCAGAGTGCAGACTGACATATGATGGAGGGATATAAGATATAATTTATGTTAAACATTGGTTATCATATGCTGCAAGTGAAGTTTTGTTCACTGTAAAAATAAAACTAGAGAAGGCTTGTGATGCAGTCAAGGGAGACGAATCCAATCAATAGTAAACCCGAAACCACAAAATCCTCAAATCAACAGAAAAATACTACATAGTCACGGGGAGAAACAGTAGATTCACATACTAATCAGTGTTCTAAATCACTGTTCATCTTCAATCCATTAGGAGATTAGTTAAACCAAGGAGAAAGGAAGAATAAAAATGCTCACAGAAACTTCATTTCAAAATATAATGAATAATGGATCAGTCCTTTATATATATATATATATATATATATATAATAAAAAAAAAAAAAAAAAGGTTTCAAATTTCGAAACCCTAAAACATAATACTGAATCTCACCCATCCATCATAATCCTAAAATAATTAAAACAGTAACTTATAGAGTTATGAAAGAAGTTAAGGGAAAGAAGTAATCTTCAAATTAAAAGCTCTAGCCAACTTGTCACAAATAAGACTTTGTAGAACCACTTGATATCCTTGAAGAGAAAATCTCTCCATCCTTCTCATTATCCTTAGCAACCTCCTCAAGAATAGAATCCATTGATAAGGCAAGAAAGGACCAAAAGCAAGAAAGATATATCTCACTGCACATTCTGGAAGGCTTACAGATAAGGGTATGTGGGTCCAATAGGATGCAAAAATTTGACTGTGTTGTGGTGTTGGGTAACAGACAACTATACTGAATTGACTGTGCTGTGACGTTTGCACCTGTAGCAAAAATATCCACAGTGCGTATTCTTTTGGCTCTTGACATGTCTCATTCTTGGCCTCTCTCCTTCATGGGGATCTCAAAGAAGAAGTCTACATGTGTCCATCAATGGGTATCACTGTTCCCTCTGATAACAGTGTTTGCATCTTGCCCACTCTCTTTACAGATTAAAATAGGATAGGCCCCTCAAGCATAGTTTCAGAAATTCTGAAAGACACTTCTGCTTGCTTCCTTTCTATAAAGCCAAAATATTCCTTCATCAAACTTCTAATGGAATCACTATCTTCCTCGTCTACATGGACTATATTATCATAACATGGTCAGATCCAGATAGCATCTTACTACTGTAACTGTCACTACATGCCTCTTTTCACATGAAGGATTTAGGTCCTCTCATGTATTTCTTGATGCTTGAAGTTCACAAAGATCCGGGTGGCACGTTTATTAATCAACACAAGTACGCTCAAGATCTTATCTGTCAAGCCGGATTGCATAATACTACTCCAGTCGATACACACCCTTGGAACTCAATGTGAAGTACAGGAAAGATGATGGAAGACCCTTGTACATCTCACAATTACTCAGCCAGATATCTCACATGCGATCAATATTGTAAATCAGCTCATGCAACAGCCTATCCACCTTCATCTAGCAACTATTAAGTGAATCATTTGATATCTTCTTGGGACATCTAAGCATGGCATCCTGACTCAAAGTTGACTCTTAAGGACTATTGTCATGCTAATTGGGCAAGATGCCGAAAATCTTGTTGTTCTACGACAAGCTGGTGTATCTATCCGGGCAGTCCTTAATCTCCCGGAAATGTAAAAAGCAAGACCATGTTTTAAATTCCTCCATGGAAGCTAAATATCAATCTATGTAATCTGCTTGCTCAGAAAGTGTTTGGTTACAACTCTTTACTCGTTGAACTTGGTTTTCCTCGACAACAGGCCACTCCTCTTCATGCAAATAACACAAGTGCAATTCAGATTGTTGTTAATCCTACCTTCCATGAAAGGATGAAGCACACTGAAGTTGATTGTCACTACATCCATGAGGCCTACGATGACAGGATCATTACAGTTCTCCATGTCAACGTTGATCTGCAAGTTGCCGACATCTTCATCAAAGCACTTCTGCGAATTAAACATCAGTTCTTTGTAAGCAAACTGATGTAATGTATATAATCTCTAGGATAAGGATAAAACCCCAAGTAGGAGAAATCCCTACAATTAAGGGATTCAATAGCTGTATACTTTCTATAATGAGAAACTCAAAAGGTTATAAAGAGAAGGGTCAACCACCTTAATCAACACTGAATTCATTTGCTATTTCCTCTTTTATCTTCAAATCTTCTTCCATCATCAGTAACTAGGGTATACATGCAAACCAAATTCAAGTATCTAGATTCAGCGGTAATGATACTGCCCTAAGATCAACTGCTAATCTACCCAGGATGAAGTGGTCTCTCTAGATTCCGTCATCTACCCAGATCGATTAAGTTCTCTGTTGATCAAAACAGGGTCAATTGATGAAACAGTCGAAGGGTGATCAAAACAGGATCGATTAGGTTTTGTTTCAACAGAAAGAAAATGTGCCATCCAAAGAAGTTGGCAAGTCTAGCATCAGCTTTGGTTTCTATTGAGACCTAGGCACCTAGCTCAGGCAAAGTTAGGCCCATGTATGATTGCCATGACTGCAACTAGGAATAAAATGTTAGGCCCATGGGTTGTGCTTGGTCAAAAAAAAAAAAAACACTCCGGCTTAACAAACGTAGGCACGGCACCATAAAAATAAAAACCTCCGCCACACCTACATATTTTTACAAGGTAAGCTATCCATTCCTCCTTAGAGTGACTTGATATGATGCCTTGTTGAACAAATGCTTATAGATGAGCACAATTGCAATTTATAACTGTATAAATCATGGTGTTTTAGCAAGTCCAATATGTTTTTATGAAGAATGCAAGTCCATTACAAAAGTTACAAGATAAGTCACTGTGTTTTAGCAAAAACATACCTGTTGAGACTGGCGACAGACAAACCTTTCTCCAAAGCCTCCTTGCATACATGTGAACCAACAAATCCATTTCCACCCAACACAAGCAACTGAAGCAAAGAGCCAATTGCAAAATTATAATACAGAGTTAGACTATCTGAAGTGTAAAACCAACAGAGAAACTAGAAAACTGATGAGCACGTGAGTAGCGTGATTGTTAACGCATTTTCCCACAATTGGTCAAGTTCAAGGATATCATTCATGAGGGCTGCACTGGTTTCAATCTTGCCTCAACCAATTATGTAATGATGTAATGACCAAAAATAAAACTAGATGACTGATGTGCTGAAAACCTTCTCTGATGGAGGTGGTGGCACATTTATAGTCTCTGCTTCCTCAACTTTGAAGGGCTCTTCTCTTTGATTGGAATCTGTAGACAATAATCTCCCATTTCTTGATGCACCTATTGTACTGTTTCAAGAACCACAGAAGAATCATTAAAGGATGTCATTTATTCATGACAAGAACTAATGAGAATAACCCTCAGCTTGCTAATCATCATCTTCTCATGAAGTCCTTATCCCATCTACCATAAATCAGCTTTGTGGGCTTCCCTTTTATAGTAACTCAAACTAATATATCCTTTCTGACAATTTCAATAAAAATTTATATTTATAGGGTCACAAGCCAACCCATACATGGAAAAACAAAAAATATAAAAAAAAGAAGTGGTTGCCTCCCTCTTTTGGGTTTTTTGGGGTAGGAGAGAGGGGAGGGGGTGTTAAGCTCATCTCCTGGAATGTTCGTGGAATGAATTCAGCCTCGAACAGAGTATTGATGAAGGGTTGTGTTTAATGCTTTTAAAGGGGAATGCATGTTTATCCAAGAAACAAAAATGGAGACCATTGATACACAGGTTATTGGACCGATTTGTTCTTGGTCAGATTATCAGTTTGCTATGTGTCCTTCTACTGGTGCTTCAGGAGGAATTTTATTATTGTGGAATGCATCCCTTTGGCACAAATTGGATGAATTTGTGGGGAGGTTCTCAATGTCAGTTTTACTCAAAGATTTTTGACGTGATGAAGTGTGGGTGGCTGCTTCAGTTTATGGGCCAAATAATGCCGGTGAAAGGGCTGCATTTTGAGCTAAGTTTAGTCAAGTGGCTGGTTTGTGGAAGTATCCTTGGTTGCTTGGTGGAGACTTTTATGTCATTAGATTTCCGAATGAGAAGCGAAGAGGTTGCTCTTTTTGTCCGGTTATGAGGGGTTTTAATGGTTGGATTCAATTTCATGATCTAGTTGACTTACCATTGAGAGGAGCAGATTCCACTTAGTCAAATATGCAGACTGAGCCAGTGATGAGTAGGTTGGATCGGTTCCTCATATCTACAGATTGCATCTTCCCTGATTTTTCTCAAAGAGCAGTGGCTCGGCCAATTTCGGACCATTGCCCGTTGGTGTTAGAGACTGGTTTGGAAGATTGGGGCCCTCCCCATTTTTGGTTTGAAATTATGTGGCTTTTTTAGAAGGGGTTTTCGGATTGTGTTAGAGATTGGTGGTATTTTGTTTCTACGTGTGGATGGATGAGACACCAGTTAGCTCAGAGGTTGAAATTTATTAAGAGTAAAATAAGGTCTGGAGGAAGGAAGGTTTTGGTAATTTAACTGAGAAGAAGAATCAATTGTTACTTGATATTCGTTGTATTGATGAAAAGGAAGAAATGGAGGACCTTTCAGAGGAGGATCTGGATTGTTGATCTATTCTTAAAGAGCAGTTTCAGAGAATAATTTTCCAAGAAGAGCTTAAGTGGAAGCAACGATAAAGAAATAAATGGTTGTATGCAGGGGATCGTAATACTAAATTCTTTCATGAAATTGCTAGTGCCCAACATTGGATAAATCGAATTAATACTATTTCTACTGAAGGTAGACTGTGGGAAAGTAGAAAAGATATATATATATATATATATAGAGAGAGAGAGAGAGAGAGAGAGAAATTGTTCATTTTTTTAGTCAACTATATACAGGTGTCAGCCGGTCTAGGCCTCAGATGGATGGGATTCCAATTGGAAGGCTTTCATAAGAGAGGGCATCTTCACTAAACGTTCAGTTTACGAAGGAAGAGATTAAGCAAGCTGTCTTTGAGTTAGGAGGTAATCATGCGCCTGGTCTATATGGGTTTCCTATTGTGTTCTATCAGCATTTCTGGGATCTTCTCAAAGATGACCTTCTAGTTTTCTTCAATGAGTTCCATGTTAATAGTGTTATTGCAGGTGAATTGGGTGCTTCTTTCATTGCTTTGATTCCCAAGAAGGATGGTGCCATTTCCATTAGGAATTACAAACCCATTCGCTTAATCGGTAGGCTATATAAGATTTTGGCTAAAGCTCTTGCTAAATGCTAACCGATTACGAAAGGTGCTTCCGTTGATTATTTCTAACAGTCAAGGGGCCTTTGTGGGTGGGCGTCAAATTTTAGACAGTGTTCTTATTGCTCATGAGTGCATTGATTCGAGGAATCATCAAAGACATCCAGGTAAAATCTGCAAGCTTGATTTTGAAAAGGCATATGATATGGTAGATTGGGGTTTTCTTCAATATATGTTGGAAAGAATGGGGTTTGGGAAGAAGTGGAGAGATTGGATTCATGCTTGAGTCTCATCTGCTCATTTTTCTATGTTGGTAAATGGTTCTCCTAAAGGCTACTTCAAAAGTTTGAGAGGTATTCGCCAAGGAGATCAGTTGTCCCTTATGTTGTTTGTTATTGTAGCAAAAGCCTTGCATGCTTTAATGGAGAAAGCTAATCACATGCACTTAGTATCTGGATTTGCAATTGATAATAGTTCCTGTGAGGTAACTCATTTGCAGTTTGCGGATGATACCATCATCTTTTGCGATGCTTCTCTGAATCAGGTACATACAGTGAAATTTCTTTTACACTGGTTTGAATTGTCATCGGGTCTCAAAATCAATTATGGCAAATGTGAATTGATTGGCATCAGGGCGGAAGAAAGTCATGTTGATTCGTTATCAAAGGTGTTTGGGTGTAAAGTTGGAAGGATTCCCTCTAAATACTTGGGAATGCCTTTGTGTTTGGGATTGCCAAAGAAATCTCTTTGGGATTCGGTGGTGGAGCGGGTTGAAAGAAACTTAAGCTCTTGGAAGGGAAGATATTTATTGATGGGAGGTAGACTTACTTTAATTAAGTCAGTTCCGTCAAGTATTCCAATCTATTTTCTTTCCTGCTTCAGATGTCCTAAGAGTGTTTTGCAAAGAATTGAAAAGGTACAACGTGACTTTTTGTGGAATGATTCTGTTGACAAAATATATATATATATATATATATATCACTTTGTTAGGTGGGAAATAGTGTGTCATAAATAAAGGTGGTCTGGGTATTCGTTCCATTGAAAAGGTAAATAAAGCTCTTTTGGGTAAGTGGTTATGGAGGGTGGGTGAGCCTGATCAAGGATTGTGGAGGAAGATCTTACTAAAAAATATCATTTGGTATTATCAAAAAATAAAAAATAAAAAATTATATCATTTGGGTAATGATGGGTGGTGGGTATCAGGTCATGATTATAAGGCTTCAGGTATTTGGAAGTCTATTCTTTCTGTTAAAGATTATTTTGTTCCTTTAATTCGTTATAGAGCTCATAACAGGAGGAGGATCAGATTTTGGAATGATGAATGGTGTGGTCAAACGGCGCTGTATCATCAATTTCCTAATCTTTTTATGGTGGATAAGAGGCAAAATGCTTTTGTAATAGATAATTTCTCCTATTCCGGGGGAGGAGTTGTTTGGGATTTCTCCTTCCGAAGGAATCTTTTGGACTGTGAGAATTCTGATTTTTCTTCTTTGCTTGGCTTTCTAAGTAAGTGTTTTTATCAGGAGATAATTCAGATGTCAGAGCATGGAAACCAAAAGTTAAGGGCCAGTTTTCAATGAAGTCTTTTTATAATGCTTTGGCTGATTATTCAGGAAGAGTGGAAGGCTGGCACTATTTTTGGACTCCTATAGTTCCGCCAAGGGTGTTGGTTTTCTATTGGATAACGAGACTACATAAAATTTTGACCATAGACAAGTTGAAGCGAAGGAGTCATATTATCATTAATGCATGTTCAATGTGCTTAGAAGATGAGGAAACTGTACATCATTTGCTGATTCATTGTCCTTTTGCTCATAGAGTGTGGTCTACTTTGTTCGAAATGTTTGGTATGGAATGGGTTATGCCTAGGACAGTTGAAGATTTATTTGTTCAATGGCATTGGCGCTGTAAATTTATTCGGGGTAAGATCTTATGGAGGTTAGTAGTGTATGCTGCTTGTTAGAAGCTTTGGTTGGAAAGGAAAAATAGAGTTTTCCGGAATAAGTCTAACTCTGTGATGGAGGTGGTAGAGTCCATACTTTGGTCTCTATCCGAATGGGCGAGTACGCGTAAGGAGTTTAATGGAATTTCAGTGAAAAATCTTTATAAATCTTGGTCTTCCTTCTTTAAAGGTGGTTGGCGAGTTAGTCTAGAGTTAGCGTTGCATGGATGAATCCCCCTGCTGGTATTATGAAGTTGAATTTTGATGGTAGCTTTGTGCGTTCTTTGCGAAAGGGAGGGATTGGTGGAGTTATAAGGGATTGGAATGGAAAGATGGTAAGGAGCTTCTCTAGGCCGATTGACCCTTAGGATGCTAATAAAATTGAGTTGTTTGCTATTCTTATTGGTTGCCGAGAGTTGCTTTAAATGGCTGGCTATAGTGCTATTTTAGAGTGAGATTCTTTCTCGGTAATTCAGTGGTGTTCAGGTAGTTCTTCTTATCCTTGGAGATTGGTAAATTGGGTGGAGGAGGAGCAGGATATCTTAAGGAGATTGGGAGCCACCTTCAATCATGGAGCTAATGCCAAGACGAAAGACTCAGTTATGGGTATCTCTATAGCGAGCAAGCCATTGATAATGAGAATCAGTTGTTATTGCTCTTTTGGGAGTGCTGCATGGGGAATGTTTGCCAAGTATGTCTTTAATTCTGAGAAATATCCCCGATTTCCCACCAAGTAGGCTAGATCTATAGTGATTTTGAGGTTCTAAATACTGCTAGAGGTTGACGTCCATCAAACTAGATAAAGAAAAGAAATCATTGGCATCAGTCCTGCATTTGCTGTTCCAAAAGGCATTTCAGCGATAGTTGACACATTGCATGGAATATGATGGCAATCATAGAAGACAACGGTCACTTGGGGAGAGATTTGGATAGCAATTCAAGAATGAGTAAAACTGAGAAAAAAAAAATGAAAAGAAAATATGCCCCATATTCCAGCATAACTGGATAGTGGAAGTTAATGTAAATCGTGGTAATAGCTCACAAGAAGCATCGCAAGATGGATATAGTGACAAAATAAGGAACGGCAAAGGCAATTAAGAAGGTGACACTAACATGAAAGATAATATAGAAATATTCAAAAGTATCAAGAATTGATTATAGGGCACTTCAAATGAATTAAGCTCTCACTAGTACTACAATACAAAGTCTCATTGTTTCAGAAAAGTTTCATCAGGATTGTTGGAAGTTGGAACCTTTCATCCATACAGGTACTGAGGTACTAACATCAGAAAACAGTATCAGCACAGTGTATGTGATTTGGAATTCTCAAAACATAGGATTCATGGACTGACATAATATTAAAAAGAATTAATAAATGTATATTTTGAATAAAAAATGACAAAACACTAACAAAAATAACATACAAATCTAACTCTATAGTCTAACCAAAAAATTAAAAAACCACTTCCATATCTTACTTTCATTACAAAAGGAAAAAAAAAAAGGCGTAAAAATATGTTACTAATTGCAAAACAATTTTTAAGGCTGTGCAACTCATTCTAAAGAATCCTTGCAATGTACGTTAAAACCGTATGGGGTCCACTTTAATGTATGACAATCGCAGGTTAGTAGGGTGAGAAGGGTATAGTATGGGTTAGGGGTTGGCCAAATATCGCAGTAATAAGACCGTCTTAACCCTTGATTTTAGGGTTTCAAAGCATAACAATTCAAAATGCATTTTTTATTATCATGAATCAATCAATCCAACCATCTATAGATAATAATCAAATCAGTGTCAAAATGGGATGAGTCCATTTCACTGGTAGGCGTGTGTGGGGTGAATTGGATTGCAACAAGTGTGACCCATTGTACTAAATAGAAAATTAGTTCTCTAAACATGCTCACCCAAACAAAAACTAGAAAGATTCAGTGAATTTGCAGATGGATCTGTTCTAATCTGCCAGGCATCATCTATTTCAATCATCTAAACAGCACATACATACAATTATTAACAAAGGGGGTATCTACAATCTACCCAAACAACTAACAAATCAAAAGACAACATGATCATTGAAAAGAAATAAATTCTGGGTTTTCATCATGAAATAGAAAACAACATTTCCATGCATTAATTCATGAAATTAGAAGGAAAGAAGAGAAAGAAAGGGACCAGATGGCATACTAGAATAGTCGTTGAAGTGAGGATTTCGAGTGGAGAAGACGGACAGCAATCGTCTTCATCTGGGCTTTTCTCCTTTGAATTTGAATTCTCTCTGTTTTGGGTTTCGCTAATGAAACTCCCAAACGCCAAAAATGGTGGAATTTGGAAATGGGAGCTCGTGATTTGGGCTGCGAATGCAGAAATCTCGTGGATACGTGTCTCTAGATTCGAACACATACGCATACGAAGTACGAACGGCGCTCCTCAACGGGTCGGGTCGGGTAGGGTGGGTCGTCTTTTGGGTCGATCTAAGGCCGACTGAAACTGTAGGAAGCCGAAGGTGAACCCATATTAAATATGCCTTGATCGGAACCCAACCAAACCCCGTACTTTAATCTTAACACGTGTGCAACACGGGCTGATTTGGGTACGGTCGGCAGTCTAGTGTTTGGATTTTATTTGACTAGTGTTCAGGATGATAGTTTATTTCTCTTCGAAGCTAGAGGTCCTGATATTGATGCCTAATTTCTTCATTTTCAAGAACCGATGGTTGAGTCCACTAGTACTATCACTTGGAGGCACAAGAATTTTATTCGGCTTCTCTCTAAGTCTATAAGAATAAGTCTAGCCCAAAAGATTATAAACCGTAGCTGTTAGCAAAAAAAAACATTGTGAAAAATTTAAAAATGGGGATAGTGATAGATGATAAAGTGTGAAGATTATTATTATTATTATTGTGGGATGGTGAAGAAGCAAAATCAACAAAAACCTTATGGAGCAATTGCAACAATAATGATCCATTCTAGTGTTTGGGGGCACCTCCAAAGACAAGAACGTTCGATGGCTGTTGAATAATATGGAAAATTCTACGGAAGATGTCCAAGGGAAGAGAAGATGCAGATGGGATGTCAAACAAGATCTTGCCACGAGTCTTTTGCTTTTCGATGGTGAAAGACCTTGGGAACTAGCTATCAATGTTTAGATCTCTAGATGGATGAGCAAATGATTCTCATGTCGATCCCTTAAATAAGTGATTTTGAGGGTTACTTTTTCACTAGATTACATCTTTGCCTAGGAGTCTCACATCTCTTCACTAAGTGGGGACAATGCCATACTGATTTTGTTCCAAACTTTGTTCTAAGACTTAGACCCCAATCAAAACTCTGTAGATTAAGACTTTGATAATCTTGGTAAAGTTCATTTTCAATACGAGTTCCAATGTGTTCAATTCTTATCCATCTTAATGCAAAGCAATGGACCTCAATTGTGTGGGTGTGGGTGTGCGCGCGCATGCTTCATTTCTCAAGTGGTCATGACTAGCTCTAATCTGCAAAGCCCATTGCAAGCTGCATGCCATATACTTTGTATAGCTGGTCTCCGTACTCGATGGTAAGTCTTCGGGGAGCATTTGTAGGCGACATTTTCTTTGTCCGACCATCAAAGAGGTGAAGGTTCTAGTCAGAAAACCGTTTTTTAACTTGTTGTGACATGTGCCTCATCGTAGGAGAAAACGGTTAATTTCCTAATCTTACTATAAATATATAGCCACATATTTATACACAAACGAACACTTAAAGAGTAGTGGTAAGGCATATTCCCATTGTGGTAGAAGAAAACTTTTTCTCAACCTTACTATACATATGTAAATGTCACATATTAACAAAGTATCGAGCGCTTGGCATAGGGGCAAGGCATATTCTCATCATGGGAGAGCGATCGGGATCAAGATCAACTTCACTAGTTAAGGTCATATATATATTAGAGAAAATTAGCTAAAAGTCCCTTTAACATTGTCGTTTAAGGCCTCTAAATATATAATGGGTTGGATAACATACCATATCAACCCAACAAATTTGTAGGTAGTCTCAAGCTTGATACTTTAATTAATTATACCATATTTAGAAGCTTATCCCATCAGAAAAATCTATCTCAAGACATCTATAATCGTGGATATGCATGGCCGAACTTGGTCAAATCAAATCTCAATCCATGTGGCCATGCTAGCCAGAGGCGGACCGAAGTTTTCAAGACCTGGGCGGTTGCCCCAGGTCAAAAGGGCTGAATGAAAAAAAAAAAAAAAAAAAAAAACCCCAAATGCTCTTTCGACCTTCCCTCTGCAACTCTTCTCCGGACTCTAGTTCTCCAGGTCTACAGCTCTTCGCCAGTTCGCCTCTTCGCCTCTTCCAACCTAGCTACCTCCCTTCTTCCTTCGAGGAATCAACGGTTCAGGTAACTCTCTCTCCCTCTCTCCCTCTCTGGCTAGGGTTTGTTTAGTTTCCTCTTTTCTTTTCCTTCCTCTCTTCCTCCTTTGCACATTAGGGTCTGTCTTTGTTTTTTTTTTTTTTTCATTTGAAGTGATGATCTCAGTGCCCTCTTTTCTATTAAAAATAAAAAAGGGTGATTGAGATTTGAGAAGAATATCTCTCTGTGACTCTGTCTCTCTTTCTCTGATAAATGGAGGTAGGGAAATCAAAACGTAGAGATATCGTCTCAGACTCTCAATCGCCCTTTCGTCTTTGGTTAATGGTTGGACTTGGCTATTTGATTGTTGAATCGATCACATTTCTGATTTGTTTCTTCTTTTAGTTGTGATTTTTTATTTGATTTTATTTGGGTAAATGAGATAAGGAGATGCATGTGATGAGGAAATTTGAAGATAATCTTAGATTCTTAGTTGCTTTCTGATGCAAACGACTTGTTTGGTTTCTGATGCATTTGAAGAAAAGAGCAGCATTTTATACATAACGAGCATAAGCTTCTGCTTGGTTTATCAAATACATATATTACTACAATAGGACTGCCCAATTTGACTAGAAGAGTTCTAAATAATCCCACATGTGCCTCAGGGCCCGGATTGCCTCTTGATCTTGGAGCAGAATTTTCACTTGTCTAGTTGCTTGTATTACCATTTGAAAGAAAGATTTATCCATATTTGACTAGAAGAGTTCTAAATAATCCCACCTGTGCCTCAGGGCCCGGATTGCCTCTTGATCTTGGAGCAGAATTTTCATTTGTCTAGTCACTTATATTACCATTTGAAAGAAAGATTTATCCCGTGTTTTGGTACAATATTATGTTTATTCTATGATACCTTTATTTACTCTTTTAATATTCTAGATATACCCCTTTGATAGCTTGTAAATTATTCTACAATTAGTTAGATGAAGTGATGAACAATGCACCAAAATATAAAAAGATAAAAATGAAAATTGATCAAATACAATTAACAATATTAGCGCAACTTTTCTCTTATGTCCTTTAATTTTATGAACTTTTCAGATTTTTCTTTTGTTTTTTTTCAATGTTTGCACGAAGTCATGAACCAAGTTTGGAAATAGAACAAGTCGTTTCGGTGGAATAAAAGTCCGGTTGGGTCCTACTGAGACCCATGCAGAAGGGGTCATAGCCCTACCAAACAAGACATTTTTCTTTTAGTTTTGCTTATTGCTTCATTGGTTTTCATATCTTTTATTTGTCATTATATTTTCACTTCTCATCACTTCTTATTGGTTTTCATACACCATCTATTTGGGGTCAGCATCATGTCATTAAAACAAACAAGCTAATCTCTCATCAATAATAGGGACTTTTTTTTTCTCTTTATTTCTTTTCTTATCCAAAATTCAAAATCTCAGTAAGAATTGTGGTTTTTATACCCTTTTTTTTCTTTTTACAAATAAAACATATGATCATTAAAACTATAGAATATGTAAATTAAATTTTATTTTAAAGATTTTGAATGATCTAGAATTGTCCATATTTTCTAATTTCTATGTCCTTGTTTTGAATAGATCTAGAATTGTTGTAAGCAAGTCTTATCTAATTGTCTTGATCTATGTTTAAGCTTTAACTATTTTTTTTTTCTCTTTTTTCATTTTGGAAACTTTATTCTTGGCTTGTAATATGATGTTTATGATTATGCTGATAATGTTCATCTATAAATTATAAATACAGGTGCTCTCATTTGGAATCATATAATTAAGGAACTGTTTGGAGCTTAAAGAAATAATAACGAGGTACTGATTTTTACATGATAATATGTATTACTTCTTTAGAGTTTCTTTATTATTGTTGTAGCTTGCTTGTCAAATTGTGTGCTAATTTCTTGAGGATTCGCGATTTGGATGTTGTCACTTAAAAGTTTATTTACAAATCAGGTGTTAGTAGTAGGATTCTTAATAAAAAGAAGAAATTGTTTAAAATCATGTCTTTAACCTATGTTATAAATGGTGATTATTGGTGGTTGGCGAGGAATTAACAATAATTGACCTTATCTTTGAATCAGATATGGAAAAATATTACAAAAAACAATCAACTACCAATCCACTATCTCCGATTCCAAAGAATGACAAGAATGATGAAATGCCATCATCCTCGAAGAAAGGGCGTGTAGAGGTTAACTTGACTGATCTTCCCGCAGATCCTGGGTTACGGAATCCAATCTCTAGCTATCATCCTATGGATAGGGACCAAGTCCGAAGAGCATATCTACAAAAGGGCCATTGTCAGCCTCGTGACCATAAGTTTCCTTATACGGGGTGTGGACAAGATAAGAGGCGATTTAATCCTTTTTGGTTTAAGGATTACGACAGTTGGTTGGAGTACAACATAGAAAAAGATGCTGCATTCTGCATGTGTTGTTATCTTTTTGGGGAGGAAACACGTTATGATGCTTTTATAACTCAAGGATTTAAAAGCTGGAGGAAGAAAGAAAGAATTGAAAATCATGTGGGAGGCCCGAATAGTGTTCATAATCAAGCATATGAGAAGTGTCAGAACTTATTGAATCAAGAGCAACACATTGAAACGATTATTATCAAGCAATAAAGTCAGGCTCGAACAGATTATCGAATCCGTTTGAAGGCAATACTTGCTTCTGTTAGATTTCTTTTGCGCCAAAGATTGCCTTTTTGTGGTCATGATGAATCTGAAGATTCAAACAATATGGGCAACTTCCTTAAGCTTTTGCAAGTACTTGCTAATCAGAATGAAGCTATTAAAAGAGTTGTATTGGAAAATGCTCCTGAGAATCTAAAATTGACCTCCCCTAAGATTCAAAAAGACATTGTGAATGCGGCCGCCATAGAAACCACTCAAGCTATCATTTCCGAGCTTGGAGATGCACCATTTTCTCTTTTGGTGGATGAATCTAGGGATATCTCTATCAAAGAGCAAATGGCAGTAGTTATACGCTATGTGGATAAGCGGGTATGTGTGATTGAACGGTTTTTAGCCATAGAACATGTTGCAGACACTAAAGCTCAATCACTTAAGCTGGCCATTGAAGCGATATTTTCCAGGCATGGATTGAGCATGTCAAGTTTGCGTGGGCAAGGTTATGATGGGGCTGCTAATATGAAGGGTGAGCTTAATGGACTGCAAAGGCTCATTGAGAATGAGAATCCCTCCGCATTCTATGTTCATTGTTTTGCACATCAGCTTCAATTGACACTCGTTGCTATTGCAAAAGATAACAATTTAATCGACGCTTTCTTCGAGTCGGTTTCTATGGTGTTGAATGTCGTTGGAGGCTCTTGCAAACGTCACGACATGCTCCAAAATATACAGGCTGCTAAAGTCGTTGATGCTCTCGATTCGGGCGAACTTGAAAGTGGACGGGGTTTGAATCAGAAGACTAGCCTCAAGAGGCCGGGAGATACACGTTGGGGCTCGCATCATGATACATTGATTAACTTGCTACTCATGTTCTCCTCAGTGGTTGATGTGCTTGAAATTATCTCAGATGATAGTACGAGTGAACACAAGGGCCCCGCCACTAACTTATTGAGTGTATTGGATGATTTTGATTTTGCATTTAAATTGCATTTGATGAGAGATATATTGGGGATCACAAATGAATTATCAAAGTTATTGCAGCGAAAAGATCAAAATATTATCACTGCCATGGAACTAGTGAGAGTGTCGAAGCAACGATTGCAAATGATGAGAGACGATGGGTGGGATTCTCTCCTATTTGAAGTCCATTCATTTTGTAATAAATATGAAATCATAATTCCCAATATGAATGATATGTTTGTTGGACGAAAGCGATCACGACGTAAAGCTGAATTAACAAATCTCTATCATTTTCGAGTCGACGTATTCTATGCTACTATTGATTTGCAACTTCAAGAGCTCAACCGCCGCTTTAATGTGGTGAACACCGAGTTGCTTCTTTGTGTAGCATGCTTGGATCCAAGTGATTCATTCTCTACTTTCGATAAGGAAAAATTGATCCGGCTCTCTCAATTATATCCAAATGATTTTTCGGACTTAGATCGAGTGAGACTTGATAGTCAGCTTTCGAATTATATCACTGATATGCGCACCAATAGTAAGTTTTTTGGAGTGAAAGGAATTAGCGGCCTTGCTCAGAAGATGGTTGAAACAAAAAGGGACATTGCATATCCTTTAATTTATTTGCTCTTAAAATTAGCGCTAACTCTACCAGTTGCCACTGCTACTGTTGAAAGAGTATTTTCTGCTATGAAAATTGTTAAGAATCGACTGCGCAATCGAATGGAAGATGAGTGGATGAATGATTGTTTGCTTGTGTATATCGAAAAGGACATATTCAATAGCATTGATGATGAGACGATCATGTGACGCTTTCAAAACATGAAGAACCGTAGAGGGCAATTGTAAAAATCTTTGTTTTGTGGTTGAAATGGCTTTTGTTGAGAGAAGTGCATGTTAGTTGATATCCAATAATTAATATGTACTTCTTTCTTCGGGTTAATACCCGAATTTTTTGGAGGTTGTGAACCCTTTCTTTTTGGGGATGATTGGTTTGTCCTCATTTTTTGGGAGACTTTTTTGTTTTCAGTATACTTCTCTTATACTGTAAATTTTGGAGAAATGAATAGTCCTCATTTCAAACAAGAAATATATTAAGTTGATATAGTTAAATATTTTGCGTCAATTTACATGGAATACATTTTTTCTTTTGTTATTGTTGATGTGAACAAATTCTAGCTAAAGTTTAGCCCCACCTAAACGAAAATCCTAAGTCCACCTCTGATGCTAGCACTAGTAAAACAAAACACCTCTATGTAGCATCCACAAGATACCTGAACCGCATTTAATACATTCATTGAAAGTGGTCATGGATTTTGATACAAAAGGAGAGGAGGAGGCAGGCCTTCAACTCCAAAAGGCCTTCCAAACTCCAAAGGCTTTCATGTTCACTAGCATGAAATTTATGTGAATCGCACAGGTTAACCTTAATAATATATTAAAATTAATATCTCATTCTTATAAATCTAATTATAGAAAACTAATTAAAAAATTCAAATCAACCAAAATTATGAAAACCAAACATTTCATCGCTTAATCAACGCCAGCATACACAAAATTAATGATTCATATGCATTTATAGAGTTAAATACTAAATAAAAACTTTAAAAATAACATTAATTTATAGAGTTGGAAGGCATCCCTTTGAATTGGGTTACATCCACACAAATGGGTCCAAGTGACATTTTATTGGAAAGGCACATATCTAGCCCAAGAGACACCTTTTATTGAAAAGGCACATGTTTTTTTAAAGACACATCCACAAATGGGCCCCAATAAGCTAATGTGGCTTCTCCTAAGGCCAGGAGAGTTTTTATTTAGATTTTTCTGCAACCAACATTCAGCTTTAAAGAGAAAGAATATTAGTTGTCCCTAACATTTCCCTCAACTGGAGCAACGACATCACAATCAATTTGAGACTCCAAGAAACCTGATTGCAGTCGTCGCTGTTGGAATCGAAGGAGATGTTATTAGATAAAAAGAGGATGTCTGGTTGTCAAGGCAAAAACCTATGCATTTAATGGTTCACATCGTTTCATTGATTATTTCGGCCATTGCTTTATTTTGAACACCATTTTATAGAATAAAGGAAAATAGATGGTTTTTTAAAATCCCTAATCATAAGGTGCTTTTCAGTTGTTTTGGTTTCAGATAAATATATATCACTCATATATATGGTACAGTTTCTATGTTTTTTTTTTTTTTTTTTGTGTATATATATATATATATATATGGGATTTTGACATTTCAATGCCCCTTAAACACTCAATTCTAAATTTCATGACTAAAAGTCTCTAAATGTCACCAAAGTCATTTGAATCTGGTATACTTTTTTACCCTGGATCATGGGATCCAGGTAGCTTTTCAACTTATAACATTTGGATCCCATGATATCATAGGTTTTTAAACTCCCATGATATCATGGGATTGAGGGCAAAAAAATAAAAATAAAAAGGTGTACCAGAGCTAAACGTCTCTGATGACATTTACATAATTTTAGTCATGAAATTGAGAATTGAGTGCTTAAGGGGCATTGAAATGCCAAATCCTCATATATGTGTGTGTGTGTGTGTGTGTGAAATATTCAAGTGAAAACTAGTTTTCACATATTATATGACAACTTTTTTTGCGGGGCCCAACTAGCAACCAATCCAAACCTAGCAACCAATAGGGAGCCCCTTGGTAGTCACTAATCCCAAAGATTGGCCCACATCTGAATGATGGTAGACAAGTTGGGTTTGGTATGGGTTCATGGACGATCTGGATTTTGACATGCATGTACGTACCCAATAAAATCTAGAAACATAAGGATGAGTATGACTCTGTTTGATCCTATTGAATCATGAGAGATGCTACTTGTCCTGAACATGGGACCGGTCCATGGATCGGTCCCAAATGTTCAGGCCAAATAGACTTTTTCTTGAATCATATCTAACTCAAGTTATATATGATTTGTAATGTATCCAATATTTATCTATTATAATTTATATGATTTGTAATGTAGTGTATATACTACTTGGGCAATCAGAAATATGAATATGACCTCAAAGGACTTGGACTAAACTCAATTATCAATCAAGTCAGAAGTAGATTTTTTTTTTCCAAGGTTAGAGCCTTCAAATAACTAGGTGCCCGAAGGTCCATTGACATCGCATGGTGGGCCTCTAACCTTTCAGGGCAACTTTGAGAGGAATTCCCTTTTTTTTTTTTTTTTTTTTTTTCAATATTCATATATATCTCAAGCATCTTTCTCTTGCTTGGGCCAAGGGGAACTAAACTTACTTGCCCAAAGAATCAATTCCCGGGAGAGATGACAAGAGCGCAAGTCCTATCCACGTAGACATCTTATGTTCAAATATCTTGAGCCAATAGCGGACTCGGGATTTTCATTTGGGTGGGGCTAAAATTCTGCTAGACTTAATATTTGAAAAAAAAAATTTACTGGACTTCACCAAATTTTTTCACATTACCAAATAGCGCCTACAAGTTTTTCTTTAGAAAATGTCCAACTCGTGAAAACTCAACTAGATGCATGACAATTATTGAAGATTAGGCAATGAAGAGGTTAGGAATTCGGATGTTAGTCAGAAGTACCAAAAATCATTATATGGATAAAAAATTACTCTAACCTTGGTTTTAGATATACTCAAACTCACATCATCATGTTTCACTAAATCTATATGTCAAAATTAATGCTCAATGGAGATTGCTGCAAGTTAAGGTGAGTGAGTGTATAAGAAAAAATTGTATACAAGAACATTTCGGGGACACCCACCCTTTCCCTTTTACTTTATCAAGCCTCCAACCTTTGGATAATAAGAGTCGAATTCAATCTTTGAGTCATAGTGGGATAAGAAGAAATGATAATGGAAATGAATTTGGTTATCTTTGGATTTGTTGATATGCTTAGATTTGATGGTTTGAGGCTTAGGATTTGGGGATTTAGGGTTTTGAATTAGGATTTGCAAATCAAGCATTCAGATTTAAGTATAGAGTGATTAAAAAGGATTATACTAGATATGTTTGGCAGATGAAGATACAGTAGCATATGCTATACATACGGACTAGCGATGAGGACCACGATCGACAATTGGTGCGAATGGATTTTGGAAATAAGAGGTTGAAGAAGAGGGAGTGGTGTGTTGCCGCAATGGTTTTTTTTTTTTCTTTTCTTTTCTTTTTTTTTTTTACCAACAAAGCTTTACATATATGGGGCTATCTTTAGACATATGTAAAGCGACAAGTTTAGACACGTGAGGGCATACTCCAAGGCCCATACAACTCTATAGGGATTTCAATTTCGACTTGGGGCAACTGCCCAGGTTGCTCTAACTGAAGTCCACCCCTGCTCCAAGGCTCCATTCAAATTTCATGACTACCAAAAAAATAAAAAATACTCAAACCTAGGTCTGCCCTGTCTTGAGCCTTTAGCTTTGCTAATGGCATTGTTTTTCTTTTACAAAGATCGAATGGCTTGTTTGTTTAGATAAGAGGAATGAAAGAGAAGTAGGGATCAAATTATAAATAAAGTCATAGGAGAAGATTAATATATATAAAAAAAGAAAAACACTATAAGACAAAATTTTACTCTTCTTCACTTTCTTTCCTAGGCTAGGGAGAGTAAAACAAAGTGGAAAATAGTTTGGCAAACACTTATTTTATGTCACATCAGGACTTTATTTTACGCTGATCCTTTTCTATATAAATACTAGAGGATTTTACCGGAAAATTCCTGATAAATGACCGTTGCACAAAAAGGTTCCTCGTAGTTGGGGCCTTACAAAAGGGTTCCTTCATCCCTTTTTTTTTTTTTTTTTTAATTTTGAGAAGAGTGACGCTAGCGTTGCTCGTCTCTGACTTAGACGACGCTAGCATCGCTCCTCATTTTTTAGCAAAGCCTAGCTTCCAAATCATTCTCTTCATCATTGTCATTGTCGTCGTCGTCATCATCATCATTTTCTTGGTTCCCTGTTGCTGAAGATGTTGATGTTGATTGCATTGTGAGTTCTTTAGCTCTCTCCGCCTGCAACTCCCATTCCTTCCTCAACATAGTCCTCACCATCAATATCGCACACATCGCCTGTGTCGCCAGCAGCCCCAGCCACACCCCTTGACACCAAAGTTGCAACATGTCATTTGACAAAATCATAGACAACCTCAAGGTCCTCGTTCGATCTATCCAGAAAACATATACAAAATGATCTAAATCTACACTTGTTAGAAAAGGCAATGACAAGAAGGAAAAAAAAAAAAAAAAAAAAAAAACGAAACCACTTCTCAAATTGGAAATTGCAGACAAGAAATAATATTCAACATGCATTAATTGGTACCTTAACTATCGTATACACGTAACTGAAACTAACAGCGGCATCTAATCGGCTGATAGTCATATTGATGGAGAGAGATCAGTATTTTTTGACATTTTTGTGAGGACTACTAAAGGATTGGACAACAGCAACTTTACTCTTCGATCTTTTGGTAGTAGGCGGAGCTCTACAAGTGAGTGTCACTTTCTTCTCTATTACGTCCACTACCATGGACTCTACGGACAATGAGAAAGAGAGAGAGAGCATGCATAGGTTAGATAAAGTTCCCCTCTCAGGTTCACTTTCTTCTCCCTTCCTGTTCACCTTCCCCATTAACTTCTACTGCTGCTTTGGTGTTCTCATCTGACTAAACATTTGTGCCTATTTTTCTAAATGGGATTTGGGGGTTCTTCTTGCAGGCGAACAAATGGGTATTTCCTCATCGAGGTCCTCCATCCTTTACATAGAGAATTGGGTTCTTCACTTTAAGAGCTTAATCTGAAGAGGGAAGATACGAGCGTCGCTCATCCAATTTTTCAAAAAAACAAAAGCAATAGGGACTGACGGACCCCTTTTGTACTGTCGGAACTATGGGGCATATTTTCGTGCACCGTCCACATACGAAAAATTTTCCCGTAAAATCCTCTAAATACTATAACGAAATAAATTTAATGTAACATCAATTTTATTCCATTTCTATTTGTTTAATTCAAAACACCATGCCCCATTAGTCCCTTTCGTCTCCTCTTCTATTCTATTCTATTTGCTAGAGGGAATTCAAGTCCTCTCATGTCAGACATGAGAAATCACATTGCAGGTTTATAAATCCACGAGGGCAATTTTTAAAATTCAAATCGCTCAGTTATATGCCTTTATATGTTGGGTATATATTTACCTAATGGACCACTTTCATGGCTTCCTTTTGCTAAAACGCCATCGTCAGGGCTCTCGTTCAGGCCCACCAGCTAGATTTTAGGCTGGACTTCTGATATCAATTACAAATGGTTTGAATTGGACATTGTTTAAAACATGGCGATGCTACTTGCGTCAGGTCCAACCCAAACTGACATGCCCTGTTCCCACCAAGAAGTGAAATTCGATCTGGTCCTGTTTGACTTTGGTTGGACTTGGGATTGGATTCTGAAATCCACATAGAATTTCAGTTCGGATATGGGCTTCAGTTACCCGAATTCGAATAGGTACCCAAGTTACACATGAACGTATATATTGAATCATAAAGTGTATCCACTATACTAGAGATTTAAGATGCTAGACGACGTTAGTCATCTTCTTCTCAAGTTGTCTACTGTAGAATCCTTTTCTAAAATTGCTAACCAACAAAAGACTTCCACCTGGGGAGGAACCAACCCTAATCAAATTTGAGGAAAAGAGATAGTAGAGGATATGTTCCCCTCCAATTCCATGTAAAAAGCCTTCACTGAGAATTCGCCAAATATGGAAGGCTTACAAATTATCTGTGGCAGATAATTAAAAGGATTGCAAATAGAACTTCTGAGATTCGTAACTGCTTCAAGGGGTCATTGATTTTTATAGGAGAACATTGAAATTTGATATGTTTTGGTAAAAGAAAAAAGATAGAAGATAAAGGGAGATGGTATCTTGGTGAAGGGTGGGGTAAGGGATTGATTCCTTCTAGTTCTGTTTTGTTTTAATGTTTACAATTCCAGAAAGGTGATGAAGAGAAGCTAAGAAAGGGATCTTGGAGTGAGATAGCAGAGAGTGCTTTTTCTAGTGAGATCATGGGTGGAGAGCTAATAAGACAGGCCATGGCTGTTCTAGAAGAGTACCTTGGAAAACCAAGATAGGATAAAGCAGGTGGAAATGGCCCTACTGTGGGGGTACCCCATTGGTAGAGATTGTTCAGGATGGGCTGCTATGGGATTATGAAACCTGCATGGAATTCAGGTCAGATGCTGGTTTTGACTTGGGATACCTGAACATCCGGGTATCTAACTTATCTATAGACATCTATGTCTCATGAATATATTGTATAAATTGAAGTATATAGACCACCGAAAATTTTCTCCCATGCACATGTCACCAAAGGCGGGATCCCCCTAAATTAATTTCATCGAGTCTCGCACGACAAACATTGTGCTGGTGAAAATAGTCTTAAATACCATACTACCTATGAACTATATATAATTAAAATTTTTACTTTCTAAATGGGAAACCAGACAGGAAAGTTTGGGTATTCACAGCCCAAGTCAACCAGACTCATCCCAATAGAGTCGGGTATGTTTGGAGTTCTTAGACTTGGGTTTACCTAATGTAATTTGGGTGGGTCTTGTGTTTAGCCAAAATACCCAACTCGACCAGCCGGTGGTAAGATGAGCTTGACCAGCTATGCAACAGACTTGGAAGTCAGTAGGGTTTAACGGGTCGGACCAAGGCCAATTTTAGGGTCCACTCCTTTAATATATTTGAGTTTATAATGTTTCTTCGTATGTTACCATGAAAAATTTTCTCTTGTGCACACACTCGTACAATGATTCTAGCCATTGAGGCAACAAACTTTCTTGCTCAAATAAGGACCACTTATTGATTTTCTTTTTAAAGTAGAATCATTGTGCGTAAAGAGGATGAGTTTGTGATGGAGTACACGTGCATGCTTGTAGGATGCACCAAGTATTAGAACTCTTAAGGTCATGTTTGGCAACCAAATCTTTAGGGAAAAGATTTTCGGTTTTTCTTAAGTTGTGGTAAATCCATATTTGCAAATTGTAAATTCTTAAAAATTTAGATGAATGAAAATCTTTATTTCTTAAGATTTTCATATACATACACCTTCATAAGATTTAAAAATCCTCACTTTAGTAGATTTGCACACAAAATCCTATTTTTCTCATTTATATTATCAATACACACCAATATCAATACGAAACCATTAACTATACAAATCTCTAGCGAGTTGTTTCGATATAAGTGAAGAATCATCAAATCTATGGATTCCTCACTTATTACCAAACATGCTTAACCTGATGCATGGAATGCCAAAGCCCATGTCAAAGGATTATAAGTTGACCTCCTACTAAAAATCAGCTTAATATAACAATTTCTATATTCAAATCTAAGAGAATTCAAATCTAACCATCGAATTTTGTTAGACCCCCTATTTCAAACTTTTAACTTCAATGGCTAAGTATGTCCAATCGGGCTCAATTTTAATAGATAACCAATTTACAATCCCTCTTTAAATTGTAATAAAATGACAGGAACGGTTTACACGAGCTTGTCTAACAGAAATAGGAATTGTAATAGCTTTGTCAATCACCATCTCAGATCAAATGGCTATAACATCCAATGAGTTTGATAGATAGCCAATCCACAAAACCCACTTGTTTTAGCAGACAACACAATGATCCACAATTATGCCATATTTACACTCTTAATTAAGAGGCTATATTGTTCATAAGGGGGACAAAAGCTTGTCATATATTAGGGTTAGGGCTTAGAAATGGCAGTTTTGTCATCAATAACATCATCATTGTTGTTTACCCAAAAAAAAAACCCATCAATAACATCATCATCACCATCATTTTTGGCCTTTATCTCACCAAATTCTACTCAATAGGCAAGCAGGAAGCCGAGTCCCCTATGTGAACAGTGCACGATATTGATCCAAGCTGTCCACAAAAGCCCAGGAAAGAACAACTTAAACCTTTTCAAATACAGATGTAAACATGGAACTCCAAAATAATTGGACTTGCATCAATTTCTATTAGATACAATGAGGCCCATCAGTGCTCACTCCAAAACCCACACACCAACCTATGCCTGTAAATTGGTAACCACCCAATTTAATGTTGTATTCCAAAGAAAAATACAATTGTCTAAGCCCAGCCCACTTTCTCACTGATCCTAATATTTAAGCCCAGCAGAGCTAAATTAATTGAGCTGATCCAACCTTCAAGAGTTTGAAGTCCCTGATTACCATAATACCGGAGGGAACCAACTCAGGAAATTCAGGTATTTATTGTTTCTGAAAATCCTGCTAATTGCTAGGATTAGCTGAATTTCCCATGTTGACTTGAAAATTCCTTTCTTTGTTCTGTTATTTAGTTTAATCAGGGTTTTAAATTTATTTCATCAGAAGAAAAGGAAGTAGCCAAAAGAAACTATACTGCATAAAGTGTTGAACAAAACCAAGTCTGCCAAAAAAACAAAAATAAAGGTTAGACGACCAAGAAAGCTTGCATCCTTGAACTTTCCAAAATCCTCAGTACATCCTTAAGATTGTTTGAGGGTTTCACATTCCCAGAATGGAAAACGCATAGATACAAACATTTAACTAGAAAGAGAATGTATAATAAGAAAATTAACAACACTAATTCCAGGGGGTGAAAGAAACCTACAGGAAAGAGAATTTCAGCACATTATCAGCCGTTGATGGTTGACTTGTAATGGTAGTCATCAATTGTTGAGTAAATATTTCCATTGTCGGTATGGTAATTGATTGATGCCCTGAAGACCATTAAGACCATTTGACATAAACATAAATGATGTAAACTGGAGAGAGAGAGAGAGAGAGAGAGAGAGAGAGAGAGAGAGAGACTTACATGACCTTGTTCCTCGGTACACCAAGGCGTTCAACAATTGTATCCACGTGTACACCACTTTCCTTCGCACTGTCAGAAAGAACACAAGGAATATGAGAGTTCACAACACTTGGGTACCGGATTTAGCAATTATTCAGCAAGCATCCAAGTTGCAACAAGTATCAAAATTTTTCTACACTATTTTAAAAATTTTCTTTTCACTGGTTATTAATAGGAAAATGAAGGTACCAAGACGGTCGTGTAGCATTACAACATTATGCGTGAACAATATGCATTGAGCTAAAGGGCCTCACCAAGCCATATCTCATAAATACGAGTCAGTAAAGCCACAATTTATCCTGATGAGATGGAAAAATCAAACCTTGTACTTTGTTTATTTTATTTTATCTTAGTTTGAATGATAACATATCCGAACCTGGAACCTTGTGGTTGCAAAATCAAGCACCTTCCAACTATTCTACACGCTCTTGTCGAGAACGAAGAATAGTGGTTTGGCAATTTGCTCAAAAGAAAATCTACTTTTTTCTTAAAAGATCCAGAAATCCTCGATTTTGTGATTAGCTTATTCTGAAGGACATTAAATTGATTTATTAACTCAGACCATGCTTTATCAAGAGAACCCCACAGAAGTTATAATTCGAAAGGAGAGAAACAGAAAGAAGTGAAATTCCAGCACTATAATTTTCAATTCCAAAAAGTTACCACCTCTCTCTCCCTATAGTCCATACATTGGTATATGTAATAGTTGCCACTTAAGTTTCATCCATACCACTCAGTGGCAAGTCCTAATTCATGCTATTTCACAAAAGTATGAAGTTCTGCAAATTGCTAAAGGAAAGAGACATCCTAAAAGAGGAAGATATTAATGGGAAAAGGAAAGAAATAAGAAAGCACTTTTGCTATAGAATCAGTTCTCCCGTGGTTCCAGTGCAGTTGGGTTTTCCCTTGCACTTTCATTTTGCTATATGAGGAGTGGAAGTTGGCTGTAGGTTCATCAGGTAAAACCAGAGGAGTGATTTCTTCTTGGCCTGACCGTGGGTTATTTAGAGGGAAAGGAATTTGTGTTGCTTCGAAGGGAAAATCTCCCTAGTCAAGGTCTTAGTGCTGCATCATGGGTGTCTCCTCTTCTTCATTTTAAAGATTTTCCTATGCCTACAATTATGTCAAATTGGAAGGAGGTTGCCCCGTCCTCCATTGTCTTGAGACTAGATCATCTTGGTCCCCTCAAGCAGGATACTTCAAGTTGAATTTTTGACGGTAGTGAAATGGGCAATCAGGAATGCAAGAATTGGTGGAATTATTCGGGATTGCTTCTCCTCACATGTCATCTTATTCAACCCCAGTGGGTAGTGATCTAATAAGGCATAGTTGCTGGCTTTGAGGATGGGGCTGCGAGAAGCCATCCACCTTAATCTCATGGCCTACAGGTGGAAGGTGATTTGCGATGTGTTATCTATTGGGTTCAAGCAGTTGCAAGCCACCTTGGAGATTGTTGGATGAGTTGGTACATGCAAGAGTTCTTAAAGCTTGCTTATCTCATGTATGGTGATTGATTGAGGCCGGGATACATTAGCTGAGTTGAGGATCATACACTTTATAATTCCTTGTAGGCAATATCTCTTTGTAAAAACAGAAAATAAGAATCCGTTCATACTTTATCAATGAATAACCAAAAAAGGCAATCATTATAAACATTGGAGATTTAACTAGTGGACTTTTTTTCTTTTTTCTTTTTTTTTTTTTTTATAACCCAAGGTATCTCCTGCACCCCACAAGCCTTTGGCACCGAGCCCGAGGGACACTTAGATTTTGGACAGCCGAGAACTAATTCCTAGGGGCTCATGCAAACCCTCCTATCCACATGCACCGGGCAAAACTATTTGATATATATTTCAACAGTCAAAGTAAATAACATATAAATGAGCATACTGAAAATTTAAGTGTAACTTACAGATTTTCAGGTTCATGGAAGATCGTCAACACCATTTGGTCAAAGTCACTGCCAGCATCAACTAAATACCCAGGAAACTAGAAAAAGAAACAAAGCGACAGAAAAATGAATACAGAAACAAATGTTCGTTTTTGGCCACCCACTATGACATTTGGGAATAAGAAAGTTAAAAACTGCCTCTTACTTTATTCGAAATAGGAGTTTGATGTCCCATTGGCCCATTCTGGAAGGAGTTGGACATTCCCGGAACTGTTTGAGGATGAACAGAGCCCGAAATCTGCTGCTTGCATCAATTCAAATGTAAGCTTCATCTAGAAAGAGAATGTCCATGCACAAAAAGATTGTATTCACTACAAAAAAAAAAAAAAAAAAAAAAATGGTTGCACCGTATTTAAAGGCAATACCTGCAATTTTACATTGTACAGATGTACATACATGCATTCAATGAAGTGGTAAGCTATTTCATTGAAATCGGTTACAGGCCTGAAAAAACAACAAGCAATTTAAAGGTATGGAGATTTGTATGCAGCGACCATAAAAGAAATCTTAATTACAAAGTACAGAACCCTAGAATATTACAAATACTAGTTTTATGTTTCAACATCAGAACCTTTAATGCAAGTCACACCAATTCACAGCATAATAATGATATTATTAAATGCAATGTACTCATACTGCTCCATTTTATCATCTCTAAGTGCTCCCCTTCACAATGACAAATTGGACACATGGATATGGCATGACTGAGGCTTCTACATTTGAAATATAAAAAAGAATTGAATATGATTGCATTACTAATTCCCAAGTATATAGATTAATCTTCTGTGGCTTTTACATTTGCAGCTTTTGTATTTGAAGTATCAAAAACAATATAATATGGTTCCATTACTAATTCCCAAGGGTCTATTTGTTTACATAGAATACATAGGAATTGAATACATCAGGATTCATGGTTAAATGAGCTCCATCTTAAAGATTATTAAAGAGGAGGAGGATGAAGGATATCAGGCATGGGGTGAAGGATATAAGGTGGTGATGTAGATGGGATCTTGACTTTTCTAGGACTTGAATTACTAGGATGATGGCCAGTTATTCATTTCCCATCTTCCCTTGATTCTATTTCCATAAAGGGAAAGGTTATTTGATGCTCATTTTTGGATATTCACTTTTGATCTTCATTTTTAACCACTTAGGGCATGAATTCCTATGTATTCTATGAAAACAAACAGGCCAAACAGGTCCTAAGTATTTTCTTCTTCTTTTAGGCAGCATCTATCTTACATTGCACAAGTACTCCAAAGAATCTGGAGGGCCTGTTTGGTGCAGGTTATGAAAAGTAAACCTATTGAACAGCTGAACAAGAGCAAGGATGAGCACTGTCCTTGAGATAAATCAGCTGAACCATTGGCTGCAACCAAATTGTGAAAAGTAAGCCAAACTTTGGTCAGGTTCAAAACAACCTCTTGCAAGAATTTTATGCCTAAAAGTCCATGGGAAGAAAGAAAACAAGCAAAACTATTCTCCAAAATTTCAACTGACTATCCTCATGGGCAACTGAGTGAAATAGCCAAAATCTCATCAGAATTCATTGCATCTAGTGGGCCCAAATAAAATCATGTCTTCCCAACTTCTCAAGAGGCACAGGATCATTTCAAAAGCATTATTTTGTCTTACCAACTTTCCTTTGCCAGATTCTACGAGTCAAGGGCCAAAATTTTCTTCTTTCAGTAAAATTGAGTTCCATTATTAATGAAGTCTCATGATAACAAGGATGAAAAATGTTTTAAATGGTGTGCAAATCAAGCAACATTCAGGGTTGAGCCCATAGTCAATATAGTGATGAGCTAGATCCCAAAGTACTAGAAAATAAACTATCACGGAAGATTGACATTCTCACTGCCAATTCGTGCTAATATATCTGTCCAACATGTAACTTTTGGCACCTTAATTGGTGCTTGTTGCTAATTAGTTAAACCGAACTCAGATTGATGGTAAGACAGTTGACGAAGACATAAATAACTCTTTATTATAGCAAATGATCGGAAATTGAGAAGCATAAGTGGTATGGTTCAAGTTGGTGAACTTAAAGAGACATAAGACTAAGAGGCTCAACTTCTCAAGCACAAGCTCATGTGGCCCACTGGTTCCTTCCAAAATTGAATTAATTTGATAAGATTAAGACCAGTCACACATCTGGCTGTCCTTTTAGGAATTTATTTAGTTGTTGATTTCAGTTAAACTCTCTCAAGATTTTATTTATTGGGTAGAATCTTAGGTTTAGAGAAAATTTGATAGTGAATTTATTAGCATCCCACAGATTGTAATTGTAAGTTCTCGGCAAAGGGAGAGACAAAGCAAATTTCTGTGAATTCTTCGTTAGGTTTATTGAACCCACTTGACTCTTTTTGTAATGAGTTTCATAGAGAACAATTAGGGGGGGTTTTCCCCTTATCCAAGGAGATTAGGTTATAACACTATCCTAATCCAAACAGAACTTAACTCTTCGGAGTAACAGTTTCATGGGCTGAGTCATAGATTCATGAGATCATTGGCTCATGGCCCATTTGGTCCAGCCCATTCAGCCGAGGCCCATTATGTTATCTTCACAGTAATTACAGTCTAACCAGGAAGTCTAGTTAGAAAGAATCATATAAATTGAAAGAGGATCTATTTATTGCTGGTAATTCCTTCAGTTCAATCAATGGAAGTCCAAAATTCTATCTCCACTCATGTGAATTGAGCACAAGTACTCTCCCTTGCATGAAGATTTCTTGGGATATCTACTTGTCAAGATTCTGAAGGTCAGAACTCTCGAAGTGAATGAATGAAGACTCCTTTCCCTTGAACCTCAAAATTATCAGACATTCAATATCTGATCAAAGAAAGCATCAAATCAAACAAGGCCAAGTGAAACAAACTCCATATTCCACTAACAACTTTACCTTTCCTTCTTTTTTTCTGTTAACAAATATGGAGAGAACCAAGTATTGAGCTTTCCTGAGTTATCTGTTTTGTAGTAGGAGTGGATTAATCACCTTTTCTGATTGAGGATCCCATCTTTAGAAATTAGAAGCATTGATTGGTGATAGAAACCAAAACAAATGCCTGTTTTGACTTTTGATTGGTAAAAAGAGACCATAAACCATGGATATATGCTTCTAAATCTCCATGAGACACGGGATGATCTTTCCCATGTCTTCTTTTCATCAGTAAGTAGTCTTTGACGAGGTGGTCCATTCCAAAGTACACAACAAACATGCTTTAAATTGTTAACCAAGAATGAGGGATCGCTTTTGAAACATTAAAAAACAGAGGTGCATCAGACATGCTGCATATACTACCTTCTGTGGCACTGAGACACCCTTCCGTTGACTCCTTAGGAAAGACAAGTAGAAAAGAATAAAAAAATTGTATCATCAAACCTAAATAAGCCAATACAAAGGCAATTAACCCAATGTTAACTTCCTAACAATGCTAATGAATTTATGTGCATATAATTTATGCAATCCTCTCTTCTAAGAAACAATGGAAAACCAACCACTCACTCAAGGACTAAAGGGGACAAAAGGCCCAAAATGTTCTTACTTTATTTTTATTTTTTTCTTTTGAATGATAAAGGTTCTTACTTGATGCAAACATGAAAGAATGCATGTGCATCTGCAGGAGGCACGTAATTCTAATATACAAGTTCACATTAAATAATACTAGCTGTTACTGTATGTCATTGATAGGACATAGCAAGCCAAGTCACCAAGACAGTCGAACAAGTCCTACTTCAAAAAAACTAGTGAAGTCATCAAGAATGTTATCATACCGAAGACACTGTTTCATGTAGATACCTTGCCTCTACCAACAAGAAGAGTTCCAAAGAACAATAATAATGGTTTATTGCAAGAACAGAAGTTAAAATAAGTATTAGTGCAGTTGAACATCAATTCCAACCATAGCTAAAACAGAATTCACTAGAAAATTCAAAATATTCATTTGAACCATTTAAGACTAACAGCACTAATAGAATACCAGCGATTTAAAGACAAACTTGGAAGCACATGTGCTGGAACATTAAATAAATACATACTTAACAGAGAAAGCAACGATTTGCTTTTTGCCCTGAAATCCTTTCAACTGACCAGTAACTCGAACATATATCCCATTCCTGAGAGAGGACAAAACTCAGTGCACAGAGTTTGAAGCATTAATGACACAGTGCACAAAACTGTAGAAACCAGGCCCATCAAGAAAGGAGACCAAATCAAGAAATAACTCACGTGGATTCATGTGAAGATTTAGTTAAATCATTGTATAAAGCATATCTTTGTTTATATACCATTTCTGTATTGATTAGATCTTTTACTTTGTGTATATACCATTTCTGTAGTGATTAGACCTTATACATAGGCTGTAATCAGATTATAATTGATTGTAAATCTGTAATTACAGCCCTTAATTGGGCTATCAAATGTATATAAAGGGGTGTTGATCCTATCTTGGGATATCACCAATTTCCCACAAATCTCTAGTTCATTCTGCTCTCTTCACCTATACAAAAACAATAACAGCAACCATTCAAAAGGGGATAACACTGACTATGCAGAAGTAAATGAGCAACATATAACAAAAGGCAATCTCTGGTGGTGTTGACGATGATGGGAGTTCCTTGAGATTTTCTGAACAGTAATGGAAAAATAAAAATCCCAGGATTCACTCAAGAACTGTTTAATTACTTATTTTAAGTGATGGTAGGAGCAGCATACATGAGTTGAAGCCAGGAAATGGGTGAAAGAGATTTCACTCCATCCCATGCAGACATGTTCAACATGTTCAAAGCAGGAAAAGCAAGCTCTAGTCTGCTTAAATTTGCATAATCAAACGGGTTTCTATGCACACACCAAAAAAAAAAAAGCAGAGAGGCGCGACTGATACCACTTCCATCAGAAGCTAAAAAATCTTTCCTCACCAAATCACACCTCATGCAGACAACAAAACATACAAATAGATCGACCACACAAAACCCAGAACTTACGTAACATCAGCCAATTGGTTTGATTCTGCTGCATCATTCACCCTACGAATCCATCCAATGTAAAATTAGGCATGAAAGTTAGTCACATAACAAGTAAAAAGCACATGAATTTGAATAAAAAAAAGTATAGTGTGAACCAAGAAGATAAGGTAAAACATGATCTAAATCAAAACCAATTTTTTCTTTGTGCTGCAAAAATCCCACCATCTATGAATGTCGATTCGTCCAGTCCCATCATCAAGAGTAAAGTTGACATCTGTAATCTTCTCCACTTTATTTGTCACCATTCCAACCAGTGTTACCTAAAATAGACAAACCCAAAACTTTCCTCAAAACAGCAAGACTTAAGGGTATAGTGAAACACCAAGAGAAAGGATTGAAGGTGGTCAATTTCCTCCAATTCCGAACCGTGATTAAATTGAAAACTTTCATGTCAATATCTTTTTAGGTTAAAACCAATGCACTGTTGACATGTTAGTATCTGATATTGCCATGAAATCCAAACACAAGAATTGGGGGTGCATCCAAATAGGCAATATGAGAAAAAGGAAATTGAAGATGATTAGGTTTGGAGGCACTATACACTGTTTACATCGACACCATCAATAATAAAATTGGATTTGTCATCACTTGCTTGATCGGCATCACTTATCTGCTTGACTGTCAGCTGAAGCGTGCACTGATTAGCACGACTCTACAACCAAAACAGTCTATGAGAAAAACCTTTTAGATATATGTCTATGCTTATATTTAGATTTGCCTACGTGAGTAATATTCTTTCGCAGCCAGTGTGCACGGTAAGGCATCCAGTGTGCACAATCCTACTGTGCACACTGGCTGCTGGGGCTCACCTGGGGCCCCACAGATCATTGGACATGGGGGGATGGAAAGATCCACTCATGATGGACCCAAATAACAAAAATGGGGTTTATCTCATGCCTATAACCCGTTGATCCATGGCCCATGAGTTTAACAATTTTATATTAAAGAAAAAAAATTGACTCTCAATCCAACGGTCCAGTCCATTTGGTGGGTGCAAAACCTGGGGTCCAGTGACTATTTGGGGGTCCCATGTGTGAACAGCTCGGATGGATCATAAGGTGGGCGCACTAGAAGTACTCACTGTAAGACAGTGAGTAGTTCTCACAGGAAGATTTGGCTATAGAGAGAGAGAGAGAGAGAGAGTACCTTTGCTGGAGAAAAACCAGAATCATTGAATTGAGTGGCCTGGGAAGGCATGAAGCCGCCGCCAGAGAACAGAGAGGCCCCATCAAACTCACTCGAATACATCACTTTACCTGATAGAAAGAAGAAAAAACTTCAGAGAGAGAGGGATGAGGGTGGGTGGGGCATCAATTCTAGGGAGATGTGCTATTCTTGATTAGCTTTCCATTTGATGGCCACAGATACTTTCTTAAACTGCAAGATCAACATCTGTTGGGCCAGGATCCATTCACTATGGGGCCTATGATTGGTAGTGTTTAAAACTTTAAATACATATGAGATTAATGCACATCCAGTGGGCTCTATTTTTGGGTGGGTTGTGTATCCAAAGAAAACATGTTGGAAGTTCCTAACATCTGAAGGGAATTATAACCCATTTAATGTAAGTCAATTGGGATTCATACCAAATGATTGGTCGCGGGAAGGTTAGCAGAATCTAGTTAATATGAACTTCAAAAGGGGCCTATTTGGAAAACTATGATGCTCCAAGTCAGCTGAATCCTATGGCTTTTGGGCCCTAAACTCACTTATTTGCTAATTTTATGTGGGAGCATCCTTAGGAGACACTTCGGTGCATTTTCATTTATTATGGAAGATCAAAATGAATTTTTTTTTTATTTTTATTTTGGAAGACAGGGCATTCAAGGATTGGAGGCATGTTCATTCAACTGAATGAACAAAAAATGTGGGTGCCTATTTCTAACTAATGTATAATTAATAACTAAAACAGTAATTCATCAAATTCTAGACTCAAAAGAAAAGAAAATTCAGTTAGAAAATATTTGTGTACTATTTTTACCATATTTTATGAAGCAAATTGCGCTGTAAGGTGAGGCTTGATCTACTCTCACACGACTCGGCCAAGTTACCCAATGCAAATGTTACCAACCCTAAAAAGGTGTGGATTGAAGTGCCATAACATGGAAAAGATATGTCCAGGAGACTCACGCAGAGGAATGACTAAAAGGGAAACGAAAACTCAATCCACAAAGGAAAATGTTATTAATCCCTAAAACTACTTCTAATTTCCTAAAGTGCTCAAATCTATAGGAAAACAAACTCTAGAATCACCTAATCAAATTAGGAAGCAAATCAAAGATTTTTACTGGAACCAGAAAGCAAATCCTAATTACAACTCATTACAGAAATAACAAAAGAAGCATACATAGATGAGGATGATGGCCTGTTTGGAGAACCATGATGCTCAAATATGGATACAAACATGGAAATTTTTAACAATTGATCGATCCTGAATCAACTAGGCTGAGTTGAGTCACTCCTCTTCCCGCCCCCACCAAGTCGGCCAAATCCTATCACTTTTCGGCCCTAAACTTCCGTATTTGAAAATTTTGTTGGGAGAAGCCTTAGGAGGCACTTAGGGGCATTTCATTGATCATGGAAGATCAAAATATCAATTTTTTTTGAAAGATAGAGCTTTCAAGGATTGGAGATACTCTTCATTCAATTGAGTGAAAAATAAATGGGGGTGCCCTTTGATACCTGGATACTTGTACAAACCTACTGTATCTGTATCGGACCGATATGACACTTGTATTGGTACCTAATACTGCACTGATACTTCTAGGGAACAAGTTTAACATATCCTACCTATAAAGTCCTTTATTTCATATATCTCTTTTAATATTTCTTTATAACAATAAAAATTTATTTCACCAAAAAAAAAAAAAAGAGTTCTTTTAATAATTTTACTTCACACCATAAATATGTTAAAAAGGGAAGAAAACAATGATAATTTCATTAATTCAAACGTGACCTAAAGAAAAAATTAGGACACTCATATCCGTATCCATGTCCTAGATTTTCAAAAATGAGGAGTCGTATCCCTGATCCCCGTATCAATGTCTGTATCCATATCCGTATCTGGGTATCATAGTAGGTGCCTATATCTACCTAATTTATTATTAATAAGAAACAATAATTCATCAAGTTCTAGATTCATAGAACATAATTTCTGTTTTATAATACTTTTGTGTTATCTTTCCATATTTTATGAAGGCCATTGGACTCTAACTTTCAATATACTCTCATGCAACTCGGCCAAGTCAACTCACCTAGAGTGTTACCAAGTGATGCAAAACCTAAAGGGTTTGGGTTGAAGTACCAAAGAAAAATGTAGCCAGGAGACCCACACAAAGGAACAAACCTCAAGGGAAAACTCAATCCATGAAGAAGACTTTTTATTAATCTCCAAACTTCCTCTAATGTCCTAAAGTGCTTAAATATAGGGCAACAAATGCTAGAATCCAAGACTCCTAATCAAACAAGTAAACTAATCAAAGATTTCTACCGGAATAAAAAAGCTAATCCTAATTACAACTCATTAAAGAAATAACATAAAAAAAAAAAAACCCTAAATCTCTTTGGGTCCCACGTGTGAGCCATGGGTATGGTTCTGTCAGCCCATAGACTTTGCATCATTCCCCCGGGTTGCAAAAGAGTACAGCCTCAAACTTGAGTTCTATTTGCATTGCCCTTGTAGATCTGGCATACTTGAAACAATTCTTTCATATCACCTGGTCTCAAACCTTTCTTTGGTGCGTCTGGCTTCAAATGATGTAGTGTGACAATTTTTCCATTATAAACAAATGTATATGTAGTTTCGCACATCGCATGGATTCCATTCTTGTCGTACCTCCTGGGCCATGGCCTAAGTGAAATATCTCCAGTATCCATCAACACTATATCGCACCATGTTGTGTCTCTATAGTTATTCCTAATAGCAACAGTCACTTAACAGGTATGCCGTACATGCACTTCATCACCTGGCATGAACTATCAAACAAAATATAGTCAATGGTTTTGTGCACCCTCATCTTTAGGCAAGCTACAAGAGCTCGTGAGGAAAATGTTGTATGAGCTTCCACTGTCCATCACAACTGTAAAGGTTTGCCCATTTTCACTATCTGGTGAACAAAAGATGTTATTTCGCAACCACTTCTTCTCAATAGCCGGCATATGTTCCTTTAGTGCCACCCTTTGGCTCATCAAGCTTCACAATCAGAGTCACCATAGACATCAACTTGCTCTAACTTTTCTTCTTCTTTTGTTTCCATGATCAATTACTCCTCAGATCCTAGCTCATCATGCTCTTCAGCCTCTTTTTCTTTTGTCATATGTAATGAAACTTTGGGAGATAATTGTGGAAACTGGAAATGACAAATGAGTGACCCCTTTCACAACAATGATAACACATAGGAGATTCGCCATTGTCCTTCCCTAGTTCATTTTTAGATCAGAAACTTAGTCCCATAACTTGGATTGATGTGACTTAGTTACTTGTATGTGGAGGTAAAGATGACTGGTCGATCCCTTTAAGGGATAAGAACTTGCAAGCTTGATGGTTAGCTCTCTCTTCTACTTTCATTGCATATTGAACCACCTCATCTATTGTCTTAAAATACTGAAAGCCAAGAGACGACATATATCCAATCTGAGGCCATTATAATACCTGCAGGCTACAATGTCTTCTTATTCGTTTAAAACAGACCTTGCTTGTACTAGTCGATCATTGACCGGTTGCCCTACTTCAAGAGATGTAGCTTGGAGCACATGTCCATTTAATAGTTGATCGGAAGGGATTTGTAAGTGAAACATCCATTTGAGTTAACAGTTGTTGAATTCGTGAAAGACATCTAAATATCTAATGCTATCTGCCTAACCCTACTTTAATTGATGCTTGCTGCTAACCGGGTATGGCCTGTCAGTGAGTTGGCCAGATAATCGGTCATAGCCTGTCCTCAAATCATTTACTTGTTGTTTCGGATCACCATAATGATTCACTAATTTGTTCTAAGGTTAAATGATCATCTCCACTTGTTTCTTTGGAGGCACCTTCTCTATTTCTTTATAATATAAAAAAATGTTGAATATTAGAATGGACAGATATGCTATGTAGATCTCATTCTCAAGAGTCCATACGTGAAAATGGATAGAAAATCTGAGTCCGGGGGACTCCAAAAATTGCGGTTGAATCTTGGCTGTGGATTTGGTCAAATCCTAGACTTCTTTGGGTCCCACATGTATCACACAGGTCTGGTTGCTTCAGCCCTCAGGCTTTGCATCACCAAGTTGCCCTCCAAAATCTGATTTTTAAAACCCTCCAAATTAAGGCACAGATTTGTACATGGATTGGTGCATTCATCACCGGTCTGTGACTGAGATTCAGGGGAGGATCCTGCTTCATGAATGGTTGGGATGAGATGTCACACATCCCATTGCTCATAAGGAGAAAATTCTACATCCTTTGCATTAAGGGTAGGTTAGGCATATACAAGTATCTGGGTGTCATAGATAGATTGGAAGAAGATAGTTGTAGGCGTCGTAGATATGCCATGCATCACAATTTGGTTTTGGAAAAAAAAACAATGTCCCAAAGCAAAAGCTCCAACATCCCATCACCATGATTTGGTAAGTTGCACCACAGGAGAGAAACCTACAGCCTGAGCCATTGCGAGTAACCTCCAGTAAGAGCCACTTATCAATCCCTAGCAGGTTCAAAATATAGATCTCGATTCAAATGGAAGACCATTTGTGATTTTATCTTGGACACCTACGACAATGTCTTTTCTTTTTCTATTTTCCTCCTTCGAAGCTTCACCTAATTTAGCCGTATATCCCTTTAAACAAGTCATCCAATTTTCATCGCAACATATTGCAATCCCATGACCTTATAAGAAGCAATTCACATTCTAAACCCTTAAAGGGCCCGGTTGTTTGCATTATAAAGAATTGAATGCATATAATTCATACCATAAGTATTTGAAATTGAAGCTCCAATGGGAATTTTAAAAATGAGCATAAATAAACTTTTTCGTAGGAAAATAGAATCAAAAGAAGATAGGAAATGACCAACTACGGCAATGGCTGATAGTTCATTTCCCATCTTCTTTTAATTCTATTTCCTTAAAAAGGAAAGGCTATTTGATATGAATTTTCAAGAATTCACTTTTGATCTTCATATTTAACCAGCAATGGTATAAATTCTGTGTATTCAATTCCTATGTATTTTAACGAAAACAAACAGGCCCTTAATGCAATAATGAAAGGATCAGAAACATTTCATAATTCTTAAATCCTAATCATGAAGAAACCATTCACTAACAATTCCAAGTACTTGCAGGTTTTCAATTCTTCTCTAAAAAGGATGAAGAATACCCTAGACAGCATTGTCCAAAAACCCATTACACAAATCGACTCAAAAGGCCACCAAATAAAGTAGACACAATGGATTATTGACAAAACCCAGAAAATTCTTATGAATGTTTGTGTAACTGACTTGTTTTTCACACATTGGAATTCCACGGGGTGGGAACTACCATCTTAATCATTTCAATAGCCAAACATGGGGGTAATTTGAAATCACCCCTCGTAGCGAAAATCAAGAAATAAGAAGGAGAAATGAAGATTTATAGCAGAGCTGGAAAAGCATGGCAAGAAAAAAGAGTGAAAGGGAAAACAACAAATAAGAGAAACGGAGAGAGAGAGAGTGAGAGAGAGGAATTTGTACCTGGGTCCAAAGAGCGAGTGTTTAATTTTAGCCCTAAATACACTGCAAGACTGCTCCTATGTTGCGGATGGGAGGAGGGTTTCAGCTCAAAGAGGAAATTATCGGCGGGAAGGGACGGAGGGAAGATAAAGAGAAAAGAAACCTCCCGCTAATTCGCCAAATTGCACCGACTTGAGGACACTTTTATTTCTTTTTATTAAAGTTTTTGAACGTCGACATCGCTTGTTTCAACCTTACGAAAACCCAAAAATCATAATTAAAAAACTTTGCGAATTAACTCTTTACTCTCCCGAGTCAGTTTATTTTGACGAAGGACGGAGTCAAAAATTCAAAAATTATAATTAGAAAACTCTCCGAGTTGACTCTTAAATTCTTCCGAGTCATCTTATTTTGACGAAGGACAGAGTCAAAAATAAGAGAGACTCAGTCGAATAATCTTATTTTAATAAGTTAATTGTATTTCGAACCATTTAATAGATAAAATTTTGTCACACCCAACTATGATGATATAAAAAAGTGCAACTTAACTAAGTATTTAACTTGGTATGGATCGGAAAGAAGAAACGGTTTTTATGTAGTCGATTCCAATATAGTTGGGATAAGGTTTTGATAATGATGAAGATAATTTTAAATTCTCATTAATTTTTTAGAAATTTGTGGAAAACGTTAAAAAAATCCAAACCATTGGATGTAATTATTTACTTTTGTAAAAATGATGATTTTGATCAATATAATAGTATGTTCCATTTATATCTCATTTGTACATGGAACATTTACATGTGTAAAACCCTATTTTATTATCTCATGAGCAAAGACCAAAAAACCCCAATTAAAATTAAGTAACATAAATGTGCCGAGCATAGTTGCTTCTTGAACACGTCCAACCTTCTCTTGGAGGAGAAAATGAGAAAGTTTTGTCTTGTTTGGCAAATCTTATCTTCAGAATTTTACCGGAAAAAACACTTAATCCGGACGTGTTATGCAATCAAACGCTTTAGTAAGTAAGGCACCAATTAGAGTAATTGGATTCAATTTTCTTTTTTCTTCTTTTTATCTATTTGGCACATCATCAGCGCCAACCTTATTTACACTGAATAAGGTCGGCAATGGCCCTGTCCGCAACCCGTATTAAGGCTCATATCCCTGTTTTTGCTCATTCTTCTCTTCTCTGGCCCCTCTAAATGTAAGATGATGGGAACCATTTCATGGTAGAGAAGTGTGTGGTTAATCATCCTCCCTTTTGCACTAATGTGGGACACTTGGAAAGGATGGAACATGAAAACTTTTAGGGCAAGATCAAGCTAGTCAATATGATAGAACTGGTTAAATGGAGTCTAATAAGTTTGGCCCTTGTTAAAAGTGTATTAAAAAAAAAACCATGCATCAAAATGGAGTATGTTTTGGAGTCATCGCTGCTGGGCAGAGAATAGGGAAACCTTTCGTGAAATGGTCACTTCCAAAGGGCACTCTTGACATATGTTGGTAACCAAAAGATAGGATCATACCTACATCAGTACGTCTATGCTTAAAAATTGGCTCTTTCAATGATCTTCTGGCACCATATGGGGCAGAAAAAAAAATTTCGTTCTTGCTCCTTGTATTAGCTGCCTTATGGTGTCAATTACATGATTTTATCGTTATAAAAAAAAATGGTGTCAATTACATGTTTTTAGTTCTTAAAAATCATAAAGCCTTTCATGTTTCCAGCAGCTAGAATGTGACAATTGCTGAGAGAGCAAATTTGCGGAAGTTGCTTACTTTAGTGATACTACAATTTCTTTTCTTAATGACATGATTTAAACACTAAACAGTATATTGATTATCCATGTATTATTATGTGGTTTTTATATGTTTACAAAATCATTAATGGTGAATTTTGTATTAGATTCCAAAATTGTTGAAGGGAGTTTGGCTCGATAAAGCGAAGCACCTCTGTAAACTCCCTTTTCACCAGTTTTATATATTCCCTCAATGCATAAACTTAGTTAAGAAGATGAGTGTTTACTTGTTTGCAGTAGTTATTAGTAAAATGACTCACATCCAATGTAAGCTATCAATGAAACTTGTACATGTGGTGTGCTGTCGCTATCCAAACACTCCCTAGGAGCAAGCTATTGCTTTTTTTTTTAAGCATAAAATGCCCTACTCGTACGTCATGTATGTCCTATGTCTATTCTATTTTTATAGTACATTTCTATTATTTCTTATATGAAAAATGGTCCGATTGTTGCCGGACCTGAAAAACTTAGGTCAACTTATTGTCAAGGTAATTTGTTGAATTTAAACTGTCCTTTGTATAGTCTTTAAATGGCAACTCAACTGATTATTGAAATTGGACTATATATTAAGTTGTATTGAAACCCACCTTCCATATATGCTTGCAAACATTATATTCTAAGGGGTCAGAGAAGAGAAGAACGAGCAAAAACAGGAATATGAGCCCTAATATGGGTCACGAATAGGGTCATTACCGACCTTATTCAGCGTAAATAAAGTCGGCGCCGACGATGTGTCAAATAGGTAAAAAAAAAAAAAAAAAAAAAAAGAAAATCGGACCCAATTGCTCTAATTGGTGCCCCACTTGCTAAAGTATTTGATTGCGTAACACGTCTGAATTAATTGTTTTTTCCGGTAAAATCCTCTCTTATCTTTATGAAATAAAGATCTATATGATATAGATCTGTCTCAAAAAGAGCAATTTGAAATAGATGTTTTCTAAGTAGGCTGTTTGGTAAGACAAAAAATTGGTTGAAACACACTCAAGAATCCAATGGTTCTTAGTTTTCCATCATGTTCTTGAGATCTGCAACGAATCAGGAGCTAAAATTTAAACACAGCAATTTTCAGTCGTCCAAAGAAGATCTACAGTTCAAATCATGCTTTTGGGGCCAATGGATCTCCAAAAATACAGATTTAAAGTTCCGAATTGTTTCACAAATATCTCAAGATTTGGTAATGATCAATGGCTCAAATTCCACGACAAATTGTATGCACCTTATTTTGGCACCCTATGAGGGGTGAATTAGTTTGTCCTGTTTAGTAACGCCCCAATTAGGTTGTGAATTAAATATCACCAGTTAAAATTGGAAGGATTTAAAATGCGTTTTTCCTTGAAAAGTACCTAGAGAATGAATTTCCCGAATTATCATCAGACCTCATTTGGGTTGTCAAAGCACCCCATATAGTGGTGGAGATGGAAAATAATTATCGATAAAAGTTAGAGTTAACAAAATGGGCTTGATTGATGAATAAATAAATAAATGGGTAAATGAATAATACAAACAGAGTTGTTGTTGGCCGGATTGTGCAGAGAACCAATCAAGGCATTTAAGGTCCAAGTTAGCCACCGGGGTGAAAATCAAAATTTAAGATGATAGCGGTAGGTCTCATACCCCAAAATGCCCACTTGAAAAATCACCTATCACTTCTAGACCTCTAATCGACCCGGAAGTTGGTCGATCGCGATCTACTCGTTGAGGGTTTTCCGTCCATATATAGAACGTTAAAATCTGACAAGTGGATCAAAATCTATAAAACCTGAGTCCCGGTAATGATTGCTTAGACGAAACCCCACTGCGGCCCACCTTTTGGGCCCCGAACCTCTAATCCTTGTCCTTGGGCTGAAGCCCCAATCCAAACCCATCAGGCCCACCAGACCAAACCCCACCTAACACTTGGGCCTGACTTCAACTAGACCCATCAAACCAAGCCCAAAATCCAACCCATCCTAACCCAAACCCATCTAACCTGCAGACTCGAATCCAAAACAAATCCACTTGAGCTCTAACCCATTCCTGAACCCAGACCAAAACCTAACCCACCTAAGCTCTAACCTGAGCCCAACCTGGCCCAGATTACATTGTCCGTCACCTGGATAAGGATAGACACAATGGATGATTGACAAAACCCAGGAAAAAAAACAAAAAGATAAGATAAAAGCAATTGGCCGGCAAACACATCCAACCTTCTCATGCAGGAGAAAACGAGGAAATATCCTTGTAGCATCCAAAATTTCAGTCAACTACTCCTACCATTCAATCCTTATCGTATTACCAGCAAATAGCAATCAATGTCAGTTGATATTCATATTCATCTTCATATTCTATCTGACGTATAGTCCTCTATAATATAGATTATAAAATGGTGGAAAGACATGGAGTTGGGTAGGGAGTGTAGGCTTACCTTACTACCTTCTGTTACATATTCATATACCCATTGAAATTGTTAATTGATCTCCATAAAACATGTGATGTGGTTCATACATCAATCCTTGATCATTGGTCAGTAGTTTATGGACTAATATAACTTTAAATTATACTGATGACATAATCTTAACTATTGAATTCTTGGCTTTTGAATGGATGGTTGTGACAGCAAGTGGGTCAACGTTCAACTATCCTTCTCCTCTTCATAAGCAAACAGAGAATTATACCATGTTAGAGCCAAGGATTTTGAAGTTAATTTTTACAAGTTACTTTCCGTATTCTACAACTAACTCACTTTTTCCTTCTATTTCCAACATGTAATATACTGTATTGCAACCACTCAAGTCTTCTACCTACTTTTGTAATTCTTCCTCTTTTCTTCCTACTTCAGTTCTCCTAATCCATTTTTACTCTACGGACTCTTGAATTAAGGAAAGAGGTGATCTCATAATCTTCTCTTCTTTTATTCTCCTTTTAAAATCTTATGCTTCATCTAAATAAAATTATTGTCAATAAGTGCTTGAGGATGATTTTGCCTGATATAAATTTTTTTAATGGATCATGGAATATATTTTACAATCGTTACTCGTAAGTGAACATGCCCGTGCTTAGCACGGGTTATTGTACTGGTACACTATTATTCTAGCAAAGGGGAATTTGTCAGTGTCCCAATGGATCCATCCTGATTAGGATCCTCCTACACTTTGACTTATTAGACAAATCCTAAATCTCTCTCTTGAATTCTTGTTCGAAGGTCCTCGACATCCTCTTCTTCATCTTCTCGCGGCAGCAATGGAGGACAGCGCATTCTCCTCCATCTGCTGGAATTTCAGCTCCAGCATCATTTATGAAATCTGCATATTCAGGTTCAAAAGACCCATGAGCAACAGAAAACAGAAATGAGAACAAACGTGGCATACAAGTATTGGCTGGAACTTCAAAGGAGAATTACTTTGGCATATGAGAGGGAAAGAAAGAAACACATGATTACGAGAATTTGGCGTAACGGGTGAAAATTCATAATAGGGTTTATCTATTGAAAACCTAAGCTGCTAAAAGAATACACCCTTACAATGTTTGGTGTACTCCTAAATTCTGCCCCGAAAAGGAGTTCATCCCACAGTAAGCCTGCTCATCTGATGAAAATTATAATTAATGAATATGTAAAAACTTGTGTTAATCATATTTTTAGTTAAATGGTTAATTTTATTAAGACCGATTTTTATTGTAATAAAATTTGTAATTAAGTCATTAATGAGAGGCATTTATTTTGAGAAACTCAGATTTAAATAGGCAGGCACAAATGTCGTTTTTCACACTTTTAACTCTGGATTTCTCTAAACTTATTTGGCCTATTGTGTCTTTTGGTTGAGGTTAATTTTCTTCTGTAAGTTTTTTTTTTTTGGGTAAATCTTCTATAAGGTTTAGTCTGCTGTTTGTAGTGGTTGGGTCTTTGAATTTTCATTTTTGTCTTCTTGATAATATTGCTCCTTTGTGGCTGTGTAATGGATTACATCTTCTTTTAAATAACTCCAAGTTTCTCTAAAGTCAAAGCCTTGGAGGATCGGGACCTTCCATTACGGAAACGGATCCCCTGTATTGCCTGTTTGGATGAATGGTGGGGAACCTCTGCCCCCTCTCCGCTCCCCTTGCGTGTCGCCCCTTGATTCGTCTAAACAGGGGAATCCGATCCCTTGGATTACATTTTCTTTCCCTTGGTCAAATTTCAAAGACGTGGCTTAACTGTTCAGAGACGCAACCGCGTGTATTTGGCATATATGTGTGTGTAATGATACAGAAGAAGGAGATGAGATTAATACAAGTTAAAGAAAGCTGATTAGATCAGATTTTAGAAAGATGTATGTAACAAGGCCTCTTTCATTGTATAGGAAGTCTCCTGAAGCTGCCTTTGAGCCGCCACCTGAAGGTCCCAATTCAGGTTGTTTGGTGATATTTGATGAAGAATCAGAAGCAGAGGCAGTATGCTGCATGGGGTCATGCAAAGATGACCGAATTAGAGACTTCCCTTTCCCTCAGAACAAGATCCTGACAGTCCCACATGGGCAACACGATGTCAGCAAGGCCTTCTTCATCCCTGTGCTTGACCAGCCACTGTCCTCCAATCAGTACTATGTTGTATCAGCTGATGGGAAGAACAAAGGGTAATTATCTCATACTTGTGAGCTTTCTGCTTTTCATTTTTTCTGGACTCACCCCATATTCACTCCCAAAAGAGTTATAACTCATCATAAGATTGATCAGTTATAGTAAGACTATCTAGAGTGATTTGGCCATAACTTGTTCAAGTGAGCAAAATTTTTGTGAGCTTTCTGCTTTTCATTTTTTCTGGACTCCCAATATTCACTCCCAAAAGAGTTATAACTCATCATAAGATTGATCAGTTATAGTAAGACTATCTTCTAGTGGAGTGATTTGGCAATAACTTGTTCAAATGGGCAAAATTTATTTTGAGTAGATTAAATCTTTAGTAAGTGCGCCACACTAAATAGCCTCGCAAATTTTGTGAGTACAAGCCTTTGGGAATCTATACCTTAAGCCTGTGTTGGACATGCCATATCTCTTCTGAGTCCTGAGTCCAAAATCCGGATCCTCCGAGTTTAAAGAATTTATGAGGAGGACCACAATGGAGCCCATGTATTGAAAATCAAAGCGGTTTAAAATGAACGATGGCCTTATCATGTATGGGATAGTCCTGAATTTTACTCTAATCGGAGTTAGAACTGCAGTAAAATTGATAATATAATGAATAATGTGATTAATACGATCTGATGGATTAGTAACATGTTTATTCATCATATGGTCAATCTTATGGACGAGGCATCATATTGGAGTAAAATTTAAGATATTCCATTATTTGCGTTCATTTTGAGGTCCTGAGATTTTTAATTGGTGGGCATTTTGAGCAGCTAAGATTTTTACTTCGCGGGCGCACTGGGTATCTGGAGTCCATCTTCTTATGGACGAGGCATCATATTGGAGTAAAATTTGAATATATTCCATTATTTGCGTTCATTTTGAGGTCCTGAGATTTTTAATTGGTGGGCATTTTGAGCTGCTAAGATTTTTACTTTGCGGGCGCACTGGGTATCCGGAGTCCATCTTCTTATGTTTAACATTTCCATAGCCACATGGCTGTTGGATGCTGGAACCCTAAACACAGTAAATAACAATGGCCCTTGCATGTCAATAAACAAGGCTTATAAGTAGATATGTTGTGAATGTCTTTACAGGCACACATGCACATGTTCCAGAGAAGAGGATATGACCACATGCTGCTTCTGCAACTGCATAACCGATGTGAAACCAAGACCATTCAATCACAGAGACATATATCAACAAGTGCAGATCACCCGTCGTCCCTGTAACAAATTCACCAGCCAATCCATAGCCCCAGATGGCTTTCCTCCAAGTTTTCTGAGGAGAAGAGGTTGGGAGCTCTTTGCATCAACTCCCCGGAATTACCAGATCTCTGAGGCTCATGGCCTTGACCCATCTCTCCGCGCCCACCACCCCAAATTCGACTTTCCAATCAACTCCAAACGTTCCATCGCCACTGTTGTTGGAAAGTGGTACTGCCCCTTCATGTTCATCAAGGAAATGAGCAGCTTAGAAGAACAAATGAAGAAGTCCATGTTTTATGAGATGTACCTTGAGCAGTTTTGGGAGGAGATTTATGCACATGAGAATTTGGGCAATGAAGGAAATGCTGTGGTAGTAAAGGCATGCGTGCCAAAGGAAGCAATCACACTCTTTGGTGAAGAAACTGTGGGCGAAGGCACACTTGTGGAGAATGGGATGATGTGGTTTAGGCCTGTTGACCATGGAAGGAAAGATACTGAAGTGGGGTTGAGTTTGGCAATTGTGGAGAGAATGAGATGGGAGGCTGCTAGAGGAGGATGGGATGGTGGTGAAGAGAGAGAGGTGACAGTGGAGAGAGTGGAGGAGTTTAGAGGAGGGAGTGGTTGGAGGAAGTTCGGTTGTTATGTGTTGGTGGAGAGATTTGTTTTGAAGAGGATTGATGGGAGTTTGGTGATGTGTTATGATTTTAAGCACACTCATAAGGTTATTACTAAATGGGAATAGCACACTCATAAGGTTATAACTAAATGGGAATAATGGGGCAATGGGGTGTTCTTGTATTTTTATTTACAACATTAGTTTCGATATCTATTGTTGTTGGTGATTTGTTTTATAGATGTGAAAATCGACATATGTTGCTAGCTAATGTATATACTCTTAAATACTGTGCTCCATGCTCCATGGAATCAAGGAGAATTAGTTAAAATCTTTCCTTATAGAGTAATAGTAATTTAGTCTCCTTTTGAGGGGGTGCTCCATGCTCCATGGAATCAAGGAGAATTAGTTAAAATCTTTCCTTATAGAGCAATAGTAATTTTGTTCCCTTTATTTATTTATTTATTTTTTTTTTTTTTTTTTTTTTTTTGGGGGGGGGTGGGGGGGGGGGGGGGGCGCAATAGGAAAAAAAAATCTTGGAGGGGCCAATGTAAAAATTTTCAAAATATTTTGTAAGATTTAGGGGCTTTTGCAATAATCATGTGGGGGAAGGTGAAGGTGTAGTGGGGAAGCTTGGCAATTGTGGAGAGGATGAGATAGGAAGCTGCTAGAGTAGGGTGGGTTGATAGTAAGAAGAAAGAGTTGAAGGTGGAGAAAACGGAAGTGTTCAGGGGAGAAGGTGGATGGTAGAAGTCATGTTACTACCTGTAGGTGGAGAGGTCTGCTATGAGGATGATGGATGGAAGTTTAGTGCTAAATTATGATTTTAGGCATGCCCGGAAAGGTTCAAATCCAAAATGAGAATAGAGAATCTAGTGTGTGGATGAGTTAAAACAGAGAAATGAGAAATGTATCTTATATATGTAGCAGGGTTATTCCCTATTTTGTGCCTCAATAAGTTGTAAAATATGTGTACTTTGCATTGTTAGCATGGGAGCACTCTCTCAAAGTAAGTTAGAGAGGCTAATTCTTTTAAATATATAATTCTTTGAAAACTTACTTTTTGTACTTGAAAATCCCATTTATGGAAGTGTCCCTCACCCTATGGTGAGGGATAGATGCACATGAACACTCCCCTATATATATATAAGGTGATTTATAATTGGGCCTCCAGAGTGGTATAAAACAAGTCCATCTCATCTTTTTGATCAAACAAAAGTCACAAAATAACATCAGGACAACTTTAAATTTGTGGTTTTGTTCATTATTGGGAGAAAATCAAAGAGCAAATATCACGATAATTTTTTTAAATTTGCGTTTTGTTCTTGATCACATTGAATATCATTGAAAATAAAATAAATTTTCAATAATAAAAATTCAAAATTAAATCAAGGAACTAAAGTTGTAGAATTTCTTTTTTCAAGAAAATCTATCTCTATCATGTGTTTAATGCAATTCTAATTAATGATAGATTGATTCTCCTAATGCATAATATCATGCACAGTTCGAGCGCCGCTCACAATGGGGTCTTTGAAACAAACTTTTTGTTCCTTGGCTAGATTGGTTAGTGGTACAGTAGGCACCATTTAAATCACTCGAAATTGGGTCAATTTTGAATCAATATAAGCACAACATTTAAATCAGCAATTTCCCTTTTTTTTTTAGGCTGTGGAGATATGGTTAGTACACTGACATCCTTACCATGATTGGCATGGCCCCAATTAGGCCACATGGATGAGGTTTCCTGTTCTCATTGTCTGTTAGTCAGCATAGAAATGGATAGGTATTCATGTTATAAGTGCTTAAAAATGAAGACCCAAGGTAAATATACAAAAAAGATAGCCAAATAACCTCATCTTTAATTTAAAGTGAAATAAGGGAAGATACAAAAATACCTAGCCTTCACCTAGTAATTCAAATCTAAGGAAAGTCAAGGTTCTATCTACATTGGTTTGATTTATATCCTTCACCACTCACCTCATATCAGTGACACCTTACTTCTCTAATAATCCTTCGGTGTATATCAATTTATCATGAATTAAAAAAAAAAAAAAAATTCTATTGCAAACGAGTAGGCACTAACAAACATATTACTCCTTTGATTTGATTCTAGTATTGGCTCTCACAGGCATTCTAGAGATAGACAGGCATATAAGATAATCCCACATCTTCCTTTCTTATATTTATAGAGGGAGAGGGATCCAAAACTCTAGTAAAGTAAAAATAAAAATAAAATACAAGAGAGGTAAAAGGAAGAGCATTCTTCAAATTTATCAAAAAATACAAGTTCTGATGATATTTGTTTCCTCGAGAAAACAAATAAAAAGAGCAGGAAAAGGAAGATCATTATTCAAATTCATCAAAAAATACAAGTTCTGATGATATTTTCTCCTCAAGAAAATCAGCCTCCAGACATAGAAGACTCAACCATGCTCTACCTGACTAAACTTTATTTTTTTTTTTTTTTTTATTACAACACTCCATATCAACAATGTCAACACTCTCAAAAACAACTTTCATCGTGTTTAAGGAACCTTTTAAGATCTCTTACTTTGACCAAAGTCACCAAACAACACAGATCTCCTCCAGACAACCAATTTCTTAGTTCTTATGACTCTCAACGTTCCAGGTTGAGTATTTTTCTTGGAAAGAAAAGCATGACATCTCCTATTGTCATCCATTCTCAGTAATATTTTTCGAAGAGTGATCCTTTCTCTACAGTGCCTTTTCTCAACGTGGTTTTGTAATCACATTTTGCAACAGTACTGTCCCAATATTTTTCAATAACATTTAATACTTGTATATTTTATTATATAAATGGTGTATGCTTTTAGATGATCTATATATTACCTTTTTTTATTCCTCGTTTTCTTCTTCCTTGCCATTAAGACTTTTTTAAAATTTCTCCTCTTTTAAAAAAGTTCTGAAGTATCTAAATATTAAATTTCAATTTCTTCAAAAAAAAATATTTTATCTCATTGATTATCATGCCTTACTCATCTCAAAAGGACTTAGAAGTAAATGAGCACCATTTAACAAAAGGCAATCTCTGGTGGTGTTGATGATGATGGGAGTTCCTTGAGATTTTCTGAACAGTAATGGAAAAATAAAAATCCCAGGATTCACTCAAGAACTGTTTAATTACTTATTTTAAGTGACGGTAGGAGCAGCATACATGAGTTGAAGCCAGGAAATGGGTGAAAGAGATTTCACTCCATCCCATGCAGCCATGTTCAACATGTTCAAAGCAGGAAAAGCAAGCTCCAGTCTGCTTAAATTTGCATAATCAAACAGGGTTTCTATGCACACACCAAAAAAAAAAAAAAACAGAGAGGCGCGACTGGTACCACTTCCATCAGAAGCTAAAAAATCTTTCCTCACCAAATCACACCTCATGCAGACAACAAAACATACAAATAGATCGACCACACAAAACCCAGAACTTACGTAACATCAGCCAATTGGTTTGATTCTGCTGCATCATTCACCCTACGAATCCATCCAATGTAAAATTAGGCATGAAAGTTAGTCACATAACAAGTAAAAAGCACATGAATTTGAATAAAAAAAAGTATAGTGTGAACCAAGAGGATAAGGTAAGACATGATCTAAATCAAAACCAATTTTTTCTTTGTGCTGCAAAAATCCCACCATCCATGAATGCCGATTCGTCCAGTCCCATCATCAAGAGTAAAGTTCACATCTGTAATCTTCTCCACTTTATTTGTCACCATTCCAACCAGTGTTACATAAAATAGACAAACCCAAAACTTTCCTCAAAACAGCAAGACTTAAGGGTATAGTGAACACCAAGAGAAAGGATTGAAGGTGGTCAATTTCCTCCAATTCCGAACTGTGATTAAATTGAAAACTTTCATCTCAATATCATTTGAGGTTAAAACCAATGCACTGTTTACATGTTAGTATCTGATATTGCCATGAAATCCAAACACAAGAATTGGGAGTGCATCCAAATAGGCAATATGAGAGAAAGGAAATTGGGGATGATTAGGTTTGGAGGCACTATACACTGTTTACTTCGACACCATCAATAATAAAATTGGATTTGTCATCAATTGCTTGATCCGCATCACTTATCTGCTTGACTGTCAGCTGACGCGTGCACTGATTAGTACGACTCTACAACCAAAACAATCTATGAGAAAAACCTTATAGATATATGTCTATGCTTATATTTAGATTTGCCTACATGAGTAATATTCTTTCGCAGCCAGTGTGCACGGTAAGGCATCCAGTGTGCACAATCCTGCTGTGCACACTGGCTGCTGGGGCTCACCTGGGGCCCCACAGATCATTGGACATGGGGGGATGGAAAGATCCACTCATGATGGACCCAAATAACAAAAATGGGGTTTATCTCATGCCTATAACCCATTGATCCATGGCCCATGAGTTTAAAAATTTTATATTAAAGAAAAAAAAATTGACTCTCGATCCAACGGTCCAGTCCATTTGGTGGGTGCAAAACCTGGGGTCCAGTGACTATTTGGGGGTCCCATGTGTGAACAGCTCGGATGGATCATAAGGTGGGCGCGCTAGAAGTACTCACTATAAGACAGTGAGTAGTTCTCACAGGAAGATTTGACTATATATATATATATATATATATATATATATATAGGGGGATGTTCAAGTGCATCTATGGTGAGGGACACTCCCATTTTTGGGAAGTTTCAAGTACAAAAGCACATTTGTACTTTTTGGGAAGACATTCTTTTATACTTGAAACTTCCCAAAAAGGGGAAGTGTCCCTCACCCTATGGTGAGGGATGGATGCACATGCACATGAACATATATATGGGAAATGTTCATGTGCATCCATCCCTCACCATAGGGTGAGGGACACTTCCCCTTTTTGCAACATGAAGACAAATGAGTGTACCTCATTTATGTACTTGAAAACTTACTTTTTGTACTTGAAAATCCCATTTATGGAAGTGTTCCTCACCCTATGGTAAGGGATAGATGCACATGAACACTCCCACATATATATATATATATATATAGAGAGAGAGAGAGAGAGTACCTTCGCTGGAGAAAAACCAGAATCATTGAATATTGAGTGGCCTGGGAAGGCATGAAGCCGCCTCGAGAGAACAGAGAGGCCCCATCAAACTCACTCGAATACATCACTTTACCTGATAGGAAGAAGAAAAAACTTCAGAGAGAGGGATGAGGGTGGGTGGGGCATCAATTCTAGGGAGATGTGCTATTCTTGATTAGCTTTCCATTTGATGTCCACAGGTACTTTCTTAAACTGCAAGATCAACATCTTTTGGGCCAGGATCCATTCACTATGGGGCCTATGATTGGTAGTGTCTAAAACTTTAAATACATATGAGATTAATGCACATCCAGTGGGCTCTATTTTTGGGTGGGTTGTGTATCCAAAGAAAACATGTTGGAAGTTCCTAACATCTGAAGGGAATTATTACCCATTTAATGTAAGTCCAATGGGATTCATACCAAATGATTGGTCCCAGGAAGGTTAGCAGAATCTAGTTAATATGAACTTCAAAAGGGGCCTATTTGGAAAACTATGATGCTCCAAGTCAGCTGAATCCTATGGCTTTTGGGCCCTAAACTTACTTATTTGCCAATTTTATGTGGGAGCATCCTTAGGAGACACTTCGGTGCATTTTCATTTATTATGGAAGATCAAAATGAATTTTTTTTTTTTTTTTTTTGGAAGACAGGGCATTCAAGGATTGGAGGCATGTTCATTCAACTGGGTGAACAAAAATGTGGGTGGAGCCTATTTCTAACTAATGTATAATTAATAAGTAAAACAGTAATTCATCAAATTATGGACTCAAAGAAAAGAAAATTCAGTTAGAAAATATTTTTGTACTATTTTTACCATATTTTATGAAGCAAATTGCGCTGTAAGGTGAGGCTTGATCTACTCTCACACGACTCGGCCAAGTTAGCCAATGCAAATGTTACCAACCCTAAAAAGGTGTGGATTGAAGTGCCATAACATGGAAAAGATATGTCCAGGAGACTCACGCAGAGGAATGACTAAAAGGGAAACGAAAACTCAATCCACAAAGGAAAATGTTATTAATCCCTAAAACTACTTCTAATTTCCTAAAGTGCTCCAATCTATAGGAAAACAAACTCTAGAATCACTCCCAATCAAATTAGGAAGCAAATCAAAGATTTTTACCTTAATCAGAAAGCAAATCCTAATTACAACTCATTAAAGAAATAACATAAGAAGCAGACATAGATGAGGATGATGGGGCCTATTTGGAGAACCATGATGCTCAAATATGGATACAAACATGGAAATTTTTAACAATTGATCGATCCTGAATCAACTAGGCTGAGTTGAGTCACTCCTCTTCCCGCCCCCACCAAGTCGGCCAAATCCTATCACTTTTCGGCCCTAAACTTACTTATTTGAAAATTTTGTTGGGAGAAGCCTTAGGAGGCACTTAGGGGCATTTCATTGATCATGGAAGATCAAAATATCAATTTCTTTTTAAAGATAGAGCTTTCAAGGATTGGAGGTACTCTTCATTCAATTGAGTGAAAAATAAATGGGGGTGCCCTTTGATACCTGGATACTTGTACAAACCCACTGTATCTGTATCGGACCGATACGACACTTGTATTGGTACCTAATATTGCACTGATACTGCTAGGGAACAAGTTTAACATATCCTACCTATAAAGTCCTTTATTTCATATAGTTCTTTTAATATTTCTTTTATAACAATAAAAATTTATTTCACCAAAAACAAAAAGGAGTTCTTTTAATAATTTTACTTCACACCATAAATATGTTTAAAAGGGAAGAAAACAATGATAATTTCATTAATTCAAACGTGATCTAAAGAAAAAATTAGGACACCCATTACCATATCCGTGTCCTAAATTTTCAAAAGTGAGGAGTCGTATCCCTGATCCCCGTATCAATGTTTGTATCCATATCCGTATCTGGGTATCATGGTAGGTGCCTATATCTACCTAATTTATTATTAATAAGAGACAATAATTCATCAAATTCTAGATTCATAGAACATAATTTCTGTTTTATAATACTTTTGTGTTATCTTTCCATATTTTATGAAGGCCATTGGACTCTAACTTTCAATATACTCTCATGCAACGCGGCCAAGTCAACTCACCTAGAGTGTTACTAAGTGATGCAAAACCTAAAGGGTTTGGGTTGAAGTACCAAAGAAAAATGTAGCCAGGAGACCCACACAAAGGAACAAACCTCAAGGGAAAACTCAATCCATGAAGAAGACTTTTTATTAATCTGCAAACTTCCTCTAATGTCCTAAAGTGCTTAAATATAGGGCAACAAATGCTAGAATCCAAGACTCCTAATCAAACAAGTAAACTAATCAAAGATTTCTACCGGAATAAAAAAGCTAATCCTAATTACAACTCATTAAAGAAATAACATAAAAAAACAAACCCTAAATCTCTGTGTCCCACGTGTGAGCCATGGGTATGGTTCTGTCGGCCCATAGACTTTGCATCATTCCCCCGGGTTGCAAAAGAGAACAGCCTCAAACTTGAGTTCTATTTGCATTGCTCTTGTAGATCTGGCATACTTGAAACAATTCTTTCGTATCACCTGGTCTCAAACCTTTCTTCGGTGCGTTTGGCTTCAAATGATGTAGTGTGACAATTTTTCCATTATAAACAAATGTATATGTAGTTTCGCACATAGCATGGATTCCATTTTTGTCGTACCTCCTGGGCCATGGCCTAAGTGAAATATCTCCAGTATCCATCAACGCTATATCGCACCATGTTGTGTCTCTATAGTAATTCCTAATACCAACAGTCACTTAACAGGTATGCCGTACATGCACTTCATCACCTGGCATGAACTATCAAACAAAATATAGTCAATGGTTTTGTGCACCCTCATCTTTAGGCAACCCACAAGAGCTCGTGAGAAAATGTTGTATGAGCTTCCGCTGTCCATCACAACTGTAAACCTTTGCCCATTTCCACTATCTGGTGAACAAAAGACGTTATTTCGCAACCACTTCTTCTCAATAGCTGGCATATGTTCCTTTAGTGCCACCCTTTGGCTCATCAAGCTTCACAATCAGAGTCACCATAGACATCAACTTGCTCTAACTGTTCTTCTTCTTTTGTTTCCATGATCAATTACTCCTTAGATCCTAGCTCATCATGCTCTTCAGCCTCTATTTCTTTTGTCATATGTAATGAAACATTGGGAGATAATTGTGGAAACTGGAAATGAAAAATGAGTGACCCCTTTCACAACAATGATAACACATAGGAGATTCGCCATTGTCCTTCCCTAGTTCATTATTAGATCAGAAACTTAGTCCCATAACTTGGATTGATCTGACTTAGTTACTTGTATGTGGAGGTAAAGATGACTGGTCGATCCCTTTAAGGGATAAGAACTTGCAAGCTTGATGGTTAGCTCTCTCTTCTACTTTTATTGCATATTGAACCACCTCATCTATTGTCTCAAAATACTGAAAGCCAAGAGACGACATATATCCTATCTTAGGCCATTATAATACCTGCAGGCTACAATGTCTTCTTATTCGTTTAAAACAGACCTTGCTCGTACTAGTCGATCATTAACCGGTTGCCCTACTTCAAGAGATGCAGCTTGGAGCACATGTCCGTTTAATAGTTGATTGGAAGGGATTTCTGTTTGAGCAATTTCTGCATTTCTGCCCATGTTTCATTGAATCTATATTCTGGTATCGCCTTCGTCACTGTAATTCTGCCCACCAAACAGCTAAATACCCATGAAATCTTGAGTCACTATGGTTACCTTGTGTCCATCTGTCATAGGTTTGCAAGCAAACAAATTCTCCATGTACACTAGCCAATCCCTAAATGTTTTCTGTTGCACCTTGCCATTGTACTCAAGAACAATAATTTTGATATCCAAATCCACCTATCAACATTCTAAAGATCTGGGCCGCGTTGATTTGGGAAATTGGCATCTTCCCCTTGACAGTTATCTTTCCAAGTGTTCTTGTCCATACGGTTGCGCTCTAAACTTGCAAGTGAAACGTCCCTTTGAGTTAACAGTTGTTGAATTCTTGAAAGACATCTAAATATCTAATGCTATCTGCCTAACCCTACTTTAATTGATGCTTGCTGCTAACCGGGTATGGCCTGTCAGTGAGTTGGGCAGATAATCGGTCATAGCCTATCCTCAAATCATTTACTTGTTGTTTCGGATCACCATAATGATTCACTTATTTGTTCTATGGTTAAATGGTCATCTCCACTTGTTTCTTTGGAGGAACCTTCTCTATTTCTTTATAATATAAAACAAATGTTGAATATTAGAATGGACTGATATGCTATGTAGATCTCGTTCTCAAGAGTCCATACGCGAAAATGGATAGAAAATCTGAGTCCGGGGGACTCCAAAAATTGCAGTTGAATCTTGGCTGTGGATTTGGTCAAATCCTAGACTTCTTTGGGTCCCACATGTATCACACAGGTCTGGTTGCTTCAGCCCTTAGGCTTTGCATCACCAAGTTGCCCTCCAAAATCCGATTTTTAAAACCTTCCAAATGAAGGCACAGATTGGAACATGGATTGGTGCATTCGTCACCAGTCTGTGCCTGAGATTCAGGGGAGGATCCTGCCTCATGAATGGTTGGGATGAGATGTCACACATCCATTGCTCATAAGGAGAAAATTCTACATCCTTTGCATTAAGGGTAGGTTAGGCATATACAAGTATCTGGGTGTCATAGATAGATTGGAAGAAGATAGTTGTAGGCGTCGTAGATATGCCATGCATCACAATTTGGTTTTGGAAAAAAAACAATGTCCCAAAGCAAAAGCTCCAACATCCCATCACCATGATTTGGTAAATTGCACCACAGGAGAGAAACCTACAGCCTGAGCCATTGCAAGTAACCTCCAGTAAGAGCCACTTATCAATCCCTAGCAGGTTCAAAATATGGATCTCTATTCAAATGGAAGACCATTTGTGATTTTATCTTGGACACCTACGACAATGTCTTTTCTTTTTCTATTTTCCTCCTTCGAAGCTTCGCCTAATTTAGCCGTATATCCCTTTAAACAAGTCATCCAATTTTCATCGCAACATATTGCAATCCCATGACCTTATAAGAAGCAATTCACATTCTAAACCCTTAAAGGGCCCGGTTGTTTGCATTATAAAGAATTGAATGCATATAATTCATACCATAAGTGTTTGAAATTGAAGCTCCAATGGGAAGTTTAAAAATGAGCATAAATAAACTTTTTCGTAGGAAAATAGAATCAGAAGAAGATAGGAAATGATCAACTACGGCGATGGCTGATAGTTCATTTCCCATCTTCTTTTAATTCTATTTCCTTAAAAAGGAAAGGCTATTTGATGTGAATTTTCAAGAATTCACTTTTGATCTTCATATTTAACCAGCAATGGTATGAATTCTGTGTATTCAATTCCTATGTATTTTAACGAAAACAAACAGGCCCTTAATGCAATAATGAAAGGATCAGAAACATTTCATAATTCTTAAATCCTAATCACGAAGAAACCATTCACTACCAATTCCAAGTACTTGCAGGTTTTCAATTCTTCTCTAAAAAGGATGAAGAATACCCTAGAGAGCATTGTCCAAAAACCCATTACACAAATCGACTCAAAAGGCCACCAAATCAAGTAGACACAATGGATTATTGACAAAACCCAGAAAATTCTTATGAATGTTTGTGTGACTAACTTGTTTTTCACACATTGGAATTCCACGGGGAGGGAACCACCATCTTAATCATTTCAATAGCCAAACATGGGGGTTATTTGAAATCACCCCTCGCAGCGAAAATCAAGAAATAAGAAGGAGAAATGAAGATTTATAGCAGAGATGGAAAAGCATGGCAAGAAAAAAGAGTGAAAGGGAAAACAGCAAATAAGAGAAACAGAGAGAGAGAGAGAGAGAGAGAGGAATTTGTACCTGGGTCCAAAGAGGGAAAGAAATGAGAGCGAGTGTTTAATTTTAGCCCTAAATACACTGCAAGACTGCTCCTGTGTTGCGGATGGGAGGAGGGTTTCAGCTCAAAGAGGAAATTATCGGCGGGAAGGAACGGATGGAAGATAAAGAGAAAAGAAACCTCCCGCTAATTCGCCACATTGCACCGACTTGAGGACACTTTAATTTTATTTTTTTATTAAAGTTTTTGAACGTGGACATCGCCTTTTTAAACCTTACAAAAACCCAAAAATCATAATTAAAAAAAAATGTACAAGGTAACTTTTGGCTCTCCCAGGTCTTCTTATTTTGAATAAAGATGGAGTCAAAAATCCAAAAATTATAATTAAAAAACTCTCCGAGTTGACTCTTAAACTCTCCCGAGTCATCTTATTTTTATGAATGACGGAGTCAAAAATAAGGAAAACTCGGTCGAATAATCTTATTTTAATAAGTTAATTGTGTTTCGAACCATTTAATAGATAAAATTTTGTCACACCCAACCATGATGATATAAAGAAGTCAACTTATCTAAGAATTTAACTCTAGTATAGATCGGAATGAAGAAACGGATTTTATGTAATCGATTCCAATATAGTTGTGATAAGGTTTTGATAAAGATGATGATTTTAAATTCTCATTAATGTTTTAGAAATTTGTGGAAAACATTAAAAAAATCATAACCATTGGATGTAATTATTTACTTTTGTAAAAATGATGATTTTGATAAATATAATAGTATGTTCCATTTATATCTCATTTGTACCTGGAACATTTACATGTGTAAAACCCTATTTTCTTATCTCATGAGCAAAGACCAAAAAACCCCAATTAAAATTGAGTAACATAAATGTCCCGGGCATAGTTGCTTCTTGAACACGTCCAACCTTCTCCTGGAGGAGAAAATGAGAAAAGTTTTGTCTTGTTTGGCAAATCTTATGTTGAGAATTTTACCGGAAAAAATATTTAATCCGGACGTATTACGCAATCAAACACTTTAGTAAGCAAGGAACCATTTAGAGTAATTGGGTCCGATTTTCAATTTTTTTTTTTTATCTATTTGGCACATCGTCGGCACCGACCTTATTTACACTGAATAAGGTCGACAATAACCCTGTTCGCAACCCATATTAGGGCTCATATCCCTGTTTTTGCTCATTCTTCTCTTCTCTGGCCCCTCTGAATGTAAGATGATGGGAACCATTTCATGGTAGAGAAGTGTGTGGTTAATCATCCTCCCTTTTGCACTAATGTGGGACACTTGGAAAGGATGGAACATGAAAATTTTTAGGGCAAGATGAAGCTAGTCAAAATGATAGAACTAGTTAAATGGAGTCTAATAAGTTTGGCCCTTGTTAAAAGTGTATTAAAAAAAAAAAAAAAAAACCATGCATCAAAATGGAGTATGTTTTGGAGTCATCGCTACTAGGTATGGAATGGGAAACCTTTCGTGAAATGGTCACTTCCAAAGGACACTCTTGACATATGTTGGTAACCAAAAGATAGGATCATACCTACATCAGTACGTCTATGCTTAAAAATTGGCTCTTTCAATGATCTTCTGGCACCATATGGGGCATAATTTTTATTTTTATTTTTTTCGTTCTTGTTCCTCGTATTAGCTGCCTGATGGTGTCAATTACATGATTTTATCGTTATAAAAAAAATGGTGTCAATTACATGTTTTCAGTTCTTAAAAATCATAAAGCCTTTCATGTTTCCGGCAGCTAGAATGTGACAATTGCTGAGAGAGCAAATTTGCGGAAGTTGCTTGCTTTAGTGATACTACAATTTCTTTTGTTAATGACATGATTTAAACACTAAACATTATATTGATTGTCCATGTATTATTATGTGTTTTTTATATGTTTACAAAATCATTAATGGTGAATTTTGCATTAGATTCCAAAATTGTTGAAGGGAGTTTGGCTTGATAAAGTGGAGCACCTCTGTATACTCCCTTTTCACCAGTTTTGTATATTCCCTCAATGCATAAACTTAGTTAAGAAGATGAGTGTTTGCTTGTTTGCATTGGTTATTAGTAAAATGACTCACATCCAATGTAAGCTATCAATGAAATTTGTACATGTGGTGTGTTGTCGCTATCCAAACACTCCCTAGGAGCAAGCCGTTGCTTTTTTTTAAGCGTAAAATGCCCTACTTGTACATCATGTATGTCCTATGTATATTCTATTTTTATATGACATTTCTATTATTTCTTATACGAAAAATGGTCCTATTGTTGCTGGACCTGAAAAACTTAGGCCAACTTATTGTCAAGGTAATTTGTTGAATTTAAACTGTCCTTTGTATAGTCATTAAATGGCAACTCAATTGATTACTCAAATTGGACTATATATTAAGGTGTATTGAAACCTATTTTCCATATATGCTTGCAAACATTACATTCTGAGGGGTCAGAGAAGAGAAGAATGAGCAAAAACAGGAATATGAGCCCTAATATAAGTCATGGATAGGGTCATCGCCGACCTTATTCAGCGTTAATAAGGTCGGCGCCGACGATGTGTCAAATAGGTAAATAAAAAAAAAAAAAAAAAGAAAATCGGACCCAATTGCTCTAATTGGTGCCCCACTTGCTAAAGTGTTTGATTGCATAACACGTCTGAATTAATTGTTTTTTCCGGTAAAATCCTCTCTTATCTTTATGAAATAAAGATCTATATGATATAGATTTGTCTCAAAAAGAGCAATTTGAAATAGATGTTTTCTAAGTAGGTTGTTTGGTAAGACAAAAAATTGGTTGAAACACACTCAAGAATCCGATGGTTCTTAGTTTTCCATCATGTTCTTGAGATCTGCAACGAATCAGGAGCAAAAATTTAAACACAGCAATTTTCAGTCGTCCAAAGAAGATCTACAGTTCAAATCATGCTTTTGGGGCCAATGGATCTCCAAAAATACAGATTTAAAGTTCCGAATTGTTTCACAAATATCTCAAGATTTGGTAATGATCAATGGCTCAAATTCCACGACAAATTGTATGCACCTCATTTTGGCACCCTATGAGGGGTGAATTAGTTTGTCCCGTTTAGTAACGCCCCAATTAGGTTGTGAATTAAATATCACCAGTTAAAATTGGAAGGATTTAAAATGCATTTTTCCTTGAAAAGTACCTAGAGAATGAATTTCCTGAATTATCATCAGACCTCGTTTGGGTTATCAAAGCACCCCATACAGTGGTGGAGATGGAAAATAATCATCGATACAAGTTAGAGTTAACAAAACGGGCTTGATTGATGAATAAATAAATAAATGGGTAAATGAATAATACAAACAGAGTTGTTGTTGGCCGGATTGTGCAGAGAACCAATCAAGGAATTTAAGGTCCAAGTTAGCCACCGGGGTGAAAATCAAAATTTAAGATGATAGCGGTAGGTCTCGAACCCCAAAATGCCCACTTGAAAAATCACCTATCACTTCTAGACCTCTAATCGACCCGGAAGTTGGTCGATCGCGATCTACTCGTTGAGGGTTTTCCGTCCATATATAGAACGTTAAAATCTGACAAGTGGATCAAAATCTATAAAACCTGAGTCCCAGTAATGATTGCTTAGACGAAACCCCACTGCGGCCCACCTTTTGGGCCCCGAACCTCTAATCCTTGTCCCTGGGCTGAAGCCCCAATCCAAACCCATCAGGCCCACCAGACCAAACCCCACCTAACACCTGGGCCTGACTTCAACTAGACCCATCAAACCAAGCCCAAAATCCAACCCAACCTAACCCAAACCCATCTAACCTGACTCGAATCCAAAACAAATCCACTTGAGCTCTAACCCATTCCTGAACCCAGACCTAAACCTAACCCACCTAAGCTCTAACCTGAGCCCAACCTGGCCCAGATTACATTGTCCGTCACCTGGATAAGGATAGACACAATGGATGATTGACAAAACCCAGGGAAAAAAAAAAAAAGATAAGACAAAAGCAATTGGCCGGCAAACACATCCAACCTTCTCATGCAGGAGAAAACGAGGAAATATCCTTGTAGCATCCAAAATTTCAGTCAACTACTCCTACCATTCAATCCTTATCGTATTACCAGCAAATAGCAATCAATGTCAGTTGATATTCATATTCATCTTCATATTCTATCTGACGTGGTCCTCTATAATATAGATTATAAAATGGTGGAAAGACATGGAGTTGGGTAGGGAGTGTAGGCTTACCTTACCACCTTCTGTTACATATTCATATACCCATTGAAATTGTTAATTGATCTCCATAAAACATGTGATGTGGTTCATACATCAATCCTTGATCATTGGTCAGTAGTTTATGGACTAATATAACTTTAAATTACACTGATGACATAATCTTAACTATTGAATTCTTGGCTTTTGAATGGATGGTTGTGACAGCAAGTGGGTCAACGTTCAACTATCCTTCTCCTCTTCATAAGCAAACAGAGAATTATACCATGTTAGAGCCAAGGATTTTGAAGTTAATTTTTACAAGTTATTTTCCGTATTCTACAACTAACTCACTTTTTCCTTTCACTTCCAACATGTAATATAATGTATTGCAACCACTCAAGTCTTCTACTCACTTTTTCCTCTTTACAACAGTTTTATTTGCATTCCAAATGTAATTTTCCTCTTTTCTTCCTACTTCATTTCTCCTATTCCATTTTTACTCTACGGACTCTTGAATTGAGAAAAGAGGTGATCTCATAATCTTCTGTTCTTTTATTCTCTTTTTAAGGTTTTATGCTCTATCTAAACAAAATTATTGTCAATAAGTGCTTGAGGATGATTTTGCCTGATATAAATTTTTTTAATGGATAATGGCATATATTTTACAGTCGTTGGTGAACATGCCTGTGCTTAGCACGAGTTTTTGTGCTGGTACACTATTATTCTAGCAAAGGGGAATGTGTCAGTGTCCCAATGGATCCATCCTGATTAGGATCCTCCAACACTTTGACTTAGACAAATCCTAAATTTAATGAGTGAAAATTCATAATAGGGCCTATCCATTGAAAACCTAAGCCGCTGAAAGAAAACACCCTCACAATGTATGGTGTACTCATAAATTCTGCCCCGAAAAGGAGTTCATCCCACAGTAAGCCTGCTCATCTGATTGAAAATTATAATTAATGAATATGTAAAAAATTGTGTTAATCATATTTTTAGTTAAATGGTTAATTTTATTAAGACCGATTTTTATTGTAATAAAATTTGTAATTAAGTCATTAATGAGAGGCATTTATTTTGAGAAACTCAGATTTAAATAGGCAGGCACAAATGTTGTTTTTCACACTTTCAACTCCGGATTTCTCTAAACTTATTTGCCCTATTGTGTCTTTTGGTTGAGGTTAATTTTCTTCTGCAAGTTTTTTTTTTTTTTTTGGGTAAATCTTCTATAAGGTTTAGTCTGCTGTTTGTAGTGGTTGGGTCTTTGAATTTTCATTTTTGTCTTCTTGATAATATTGCTCCTTTGTGGCTGTGTAATGGATTACATCTTCTTTTAAATAACTCCAAGTTTCTCTAAAGTCAAAGCCTCGGAGGATCCGGACCTTCCATTACGGAAACAGATCCCCTGTATTGCCTGTTTGGATGAATCAGGGGGGAACCTCTGCCCCCTCTCCGCCGCCCTTGTGTGTTGCCCCCTGATTTGTTCAAACAGGGGAATCTGATTCCTTCGAATTATATTTTCTTTCCCTTGGTCAAATTTCAAAGACGTGGCTTAACTGTTCAGAGACGCAACCGCGTGTATTTGGCATATATGTGTGTGTAATGATACAGAAGAAGGAGATGAGATTAATACAAGTTAGAGAAAGCTGATTAGATCAGATTTTAGAAAGATGTATGTAACAAGGCCTCTTTCATTGTACAGGAAGTCTCCTGAAGCTGCCTTTGAGCCGCCACCTGAAGGTCCCAATTCAGGTTATTTGGTGATATTTGATGAAGAATCAGAAGCAGAGGCAGTATGCTGCATGGGGTCATGCAAAGATAACCGAATTAGAGACTTCCCTTTCCCTCAGAACAAGATCCTGGCAGTCCGACATGTGCAACACCATGGCAAGTCGACTACGGTCCACCACAACAAGGCCTTCTTCATCCCTGTGCTTGACCAGCCACTGTCCTCCAGTCAGTACTATGTTGTATCAGCTGATGGGAAGAACAAAGGGTAATTATCTCATACTTGTGAGCTTTCTGCTTTTCATTTTTTCTGGACTCACCCCATATTCACTCCCAAAAGAGTTATAACTCATCATAAGATTGATCAGTTATAGTAAGACTATCTAGAGTGATTTGGCCATAACTTGTTCAAGTGAGCAAAATTTTTGTGAGCTTTCTGCTTTTCATTTTTTCTGGACTCCCAATATTCACTCCCAAAAGAGTTATAACTCATCATAAGATTGATCAGTTATAGTAAGACTATCTTCTAGTGGAGTGATTTGGCAATAACTTGTTCAAATGGGCAAAATTTATTTTGAGTAGATTAAATCTTTAGTAAGTGCGCCACACTAAATAGCCTCGCAAATTTTGTGAGTACAAGCCTTTGGGAATCTATACCTTAAGCCTGTGTTGGACATGCCATTTCTTCTGAGTCCTGAGTCCAAAATCCGGATCCTCCGAGTTTAAAGAATTTATGAGGAGGACCACAATGGAGCCCATGTATTGAAAATCAAAGCGGTTTAAAATGAACGATGGCCTTATCATGTATGGGATGGCCTCAAATTTTACTCTAATCCGAGTTAAAACTGCAGTAAAATTGACAATATAATGAATAATGTGATTAATACGATATGATGGATTAGTAACATGTTTATTCATCATATGGTCAATCTTATGGACGAGGCATCATATTGGAGTAAAATTTGAAGATATTCCATTATTTGCGTTCATTTTGAGGTCCTGAGATTTTTAATTGGTGGGCATTTTGAGCAGCTAAGAATTTTACTTCGCGGGCGCCCTGGGTATCCGGAGTCCATCTTCTTATGGACGAGGCATCATATTGGAGTAAAATTTGAGGATATTCCATTATTTGCGTTCATTTTGAGGTCCTGAGATTTTTAATTGGTGAGCATTTTGAGCTGCTAAGATTTTTACTTTGCGGGCGCACTGGGTATCCGGAGTCCATCTTCTTATGTTAACATTTACATAGCCACATGGCTGTTGGATGCTGGAACCCTGAACACAGTAAATAACAATGGCCCTTGCATGTCAATAAACAAGGCTTATAAGTAGGTATGTTGTGAATGTCTTTACAGGCACACATGCACATGTTCCAGAGAAGAGGATATGACCACATGCTGCTTCTGCAACTGCATAACCGATGTGAAACCAAGACCATTCAATCACAGAGACATATATCAACAAGTGCAGATCACCCGTCGTCCCTGTAACAACTTCACCAGCCAATCCATAGCCCCAGATGGCTTTCCTCCAAGTTTCCTGAGGATAAGAGGTTGGGAGCTCTATGCATCAACTCCTCGCAATTACCAGATCTCTGAGGCTCATGGCCTTGACCAATCTCTCCGCGCCCACCACCCCAAATTCGACTTTCCAATCAACTCCAAACGTTCCATCGCCACTGTTGTTGGAAAGTGGTACTGCCCCTTCATGTTCATCAAGGAAATGAGCAGTTTACAAGAACAAATGAAGAAGTCCATGTTTTATGAGATGTACCTTGAGCAGTTTTGGGAGGAGATTTATGCACATGAGAATTTGGGCAATGAAGGAAATGCTGTGGTAGTAAAGGCATGCGTGCCAAAGGAAGCAATCACACTCTCTGGTGAAGGAACTGTGGGCGAAGGCACACTTGTGGAGAATGGGATGATGTGGTTTAGGCCTGTTGACCATGGAAGGAAAGATATTGAAGTGGGGTTGAGTTTGGCAATTGTGGAGAGAATGAGATGGGAGGCTGCTAGAGGAGGATGGGATGGTGGTGAAGAGAGAGAGGTGACAGTGGAGAGAGTGGAGGAGTTTAGAGGAGGGAGTGGTTGGAGGAAGTTTGGTTGTTATGTGTTGGTGGAGAGATTTGTTTTGAAGAGGATTGATGGGAGTTTGGTGATGTGTTATGATTTTAAGCATACTCATAAGGTTATTACTAAATGGGAATAGCACACTCATAAGGTTATAACTAAATGGGAATAATGGGGTAATGGGGTGTTCTTGTATTTTTAATTACAACATTAGTTTTCGATATCTATTGCTGTTGGTGATTTGTTTTATAGATGTGAAAATCGACATTTGTTGCTAGCTAATGTATATACTCTTAAATACTGTGCTCCATGCTCCATGGAATCAAGGAGAATTAGTTAAAGCGGGGGGGGGGGGGGGCTCCATGCTCCATGGAATCAAGGAGAATTAGTTAAAATCTTTCCTTATAGAGCAATAGTAATTTAGTCCCCTCTTTTTTTTTTTTTGGGTGTGGTTGTCGGGGGGTGGGGGTGGGCCCCATGCTCCATGGAATCAAGGAGAATTAGTTAAAATCTTTCCTTATAGAGCAATAGTAATTTAGTCCCTTTATTTATTTATTTTTTTTTTTTTTTTTTGGGGGGGGGGGGGGGGGGGGCGGCGCCGCAATAGGAAAAAAATTTCTTGGAGGGGCAAATGTAAAATTTTCAAAATATTTTGTAAGATTTAGGGGCTTTGCAATAATCATGTGGGGGAAGGTGAAGGTGTAGGGGGGAAGCTTGGCAATTGTGGAGAGGATGAGATGGGAAGCTGCTAGAGTAGGGTGGGATGATAGTAAGAAGAAAGAGTTGAAGGTGGAGAAAACGGAAGTGTTCAGGGGAGAAGGTGATGGTAGAAGTCATGTTACTACCTGTAGGTGGAGAGGTCTGCCATGAGGATGATGGATGGACGTTTAGTGCTAAATTATGATTTTAGGCATGCCCGGAAAGGTTCAAATCCAAAATGAGAATAGAGAATCTAGTGTGTGGATGAGTTAAAACAGAGAAATGAGAAATGTATCTTATATATGTAGCAGGGTAATTCCCTATTTTGTGCCTCAATAAGTTGTAAAATATGTGAACTTTGCATTGTTAGCATGGGAGCACACTCTCAAAGTAAGATAGAGAGGCTAATTCATTTAAATATATATATATATATATAAGGTGATTTATAGTTGGGCCTCCAGAGTGGTATAAAACAAGTCCATCTCATCTTTTTGATCAAACAAAAGTCACAAAATAACATCAGGACAACTTTAAATTTGTGGTTTTGTTCATTATTGGGAGAAAATTTGCGTTTTGTTCTTGATAACATTGAATATCATTGAAAATAAAATAAATTTTCAATAATAAAAATTCAAAATTAAATTAAGGAACTAAAGTTGTAGAATTTCTTTTTTCAAGAAAATCTATCTCTATCATGTGTTTAATGCAATTCTAATTAGTGATAGATTGATTCTCCTAATGCATAATATCATGCACAGTTCGAGCGCCGCTCACAATGGGGTCTTTGAAACAAACTTTTTGTTCCTTGGCTAGATTGGTTAGTGGTACAGTAGGCACCATTTAAATCACTCGAAATTGGGTCAATTTTGAATCAATATAAGCACAACATTTAAATCAGCAATTTCCCTTTTTTTTTTTAGGCTGTGGAGATATGGTTAGTACACTGACATCCTTACCATGATTGGCATGGCCCCAATTAGGCCACATGGATGAGTTTCCTGTTCTCATTGTCTGTTAGTCAGCATAGAAATGGATAGGTATTCATGTTATAAGTGCTTAAAAATGAAGACCCGAGGTAAATATACAAAAAAGATAGCCAAATAACCTCATCTTTAATTTAAAGTGAAATAAGGGAAGATACAAAAATACCTAGCCTTCACCTAGTAATTCAAATCCAAGGAAAGTTAAGGTTCTATCTACATTGGTTTGATTTATATCCTTCACCACTCACCTCATATCAGTGACACATTACTTCTCTAATAATCCTTCGGTGTATATCAATTTATCATGAATTAAAAAGAAAAAAAAAAATTCTATTGCAAACGAGTAGGCACTAACAAACATATTACTCCTTTGATTTGATTCTTGTATTGGCTCTCACAGGCATTCTAGAGATAGACAGGCATATAAGATAATCCCACATCTTACTTTCTTATATTTATAGAGGGAGAGGGATCCAAAACTCTAGTAAAGTAAAAATAAAAATAAAATACAAGAGAGGTAAAAGGAAGAGCATTCTTCAAATTTATCAAAAAATACAAGTTCTGATGATATTTGTTTCCTCGAGAAAACAAATAAAAAGAGCAGGAAAAGGAAGATCATTATTCAAATTCATCAAAAAATACAAGTTCTGATGATATTTTCTCCTCAAGAAAATCAGCCTCCAGACATAGAAGACTCAACCATGCTCTACCTGACTAAACTTTATTTTTTTTTTTTTTTTTTATTACAACACTCCATATCAACAATGTCAACACTCTCAAAAACAACTTTCATCGTGTTTAAGGAACCTTTTAAGATCTCTTACTTTGACCAAAGTCACCAAACAACACAGATCTCCTCCAGACAACCAATTTCTTAGTTCTTATGACTCTCAACGTTCCAGGTTGAGTATTTTTCTTGGAAAGAAAAGCATGACATCTCCTATTGTCATCCATTCTCAGTAATATTTTTCGAAGAGTGATCCTTTCTCTACAGTGCCTTTTCTCAACGTGGTTTTGTAATCACATTTTGCAACAGTACTGTCCCAATATTTTTCAATAACATTTAATACTTGTATATTTTATTAAATAAATGGTGTATGCCTTTAGCTGATCTATATATTACCATTTTTTATTCCTCGTTTTCTTCTTCCTTGCCATTAAGACTTTTTTAAAATTTCTCCTCTTTTAAAAAAGTTCTGAAGTATCTAAATATTAAATTTCAATTTCTTCAAAAAAAAATATTTTATCTCATTGATTATCATGCCTTACTCATCTCAAAAGGACTTAGAAGTAAATGAGCACCATTTAACAAAAGGCAATCTCTGGTGGTGTTGATGATGATGGGAGTTCCTTGAGATTTTCTGAACAGTAATGGAAAAATAAAAATCCCAGGATTCACTCAAGAACTGTTTAATTACTTATTTTAAGTGACGGTAGGAGCAGCATACATGAGTTGAAGCCAGGAAATGGGTGAAAGAGATTTCACTCCATCCCATGCAGCCATGTTCAACATGTTCAAAGCAGGAAAAGCAAGCTCCAGTCTGCTTAAATTTGCATAATCAAACAGGGTTTCTATGCACACACCAAAAAAAAAAAAAACAGAGAGGCGCGACTGGTACCACTTCCATCAGAAGCTAAAAAATCTTTCCTCACCAAATCACACCTCATGCAGACAACAAAACATACAAATAGATCGACCACACAAAACCCAGAACTTACGTAACATCAGCCAATTGGTTTGATTCTGCTGCATCATTCACCCTACGAATCCATCCAATGTAAAATTAGGCATGAAAGTTAGTCACATAACAAGTAAAAAGCACATGAATTTGAATAAAAAAAAGTATAGTGTGAACCAAGAGGATAAGGTAAGACATGATCTAAATCAAAACCAATTTTTTCTTTGTGCTGCAAAAATCCCACCATCCATGAATGCCGATTCGTCCAGTCCCATCATCAAGAGTAAAGTTCACATCTGTAATCTTCTCCACTTTATTTGTCACCATTCCAACCAGTGTTACCTAAAATAGACAAACCCAAAACTTTCCTCAAAACAGCAAGACTTAAGGGTATAGTGAACACCAAGAGAAAGGATTGAAGGTGGTCAATTTCCTCCAATTCCGAACTGTGATTAAATTGAAAACTTTCATCTCAATATCATTTGAGGTTAAAACCAATGCACTGTTTACATGTTAGTATCTGATATTGCCATGAAATCCAAACACAAGAATTGGGAGTGCATCCAAATAGGCAATATGAGAGAAAGGAAATTGAGGATGATTAGGTTTGGAGGCACTATACACTGTTTACTTCGACACCATCAATAACAAAATTGGATTTGTCATCACTTGCTTGATCCGCATCACTTATCTGCTTGACTGTCAGCTGACGCGTGCACTGATTAGTACGACTCTACAACCAAAACAATCTATGAGAAAAACCTTATAGATATATGTCTATGCTTATATTTAGATTTGCCTACATGAGCAATATTCTTTCGCAGCCAGTGTGCACGGTAAGGCATCCAGTGTGCACAATCCTACTGTGCACACTGGCTGCTGGGGCTCACCTGGGGCCCCACAGATCATTGGACATGGGGGGATGGAAAGATCCACTCATGATGGACCCAAATAACAAAAATGGGGTTTATCTCATGCCTATAACCCGTTGATCCATGGTCCATGAGTTTAAAAATTTTATATTAAAGAAAAAAAATTGACTCTCGATCCAACGGTCCAGTCCATTTGGTGGGTGCAAAACCCGGGGTCCAGTGACTATTTGGGGGTCCCATGTGTGAACAGCTCGGATGGATCATAAGGTGGGCACGCTAGAAGTACTCACTATAAGACAGTGAGTAGTTCTCACAGGAAGATTTGGCTATATATATATATATATATATATATATAGAGAGAGAGAGAGAGAGAGAGAGAGAGAGAGAGAGAGTACCTTCGCTGGAGAAAAACCAGAATCATTGAATTGAGTGGCCTGGGAAGGCATGAAGCCGCCTCCAGAGAACAGAGAGGCCCCATCAAACTCACTCGAATACATCACTTTACCTGATAGAAAGAAGAAAAAACTTCAGAGAGAGGGATGAGGGTGGGTGGGGCATCAATTCTAGGGAGATGTGCTATTCTTGATTAGCTTTCCATTTGATGTCCACAGGTACTTTCTTAAACTGCAAGATCAACATCTTTTGGGCCAGGATCCATTCACTATGGGGCCTATGATTGGTAGTGTCTAAAACTTTAAATACATATGAGATTAATGCACATCCAGTGGGCTCTATTTTTGGGTGGGTTGTGTATCCAAAGAAAACATGTTGGAAGTTCCTAACATCTGAAGGGAATTATTACCCATAATGTAAGTCCAATGGGATTCATACCAAATGATTGGTCCCAGGAAGGTTAGCAGAATCTAGTTAATATGAACTTCAAAAGGGGCCTATTTGGAAAACTATGATGCTCCAAGTCAGCTGAATCCTATCGCTTTTGGGCCCTAAACTTACTTATTTGCCAATTTTATGTGGGAGCATCCTTAGGAGACACTTCGGTGCATTTTCATTTATTATGGAAGATCAAAATGAATTTTTTTTTTTTGGAAGACAGGGCATTCAAGGATTGGAGGCATGTTCATTCAACTGGGTGAAAAAAAATGTGGGTGGAGCCTATTTCTAACTAATGTATAATTAATAAGTAAAACAGTAATTCATCAAATTCTGGACTCAAAGAAAAGACAATTCAGTTAGAAAATATTTTTGTACTATTTTTACCATATTTTATGAAGCAAATTGCGCTGTAAGGTGAGGCTTGATCTACTCTCACACGACTCGGCCAAGTTAGCCAATGCAAATGTTACCAACCCTAAAAAGGTGTGGATTGAAGTGCCATAACATGGAAAAGATATGTCAAGGAGACTCACGCAGAGGAATGACTAAAAGGGAAACGAAAACTCAATCCACAAAGGAAAATGTTATTAATCCCTAAAACTACTTCTAATTTCCTAAAGTGCTCCAATCTATAGGAAAACAAACTCTAGAATCACTCCTAATCAAATTAGGAAGCAAATCAAAGATTTTTACCTTAATCAGAAAGCGAATCCTAATTACAACTCATTAAAGAAATAACATAAGAAGCAGACATAGATGAGGATGATGGGGCCTATTTGGAGAACCATGATGCTCAAATATGGATACAAACATGGAAATTTTTAACAATTGATCGATCCCGAATCAACTAGGCTGAGTTGAGTCACTCCTCTTCCCGCCCCCACCAAGTCGGCCAAATCCTATCACTTTTCGGCCCTAAACTTACTTATTTGAAAATTTTGTTGGGAGAAGCCTTAGGAGGCACTTAGGGGCATTTCATTGATCATGGAAGATCAAAATATCAATTTCTTTTTAAAGATAGAGCTTTCAAGGATTGGAGGTACTCTTCATTCAATTGAGTGAAAAATAAATGGGGGTGCCCTTTGATACCTGGATACTTGTACAAACCCACTGTATCTGTATCGGACCGATACGACACTTGTATTGGTACCTAATATTGCACTGATACTGCTAGGGAACAAGTTTAACATATCCTACCTATAAAGTCCTTTATTTCATATAGCTCTTTTAATATTTCTTTTATAACAATAAAAATTTATTTCACCAAAAACAAAAAGGAGTTCTTTTAATAATTTTACTTCACACCATAAATATGTTTAAAAGGGAAGAAAACAATGATAATTTCATTAATTCAAACGTGATCTAAAGAAAAAAATTAAGACACCCATATCCGTATCCGTGTCCTAGATTTTCAAAAGTGAGGAGTCGTATCATTGATCCCCGTATCAATGTTTGTATCCATATCCGTATCTGGGTATCATAGTAAGTGCCTATATCTACCTAATTTATTATTAATAAGAAACAATAATTTATCAAATTCTAGATTCATAGAACATAATTTCTGTTTTGTAATACTTTTGTGTTATCTTTCCATATTTTATGAAGGCCATTGGACTCTAACTTTCAATATACTCTCATGTAACGCGGCCAAGTCAACTCACCTAGAGTGTTACCAAGTGATGCAAAACCTAAAGGGTTTGGGTTGAAGTACCAAAGAAAAATGTAGCCAGGAGACCCACACAAAGGAACAAACCTCAAGGGAAAACTCAATCCATGAAGAAGACTTTTTATTAATCTACAAACTTCCTCTAATGTCCTAAAGTGCTTAAATATAGGGCAACAAATGCTAGAATCCAAGACTCCTAATCAAACAAGTAAACTAATCAAAGATTTCTACCGGAATAAAAAAGCTAATCCTAATTACAACTCATTAAAGAAATAACATAAAAAAACAAACCCTAAATCTCTTTGTGTCCCACGTGTGAGCCATGGGTATGGTTCTGTCGGCCCATAGACTTTGCATCATTCCCCCGGGTTGCAAAAGAGAACAGCCTCAAACTTGAGTTCTATTTGCATTGCCCTTGTAGATCTGGCATACTTGAAACAATTCTTTCGTATCACCTGGTCTCAAACCTTTCTTCTGTGCGTTTGGCTTCAAATGATGTAGTGTGACAATTTTTCCATTATAAACAAATGTATATGTAGTTTCGCACATAGCATGGATTCCATTTTTGTCGTACCTCCTGGGCCATGGCCTAAGTGAAATATCTCCAGTATCCATCAACGCTATATCGCACCATGTTGTGTCTCTATAGTAATTCCTAATACCAACAGTCAATTAACAGGTATGCCGTACATGCACTTCATCACCTGGCATGAACTATCAAACAAAATATAGTCAATGGTTTTGTGCACCCTCATCTTTAGGCAACCCACAAAAGCTCGTGAGAAAATGTTGTATGAGCTTCCGCTGTCCATCACAACTGTAAAGCTTTGCCCATTTCCACTATCTGGTGAACAAAAGACGTTATTTCACAACCACTTCTTCTCAATAGCCGGCATATGTTCCTTTAGTGCCACCCTTTGGCTCATCAAGCTTCACAATCAGAGTCACCATAGACATCAACTTGCTCTAACTTTTCTTCTTCTTTTGTTTCCATGATCAATTACTCCTTAGATCCTAGCTCATCATGCCCTTCGGCCTCTTTTTCTTTTGTCATATGTAATGAAACATTGGGAGATAATTGTGGAAACTGGAAATGACAAATGAGTGACCCCTTTCACAACAATGATAACACATAGGAGATTCGCCATTGTCCTTCCCTAGTTCATTATTAGATCAGAAACTTAGTCCCATAACTTGGATTGATCTGACTTAGTTACTTGTATGTGGAGGTAAAGATGACTGGTCGATCCCTTTAAGGGATAAGAACTTGCAAGCTTGATGGTTAGCTCTCTCTTCTACTTTTATTGCATATTGAACCACCTCATCTATTGTCTCAAAATACTGAAAGCCAAGAGACGACATATATCCTATCTGAGGCCATTATAATACCTGCAGGCTACAATGTCTTCTTATTCGTTTAAAATAGACCTTGCTCGTACTAGTCGATCATTAACCGGTTGCCCTACTTCAAGAGATGCAGCTTGGAGCACATGTCCGTTTAATAGTTGATCGGAAGGGATTTCTGTTTGAGCAATTTCTGCATTTCTGCCCATGTTTCATTGAATCTATATTCTGGTTTCGCCTTCGTCACTGTAATTCTGCCCACCAAACAGCTAAATACCCATGAAATCTTGAGTCACTATGGTTACCTTGTGTCCATCTGTCATAGGTTTGTAAGCAAACAAATTCTCCATGTACACTAGCCAATCCCTAAATGTTTTCTGTTGCACCTTGCCATTGTACTCAAGAACAATAATTTTGATATCCAAATCCACCTATCAACATTCTAAAGATCTGGGCCGCGTTGATTTGGGAAATTGGCATCTTCCCCTTGACAGTTATCTTTCCAAGTGTTCTTGTCCATACGGTTGCGCTCTAAACTTGTAAGTGAAACGTCCCTTTGAGTTAACAGTTGTTGAATTCTTGAAAGACATCTAAATATCTAATGCTATCTGCCTAACCCTACTTTAATTGATGCTTGCTGCTAACCGGGTATGGCCTGTCACTGAGTTGGGCAGATAATCGGTTATAGCCTATCCTCAAATCATTTACTTGTTGTTTCGGATCACCATAATGATTCACTTATTTGTTCTATGGTTAAATGGTCATCTCCACTTGTTTCTTTGGAGGAACCTTCTGTATTTCTTTATAATATAAAACAAATGTTGAATATTAGAATGGACTGATATGCTATGTAGATCTCGTTCTCAAGAGTCCTTATGTGAAAATGGATAGAAAATCTGAGTCCGGGGGACTCCAAAAATTGCAGTTGAATCTTGGCTGTGGATTTGGTCAAATCCTAGACTTCTTTGGGTCCCACATGTATCACACAGGTCTGGTTGCTTCAGCCCTTAGGCTTTGCATCACCAAGTTGCCCTCCAAAATCTGATTTTTAAAACCTTCCAAATGAAGGCACAGATTTGTACATGGATTGGTGCATTCGTCACCAGTCTGTGCCTGAGATTCAGGGGAGGATCCTGCCTCATGAATGGTTGGGATGAGATGTCACACATCCATTGCTCATAAGGAGAAAATTCTACATCCTTTGCATTAAGGGTAGGTTAGGCATATACAAGCATCTGGGTGTCATAGATAGATTGGAAGAAGATAGTTGTAGGCGTCGTAGATATGCCATGCATCACAATTTGGTTTTGGAAAAAAAACAATGTCCCAAAGCAAAAGCTCCAACATCCCATCACCATGATTTGGTAAATTGCACCACAGGAGAGAAACCTACAGCCTGAGCCATTGCGAGTAACCTCCAGTAAGAGCCACTTATCAATCCCTAGCAGGTTCAAAATATGGATCTCGATTCAAATGGAAGACCATTTGTGATTTTATCTTGGACACCTACGACAATGTCTTTTCTTTTTCTATTTTCCTCCGAAGCTTCGCCTAATTTAGCCGTATATCCCTTTAAACAAGTCATCCAATTTTCATCGCAACATATTGCAATCCCATGACCTTATAAGAAGCAATTCACATTCTAAACCCTTAAAGGGCCCGGTTGTTTGCATTATAAAGAATTGAATGCATATAATTCATACCATAAGTGTTTGAAATTGCAGCTTTAATGGGAAGTTTAAAAATGAGCATCAAATAAACTTTTTCATAGGAAAATAGAATCAGAAGAAAATAGGAAATGATCAACTAGGGTGATGGCTGATAGTTCATTTCTCATCTTCTTTTAATTCTATTTCCTTAAAAAGGAAAGGCTAGTTGATGTGAATTTTCAAGAATTCACTTTTGATCTTCATATTTAACTAGTAATGGTATGAATTCTGTGTATTCAATTCCTATGTATTTTAATGAAAACAAACAGGCCTTTAATGCAATAGAAACATTTCATAATTCTTAAAGCCTACTCCTGAAGAAACCATTCTCTAACAATTCCAAGTACTTGCAGGTTTTCAATTCTTCTCTAAAAAGGGATGAAGAATACCCTAGAGAGCATTGTCCAAAAACCCATTACACAAAAGGACTCAAAAGGCCACCAAATCAAGTAGAAACAATGGATTATTAACAAAACCCAGAAAATTCTTATGAATGTTTGTGTGACTGACTTGTTTTTCACACATTGGAATTCCACGGGGTGGGAACTACCATCTTAATCATTTCAATAGCCAAACATGGGGGTAATTTGAAATCACCCCTCGTAGCGAAAATCAAGAAATAAGAAGGAGAAATGAAGATTTATAGCAGAGATGGAAAAGCATGGCAAGAAAAAAGAGTGAAAGGGAAAACAACAAATAAGAGAAACAGAGAGAGAGAGAGAGAGGAATTTGTACCTGGGTCCAAAGAGGGAAAGAAATGAGAGCGAGTGTTTAATTTTAGCCCTAAATACACTGCAAGACTGCTCCTGTGTTGCGGATGGGAGGAGGGTTTCAGCTCAAAGAGGAAATTATCGGCGGGAAGGAACGGAGGGAAGATAAAGAGAAAAGAAACCTCCCGCTAATTCGCCAAATTGCACCGACTTGAGGACACTTTCATTTATTTTTTATTATAGTATTTGAACGTCGACATCGCTTGTTTCAAGCTTAACAAAACCCAAAAATTATAATTGAAAAAGTTTACGACCTAACTCTTTTGGCTCTCCTAAGTTATCTTATTTTGACGAAGGATGGAGTCAAAAATCCAAAAGCTATAATTAAAATACTCTCAGAGTCGACTGTTAAACTCTCCCGAGTCATCTCATTTTGACGAAGGACGGAGTCAAAAATAAGGGAGACTCGGTCGAATAATCTTATTTTAATAAGTTAATTGTATTTCGAACCATTTATTAGATAAAATTTTGTCACACCCAACTATAATGATATAAAAAGGTGCAACTTATCTAAGTATTTAACTCGGTGTAGATCGGAATGAAGAAACGGATTTTATGTAATCGATTCCAATATAGTTGGGATAAGATTTTGATGATGATGATGATCTTAAATTCTTATTAATTTTTTAGAAATTTGCGGAAAACGTTAAAAAAAATCCAAACCATTGGATGTAATTATTTACTTTTGTAAAAATGATGATTTTGATAAATATAATAGTATGTTCCATTTATATCTCATTTGTACATGGAACAATTACACCTGTAAAACCTATTTTCATGTCTCATGAGCAAAGACCAAAAAACCCCAATTAAAATTAAGTAACATAAATGTCCCGGGCATAGTTGCTTCTTGAACACGTCCAACCTTCTCCTGCAGGAGAAAACGAGCTGTAGCACATAAAGTTATGGCTTGTTTGGCAAATCTTATCTTTACGAAATAAAAATCTATTTGATATAGACCTATCTCAAAAAGAGCAATTTGAAATAAATGTTTTCTAAGTAGGCTGTTTAGTCAGACAAAAAATTGGTTGAAACACACTCAAGAATCCAACGGTTCTTAGTTTTCCATCATGTTCTTGAGATCTGCAACGAATCAGGAGCTAAAATCTAAACACACAGCAATTTTCAGTCGTCCAAAGAAGATCTACAGTTCGAATCATGCTTTTTGGGGCCAATGGATCTCCAAAAATACAGATTTAAAGTTCCGAAATGTTTCACAAATATCTCAAGATTTGGGAACGATCAATGACTCAAATTCCACGACAAAATTGTAGGCACCTCATTTGGGCACCCTACGAGGGGTGAATTAGTCTGTCATGTTTAGTGATGCCCCAATTAGGTTGTGAATGAAATATCACCAGTTAAAATTGAAAGGATTTAAGATGCGTCTTTCCTTGAATAGTACATAGAGAATGAATTTCCCAAATCATCATCAGACCTCGCATGGGTCATCAAAGCACCCCATTTAGTGGTGGAGATGGATAATAATCATCGATAAAAGTTAGAGTTAACAAAATGGGCTTGATTGATGAATAATTAAATAAATGGGTAAATGAATAATAGGAATAGAGTTGTTGTTGGCCGGAGTGTGCAGAGAACCAATCAGAACATGTAAGGTCCAAGTTAGCCACCGGGGTGAAAATCAAAATTTAAGATGACAGCGGTAGGTCTCGTGCCCCCAAAATGCCCACTTGAAAAATCACCTATCACTTTTAGACCTCTAATCGACCCGGAAGTTGGTTGATCTTGATCTGCTCGTCGAGGGCTTTCCGTCCATATATAGAACGTCAAAATCTACCAAGTGGATCAAAATCTATTAAACCTGGGTCCCGGTATTGATTGCCCGGACCAAACCCCACTGCAGCCCACCGTTTGGGCCCCGAACCTCTTATCCATGTCCCTGAGCGGAAGCCCCAATCCAAACCCATCAGGCCCACCAGACCAAACCCCACCTAACGCCTTGGGCCTGACTTCAACTAGTCCCATCAAACCAAGCCCAAAATCCAACCCAACCTAACCCAAACCCATCTAACCTGACTTGAATCCAAATCAAATCCACCTGAGCTCTAACCCATTCCTGAACCCAGACCTAAACCTAACCCACCTAAGCTCTAACCTGAGCCCAACCTGGCCCAGATTACATTGTCCATCACCTGGATAAGGATAGACACAATGGATTATTGACTAAACCCAGAAAGAAAAAAAAAAAAAAAAAGATAAAAGCAATTGGCCGACAGACATTATTGTAAAAATTCTTATGAATGGTTTTCTGACTGACTTTTTTTTTCACCCATTGCAATTCCACCGAGTGGGAACTACCATCTTAATCATTTCAATAGCCAACACATGGGGGTAATTTGAAATCACCTCTCGTAGCGAAAATCAAGAAATAAGGACTATGTTCCATTTATATGTCATTTGTACATGCAACATTTACATGTGTAAAACCTATTTTCATGTCTCATGAGTAGGGTTGTAAACGGGCCGGTTTCGGTCCGGGTCCAGGATGGAACCGGAACTGGAATCGAAACCGTTTTCTAAGAGGGGGAACCGGAATCGGAACCGATAATATTAAAGGGAACCGGAACCGGAACCATTTGTGAGGCGGATCTGGTTCTGGTTCCGGATAAGAGATGTAGAAAAGTAGAAACCCTAAGGGCACGTTTGTGTACACGAGTTACCTTATGTTAGTATATATTGGGTCGGGTCTCGGGTCCACGAGTCTGAGCCACTGTGGATCCGGAACAGGAACCGGAACCGTTTAGGTATCGGTTCTAAAAAAATGATCCGGAACCGGAACTATTTGCTTATCGGGATAAAAATAAAGACCCAGACCCGGGACCTAACGGTCGAAACTTTCGGATAATCAAAGAATCGAGGGTCCATTTACAGCCCTATTCATTTACAACCCTACTCATACTTATGAGCAAAGATCAAACAACCCCACTTAAAAATAAGTAACGTAATAAATGTCGTGGGCATAGTTGCTTCTTGAACACGTCCAACCTTCTCACTCAGGAGAAAGCGGGGAAATATCATTGTAGCATCCAAAATTTTAGTCAACTACTCCTACCATTCAATCCTTATCGTATTACCAGCAAATAGCAATCAATGGCAGTTGATATTCATATTCTACCTGACGTGGTCCTCTACGATATAGATTATAAAATGGTCGGAAGACATGGAGTTGGGTAGGCATTATAGGCTTACCTTACCACCTCCTGTTACATATATATAAATATACCCATTGAAATTGTTAATAATCTCCATGTGATGTGGCTCATACATCAATCCTTGATCATTGGTCAGCAGTTTATGGACTAATATAACTTTAAATTACACTGATGACATAATCTTAACTATTGAGTTCTTGGCTTTTGAATGGATGGTTGTGACAGCAAGTGGGTCAACGTTCAACTATCCTTCTCCTCTTCATAAGCAAACAGAGAATTATACCATGTTAGAGCCAAGGATTTTGAAGTTAATTTTTACAAGTTATTTTCTGTATTGTATAACTAACTCACTTTCTCCTTTCACTTCCAACATGTAATATATTGTATTGCAACCACTCAAGTCTTCTACACACTTTTTCCTCTTTACAATAGTTTTATTTGCTTTCCAAATGTAATTTTCCTCTTTTCTTCCTACTTCATTTCTCCTATTCCATTTTTACTCTACGGACTCTTGAATTGAGAAAAGAGGCGATCTCATAATCTTCTGTTCTTTTATTCTCTTTTTAAAGTTTTATGCTCTATCTAAACAAAATTATTGTCAATAAGTGCTTGAGGATGATTTTACCTGATATAAATTTTTTTAATGGATAATGTAATATATTTTACAGTCGTTGGTGAACATGCCTGTGCTTAGCACAAGTTTTTGTGCTGGTACACTATTATTCTAGCGAAGGGGAATGTGTCAGTGTCCCAATGGATCCATCCTGATTAGGATCCTCCAACACTTTGACTTAGACAAATCCTAAATTTAATGAGTGAAAATTCATAATAGGCCCTATCCATTGAAAACCTAAGCCGCTGAAAGAAAACACCCTTACAATGTTTGGTGTACTCCTAAATTCTGCCCCGAAAAGGAGTTCATCCCACAGTGCTCATCTGATTGAAAATTATAATTAATGAATATGCACAAAATTGTGTTAATCATATTTTTAGTTAAATGGTTAATTTTATTAAGACCAATTTCTATTGTAATAAAATTTGTAATTAAGTCATTAATGAGAGGCATTTATTTTGAGAAACTCAGATTTAAATAGGCAGGCACAAATGTCGTTTTTCACACTTTTAACTCTGGATTTCTCCGAACTTATTTGGCCTATTGTGTCTTTTGGTTGAGGTTAATTTTCTTCTGTAATTTTTTTTTTTTTTTTTGGGTAAATCTTCTATAAGGTTTAGTCTGTTGTTTGTAGTGGTTGGGTCTTTTAATTTTGATTTTTGTCTTCTCGATAATATTGCTCCTTTGTGGCTGTGTAATGGATTACATCTTCTTTTAAATAACTCCAAGTTTCTCTAAAGTCAAAGCCTCGGAGGATCCGGACCTTCCATTACGGAAACAGATCCCCTGTATTGCCTGTTTGGATGAATCAGGGGGGAACCTCTGCCCCCTCTCCGCCCCCCTTGCGTGTTGCCCCCTGATTCGTCCAAACAGGGGAATCCGATCCCTTCGAATTATATTTTCTTTCCCTTGGTCAAATTTCAAAGACGTGGCTTAACTGTTCGGAGACGCAACTGCGTGTGTATTTGGCATATATGTGTGTGTAATGATACAGAAGAAGGAGATGAGATTAATACAAGTTAGAGAAAGCTGGTTAGATCAGATTTTAGAAAGATGTATGTAACAAGGCCTCTTTCATTGTACAAGAAGTCTCCTGAAACTGCCTTTGAGCCACCACCTGAAGGTCCCAATTCAGGTTATTTGGTGATATTTGATGAAGAATCAGAAGCAGAGGCAGTATGCTGCTTGGGGTCATGCAAAGATAACCGAATTAGAGACTTCCCTTTCCCTCAGAACAAGATCCTGACAGTCCGACATGTGCAACGCCATGGCGAGTCGACTACGGTCCACAGCAACAAGGCCTTCTTCATCCCTGTGCTTGATCAGCCACTGTCCTCCAATCAGTACTATGTCGTATCAGCTGATGGGAAGAACAAAGGGTAATTATCTCATACTTGTGAGCTTTCTGCTATTCATTTTTTCTGGACTCACCCAATATTCACTCCCAAAAGAGTTATAACTCATCATAAGATTGATCAGTGATAGTAAGACTATCTAGAGTGATTTGGCCATAACTTGTTCAAGTGGGCAAAATTTTTGTGAGCTTTCTGCTTTTCATTTTTTCTGGACTCACCCAATATTCACTCCCAAAAGAGTTATAACTCATCATAAGATTGATCAGTTATAGTAAGACTATCTTCTAGTGGAGTGATTTGGCAATAACTTGTTCAAATGGGCAAAATTTATTTTGAGTAGATTAAATCTTTAGTAATCGCGCCACACTAAATAGCCTCGCAAATTTTGTGAGTACAAGCCTTTGGGAATCTATACCTTAAGCCTGTGTTGGACATGCCATATCTTTTGAGTCCTGAGTCCAAAATCCGGATCCTCCCAGTTTAAAGAATTTATGAGGAGGACCACAATGGAGCCCATGTATTGAAAATCAAAGCGGTTTAAAATGAACGATGGCCTTATCATGTATGGGATAGTCCTGAATTTTACTCTAATCGGAGTTAGAACTGCAGTAAAATTGATAATATAATGAATAATGTGATTAATACGATCTGATGGATTAGTAACATGTTTATTCATCATATGGTCAATCTTATGGACGAGGCATCATATTGGGGTAAAATTTAAGGATATTCCATTATTTGCGTTCATTTTGAGGTCCTGAGATTTTTAATTGGTGGGCATTTTGAGCTGCTAAGATTTTTACTTCGCGGGCGCACTGGGTATCTGGAGTCCATCTTCTTATGGACGAGGCATCATATTGGAGTAAAATTTGAATATATTCCATTATTTGCGTTCATTTTGAGGTCCTGAGATTTTTAATTGGTGGGCATTTTGAGCTGCTAAGATTTTTACTTTGCGGGCGCACTGGGTATCCGGAGTCCATCTTCTTATGTTAACATTTACATAGCCACATGGCTGTTGGATGCTGGAACCCTGAACACAGTAAATAACAATGGCCCTTGCATGTCAATAAACAAGGCTTATAAGTAGATATGTTGTGAATGTCTTTACAGGCACACATGCACATGTTCCAGAGAAGAGGATATGACCACATGCTGCTTCTGCAACTGCATAACCGATGTGAAACCAAGACCATTCAATCACAGAGACATATATCAACAAGTGCAGATCACCCGTCGTCCCTGTAACAAATTCACCAGCCAATCCATAGCCCCAGATGGCTTTCCTCCAAGTTTTCTGAGGAGAAGAGGTTGGGAGCTCTATGCATCAACTCCTCGGAATTACCAGATCTCTGAGGCTCATGGCCTTGACCCATCTCTCCGCGCCCACCACCCCAAATTCGACTTTCCAATCAACTCCAAACGTTCCATCGCCACTGTTGTTGGAAAGTGGTACTGCCCCTTCATGTTCATCAAGGAAATGAGCAGTTTAGAAGAACAAATGAAGAAGTCCATGTTTTATGAGATGTACCTTGAGCAGTTTTGGGAGGAGATTTATGCACATGAGAATTTGGGCAATGAAGGAAATGCTGTGGTAGTAAAGGCATGCGTGCCAAAGGAAGCAATCACACTCTCTGGTGAAGGAACTGTGGGCGAAGGCACACTTGTGGAGAATGGGATGATGTGGTTTAGGCCTGTTGACCATGGAAGGAAAGATACTGAAGTGGGGTTGAGTTTGGCAATTGTGGAGAGAATGAGATGGGAGGCTGCTAGAGGAGGATGGGATGGTGGTGAAGAGAGAGAGGTGACAGTGGAGAGAGTGGAGGAGTTTAGAGGAGGGAGTGGTTGGAGGAAGTTTCGGTTGTTATGTGTTGGTGGAGAGATTTGTTTTGAAGAGGATTGATGGGAGTTTGGTGATGTGTTATGATTTTAAGCACACTCATAAGGTTATTACTAAATGGGAATAGCACACTCATAAGGTTATAACTAAATGGGAATAATGGGGCAATGGGGTGTTCTTGTATTTTTAATTACAACATTAGTTTCGATATCTATTGCTGTTGGTGATTTGTTTTATAGATGTGAAAATCGACATATGTTGCTAGCTAATGTATATACTCTTAAATACTGTGCTCCATGCTCCATGGAATCAAGGAGAATTAGTTAAAAGACCTTATAGAGTAATAGTAATTTAGGGGGGGGGGGGGCTCCATGCTCCATGGAATCAAGGAGAATTAGTTAAAATCTTTCCTTATAGAGCAATAGTAAATTTAGTCCCCTTTTTTTTTTTTGGGTGTGGTTGTCGGGGGGTGGGGTGGGCCCCATGCTCCATGGAATCAAGGAGAATTAGTTTAAAATCTTTCCTTATAGAGCAATAGTAATTTTAGTCCCCTCTTCTTTTTTTTTTTTCGGGGGGGGGGGGGGGGGCGGCGCCGCAATAGGAAAAAATTTTCTTGGAGGGGCAAATGTAAAATTTTCAAAATATTTTGTAAGATTTAGGGCTTTGCAATAATCATGTGGGGGAAGGTGAAGGTGTAGGGGGGAAGCTTGGCAATTGTGGAGAGGATGAGATGGGAAGCTGCTAGAGTAGGGTGGGATGATAGTAAGAAGAAAGAGTTGAAGGTGGAGAAAACGGAAGTGTTCAGGGGAGAAGGTGATGGTAGAAGTCATGTTACTACCTGTAGGTGGAGAGGTCTGCCATGAGGATGATGGATGGACGTTTAGTGCTAAATTATGATTTTAGGCATGCCCGGAAAGGTTCAAATCCAAAATGAGAATAGAGAATCTAGTGTGTGGATGAGTTAAAAAAGAGAAATGAGAAATGTATCTTATATATGTAGCAGGGTTATTCCCTGTTTTGTGCCCCAATAAGTTGTAAAATATGTGAACTATGCATTGTTAGCATGGGAGCACTCTCTCAAAGTAAGATAGAGAGGCTAATTCATTTTAAATATATATATATATATATATATATATATATAATTATAAGGTGATTTATAGTTGGGCCTTGAGAGTGGTATAAAACAAGTCCATCTTATCTTTTTGATCAAACAAAAGTCACAAAATAACATCAGGACAACTTTAAATTTGTGGTAATGATGGGAGTCCTCTCTATCCACCCCATGGTTAGCAAACATATATGTCACATCAAATGTAGGCTGCTGCGATGGGACCCATTCAAATGTTGGTAAACTCATGGTCAGGCCCATTGTTATGAAAAATCAAAATCATATTGCAATTGTTTTAAGGGGTCGAAAAAAATATATGCCATGAATTGTATGATTTTCTATTTTTCTTATAAAAATTTTTAAAAATAAGAGAAAAGATAAATTATTCATAATTCATCCATATGAAAACCACATCCATGTAGATTAATTGATCATAAATGATATGTGTGAATGGTTAAATATGTTTAAGATGTCAATGTTGCAAAGAAAATAAATTACTCAGGCTACCTAATGTTGGCTATCACTATGGGGCCCACTTACCATTTGAAATCACAATAAAACCCGCCTAAGATGACATTGTTGGCAATCATGATTGGGCTCATCATTTTTTGGTAATCATGATTGGGGCCAACTAATAATGGTAATCATTGTAGGACCAATCTAATATTTGGAGTCATGACTCATGACAAGACGCATTTATTGTTGGTAACCACAACAAGAATAATATATTGGTGGAAATTACAATCGAATCGAACCAATATCATATTTGAATGTATATAACTAGATATAATGTACAGGAACTCATGTGGAGATATTGTGAAAAAATTCCAATTTTCAGTTTTCTCAGAATTTTACATGAAAGATTATTTCCTGCCTCGTAAGTCGTATCCTTGAATAATGTAATCTGAAGGCTTTCATAAGAAAGTTGGCAAACACCTATTTTTACTAGGGTAGACTATATCTTAATCCACTAACTAAAACAATAAAATATTTTCTTTCCAAAACCCCCTAAGGAAATTAGATTGTGTTACTCAGAGAGTTAACAAGATTGGAATATGATCAAATAAGAGAGCAGAGTCACCATTCAGTCTTCACAGGCTATTGAAAAGTCTCAAATATTTAATTAGAGAGAGTCAGAGAGAAAGGAAAACCCTAAGATTTAGGCTGAATGACCAGCTCAATGGTCATCCCACCTGCATATAAACCCCCCTATACACTCTTCTAGGCATTTAATGAAAACTCCAAAAAATCTTTCCCTTTACTGGTGCATGTGGTGCACAAGTACTTCACTTGCATGATGACTCCTGAAGAAGATGGCTCCAAAAGCAGATCAAAAATGTTAATTGTGTGAAGAATCCATCCATTGTTCAATTCCTTTATCCAGGTGTCAAAGAAAATAAGGTCCTCGAAGATTGTATTGTTTTGATTCCCCTATCTTAGATCAGGTTTTCCATTTAATTTTATTCATCCAAGAAAAAGAAAACGTTCCAAAGAAGAACTCAATCCAAAAAATAAAAAATAAAAAAATTTGGTTTTAGATGTTCGTTTCCTACAATTCCAATTAGTTTTGTTTTCTCTTGCATCTTTAATTGCCACTAATGGTTTCTGTTATTGCTTTCCCTTTCCCCTTTAGAAACCAACCCTCAAACTCCCCTAATCCTAATATCCATTATAAGAAACCCCAAGAAGCCTCAGAACCCTCACCCTCAGACTTTCCTAGCCTTAATATCAACAACCTTCAACCGCATACAAAACTCTTACCAATAGCTATCTGCTCTGTGCCAGTACCGCTGCCCCACATTACAGCCCCAAAATTTCTTGATTGTGCTGTTCAATTAAGTTTTTTTATTAAATCCGAAAATTCCTCCACAGATCCTATCAAAACCTAGCCTTTAACCCTTGACCAAAGTGCCCCAAATTCCCACGGGTGGCTTCTGCAACCAATACTGCCAGGCTAAGCAATCAGCAATTTCCCCACGAGAATTAGAATCCAACTAGGACTAAAATCCCCATTGAACACAGGCTCCTGCATCCAAGCCAACCCTAACTCATATTGCACCTTAAAACTTCACATCTCAGCCCTTCTATCACCCCATTTAACCCCTTTATCATCCCGTCCAAACTCAAACCTAATCTGTCTGCAAGGGAACTGCTTAACTGTTTTACCAATCAACTTTCTGGTTGCTGTCCCTGACAAAAATTAGCCGCCAAAAGTCCAAGTAGACAATTAAACAGAACCCCAATACAGACCACAAGCCTCTACACCTATCCAGCCAGCACCCTTACAGACCAGTTCTTTATTACTTACAGCCACCTTGAAACTGCCCTATAACATAGCAACATTAAAGGACACACCTCAATTCCAGCACTATACTGCCACTGTCGTGAATCCAAGCAGCCCATACCACCCTCAATCAGCAGTCCTAATTGTTATTCATGTTTCCTGATATCCAGCAGCTATTTATCACTCTTCTGCAGCACTCTTTTCGCCCCCATATCTACTCCTGACTTAAAAGAGCATCAGACCCACAGCTTCATCCCTGTTTTGGCACCATAATACAGCACCTTTCTGACTGTTCTTCAGCAATCAGTTGAGTTCCATTCTTGTTCAAACCAGTTCATTCAATCCACAGTTAAGTCTAGGTCTTCAGTTTCTTCATCATGTATGCTAAAGATTGTCAATATAGATGAACAGCCACAGAATAAGAGAGATGTCATAGGTCATAGGTCATAGGTCCCTGCATGCATTGCAACGTTAATGAAACTAATGGACAATCGAGATAAAGTACAGGACATGTCAAAGTGACTCATCATTAAGAAGAGAACAGGAGAAGTCGTGAACCATCAGTGGGTTCAAAAGAAGAGCATAGAGAATTTCACTCAAATAATTCCTCCTTGAAGATAGGCTGGACAAAAGCTTCTGCACATGTATGGTGCATTCAAGTGTACTTATGGTGCAAAGGTTGAGTTTGTACTGTGATTTCTGATGAAGAGGTACAAAAGAATGTAGCCATACAAGTAGTCATTGATATATTGCAACTTCAGTTTTAGATATATCCAACACATTTCATGGACAAATAGCACAGAAGTCTTGATAAGCCATAGGTGCATGGTGATTATTAAATTTGTAAGGTACAAAGACAATATCTACTGTGATGTGTTTCCAACTTATGTAACTCACATGTTTTCAGAAAACCCATGACTTAAGTACCGCTATGCAAGGCATGTTTAAGGTGCCAACGTTTACTTTGTTTTCAAAGGGAGTTAGCAACATTTGAAGCCCATGAAGGCATTATGTGGAAAAATTAATTCAGCATTCATGCTTCCATCAGTGGCAACTAATCTTCCATGGCCACTTCCTCACATAGATGTGAATAATGCATCTGTGCACAAAGAACTTCAAGAAGAAATGCAGATGGCTTTGCCACTGGGATTAGAAAAGGATATCAACTAAGAGAAGCTATCTATGGCCTAAAACAAATATTTTAAGCTATCAAAAGTCTAAGAGAAGCAACGTATGGCCTAAAACAATCTCCTGAAGCTATCAAAAGACTTTACATGGTTAAATCTTAAATCGGATTTAAATGAAGCACAGCTCACTGTTTTCATCAATAAGACAAATGATACTACCATCATCCCTGTGGAAAATCTCCTATACCAATCACAGACTCCAGGATCATACGCCCAAGCTTTTATAGTCAGGTTGCTCTCACCGTTTGGTTGGGGAAATCATATAATTGACATTTTTTATTTTTGGTTTTGAATGGTTGTACTTACAATCAATCATACCCATATTAACCGTGCAACAAGTGTGGCAAGCTAGTTTCTGCATGCTCCATGCTTTGATCATCTCTACCAGATGCTATACAATATTTAAAGCTTAGGAAAGAGCTGTTAAATAACAACCAAAAGCATGTTAATGTAGTTAGCTACCATGTTGATGATTGCGAAATGTTAAGGTATATGTGGTGCAGCCCAGCCACGATCAATGATCGAGCCTTCAGAGTCTCAGACTAAAGCCCTAAAGCCAATTAGATGAGAACACGCAAAGAAGAACCCACGAGAATACTTCTAAAATTTTATTATCAATATAGCATACCCTACAATCAAACATCCATCTCTATTTATAATGGAGGAATGGTCTAATAAGGAAAATACAATTATTCAGTGATTGCTAAAATCACTCCCTAAAATCTCTGATTAAGTCAAATCGCTGATTATATCAAATCACTAAAATTACTAAACTATTTAAAGAAAGAAAATCATTGTAGGGTTCCTTGGTGGGGCCCATTGGTGGGGCCTCTTCTTCTTGGATCGCACTGCATCAATATGCGCTCTACTAGCAGATACAGCCCTTTGAAAAGTAGGACACAAGCTATAGTGGCTTGTTCCAGTTGAGTACCGTATTATGGGCCAATGCCTCCTGTGAGATGATATGGCCCTGTTCCCTACTTCAAAAAATGGGTTTATTGATGTTCCAACTTCCAATCCTTATTCCTCTACACCATGACAACGAAGTCATCCATGTTACCTCAAAGGCTCAAACCCAAGTTTTTATGAACAAAAAAAGAATTTGAAGTTTACTATGTTAATGTTTCTTTTTTCTTTTTTCTTCTTTTTTTTTGGAATGATAAGTATGTGTATATATTCCAAAGAGGATAGCAATGAACAAAACAATATTTGGAAGCTCTACATCATTTGTGCTTTGACAAAAGTGAGAAGCACAACCAAAGGAGAGCTAACCCAAAAGGCCAACAGGCCAAACAAAATGGAAACCCACAAGCTGTGCCAGCTGAAAAACAGAAGACAGCAACTTATGGCCAAAACATCACATGCCCCAAAGCAAACACAAAAGACACCCATGAACCAGGCCAACTGAGACTGAAACCAGGTCCAAATTTGACTATGGTTTCTTAGCTCAGGAGCAGCTTTGATCCAATAGGTTGCATCATGATCCAAATCCTAACAAACTTTGCAGCATAGATGATCCATCATTTGAGCTATTTCAGTTTTCCATTCCTGAGCTTGCACTCCATTCAATGTAGAATCAGAAACATTTATACCACTATCCAGAGTTTGATTCTGCTTTTGGACCCCTATCTTCTTGGCCTCTTGGGTTTCCTGGTGAGGACAATTTCACTGGTTATGGTTGAAAGTTCTACATGCGAAGCGTGCCTTTGGCTTCCAAGCATATTCTAGTTCTTGTTTGAAGACTTGACCCCTGCATCCTCTGGAACTTTGGCATCAACAGAAACCTCAACAAGTACCCTTGCATGGTCAAGACATTGCCCAGGTACTTTTTTTTTTATTTGCTGAGTTTGCCCAATGACTAGGAAAGTGGAAGTAAACCTGCCCTTCCAGGGATCGATCCCTGGAAGGGCAGGTTTACTTCCACTTTCCTGGCCACTTATTTTACAACCTTCTTATCCTTATTGTCATTTCTTGATCAGTCTTATTGTCCTATCATTACACAGTTCTCTTGCAATTTGTCAATTAGGGGATCTTTTGTAAATTGCCAATAATGATTACTGACTAGCATAGATTAACGTCGCCACACTAGTAGATTGCTCAACAATTATAAGCTATTGTTTTTCTCCTCTTTACAACTTTCTACTGAATATTTCACTGTCATAACTAAACAAAAGGAAATGATGTGTGTCATGGGCAGCTGATGGACACTAAATAGAGTTCAAGATTAGCATCTAGAAAGGGTGTGAAGCATCTAACAAAGTCACTACAAACCAACAAGAAACAAGAGCATGATATGAATCAAATATAAAATTCCAAAATTTTGACAATAAATAAAACTTTCAACATGAATTTTCTCAATTGATAAAAGGCCGAGGATCAATGCCAGTGATCTTGCTGCTGCCAGGTGACACACATTAGTCAGTGACAAATGCTAGCATAGAGGAAAGGGTCATCACATGACACCCTTAACCAGATTACAAGACATAAATAAATACACTTTACCCACTCAAATTCAAAACACACCTCAGTCAAAATCTATTTGAACACAATTCAACCAAATTCAGGACCAAATCATACAGCAAGGAAGCAACAGGTTAGGGGAAATTACCTTTCAAATTAGATGCCAAGTCTTTGCTGTTAAATACATGCAAGCATCACTTGGTTGATCTCTAATTTAAGGACTGCATTGCCATTATAGTCAGTGGTTGTATAAATTAGTAACCCGAAACTCTCCTTCGGTCTGGCAATCTTCTCGAACCACTTTGTTGGTAGCTTTGTTTTCCTTGTGATCTAGCACCCATACTACGTTCTGTACGCAATTCTGTTCGCCTAGAAAATGTTGTGGGAGCTTTGTTCATCTTATCAGGGTGTCTTCCAATTGTCCTCCCTTGAACTGTAGATCTATTGGCCCTGTTCATCCCAATAGGCAGTCGCTCAATTTGCCTTTTTCCTCTACCACTCTCAAAGTGCCCCTCTTCATCCTCATCATTACTGTCAGTCTCATCCTCATCCTCAGAATCAAAGGATCCATACCCCTCTTCCTCATCATCTTCTTCCCCACTCTCATCTTCCTCATCAGAATCATTATCTTCCTCTCCCACTTTAAGAGGTGCCTTCTTATCCGAGTTACCATCCAATGAAGGGCCATCCACTCTCATCTCCTTTCCCTTATTCATGAGGTGAATGTATTGATACCTTATACCCATCAATGGATGCTTCTTAACCAGCAGATCTCTCTTATATGCTTCCCTGAGTACAACAGTATGTGTCCTGATCTTATTCGAAACATAAAAAATTCCAGGGTGATCGGCAAAAACCCTCTTGAACCTTGACCGCAGCCCCATATACTCCCCAAGAAACAAAAGATTATCCCTCTCCGTCTTCTTGGGTACTAGCAAATGTAAGATCTCATGCAAAACACCAACTACCCACTTCTCCCCCAAATCGCTCTTGGGTGCAAGATGCATCCCATCCTCATAAGGTGAAATGTAAGGCAACTTCTGCCACTCCTCCACCCACTTCTTCACCTTCTTCTCCATATCAAACCCCTTCGAGAACTGGAGGGGAAAGGCAAGTGGCATCCCCTTGTTGTATTCCCCCTTAGCCATGGCGCTCTTCTCCATTGCAGACTCCGCGAGCTCCTAGTATAAAAAATCAAAGAAAGAGAAACAGGTTTAGGAGATTTCTAGCTATTCAAAAACTTTAAGTCTGAACATGACTTCATTCACATATATATGGGTTTCTTCCTACTAAATTCATACCTCTTATGGACCACCACATGTGACCCATCATCAATCCAACCTCCTCACACTCACTAACCCCCATGAATTGGTACTCACCCTAATCTCACAATAATATGAACTATACTCACTACTACTAGACTGAATGACTGAATTTCATAGACAAATGTAACTTAAACCTTAAGCTTTAAAGTCCATGGTCTTTGCCCATTGCCAAAAAGGGACTTCTAGGTCACTTCTACAACTGGCTAAAACTGCTAAAACGCTACAACTTCTGAGGCTGCTAAAATTTTAAAAAAAAGTACAAACAACTGCAAAAACTAATGCTTTCAGATTTGAAATTATGAAGAGTTCAATCTCTATTACCTTGCTCCAGCAGACCAGCTCCAGCGCAAGTGTTTGATCGCCGCCTGGGTGAAGAGGGGAGACCTGGAAGTAGTCCGGGAAGTCAGGGAGGAGGGACCGGGAGTAGTCCTCCGGCAGACCCAGATCGAATCTGAGCCGTTCGATGAGGGGGAGCGGCAGCTTCTTATCTGGGGTGATCATGAGGAGCCTGAGAAGGCGATCAGCGGCGTCTCCCGCGCAGGAGTGGTAGAGGGATTGCTCGTCGTCGTGGAGGCGAAGAACATCTGGGGTGAGGCCGATGCGGGGGCGGTGATCGGAGGAGGAGGAGGGAGATTCGAGGAAGACTGAGGGGTAATTACGGATGAATTTGATGGCGCGAAAGGGGAGGGAGAGGCGGGACTTCATGTCGGAGATGGTGGAGAGGGGGAGGGATTTGGAGGGCTCGGAGACGATGAGGTTCTTGAGGGAGAGGAGGGGTCTCAGGTGCTTCTCTTTCTCCACTGCGTGGTCGAGGCCACGCTCTCTCACCCATTTCATCTTCGCCCCTTCCACGAAGGTGGCACGCTGCTGATGATTGTAGCTAGAGATGGGGTTTGGACGGCCATGATGGAGAGATGAGCGACAGAGGAAGGGAAAGGAGGAGAAGGAAGGCATGGTGATGGTGGCCGAAGGAGGGAGAACGAGAGGGTTTCAGTAGGGTTTTGATGTTATTGAGAACAGAGATGTAAACGGGTCAACTCTGTCCGGGTTCAGGTCAAGATGGACTGGAAACCGTTAACGAGAAGGTGAAATTAAAATTGGAACTATAACGTCCGGGTTTAGCTAGAGAATAATACGAAGTAGTTTTTTAGTAGAAATTTTTGTAAATTAAGTTGATATGTTGAGTTCTTAGTCTAAGGGTGTGAACCAAAGTGAAACCGGACTAGGACATGTTAGGTCACATATTTAAAATAGGATTCGGATCCGTTTACTCATGGGAGTCTAAATAAGGATCCAAATTCGATTTTTAATGGGTCAGAAGTAATCAGAGAATAGGGACCCATTTACAATCCTAAATTTTGATTCCCTTGTTTAGCTTTGGGTAGTGGGAGGTGTAATCATGATCTGGGTTGGTTTTGAGTCTGACTTGAACTGGGTCTTTTTTGTTTGTAAAGCCTTAGGCTTTAACCCTAAGGGGTAGGCCGAGTGGTCAAGACCACGGTTCCTCTCTCTTTCGGAGCTAGAGGTCCCGGTATTAACTCCCGATTTTCCCCTTTTCGAGAATCGAATGTTGAGTCTACTTGTGCTACTACCTAGGGGCCACAGGGGTTTTACCCGACTTCTCCCTGGGCCTGGAAGGAATAGTCCAATCTAAAAGATGGAGAATCCTCCGTTGGAAAAAAAAAAAAAAAGCCTTGGGCTTATCATGGTCTAATTCTCTGGATTGATTGTTAAATGGGCCGGTTCTTGTGGTAGTTTTTCTTTAATGGATTAGGCTGGTTAATCATGTTCAGTGGTTAGGGTGTGGGTGTTTTGTAAATGGGGTGGGGCTTGGTCTTGAGTTTCTGGCCTAAGAAGATTTAGGTGGGTTCTGCAGGAAGTGGTGCAGTGAGGGGCCTCAATGCCACCTCAACGCGATACGTAAAGAAATCATTCGTCCCAGTCATCATGGACCCTTCTTCTAATTTATTTTCTTCCCCATAATTTAGAAAATCTGAACTATTTCCCTTCTAAAGTTCCTCATTGCTTCTGTTTCTTTTAAGCTTTTTTTCTTTCATTTAAAAGCTTTCTATGAAAATGTGATTTTTTTTTTAATGTATCATGGGTCTGTCGGTATGTCAACACCACCCCTACTCCATCCATTCTATTGCACATATATGATTTACTTATTAATTCTTTGAGTTGTTGACCAGATTTTCATTTACTTATGAATTATAATGTCCGTTCTAAGTACGATCACATTTTCCTCTTTATTTTTATGAAAAAGCGGTTACATAGATGTGTCCTTAATCTTTTTTATATTTATATTTAATTTTATTATGAGTTAACAAACAAGTCTTTAAGCCTTTGGTCAAAAGTTTTAACAAGATTTTTATGGATTGACAAGATATTTATATTTAATTTTCTTCTGGATTTAAAGCTTTAACGAATATTAATGTTGTTTAAAATGTTTAACAAGTTTTAAGCCTTCCATCAAGTGACTTCTTTTCTTTTTTGTGATTAACACAAACTATCAGATGATATGAGAGGTTTGATGGAGCATGGTCCTACTTTTATATCAAGACAGTAGGTGGGATGGAGGATCACACAATTCTCGAAGGGTTTTCCAATTGAAGTCAAGGGATTTCGTTTTTCTCTTGTCATAATTGCAAGAAGGTATACATTGTATGGTATACATGTGGTCCACCACAGGAACTATTAATTAATTCTTGTGCTAGCAGATTTTCAAGCGTGTGAATTAAACCATCAGGTTTTTATAATGGAGTTGGAGATTCACCACACAAGATGACATCATAATTAGTAAGGCACCCTGTTCTCCAAAGTTCAAACCATGATTAATTCCTTTTCTTTGGTAACTTGGTGCAAATTTATATAATTGGTATAGAGTTTACTTGTGTTGCAAGATATAGCCGATCAATTCTAGTCCATATCCCCATAGTGGTCTATTACATGTTTTCCATGAGTGCGAGTGGGATGTGTAGAACTGAGGCCCACCAACTGATGATCCATTGTAAAATTAAACACACATGATGGAGTACGTGACTAACACCACCTTATGCAATATTAATTACGCCTATTAATTACATTATCAATAATGTATTCAATTTTACGGTAGGACAAACTCTTATCAAAATAAAAATTGAGTATATGCTTCAGAAGGGTATGACATTCTATTTTAATGGTTGGGATCATTGTTGCATAAGCCCCACAGTGAGTTACACACATCCCACTCACACGGAGCATTTAATAGACCAATGAGGGTATCCGGACTCCATCAATACGGACATTTGCATTGAGGGAAAAGTCATACATGTCTGTGTTCTGTATCAGAAAGGTTTTGTCTGTGTTCTGTATCAGAAAGGTTTTGCCTTTTATTTCATTCATGTCTTTTGGAGCAACATCTGTCATTATTTCATTCATTATCTTCCTCTGTGCTTGATTGGCTCCTTTTTGAGTCATTACATAAGACTGACATTACAAGAGTGCAGTTAGATTACAGTTTGCAGCAATATAGAATTCACCAACTCACTCAGATACATACACCACTGATATGCATTAATAAAAGAAAAACTGAAAGCAAACAACTCCACCTTTCTAATATTAATGTTCACACTCACAAACCAACTTCCTTGTCTCTGAAAGGGAAAAGACACACCGGTAGAACAGAGAGTCTTTCCAGGTCCTAATCCCATGATCTTGCGCCAAATCCATTCGGTCGGATGAGTGGTCGTGTTCCTTCAATAGTACTAGAGGAGGTGGTTCTAATGGGAGGATGAACAACAACATGACTAAAAGCATGGTGAACCTAAATTCTAAAAGCAAAGACTTACAAATGCTCTGTTTCCGAGATTGGACTAGGGAGTTCATATCTTCCTAGGGATTTGCAGGTGCGAAAGAGGTAGAACCATCTCTATTACCCACCTCCAATTCGAAGCTGGCCTCTGTTGGTAAGGAGGACTGAACATCTGGGCTGGTATCGACGGTAACCAACGGTCTCATGGAATTCCGAACGGATCGGGAATATTGCAGGATCCAGAGTCGAAACCTCTGGGGGAGCATATCAAAGAGAGAACAAACATAGCATTTGATGGCTTCCCAGATGTACCAACAAAAATGGTGGATTCGGAGTTGGAATGGGAGAGGGAGCAGATTAAACAGAGGACGGACGCAGGAGAAATAGGGCAGCCACCTCAGCATGTTTGGGACAGCTGAAGAAAGGAGCACATCACACCCTAATATGAGAAGGAAAATGCAGATCTTAAGGGCTTTAGATGAAGGAAGGGACCTGGCGGCCGTGAGTGCAATGAGGGCCATGGTGAAACAAAGTGATGGTATTTGCAAATCTAAGCAAGCTGCTGCTGCTCCTCCAGCTCCTACACCACATTGATGTTGGGGTTGGGAAATAAACTGCAAATATCCTAAAATGATCGGTAGGACTGATCCAAATAACACCATAGCGTGCATGTCCTCTGCTGCAATCATTTCAGGCATAGCTATAATTGGGTAAACAAACCCAAAGTTCCATATTCGAAATAAATGATCAGAACTCCTTTTATTGGCTCTTTGTTCTCTGTCTCATGTGTGGTTTCGTCAGATTTGTCAGATTTCCTTTTCTATGTGGTTTCTTTGTCTGTGTGGTTTTGTCTCATGTGTGGTTTCGTCAGATTTGTCAGATTTCCTTTTCTATGTGGCTTCTTTGTCTGTGTGGTTTTGTCTCATGTGTGGTTTCTTTGTCTGATTTTCTATAGGTCATGATGACCATGATGCTTTCTCTCCTCTTATATCAGTATATATTATAGTATATATTATGCCATCACCGTGGGATTACCGGAAACCGTCCTAACAAGAAAAAGGCATAATTGGTATATTAACACATGTCAAACCTATTATTTAAACGATGTGGAATTTATTACTTCCCAACAGTTATTATTTTTAACTTCAAGCAGTCCTTTCTAGACTTTTTTGTACACACAAGTTATATTAAGAAAGTTTATACTCGTTGCTTTTTTGAATTTAAGGGTCGTTTGTTAGTAATTATTTACACATATAAATGATTAAAGATTCTCATCCAAATATATTTGTTTGTACTTATTTACACATGTGATGCCTAAAGAAGATGCAAAATGGTGTCCAAATAAGGTCATCTATGCATTAAAAAACTTCATCTAGATACGTTTGAAAATCACTCATACAGCTCCTCCAAAAAGGCGTCAATATAGTAATTTTCATGTTAATTGCATTAACAACCTTTGTTTTTTCTCATGGGCCCCATTTTTGTAATCCAGATAATCAAATTTATTTATTGAACTAATAATCCTGAAGACCTTGAAGCTCATTATCTTAAACTCTCATAGATTTTGAGTAATTTTCTAATAGATTTTGACTAATTTGTGAAACAGCCGAACCCATTTTAGTGATGGTGGTGGCCTCGTGTGAGGGAGGGATAGAGAGAGAGTGGGTTTTAGTAGGGTTTTGATTTAGGTAGCATTTGGATTCTCTTATTTTTGCCTCTTCTCGAAATATTTGCAAAATACCATGAGCCATTCAATCTAATATTCTGGACATTATGGGCCCCATAATCATGATCCGATTTGTTGGTTATCTTTGGAGGGCCAATAACAGCTACAGGTCCGAGCCTCTAATTCCATCGTTCGTCCCTCGAATCCGCTCTAATAAGTAAAAAGTCATATAGATATATTAAGACATGTCAAGCTTATTACTTAAGGCGATGTGAGATGTAGTACTTTCCAACCGTTGTTACTTTCAACTTCAACCGGTCCTTCCTACACTTTTTTGTACGCACAAGTTATATTAAGAAAGTGTATACTCGTTGCTTCTTTGAATTTAAGGGTCGTTTGTTGGTAATCATTTACACATGTAAATGATTAATGATTCTCATCCAATTACATTTGTTTGTACTCATTTACACATGTGATGCCTAAATAAGATGCAAAATGGTGTGCAAATAAGGTCATATATGCATTAAAAAAACTTCACCTAGATAGGTGTAAAAATCACTTCTATAGCTCCTCTAAAAAGGTGCAAATATAGTATTTTCATGTTAATTGCATTATTATGGGGCCCCATTAATAACCTTTGTTTTTTCTCATGGCCCCATTTTTGTAATCCAAATAATCAAATTTGTTTATTAAACTAATAAACCTGAAGACCTTGAACCTCATTATTTTAAACTCTCATAGATTTTGAATAATATGTGAAATAGCCCCAACCCATAAATCCAAGTGTTGTGGGGCCCCAATTAATTATAGTAAACATTCATCATTCTTTTATTATTGGTAAATCTTAGGTTGTTAAGTTCTATTTTTTAATTTTTCATGAATTTTGAATTTCATTTTGAAAAAGATCCAAAACATTTAAATAAATAAAAAACCATTGGTTGTACTTGGTTTATTCATGTGAAATGCGATTTTGACAAATATAATAATACGTATTTCACACATATAACATTTGCATATGCAACATTTGAATATGAATATTTTACATACGTTAAACCTATTTACCTCTCACATGTGTAAAGGCAAACGACACCTCACAATAGGTGTATTATAAAAGTATCCATCCTTAGCTGTCGAGTTGGCAAAACATGATCCAACCTGCATATGACATGCAGAATATGTGGGTCGGTCATGGGTCAAGATTTTCTAACCCATGGAAAACTTAGTTGTGTTGAAATTGACCTGCATAACCCACCTAACCCGCATGACCCATTTAAACTTTCCTTTAGATTTTAATTATTAGTTTAAATCTAAAAGAGTCAAAGACCCAAATGATACCCACCTTATATTGCAACCTCCACTATCCAACTAAAACTTATCACTCAATTCTACAATATCCTTTTATTTTGATATATTTTTTAATAAAAGAATTATTTTATTTTTATTAATTCTACTATTCTACTTCTATAGTCATTATTTAAAAAATATGTAATATACTTAAGGTTTAAATAATTATTTTTCTCTTTTTATTCCTCAAGTATGCCTTTTGTTAACTTACTCAAGAACATTTTTGTATGCTCTTCTTTTTTATCATATGGATTATGATAGATATGAAGAAAATACAATGGATGTGACATAAACAAGAAAAGAGCCAAGATTGAATTGGATTATTTCAATAAAAGGGCTAGAAAAGAATAAATGGACCTTAGTCGCTCAAATCCCACCTTTTGTGGATGGAAAATTGAGTAACGGATATGACATAAACAAGAAAAGAACCAAAATTGAATTGGATTGTTTTAATAAATGGGCTACAAAAGAATGAATGGACCTTGGTCGCTTGAATCCCGCCTTTTATGGATGGAAAACTAGTAACCAGCCTTAGGTCCTTGAAATGAAATCGGGCTTCGTCGAAGCTTTTACAAAAGGGCTAGAGTTTGCACTATAGTTGGTTTAATGTATGAAAAAAAGGTGAATTTGCCCCACCTTTTATAGAGGAAAAGCAAGCTACTACACCTCAAATGGTTGTTAAAATGAAATTGGTCTCAAGGCAAGCTTACAAGTCAGTTTGGGTTAGGTGGGGAACCATGGTTGGGTCAATTGATCCACTATATGGATGCATATTATGCCAGTCAACTGGACCCGTAGTAACCCGCAATGGTTATTTGGGTTAAAGTGGGTTGGGTCGGTTGACCCGAAGTGGGTATGGGTTAGAAGTTTTTGCCCTGTTAATAAACGGGTTGGATGCAGATTAGCAGTGTCTGACCCATTTAACCCGGACTAAACCCATTTGCCACTTCTATCTAACTGCTTGTTTGAAGGTGTATTTGTTGGTGGAGTTGATGTTGATTTCAGATGTGGGAAGTTTGAAGGTAGAGTGAAGAGCTAAATTTTGATTTGAAGGTCAAGGACTAGATTTTCTTGGTGGAGTTGGATTTATATGGTCAGTCGTGCTCATTGGCGTCTGTGCTGAAGGTATGGAAATGGATGAAGCTGGCTCTTACTAGAAGAATGATATCGATCGAGGGTAGTGAGGCATCGCTGACTTTTTTGGCCATTTCCTTGACCCCCAAATCGACCACATGAAGAAATGGGCTAGGCACTTTCGTTGTGATGAATAATAAAGACCAGTTAAGATTGGCCATTTCAACTTGAAGGAGGAGAGTACTGAATACTTTGAATGAAGTAACGTAAAAACACATCAATACATATAATCTTGTTTTGTTGATTTTAAACTATTCAGAAGCCCCTTTCTCCTCTCAATGGAAGATCTTAAGGTAAAGGGAGGGATAATATATGGATTAAAATTAAAATTGAATGTGAATTCAACATTGTATGGGATATTTTTTTAATTTTCTTTTTTCTATGATATTTTGATGATGATTACCTTCGGTGTTCTCGTCTAATGATGTTTTGGGGCTGCTTGAACTTCTCAAGAAGGGATTAATTTTTTTCTTCGGGGTATTGAATTTGAGTAGTTAGGTTTGGGTCGTTGAGGTCTTTTTTTTTTTTTTCCCCCCCAGAGATTCTTCCTTTTTGGTTTGGGTTGTCCTTCTTAGGAGATGGATATTAACTATAAAGAGAGAAGGGGATAGAAAGAGCAATAAAAAAAGAAAAGAATAAATAAAAAGAAGGACGGGAGTCTTGTTCATAATTATTGAAAGTTATCAAATATAGAATTTAAAAAATTCAGACTAGATTGAATTCGGAGGGACAAAATTACAAGATGAACCAAACAGAGAATTTGGAATTTTGTAACATTCTAAACTTCAACATTCCTAAACCAAACCAAGCCTTTTCCCAATAGGTGGGGTCGGCTATATAGATTTGACGACGTCAATCAAATCTGTTTAGTGCCATGTCCTCCGTTAGATCCATGTAGGCAAGGTCATGTTTAATAGTTTCTTTCCAACTTCTCTTGAGTCTCCTTCTCCCTCTCATACTTCTGACAATCTCCATGCTTTCACACCTTTTGACAGGTGCCTCCGTGGACGCCTTCTAACATGGCCAAACCATCTCAGTCAATTTTCTCTCATTTTATCTTCAATCGGTTAACTCTGCCTATGTTGGGGTATCCTTGACATAGCCGGTCCCAAGTCCGGACAAAAGAGGAGGGTTGTACATTAGGTAGCCGACAGACAGCACAATACTCAATTGGATTTCTTTATGGATTTGAGACCTAAACTTCAACATTCCTAATTCTCCAAATTTTTGCAACTAAATGAGTCCTAAGTTGCCCCATGGTGATAACTATATGAGGAAGGGGAGAATATTAGAACATGAAATATGTGGACAAATTTTCATCTACCAGTTATAAAATGAGAGCTTCTATTGGCACCGAAATTTTATCTTTCCCCACCGCACTACAAGACAAAAATTAAAGTTTTTTCCTAAACTAAACCACCCCCAACCCCACAGCCTCGCCCCAGAGTCTTTTGTTCAAGTAAGCCAAAAGATTGGCTTAGTGTGACGGTTTGGTAATTATAAATATTATATATTATTATTATACAATTGATTGTATTTTAATTAAATATGCGATTAGCCTAAGTGGGGACCACGCTAGACTTAGGTTGGTGAGTTAGGCTTGTTGGATAGGTATCTTGACCCATAGTTAATCCGGGCCCAATTTAGTGGGTATGATCCTTCTCTAATCCAAACCCCCATCTATTTAGAACCCAAACTCTATTCCTTGAGAATTTAAGTTAGACTACAACTCTTATTCTTATTTCTTATTTATACACCACCACACTCTTTTATTTTCACACACAACTCTCTATCTCTTCAAACTTTTCTCTGAGTTAGCACTTTGGACTTTTGCAGTAGGAGTTCTAGACCGTCTCCATCAACTGCGGACATCAGGCAAGTACCTAATCATAATTTATAAATTTAATGCTTGTGTTCCTCTTTGATTCGTATGTGGATGCATGTAGAAACCCCTTTTATGCCCTAAGGTTTGATTTCCTATATTTTGTGATGAGATCTTCCATATTGATGGTCACCATCTGTTGGTTCCAATTTGGAGCGTGAGTCATTGTGCTGTTATTTTCTTTTATCAAGTTGTAAGACCCACTGGATGTATTGATCACGGATTAGGTCCGATCACGTGGCCGTATAGGCATGAACGACCTTGAAGAAGTCACTGATGTGGGTCTTGATCCATGTGGCCCACTATTTAATCTTGATGGGCTAGGCGTGATGTCCATCGTTGGAAAATTTGTATAATTGCTGTTGGCGGAGACTCCATGTAACAGTACGATTTCTGTGTGGGAACTGGGAATGAGGGAAGTGAAGATGACTTAGTATTTGTCATACATGGCCCATGGGGGATAAGAGGTTAGGTGGTCTGGGGGTGTATGGGATTTTGTGGGGATAAATGAGAGGGAGAAAGAGATTGGTGTTGTGTGGGGATAAGTGTGAAAGAGAGAATGATGTTGACGACACGTGGGAGGGGGTGAGATGAGTTATATTGTGATAGGACACAACTTATAACTTTTGATACTTGGCCCATTGCTTTTAGAAATTAGAGAAAAGCCCTATAGGTTTTAATAAATCCAAATTAGAACCCTTAAGGCTTAATTTATAATAAATTAAATTTGGAAAATATTTTGGATGGAATCTTTGGGTTTTCTAAAATTATAAACTAAGATTATTATTATTAGTTGCGAATTAATATTAAATCATATCTATGGTTTTTAATATGTTATAATTATATTTTTGTAAGTTATTAATTAGATCATTGGACCGAGTAAATACCGTCCGGGCAAACGGTATCTTACTAACGTAGGTTTAGTACTTTGTATGACCTCGGGGAAATCCTAGTGGATTTGAGATCAACCTATCTCTATTGGAAAACCCTTAATTGGGTCTATGCACCATTGATTGAGAAGGGGTGCGTTGATCTTTTATCTAGTAGAGATTCCTGTAGTTGACGGGTACGAGACCTTATGTTTGACCATAGGATTGGCTTGTGATTATTCCTTGACCTTCGGGTTTTCATACATGTTTGAGTTTGATGTTGATCTATTAGTTGCACACCCTATGATTGATTGGATGTGGACCGTGATGTGGCGTGGCAAACGAATGAGATATTGTGGATGTTTATTTGAATGATTCGATTGGTATTCGATTATGGATTTTTATGCTGCCAACCATTCACTTTGACCTAGGTTTCTGTGTCAGAGCTTTACAAATCATTAGGTCTATTATACTATGATATGTATCTATATGTATATTAATTGGGTCATATTCGAACAGCTGCAGTTGTATTTGGACGGCTGATCACCGATGTGTACAGAAACTGTAATATCCGCATTTCGAACCGGTTTATCCGGCCTACGATTTCGATTACGAACCGGTTTATGACCGCCAGCCTTCGAACGGGTTTTCCCGCTTTATAGTTAGGGCTGACCACCCAAAACAATAGCTGTGCTTCTGTGTGATTATTGTATTGCTCTATTTGTGTAGATTGGATTTAGGTTATACGTTCTTTTCGTCATTATGTGGTGTTAATCTCTTATGATTATTACCTGTCATTACTTATATTGATCTTGTATTTTTATTTATGAATTATGCTTTCGTACTTGCTGTTTACATTGTTTATTGGTGCATAGGTACTAATCCCTACCCTACTGTGGAGACGGATGATGGTCAAACGTTTCAAGCGTTTGAACCAATTGACGAACCTGAGTGGAGAGCCGGAAATGGCTACGGAGCCGTCTGAGCCTGCATGAGAGAGAACGTTATCTTAGAAATTCTTTAGATTAACTTTCTTTAATGAAAAACTTTTCTTTAGTAATTGTTTAATTTATTCTGCAACTTTAACTATTACTTCTTCATCTGATAATTGTGTTGGATCTTAACTATGAATCTTGAGTACCAATTGAATAAAGCTTCCATCGCATTTAATGAAATTTATTTTGACTCACCACGGTTTGCTGTGTGGGTCCACTTTTGGAAGCTTGTGTTGTATTAAACACAGGAAATTGAATATTTATTCTTATCTTTCACGTTATCCCCTGGTTGTATTTTGGGGACGTGACACTTAGGCACGGTTTTTGCTCCAACTTCAGTCTATGGGGGGCTTCAAAAAGTCCTTGATCTGAAGATATTCAAGGTAATTGTAATCCACTAGAAATAAAGCAAACATTTCTTGCTCCACTTGACCTTTCAAAACTCTACTTCCACAATAAATAATCTGTAAATCCCATGATATTTCGGCGTTGCTGAGCTTGTATTAAGTGATAAAACGTCCAAAAGTCCTGCTCAGCTAGACCTGACTAAGTAGTGGTAATTTACTGATGATTTGTTGAAACAAGTACTGGAAAGCCTGAATAAGTGTAAAAGTCCAGACCTACCCCGCCCAATTGGTTAAATCGATTGGCTTGGGCCTGACATATTTTAGCCAGGCCCCACGGTAAGGGACATCAAGGCCTGTGTGGAGCCCTCCGAAGTGCCTAAAAACATTGGGGGGGGGGCGGCGCGCTTGGAGCCCTCCGAAGTGCCTAAAAACATTCATGAAGTCTCTTCTTTTGGGGGTGTGGGGGTGGGGAATTGGAGCACTCCGAAGTGCCTAAAAACATTCATGAACTCTCTTCTTTTGGGGGTGTGGGGGTGGGGAATTAGAGCACTCCGAAATGTGAACTTGATAATCCTAAACCCATAAAAATAAAAAATCAGTAGAATGGAGTTCAAAACAGTGAACATCTTGGAGAATTAATGTTGATGAAATAAATATAAGATAAATAAAACCTGTCACAAGTCCATTCCATTTCGTATTGGAATATCTTAGCAATCCAATATGTAGACAGTTTACAAAGCATAAAAACCATCTTTGGTTGACACGGCCCAAAAGGACAATGTATCACTAAATACTCAAACCTGATCAGGCCCTATTTACAAATTTTATGCATCTAAAGCAGGGATATACAAAAAAAAAAAAAAAAAAAAAGAGGTTAAATGGAGAAATATCTGATCAAAGAAATGTGAGCCTCATTGATGGAATAATCATAGGTTAGCTCTATCAAATGTGGGCCCCACGGCCAAATTTAATGTACTGCATCAGTCAGCATGTGGAGAGAGGGTTCTGGAGACTCTTAACAGAAGATCTCTAAAAAGCCCATGCAACACCAAGGATCCGTGCCAAACACCATGTCTCTGGAGTCTGGACTCTGCTGCTGTTTATTGTTTTTATTAACACTTTATTTACATCCTCCACACCTGGCCGCGGCACACAAGAACTAGTACTGTACATGTACATATTCATCTAATAAGTGAATTCCCACCATACACGTGGCAGGGATTGAGATGAACAGTGGATCTTGGGGCCCACTGTTCCAGGATGGCGTCACAGTCACACTCACCAACAGGCACCATCCCTGTCGGTGCATGCATTGCATCACATTATCACATGGTGGGGGCTGGGCCAAGAGGAGAGAGTGATTGATTTCTCAAGGATGGCAACAGGCAGTGTGTCTGGATCAGTCCAGTTCAGATCCTATGGCATGTTTGGCAATATGTGAGGCATGAAAAATTTCTCCCCACACATGAAAAACTTCTCCATTGATATCAAGGTACTTTTTGTTTTGTTTTTTTTTTTTTCAGGGTTCTCAACCCTTTGTGTTGGACTAGTCCCTCCATGCCTAAAGGGAAGCCTTGTAAACTCCTATGTAGCCCCAGTGTGATAGTGCAGTTTGGAACCTACAACCTCCGGATACAAATCATCTTAGGCCAACTGAGCTACCCCTTGGAGTTATATCAGCATATATAGTTGTAAAACATGGGGATTTCGAAAGACCCGAGAAATCTGAAAAAAATGAGGATTTTCACTCACCCATGTTTTTGAGGATTTATAGTTTCAAATCATAAATTTTTGAAATCCTAGGAAAACCACAAAGGAATCTTCCCAGAGATTTTTAGTTGCAAAAATGACCTAAAAAGAATAGGTGCCAGCTGCATGTGCAAGTCATTCCAGGTCCATTTAGGATCCAGGTCTGGCCCGGATGGGTTCATGCACGGTCTAATACAGATATTCATGATCGGTCTTATACAGAAAGGCAGTGTATAATTGTATCTGGTGCTGATATTTATTAGAAACTTGGAAGAATTTCTGAGGATGAAACAGAATTTTATGGTGGTAGAAAAATCGATGAACGCGAAAATGGTGGTCGATTTATTTTGTTTTGATCGATTACATGGCTTAGAAACCATAGCCTCAAGTTTGCAATAGCAAACGTTCTTGTGTCAATTCTCATCTGGCCACCAAGGAATTGACTCTTGGACAAGCAAGCCACCATCCCTCCACTTCGGGGGCTCTCTCACCTTAGCTTGGGAGGTCTCTTTCCCTCACATCTGAGGGCTCCCTTACCTCATCCGAGGTTTTCTTCCCTCACGCGAGGGCTTCTCCTACTAGCATGAGTTCGATGGGGTCCCAGCCCCTTAGCTAGGGTTAAAAAAAAACCACCCCATTTCCATTTCTCTTGATCTCATAAACTGTGTCTGATACCCCAATACATCAATACCACCATATGCATCCATTATTTGCACATCCAAATGGGTCTAATACTGATAAGAGTCCATGGATACCACATTGTGACATGGTGGTGTGTGGCTAATTCTAGTGGAATTAGAATTATGAACCATCCAGCCCAGATTGCGGTAGGTCAAACTGGATATACACGGCCCAATATGTAGACAGTTTACAAAGCATAAAAACCATCTTTGGTTGACACGGCCCAAAAGGACACCCTCCTTGGAGGTCCAGCCCAAGCATTGGGCCCAGTTTGCAAACCCAACATCATCTTGCACTTGTGAGCAGGGGCGGACCCACGTTTTATCATCCAGGTGCACCGAGCGATATGGGTCATGTAGCCCATGCCCCAGTTAAAAGTCCATCTTGCACCCCATATTTGAGGCCCGTAGCTAAAATGCACCCACCCGTCTCAGCAATTGGAATCCTTCTTTGTTTCCCCAAATCGAAAACCCTTCTCCCTCTCATATGTCCATTGAAGACTCTTTATCGAAACGACATTTCTTCGTCCCTCCCCCCTCCCTCTCTCTCTTGCGCGCGGTTTAATCTCAAAGACTCAGTCATATAGAGTTGCAGTCTTGCAATTGAAGAGATAGCAAATAGTAGAAGATAGAGCCCAAAGGGTACCAACCCCTCACCCCGTGTGTCCTTCACATATTTGTTCTCTCTCTCTCTCTCTCTCTCTCTCTCTCTCTCTCCAGCACTGGCAGAAACCCTAACAACTAAACCAGCAAAAAAAATAATATAATAATGCTTATTAGTCTCTCCAACACTAGTATAAACTCCCACAACTAAACCAGCAAAACAATATATGATAATGCTTATTAGCCACCTTTTAGGTAAGAATTGATCTCTTTTTTTTATCTCCTCTAATTCTTTATAATCTTCTATGTATATGGTCTCTAATTGATCTAAATATTGCACCATTTTGGAGGAGAAGAGATTTTTTATTTTTCTTACAATTTAAGATAAAAATTAAGCTCTTTGCATCACCCATTCAATGAGAAATATATTTTACATTTGCACATTCCAAAATCAAACCTTCTTTGTGTGTCACAATCACCTTAACTCTGGGCCCATTAACTTTACTCTACTTTATTTTTTGCCTATCCAAATAACCCCACTTCACTCCTCACATGAAATTTATGCAACTTTACTCCACTCCTCATTTATCCAAACAGGCCCGAGGGATTAAGGATAATTGTTGTAATGATGATATATATTCAGTTGCTTCATTCAATCCAAATTAGTCAATTGAGTAGCTGGGCCAACTAAGATTTTGATTCTTTTCGATTTTGAGGGCAATTGTAAAAACTTTGTTGTAGAGTAAAGATGACTTTTTATGAGAGAATGTTAGTTGATACACTTGAATCTTTTGTAATCATTCAAATGCAATACATTTTCTCTTCTGCCATTATTAATGTGAAGAAACTATAAAAAAATAATAATTTTGGCCTATTCAATTGACCATCGTCCGCACCGTTCAAATGAAAATTTTGAGTCCGCCACTGTTTGTGAGAGCCCCATGGATCAACTTTGAGTGTAAGAGATCAGGTAGGATCATCCAATGACAACACTTTCTACAATTTCCATGGACTTTAACGAATATTAATGTTGTTTAAGATGTTTAACAAGTTTTAAGCCTTCGATCAAGTGCCTTCTTTTTTGTGACTAACACAAACTGTCAGATGATATGACAGGTTTGATGGAGCATGGTCCTACTTTTATATCAAGACAGTAGGTGGGATGGAGGATCATACAATTCTCGAAAGGTTTTCCAATTGAAGTCAAGGGATTTCTTTTTGCTTTTGTCATAATTGCAAGAAGGTATATATTATATACCCGTGGTCCACCATAGGAACTATTAATTTTATTTTATTTTTGGTAAAAATAGGAACTATTAATTAATTCTTGTGCTAGCCGATTTTCAAGCGTGTGAATGAAACCATCAGGTTTATATAATGGAGTTAAGAGATTCACATCAATAAGTACACACAAGATAACGTCATAATTAGTAAGGCACTCTGTTTTCCAAAGTTCACACCATGATTAATTCCTTTTCTTGGGTAGCTTGGTACAAATTTATATGATTGGTATAGAGTTTACTTGTATTGCAAGCCGATCAATACTAGTCCATATCCTTAAAGTGGTTTTTCGTGGTTGGGACTTGTGGAACCTAATGCCCATCAACCATTGATTCATTGTAAAATTGAACACATGATAGAGAAAATGATTAACACAACTTTATAAATTATTAATCCTATGCATTAAATACAATATCAAAAATGTGTAATAAAATCCTATCAAAATAAAATTTGGGGGTATGCTTATGAAGAATATGGCATTCAATTTTAACGGTTCCCGAATGACTTACCACATCCCACTCACCGAAAGCATTTAATAGACCAATGAGTGGATCCGGGCTCCATCAATGCGGAGATTTCCATAGAGAGAAAAATCGTACGTGCAGTTTGTCTTCTATTTCAATCGTGCCTTTCGGAGTAACATCCTGTCATTTTATCATTCATTATTGCTTGATTGGTTCCTTTTGAGTCATTACATAAGACTGGCATTACAAGACATTCCAAGAGTCAGATTACAATTTGTAATGTATAGAATTCATCAACTCAGATCCATACACTACTTAAACGCAGTAAAGGATAAAACATGAAACGAAACAACTCTACTTTTCTATATGTAATGTCACACAAACCAACTTCCTCATCTCTGAAAGGGACAGGCCACACCGGTAGAACAGAAAGCTTTTGCAGGTCCAAATCCCATGATCTTGCGCCAAATCCGTTCTCTCGAATGAGTGGTCGTGTTCCTTCAATAATAGTAAACTAGCTACAATCATTTCAGACATCTCTGAACTTTTTCGTGCAAGTCCTCTGCTACAATCATTTCAGGCATGTCTGAACTTTTATAGGCAAAAAAGAGAGGTCTGGGACTTGGGAGAGGACCTTCCTTAAACCTTCCTATACAGAATTCTTGAAATCTTCCGTTTTGAGAGAGTGGCTATTTTATATCGGTATAGTCGTCGTCCCTCATATCTGAACTTTTTCGTGCAAGTCCTCTGTTACAATCATTTCAGTCATATCTGAACTTTTATAGGCGAAAAAGAGGGATCTGGGAGAGGACCTTCCTTGAACCTTCCTATTCAGAAATCTTGAAATCTTCCGTCAATATCTGAACTTTAAAAGGCCAAAAAGAGGGGTCTGGGAGAGGACCTTCCTTGAACCTTCCTATACAGAAATCTTGAAATCTTCCGTCAATACCCTCAAATCCGCTCTAATAATACACGTAAAACCTATTATGTAGGAGATGTGGGATGTACTATTTTCCAATAGATGTTACTTTCAATGTCAACCTTCCTACACTTTTTTGTACACACAATTTATATTAAGAAAGTGTATACTTGATGCTTTTTTGAATTTAAAGGTCGTTTGTTAGTCATCATTTACACATGCAAATGATTAATGATTCTCATCCAATTATATTTGTTTGTACTCATTCACATATGTGATGCTTAAATAAAATGCAAAATGGTATGCAAATAAGGTTATCAATGCATTAAAAAAACCTCACCTAGATAGGTGTGAAAATCACTTCTACAGCTCATCTAAAAAGGTTCCAATATAGTATTTTTCATGTTAATTGTATTATTATGAGCCCCATTAACAACCTTTGTTTCTTTCTCATGGGCCCCATTTTTGTAATCCAAATAATCAAATTTATTTATTGAACTAATAAACCTGAAGACCTTCAAGCTCATTATCTTAAACTCTCATAGATTTTGAGTAATTTGTGAAATAGCCCCAACCCATAAATCCAAGTGTTGTGGGGCCCCAATTAATTATAGCAAGCATTCAACATTCTTTTATTATTGGTAAATCTTAGGCTGTTGAGTTCTATATCATTTTAATTGGTTGTTCTTCATGAATGCGATTTGAATTTCTATTCACACATGAACAATATCCAAAACATTTAAAATAACATAAAAAAACCATTTGGTTGTACTCGGTTTCTTCATGTGAAATGCTCAAGTTTGCCTTTTGTTAACTTACTCAAAAACATTTTTGTATGCTCTTCTTTCTTATCATATGTATTATGATAGATGTGAAGAATATACAATGGATGTGACATAAACAAGAAAAGAGCCAAAATTGAATTGGATTGTTTCCATAAATGGGCTAGAAAAGAATGAATGGACCTTGGTCGCTCGAGTCCTACCTTTTTATGGATGGAAAATTGAGTAATGGATATGACATAAACTAGAAAAGAACCAAAATTGAATTGGATTGTTTCAATAAATGGGCTACAAAAGAATGAATGGACCTTGGTCGTTTGAATCCCGCCTTTTATAGATGGAAATCTAGTAACCAACCTTAGGTCCTTGAAATGAAATCGGGCTTTGTCAAAGCATTTACAAAAGGGCTGGAGTATGCACTAGTTGGTTTAATGTATGAAAAAGAAAAATTTTAATTAGCCCCAACTTTTATTGAGGAAAAGCTTGCTACTGCACCTCAAATGGTTGTTAAAATGAAATTGGTCTCATGGCAAGGTCACAAGTCAGTTTGGGTTAGGTAGGGAACCATGGTTGGGTCAATTGATCCACTATATAGATGCGGATTATGCAGGTCAACTCGACCCACAATAACCCACAATGGTCATGTGGGTTAAAGTGGGTTGGGTCGGTTGACCCGAAGTGGGTATGGGTTGGAAGTTTTTGCCCTGTTAAAAAACGAGTTGGGTGTAGGTTAGCAGTGTCTGACCCATTTAGCCCGGACTAAACCCATTTGACACTTCTATCTGATTGTTCGTTTTAGGTGTATTTGTTTGGTGGAGTTCATTTCAGAGGTGGGAAGTTTGAAGGTAGAGTGGAGATAAGTTTTGGTTTGAAGGTCGAGGACTAGATTTTCTTTGTGGAATTGGATTTATATGGTCAGTCGTGCTTATTGGTATCTGTGCTGAAGTATGGAAATGGATGAAGCTGGCTCTTACCAAAAGAATGATATCGATCAAGGGCAGCGAGGCACTACTGACTCTTTTGGCATTTTCCTTTTTTGGGACCTGACCCCCAAATCGACCACTCGAAAAAATGGGCTAGGCACTTTCGTTGTGATGAATAATAAAGACCAGTTAAGATGGGCCACTTCAACTTGAAGGAGGAGAGTACTGAATACTTTAAATGAAGTTGGGTAAAAACACATCAATATATATAATTTTGTTTTGCTGATTTTAGACTATTCAGAAGCCCCTTTCTCCTCTCAATGGAAGATTTTAAGGTAATGAGAGTGATAATGTATGGAGTAAAATTAAATGTTGAATGTGAATTCAACATTATATGGGATATTTTCTTAATTTTCTTTTTTCTATGATATTTTGATGATTGTTACCTTTGGTGTTCTCGTCTAATGATGTTTTTGGGCTGCTTGGACTTCTCAAGAAGGGGCTAGTTTTGTTCTTCAGGGTATTGGATTTGAGTAGTTAGGTTTGTGTCGTTGAGTTTTTTTTTTCCCTAGAGATTCTTTCCTTTCGGTTTGGGTTGTCCATCTCAAGAGACGGATATTAGCCATAAAGAGAGAAGGGGATATAAAGAGCAATAAAAAAAAAGAGAAAAGAATAAAGAAAAAGAAGGACGGGAGTCTTGTTCAGAATTATTGTAAGTTATCAAATATAGAATTTAAAAAATTTAGACTAGATTGAATTCTGAGTCACAAAATTACAAGATGAATCAAACAGAGGATTAGGAATTTTGTAGGATAAGGAATTTTATAGCATTCTAAACTTCAACATTCCTAATTCTTTAAATTATTGCAATCAAATGAGTCCTAAGTTGCCCATGGTGTCCATAGAAATATATGAGGGAGGGGCATCCTTTTAAGAGAATATTAGAACATGAAATATGAGTTATTATATATGAAGCGAAGTGGTTCCCAATTCGATTTTGAGTCTGATTACTTATTTGATTTTGATGTCTTCCTTAGTTGGGTTTGGGTCGTTGAGGTTATTTATTTATTTCTCTAGAGATTCTTTCTTTTTGGGTTGTCCTTATGAGGAGATGGATACAAACTATAAAGAGAGAAGGGGATAGAAAAAGCAATAAAAAAGGAAAAGAAAAAAGAAAAAGGACATGAGACTTGTTCAGAATTATTGTAAGTTATCAAATTTAGAATTTTAATAATTCAGACTAGATTGAATTCTGAGGCACGAAATTACAAGAAGAATCAACCAGAGAATTAGGAGTTTTGTAGCATTCTAAACTTCAACATTCCTAATTCTCCAAATTATTGCAACCAAATGAGTCCTAAGTTGCCCATGGTGTCCATATAAATATATGAGGGGCATCCTTTGAAGAGAATATTAGAATATGAAATATGTGGACAAATCTTCATCTACCAGTTATAAAATTCATGCAATGGGCCCACCTCTGAGAAACCAAACTGCTCCTACCACATGCCCTCCTGTGCGCCACTCAGCCATCATCTAATATTAACTCGAATTGAATAGTTAGGTTTTCTATTCCATGGTGGTTCCATCTCCAATTGAAAGCAAACCATTTTATGGTGCCTAAACAGCCATGGGCACATGATATGAGCTGTTTCTTGTGCCTGAACAATAATGGCTGTGGCGTCTGAGCAGCTTACATTCATGCATGATGGGTACAGTGTACAGTATTGAAAAGCAGAGCATACTCTTAGCTTTGTCCATGGTTGGGTCGAGCAGAACCGGATAATGTCCAGGTCCGACCTGGATTCTGTAACCCAGGTCGACACTTGCCATGATTCCAAGCCCAGGTCCAAGCCCGCATGCGATTCCCTTTGATTCATGTTCTGTTAAGGGGAAGATTACTTGATGGTTATTTTTATATATTATTATTTGTTTTTCATTTTTAAACACTAGAAAGAAGTCCTAGAATTCATAGGAATTCAATTCCATGAAACAAACAGACCCCGACAAATCAGTCCCTTGCCTTCATATATGACGCGAAAGTATACACCTTGGGCATTTCTATCATTTCCATTACTGATTTTCTCAATCACAATCACGTTTAGGATTAGCCAAATGCCAAGATTTTGAGCAGAAAGCTAGGTGATGAAATGGCAGCAGAACAATTGAGATTGGGCACATCAGAATCTCAAGCTTTGGATGAACATGGACCAGAAAACCTGAAGATCATTGCTAGCTTGACACCATAATTCCTGAATTTACAAAGTATGGTGCTTCAGTTCTCATTGGAAGTGTAGTAACAATGAAATCATCAACACCTAATTGGATTCGATCAAACCTATATGATAATGTGAGAAAAAAAAAAAAAAAAAAAAAAACCCAAAATCTATTAAAATCCATCCCAAAACTTGATACAAACACTATTAACAGACTAAAATTGCAATACTTTTTTATTACTCCAAACGTGGTAGCTTTACAAAAATGGACCTCATCCTTTGTCCAACCAACTGAAAGCACTCGTAACTGTGAATATATGCAAAACAGAAGACAACAACTTATGGCCAAAACATCACATGCCCCAAAGCAAACACAAAAGACACCCATGAACCGGGCCAACTGAGACTGAAATCAGGTCCAAATTTGACTATGTTTTCTTAGCTCAGGAGCAGCTCTGATCCAGTAGGTTGCATCATGATCCAAATCCTAACAACCTTCGCAGCTGATCCATCATTTGAGCTATTTTCCGTTTTCAATTCCTGAGCTTGCGCTCCATTCAAAGTAGAATCAGCAGCATTTAAACCACTAATCAGCAGCATTTAAACCACTATCCAGAGATTGACTCTGCTTTTGGACCCCTATCTTCTTGGCCTCTTGAGTTTCCTGGTGAGGACAACTTCAGTGGTTATGGTTGAAAGTTCTACATGCAAAGCATGCCTTTGGCTTCCAAGCATATTCTAGTTCCTGTTCGAAGACTTGACCCCTGCATCCTCTGGAAGTTTGGCATCAACAGAAACCTCAACAAGTACCCTTGCATGGTCATCAAGACATTGCCCGAGTACTTTTTAGGAAAATGGAAGTAAAACTGCCCTTCCAGGGATCGATCCCTGGAAGGGCAGGTTTACTTCCATTTTCCTGGCCACTTATTTTAATACCTTCTTATCCTTATTGTCGTTTCTTGATCAGTCTTATTGTCCTATCATTACACAGTTCTCTTGCAATTTTTCAATTAGAGGATCTTTTGTAAATTGCCAATAATGACTACTGACTAACATAGATTAACCTTGCCATGATAGTTAGATTGCTCAACGATTATAAGCTATTGTTTTTCTCCTGTTTACAACTTTCTACTGAATATTTCACTGTCAAACTAAACAAAAGGAAATGATGTGTCATGGGCAGTTGATGAACACTAAATAGAGTTCAAGATTAGGATCTAGAAAGGGTGTGAAGCATCTAACAAAGTCACTACAAACCAACAAGAAACAAGAGCATGATACGAATCAAATATAAAATTCCAAAAATTTGACATTAAATAAAACTTTCAACATGAGTTTACTCAATTGATAAAAGGCCGAGGATCAATGCCAGCGATCATGCTGCTGCCATATGACACCCATTAGTCTGTGACAAATGCTAGCATAGAGGAATGGGTCGTCACAGGACACCCTTAACCAGATTACAAGACAAAAATAAATATACACCTTAACCACTCAAATTCAAAACACACCAGGCAAAATCTATTTGAACACAATTCAACCAAATGCAGCACCAAATCATACAGCAAGGAGGCAACAGGTTAGGGGAAATTACCTTTCAAATTAGTTGCCAATTCTTCACTGTTAAATACATGCAAGCATCACTTGGTTGATCTCTAGTTTAAGGACTGCATTGCCATTATAGTCAGTGGTCGTATAACTTAATAACCCGAAACTCTCCTTCAGTCGGGCAATCTTGTCGAACCACTTTGTGGGTAGCTTTGTCTTCCTGGTAATCTAGCACCCATACTACGTTCTGTACGCATTTCTGTTCGCCTAGAAAATGTTGTGGAAGCTTTGTTCATCTTATCAGGGTGTCTTCCAATTGTCCTCCCTTGAACTGTAGATCAATTGGCCCTGTTCATCCCAACAGGCTGTTGCTTAATTTGCCTCATTCCTCTACCACTCTCAAAGTGCCCCTCTTCCTCCTCATCATCACTGTCAGCCTCATCCTCAGAATCAAAGAATCCATACCCCTCTTCCTCCTCATCTTCTTCCCCGCTCTCATCTTCCTCGTCAGAATCATTATCTTCCACTCCCACTTTGAGAGGTGCCCTCTTATCCGAGTTACCATCCAATGAAAGGCCATCCACTCTCATCTCCTTTCCCTTATTCATGAGGTGAATGTATTGATACCTTATACCCATCAATGGGTGCTTCTTAACCAGCAGATCTCTCTTATATGCTTCCCTGAGCACAACAATATGTTTCCTGATCTTATTCGAAACATAGAAAATTCCAGGGTGATCAGCAAAAACCCTCTTGAACCTTGACCGCAGCCCCATATACTCCCCAAGAAACAGAAGATTATCCCTCTCCGTCTTCTTGGGTACTAGCAAATGCAAGATCTCATGCAAAACACCAACTACCCACTTCTCCCCCAAATCGCTCTTTGGTGCAAGATGCATCCCATCCTCATAAGGCGAAATGTAAGGCAACTGCTGCCACTTCACCCACTTCTTCACCTTCTTCTCCATATCAAACCCCTTTGAGAACTGGAGGGGACAGGCAAGCGGCATCCCCTGGTTGTATTCTCCCTTAGCCATGGCACTCTTCTCCATTGCAGACTCCTCCGCAAGCTCCTAGTATAAAAAATCAAAGAAAAAGAAACAGGTTTAGGAGAATTATAGCTCTTCAAAAACTTTCAGTCTGAAGATGTCTTCATTCACATATATATGGGTTTCTTCCTACGAAACTTCTTATGGACCACCACATGTGACCCATCATCAATCCACCCCCCTCACACCCACTAACCCCCATGAATTGATACTCACCCTAATCTCACCATAATATGAACTACACTCACTATTAGACTGAATGACTGAATTTCATTGAAAGTGTAACTCAAACCTTAAGCTTTAATGTCCATAGTTTGTACCCATTTTCAAAAAGGAGGTTTTAGGACACTTCTACAACTGGCTAAAACGCTAACACTTCTGAAACTGCTAAAATAAAGAAAATAAAGAAAAAAGTACAAACAACTGCAAAAACTAATGCTTTCAGATTTGAAATTATGAAGATTTCAATCTCTCTTACCTTGCTCCAGCAGACCAGCTCCAGCGCAAGTGTTTGATCGCCACCTGGGTGAAGAGGGGAGACCTGGAAGTAGTCTGGGAAGTCAGGGAGAAGTGACCGGGCATAGTCCTCTGGCAGACCCAGATCAAATCTGAGTTGTTCGATGAGGGGGAGCGGCAGCTTCTTATCTGAGGTGATCATGAGGAGCCTGAGAAGGCGGTCAGCAGCGTCTCCCGCGCTTCCTTAGCCCAATCCAATCAATTAGGAACAATTATATTTTTATTTTGAATTATTTATAATAGCTCCAAATTTTAGAAATATTTAAAGAAAATGGTTAAAAAAGATGCTATTAATCATCCATACATCTTCATATTACATCCTTATCAATGGTAGATTTTATTTATCACAATCATCAATTTACATCAATAATCCCAAATTAATGTTTTGGCTTAAGGGCAACTTTTATTAAATAGAAGAGCATTCATTACAAAATGAACCCAACACTATAAAATATTTGGTACAAAGTGAACATAACCCTACAAAAAATACAAATATAAAACATCACTCCATTCATGGAGAAATCCTAAGTGTAGCTGAAGTTGCATAGAGCCATGCTCCAAAAGTTGCTCTAGCACTCCTCTCCTGAAAATAAAAAGGTAGAATGTTGATAAATACACCATTTGATTTCCTTGAAAATTTTCTATAAAAAAATGTCAAATCAAATTAAAAAGTTTTAAGAAGCATTGATCAGGACTGGATTCATTACAAACCTGAAGAGTCTTGATTACACTGCTGGCCCCAAACACCTTGTGCATGCGGATGAAGTTGTCAGTCTCTTCGGTTGGAAAATATGGCAAAAGAAGGCAACTGTCATGTGTTTCGATTACTTTGTAGAGTTCTTGGTTTTTCCTTCTACTGAATCTGAGTTGATTTCGATTATGTTTGCAGGTTGTTCAGGTTTGATCATAGCAGCTTTCTGTCTAGCTGTTGCCTTTGGTTTAGCTCCATTATCAACAACAGCTGCATCAGGTTTCTGACCATAACAAAAACGAATTAGAGAACGTCACCAACAGAGACACATTACTTTTTTTTACAGTGGACTAGAACAAAACACAAGGAGCTACTACAGCACTACAACACTTCCACCACTGTCAATGAGCTGAGGGCTATCCTCATCTACTACAACACTTCCACCACTGCCGGAGCTAAGGCCGTCCTTGGCCTTCATGCTAGTGTGGATCCCTCCATCGTCGTGTTCCAGTGGAGGGTGAGTTTGTTGGTCCATCACCTCTTGAGCCTACAACTTTTCAGTCAGAGAGACCACATGCAATCCCACCATGCCATGCAAAGAACGTTACCCCAAAACTACTAAATGCACCTCGTTTTCAAGAACTAATGTGGTCTCCAAAATGAAGTTCTGAATAGTGAGACATGTGTTGAGTGAGGATGCCATTCTATTTTTCAAGAAGTTGAGGACCCATATAGAGAATAGGTATTCACATATGATACAAAAGATGCAATGAGATTATTGTTTGGAGTTACAGAAAATTGAACCTATTAGAACAAGAGACAGTCAAAACTGTATCCCAGCAGTATACTATACTAGTATTGGATGAACAAATGCTGCAACACAACCATTTAGTATTCAAGCCCTTCCACCAGGCCTACCCAAGGGCCAAAACCAGATTCTAACAGAAATAGAACATCTAGAAATGACCAGCTAATGGACAATATATTGTGACAGTAATATTAAAAGCTTGCACCATAATTTTGAAATCTCAACATCAATCTCCCATATGTGAAAGAGCTTATTTTTCAATAACACAAAAATCTGTCCAGGTACATGGGAAAGTATTGAAAAATCAAGAAAGAACATTTTTCATCGAGGATTGAGGGAACTAAATAGTACCAATCTACCCCAAATGATGAAAAGGAGCGACAAGGATTGATTTACCTTCTGCAGAACCAAGGTTATACTTTGCATTTCGATATTTCCGCAAGGAACATTAAAAATCCAATTCAGGCTTCCCCATAAGAGAAATCATTTCTAAGAACTAAAGTTCATCCAAGTTTATGGAGAATACAACATAAAACCTGCGGGTAACTTTTAACATGTTAGACAGTCAATCCATCATGGTCCATCAGATTTAATATCCCTTTTGGAGTTGCTTCTGATTTCAACCAACAAAAACCAATGTGTGAATAGAATATATACAGAGACCGATCTCTCATATATATCTTCAAATAGAATAACTTACTTTCTGCTGCTCCAAGCTATCCTAAAGATTCAACAAAACACTCATGAAGGTCTTGAGTCCATCTGATCCGTGTTTTATTCCATATGGCTACTCCTGATGAAATGTTGCTAGAAGTAACACCACCTGAAGAATGCCTTGGAAGTTGCTTTTCTTGTGCAGGATGTAGGTTTTCTAACTTTTTTTTTTTTTTTTCAATGGTTATTTTCATTAAAAAAAAGGCAACCAGTACAAGAGAAAAGAACTAAAAGCAAAAGACAGCAAAGCAGGAAAAACAGAAAGAGCCCTAAGAATAGGCGAACTCTTTCCAATGGTACACAATTTGATCTAAGGAGTATCATCTAAAAGAAGGGAGAATAGACACCCAAAGAGCTACTAGAAACTTTGATTTCTCCACCAGCCTGCTCTCACTAGGTTTTCTAACTTCTGTTCACATGTAGAATTAAATGGGTTAAATACAAACTTAAAAACAGATGAGCTGAATAGGTTCCACTCACCAAATTTACACACAGCAGTCACAAGTCAGGACCAATTATTTAAATAGAACAATCACAAAAAGCAATCAAATTAGAAAAAAAAAAAAAAAAACAGTACAGTTAATGAAATATCAACCAAACAGATAAAACAAGAATAATTTAAAGAACAGAGCTCACACTAGAGATATGAATTCTCTCTACTGCACTTAAGCCCGTTGCATCCAAGATCACATCGTCAGCCATCATGGGACACAATCTTGTTAGTATTCATTCACAAATGATTTATAACCGTATTAAAATGTCAAAAAAAGACCAACAAAGAGAAGAAACTAAACAACCTCCTGTAGAATGGAAGAGGTTAAAGAACAATGGAAGCAATTATCAACTGGAGTTCTCTAAATAAGACAATCCGTCTACTCTGGAAAATGATCAGGACAACATTTTCATGATGCAGTTAATCTCAACCATCCATATTATGTTTCCTAAAAAGAATTTTTTTTTTACCATTTGTGTCCATATTAACAAAATCAACTGTAAAGACCATCAGATAACAGAACAACCTCACGCCATTTCTTTTCCTAAATCTCTATGTTTTCTGCTCCACAAGGCCCAGCAGCTGCCGGATGGATTTTTTCTGTTCTGCCACTTCGACCTTCAATCTCTCCACATCTCCATCCAAACTCATCTGAAATAAAAAATAAATAAATAAATCTACAAAGAAAAAACAAGAAGAAGAAGAAGAAAGAAGAATATTACAATAATCGCAGCAGCAGGTAGAGCCTCCAATCGCTGCTGAAAGACGGAGAGGAGTGGGGGAGAGCGGTCGTTGCCCGTTGCCAGTGGAGTCCAGTCGCAGCAGCAGAAGAAGAGAAGGGTTAGAGGTCGAGAGAAAGGGGTTTGGGGATCGAAAAGGACCAGGGGATGCTTTCTGAGCAGAAACTGGGTTTACATACCCTGGCGTTTAAAAACGCGGATTGACGATATCCGATGGGGGATGGTAGAATGTTTGAAGACCGCGATAACGGTGAAAGGGCGCATCTCCTCTCCACGATCCAAGAGGGAACCAAAACAAAGTTTTTCATTGATATGATATCACACCGCGTGTAGAGATCAGCAGTGTTCAATACATTCTTCATAGGGCAGTCCTTTTTTATTAATTTTTTTATTTTTTTTAATTTATGGACCTTACGTCCTGATCCTGACCGTTAGATATGTGTAGAAGGGGGAAAACAGCCCCTATCCGAATTTCATTTTTGATCTCGGATCTCGACATACCTTTGTAAAATACAGTGAGCAATTCGATCTAATATTCTAGACATTATAGGCCCCATAATCATGATCCGATCCTTTAGTTATCTTTGGAGGGCCAATAACAGCTACAGGGGCCAAAATTGAGGCTCTAATTCCGTGATAAAACGTTTTAGACCGTTAATTAACCATGCATATTGACTGGGTTTTGAAACTGTACACAGGCAGTCCCTTTTGCAGTAATATAGAATTCACCAACTCAGATACATCATCCTGACATTACAAGAGTACAGTCAGTTTACAATTTGTAATAATATAGAATTCATCGATTCAGATGCATCATACTGACATTACAATTTGTAGTAATATAGAATTCATCAACTCAGATACATCATACTTGCACCACTTAAACGCAGTCACAATAACTAGAGTAAAAACATGGCGAATCTAAATTCCAAAAGCAAAGACATAGAAATGCTCTGTTTCTGAGATTGGAGGGAGTTCATGTCTTCCTAGGGGCTTGAAGATGCCTAAGAGATAGAACCATCTATATTACCCGCCTCCAAGTCCAAGTCGGCCTCTGCTGGTAAGGAGGACTGAGCAGCTGCGACGGTAACCAACTGTCTCATCTCATTCCAAACGGATTGGAAATATTGCTGGATACTCTCGGGGAGCAGATTAAACACGGGACAGAGGCAGGAGAAATAGGGCATCCACCTCAGCATGTTTGGGAGAGCTTTAGAAAGGACCACATCACAGCCTAATATGAGAAAGAAAATGCAGATCCTAAGGGCTTTAGATGAAGGAAGGGACCTGGTGGCCGTGACTGCAATGAGAGCTATGGTAAAACAGATGGATGGTATTTGCGAATCTACTCCAGCTCCAGCAAATTGCATGTAGCCTAAAATAATCTGCACAACAGCTCCAATCGCTTCAACCATGGTTGCTCTATCTAAAAAGAGAATGAGAAGAACTGAAAACGGACCAAATTAAGTCACACATCGAAGTTCTGTCACACAGGCAACGAAATTACGAAATTGGGAACCACGGGTCGTCACTCGTCAGACTCTGGCAACGATCATTCACCAACATAAAGCTTGAGATAATAGATAAAATGCCTATACAGGTATATTAAGACATATCAAATATATCACTTAGGCGATGTGGGATAGAATAATTTCCAACAATTGGTACCTTTCAACTTCAACCAGTCCTTCCTACCCTTTTTTGTACACACAAATTATATTAAGAAAGTGTACAGCTTATTTGAATTTACGGGCCGTCTGCTGGTAATCATTTACACATGTAAATGATAAATGATTCTGATTCAATTATGTTTGTTTGTACTCATTTAAATATGTGCCGCCTACATAAAATGCAAAATGGTGTACAAATAAGGTCATCCGTTCATTAAAAAACTTCACCTAAATAGCTGTGAAAATCACTTCTAAAACTCCTCTAAAAAGGTGCCAATATAGTGTTTTCCATGTTAACTGCATTATTATGGGGCCCCATTAACAACCTTCGTTTTTTCTCATGGGCCTCATTTTTGTAATCCAAATAATCAAATTTATTTATTGAGCTAATAAGCCTAAATACCTTGAAGCTCATTATCTTAAACTCTCATAGATTTTGAGTAATTTGTGAAATAGCCCCAACCCATAAATCCAAGTGCTGTGGGGCCCCAATTAATTATAGCAACCATTTAACATTCTTTTGTTATTGGTAAATCTTAGGCTGTTAAGTTCTATATCTTAATTCTTGATGAATTTTGAATTTCTTTTTGAAAAATATCCAAAACATTTAAATAAATAAAAAACCATTGGTTGTACTCAGTTTATTCATGTGAAATGCGATTTTGACAAATATAATAATACGTATTTCACACATGTAACATTTGCATATGCAACATTTGAATATAAATATTTTACATACGTTAAACCTATTTTCCTCTCACATGTGTAAAGGCAAATGACATCTTACAATAGGTGTATTATAAAAGTATCCATCCTTAGCTGTCGAGTTGGCAAAACATGACTCAACCTGCATATGATCTGCAGAAATGTGGGTCAGTCACGGGTCAATATTTTCTAACCCATGGAAAAATGGGTCGGGTTGAAATTGACCTGCATAACACACCTAACCTGCATGACTCGTTTAATCTTTCGTTTAGATTTTAATTATTAGTTTAATTCTCATAGAGTCAAAGACCCAAATGATACCCACTTTATATTGCAACTTCCACTATCCAACTAAAACTTATCGCTCAACTCTACAATATCCTTTTATTTTGATATAATTTTTAATAAAAAAATATTTTATTTTTATTAATTCTACCATTCTACTTCTATAGTCGTTATTTAAAGAATATGTAATATACTTAAGGTTTAAATAATTATTTTTTTCTTTTTTTCCTCCAGTATGCGTTTTGTTAACTTACCTAAGAATATTTTTTGTATGCTCTTCTTTCTTATCATATGGATTATGATAGATATGAAGAAAATACAATTGGTGTGACATAAACATGAAATGAGCCAAAATTGAATTGGATTGTTTCCATAAATAGGCCAGAAAAGAATGAATGGACGTTGGTCGCTCGAATCCCACCTTTTATGGATGGAAAACTGAGTAATAGATATGACATAAGCAAGAAAAGAACCAAAATTGAATTGGATTGTTTCAATAAATGGGTTACAAAAGAATGAATGGACCTTGGTCACCCGAATCCCGCCTTTTATGGATGGAAAACTAGTAACCAGCCTCAAGTCCTTGAAATGAAATTGGGCTTCATCGAAGCATTTACAAAAGGGCTAAAGTTTGCACTAGTTGGTTTAACGTATGGAAAAACAAAAATGTTAATTAGCCCCACCTTTTATAGAGGAAAAGCTAGCTACTGCACCTCTGAAATTGGTCTCTAGGCAAGCTTACAAGTCAGTTTGAGTAAAGTAGGGAACCATGGTTGGGTCAATTGATCCATTATATGGATGCGGATTATGCAGGTCAACTTGACCCGCAGTAACCCGCAATGGTTATGTGGGTTAAAGTGGGTCGGGTCGGTTGACCCAAAATGGGTATGGGTTAGAAGTTTTTGCCCTGCTAATAAATGGCTTAGGTGCAGGTTAGCAGTGTTTGACCCATTGAGCCAAGACTAAACCCATTTGCCACCTCTATGTGAGTGTTTGTTTGTAGGTATATTTGTTGGTGGAGCTGATTTCAGAGGTGGGAAGTTTGAAGGTAGAGTGAATAGATAAATTTTGGCTTGAAGGTTAATGACTGGATTTTCTTGGTGGAGTTGGATATATATAGTCAGTCGTGCTCATTGGAATCTGTGTTGAAGTATGGAAATGGATGAAGCTGGCTCTTACCAGAAGAATGATATCAATCGAGGGCAGTGAGGTACTGTTGACTTTTTTGGCCTTTTCCTTTCTTGAGACCTGACCCCCAAATCGACCACCCGGAGAAATGGGCTAGGCAGTTTTGTTGTGATATGAACAATAAAGACCAGTCAAGATGGGCCACTTTCAACTCTAGTAAACAGTCCTAGAATTCATAGGAATTCAATTACATGAAACGAACACACGCCTAGCAAATCAGTCCCTTACCTTCAACTATGGTGCAAAGTATACAGCTTGGACATCTCTAGCATTGCAAGTACTGATTTTCTCAACCACAAGTATGTTTAGGATTAGCCAAATGCCGAGATTTTGAGAAGAAAGCTAGGATGCAATGTCAGCAGAACAATTGAGATTGGGTGGCACATTAGAAATTCAAGCTTCGGATGAATATGGACCAGAAAACCTGAAGACCATTGCTAGCTTGACAGCATGATTCCTGAATTTACAAAGTATGGTGCTTCAGTTCTCACTGGAAGCTATAGTAACAATGAGATTATCAACACCTGATTGGATTCAATCAAACCTATATGATAATGTGAAAAGGAAAAAAAAAAAAAAAAAAAGGCCAAAACCTATTAAAATCCATCCTAAAACATGATACAAACACCATTAACAGAATAAAATTGCAGTACTTTTGTACTTCAAATGTGGAAGCTTTACAAAAATGAACCTCATCCTTGGTCCAACCAACTGAAAGCACTCCGAAGTGTGAACTTGATAAATCCTAAACCCATAAAAAATCAGTAGAACGGAGTTCAAAACAATGAACATCTTGGAGAATTAATGTTGATGAAATAAATATAAGATAAATAAAACCTGTCACAAGTACATTCCATTTCCTATTGGAATATCTTAGCAATTCAATATGTAGACAGTCTACAAAGCATAAACACGATCTTTGGTTGACTCGGCCCAAAAGGATGCCCTCCTTGGAAGTCCAGCCTAAGCACTGGGCCCAGTTTGCAAACCCAACATCATCTTGCACTTCTGAGAGCCTCATGGATCAACTTTGAGCGTAAGAGATCAGGTAGGATCATCCAATGACAACTCTTTCTACTGTTTCCATGGACATTGGATGAATGAATCTAAGGAATTAAATGGTGGGAAATTTATTTTTTCAACTGAAATTAGAGCGAAATGATAACAATATAGAAATAAAGATGATGGTGAAAGTGTGTCGATCCTTTGGATTGATCACATATTTATATACACAAGTTGCCATAACAACGCCTAGAGTCATGGGATTACATAGATTACACTTTTAATAATAATGACTAGCAAAGCATGCTCCCAGAAATAAAAACACGTCCAATTTGTGGCTATTTTATGAAATATTAATTAATGATAAAATAAATAAATAAAAATAAATATATCATTTATTATTGTTCGAAACATGACCCAGCCCAACATTTATACAAAGTAAATATTATTTTTTATATAAATGAGTATGAAACTTCAAGTATTATGTAAATTAAAATCAATGTTTATATATTTATTTTAGTAATTTCAACTTTATTTCAAGTTAAAAACCATAAAAGCCCATAAAGTCTCTTTTAATTTATATAAGCAAATTTTAAAATAAAATATTAGGATAGGCATGTGGGCCAGCTCGTAGGTGGCATTGCCTAGCGGCCCTAGCCTCATTGGAGTACGGCACGGCACGACTGGGCTGATATGAAAGTGGGCAATGCTTCTTTGACAAAAGTTCAAATCTTATCTTTGTTTGAGAATTACTGGAGGCATTTATATCTTCTTGTAATAATCCATTTTGTTTTTATATTTTCTTTAAAATAACTTTGAAACGTTTTACTTTCAGCTGAATGGGCCAAAATCCCATTTGGACGCCGGGCGCCAATACATATAATAATTTTGTATATTACATATCACTTGACAAAGATTTTTTTTAGTTACTATATGCAACTTACTTAATCAATTGCAAGGCAATCCAAAAAATAAGATATATATTATATAGCTAACTATGTTAGATAGATTAACTAGGCAGTTACCTTTCTGTGGTTTTCTCCTCCTACGCAGAAGGAGGAAGATGCAGCATCCCAAGAGAATAAGCCCAACAAATGTTATAGTCAAACCAATAGCAACAAACCGTGAGTTTTTCCCTTTCTTGCCTTGTTTGGAGACATAGCCTGTCATAAATTTTAGTTGCAATGGGAAATTTGTCAATGAAGGTGAATAAATTGGTATGACCACGTAACCCCTTCAAAAGTTTACCCAAAAATAATATTGATTATAGATAGAAGTAGAGATAAACTGAAAAAAGAAAAAAGAGAAACAGAAAATATGCAGTTCACACACTATATACAATTCACGTATGAGGATCTTTGTGGCTTGCAGATGATCAATTGGGTCATGGGCCTCCATTATGAAGACGGGTCTGGGCTGTTCTCTGTTTACATCAACAATGTAGATATGAAAATAGACAAGCAAACCTAAAATTGATTAGTCAGGAGTATGACTTCTCCGGCCCTTGCTAATTACTATCTGATTGACCATCTCTCGCTCACTTCACAAGAAATTTCAAGGCACCGCCCTTCTCTCCCTCCTCAATTTTTATCTAGGAGTAACCACTTCACTAGCCAATAGATTTCAACTTCATTTAGCTTCATTTTCTTTGCCCTTTTATATTGTTTTTCTTTTTGGATGGTTGGGCGCTATCCAGTTACCTTGATGAGTTGAATGATGTATTGAAATTGAACATCTGGATTATTACGTAACTTCTAACTCACAAGAACACTGCATAATATGTAGAACAAACAATGGAAGGAGAATTATCTAAAATGGTCACCTAGATGTCCTTGTCCAAATAATTACACAAAGTTAATGTGGAACTAATTGATAGAGCTAGCATAGGAAGAAAAATAAAGGATAAAAAGTATTGCAAACATAGTTTGAACCAGGAATCTTGTATGTTCGATCAGAATCCTCATATCACTTACATGTCTAGTACAAATGGAGATTATAATTCACATTTAAATTGGGGTTGTATCTTCCCCGCGCTTTATTTTTAATAGCATTGAAGTTTCTCACTCAAAGTCATGTTCCAGCATTGAATTAAGAGAGCCAAAGCACGCCTTGGATGCTTTCTTTAGGCAGAACACACCGGCACAGAGGTGCACTGGATTTTGGACACCTGCACTATAGGACAAGACGACTTTCTCTCGCAGTTTGTCTTCAATGAGTCGTGCTCTCGAGCATCGAGTAACTCAAACCTTTTGGACCCTCTCAAATGCCTGTGCACAGCAATGGGGGATGAAAACAGTAGGAAAATCAAGAAGATGAGTAGAGGAGCAGTTCTTTAAAAAAACCAGGAGCTTGAAGATCGAACGGGCTTAGCCAAGTCTGCTAGATAGGCACGATGCAATATAGCAACTAGTTACACTAGATTTGGGGTCAAATGCTGATCTTATAAGATAATACCTGTGGTCCTCTCAAGAACACAAACCAAGTAAGCATATATGCAATCCACATGCCCCATTAGAGAGTAATGATCTGCAACTCAACAAAGGGAAGATAGTTCAAAGGTATGAGACTTACCTCTCCTGGACAGTTGTACATAGAAGATCACTACACCTTCACAACGATTTGGTATAAGCATTAACATGAGAAAATTGAAATCTTGAAACCTACTTCATGTTATTAGCCCCCACCAGCTAATATGTGGGTCTGTCAGTCCGCCCCCGTCTTGTAGTGAGTTTAATGAAATCACCATCTTCTAATTCCCTAAATTATTAGTTACATCATCCTTCTGATTGATTCCTTTTCAGCCATTACATGAGACTGTCATTACAAGAGTGCACTCAGATTATAGTTTGTAGTAATAGGAGTCATCAACTAACTCTGATAGAAAAACAACATACACTACTGAAATGAAATAGAAGGAGAAATCAAAGGAAACAACTCTCTACTTTTCTAATATAATGTAACAAAAACCAACTTCCATATCTGTTAAGGTTCATGATGTAGGTGAAATGACAGGGACTTACAATTTACAAACCTGAGCGCCACTGCTTGGTCAAATGAGTGGTTGCATTCCTTCAATAGTAAATTGGAGGAGGTGGTTCTAATGGCGAGATGAATGACAAAATAACTAGATTAAAGTCATGGCAAACCTAAAAGAAAAGACATGCAAATGCTCTGTTTTTGAGATTAGAGGGAGCTCATATCTTCCATCTTCGGAGAGGTGCATGTGGACCTCCTCTAAGTTGAATGGGGGTTGTGAGGATGTTGATGCCAAAGAGGTAGAAGCAACTGTACTATTCATTTCTTACACACATAGCTGATAGCTCCACCTCCCCCAAGTTAAAGTTGGATGGTGCAGGTGAGGACGACTGAGCATCTAGGTTCGCATCAACTATCACCAACCGTTTGATGGCATCCCAAATTGTTTCGAAATATGGCGTGTGATAGACCCATAGCAAATCAGTCACTTGCCTTTAATCATGGCGTGAAAGTATACAGGTTGGTCATTTCTAGCATCGCCATTACTGATTTTCTTGATCACAAAGATTAGCCAGATTCCAACATTTCAAGCAGAAAGCTAGGTGATGCAATGGCAGCAGAACAACTGAGTTTGGGAGCGTCAGAAATTCAAGTCTTTGGATGAACATGGAGCTGGAAATCTGAAGATCATTGCTAGCTTGACACCCATCAGCATGATTCCTGAATTTACATAGTATTGTGCTTCAGTTCTCATTCAAAACTATAGTAGCAACAAGATGATCAACACCACATTGGTTTCAATCAAACCTATATACTTAAGTGAAAAGGAAAAGTTAAAAACCTATAGTAGCAATGTGTTTTGGACACCTGCCCCAGGACACGACGGCTTTCTATTTGGCTTGTCTCCACCGAGTCGTGCTCTCGAGCATGGAGCGACTCAAGACTTTTGGACCATCTCAAAATGCCTGTGCGCAGCAATGGGGGATAAAAACAGTTGGAAAATCAAGAGGAGAGGAGCGGTTCTAATAAAAAAATCAGGAGCTTGAAGACAGAAGAGGCCTAATCGAGTCTGCCAGATAGGCATGATGCAATATAGTAACAAGCTTGAAAAGTGATCTTATAAGATAATATCTGTGGTATTGTCAACAACACTAAACAAGTAAGCATATATGCAATTAGTGTGCCCCATTACAGAGTAATGCTCTGTAACTCAACAAAAGGAAGATAACTTAAAGGTACGAGACTCAACTTTCCTGGGTAGTCGTACATAGAAGATCACTCCACCTTTGTACTGATTTGGTACGAGAAATAACATGACAAATTGAAATCTTGAAACCCACTTCATATCTAAATATGGCTGTCCCTGCTATCAGATCTTTAGTAAGATTCAAAGTAAATTCAGCACAAAGAAACATGAGAAAAACCCCAACCAATGGGATTCATGCCCAGTATTTGTCTCACAAGTCACATCAATCCAATTCAAGATTGTTTCCAACCTCAGCAAGAACCGAAGTTCCAGAAATAAAATTATCAAATTTATTATTCCAAGAATTCTCCTCTCTCATCCATCAAATGTGTTCTCTATAGTATTTATTATTCCAAGAAATCCCTTTCCACAACTATCTAAGACTCAAGGCAGACCCTCTAAATAATAAAACTACACAAATAACTTCCTAGATGGGAGTCCTAATTGGATCTAATTATAACATTAAAATAAATAGTTAATTCACCTGTATGCAATGGACAAAAGTTTATGGACTCCAATCTAGGCCCACCTACAGGCTGTGCATCAGATAGAAGTGAGAGTAGGGTCAGTGGATGAAATTCAATTATGTGGGTGGAAAAAATTTCTTATTAAGTGTTAAGTAGAGAGATAATGGTCAGTGCTAACTTATGACTTTAGCCACATCCACCAAATTTAGTCCAAATGGGAATAGAATAGTATCACTTACGTCATTTGTTTTGAAGTTTGAAAATTATGGTTAGGGAATTAGTTTATATCGATTCTCTCACACAAGTTAGGGTGGATGTGTAGCTTTTCTCAAAAAAGTTTTGTTTGTTCTGAAATAACTTCTAATTGTGGAGTAATGGAATTGCAATTCTTAGAGGACTCATAGCACAGTTGGAAGGTGGTTGTGGGTTTCATTCGGCTCACAAAAATAAAACCTCCGGAAGGAAAATGATTCCAATCACATCATTGTGATATTCAAGTGAATAATGAGAAAATACAAGTGACACGATCATATGAAATACCATTTCCAAAAAGGATGTTTTAGGTCATTTCTACAACTGCCTAAAACTGCTAAAACGCAACAACTTCTGAAACTGCTATAAAAAGTAAAAAAAAAAAAAAAAGAGTACAAACAACTGCAAAAACTAATGCTTTCAGATTTGAAATTATGAAGAGTTCAATCTCTATTACCTTGCTCCAGCAGACCAGCTCCAGCGCAAGTGTTTGATCGCCGCCTGGGTGAAGAGGGGAGACCTGGAAGTAGTCCGGGAAGTCAGTGAGGAGTGACCGGGCATAGTCCTCCGGCAGACCCAGATCGAATCTGAGCCGTTCAATGAGGGGGAGAGGCAGCTTCTTATCTGGGGTGATCATGAGGAGCCTGAGAAGGCGGTCAGCGGCATCTCCAGCGCAGGAGTGGTTAGAGGGATTGCTCGTCGTCGTGGAGGCGAAGAACATCTGGGGTGAGGCCGATGCGGGGGCGGTGATCGGAGGAGGAGGAGGGAGATTCGAGGAAGACGGAGGGGTAATTACGGATGAATTTGGTGGCGCGGAAGGGGAGGGAGAGGCGGGACTTCATGTCGGACATGTCTTAATATATTATGCCAGTCACCTTGGGATTACTAGAAACCGCTCTAACAAGTAAAAGGCCAAACATGTATATTAAGACATGTTAAACCTATTATTTAGGAGATGTAGGATTTAGTACTTCCCAACAGTTATTACTTTCAACTTCTACCAGTCCTTCCGATACTTTTTTGTACACACAAGTTATATTAAGAAAGTGTATACTGGTTGCTTTTTTGAATTTAAGGTTGTTTGTTAGTAATCATTTACACATGTAAATGATTAATGATGCTCATCCAATTACATTTGTTTGTATTCATTTACACATGTGATGGCTAAAGAAGATGCAAAATGGTGTCCAAATAAGGTCATCTATGCATTAAAAAACTTCACCTAGATAGGTGTGAAAAACACTTATACAGCTCCTCTAAAAACGTTTCAATATAGTATTTTCCATGTTAATTGCATCATTATGGGTCCCCATTAACAACCTTTTTTTTTTCTCATGGGCCCCATTTTTGTAATCCAAATAATCAAATTTATTTATTGAACTAATAATCCTGAAGACCTTGAAGCTCATTATCTTAAGCTCTCATAGATTTTGAGTAATTTGTGAAACAACCCCAACCCATAAATCCAAGTGCTGTGGGGCTCCAATTAATTATAGCAACCAATCAACATTCTTTTATTATTGGTAAATCTTAGGCTATTAAGTTCTATATCTTAATTCTTCATGAATTTTGAATTTCTTTTTGAAAAATATCCAAAACATTTAAATGAATAAAATACCATTGGTTGTACTCGGTTTATTTATGTGAAATGCGATTTTGAAAAATATGATAATACGCATTTCACACATGTAACATTTGCATATGCAACATTTGAATATGAATATTTTACATACGTTAAACCTATTTTCCTCTCACATGTATAAAGGCAAATTAATGATACCTTACAAAAGGTGTATTATAAAAGTATCCATTCTTAGCTGTGGAGTTGGCAAAATATGACCCGACCTGCATATGACCTGCAAAATATGTGGGTCAATCACGGATCAAGATTTTCTAACTCATGGAAAAATGGGTTGGGTAGAAATTGACCTGCATAACCCACGTAACCCGTGTGACCCGTTTAAACTTTCCTTTAGATTTTAATTATTAGTTTAAATCTCAAAGAATCAAAGACCCATATGATACCCACTTTATATTGATGTATTTTTTAAGGTGCCACCAAAACTTATCACTCAATTCTACAATATCCTTTTATTTTGATATATTTTTTAATAAAAGAATTATTTTAATTTTATTAATTCTACTATTCTACTTCTATAGTCGTTATTTAAAAAATATGTACTATATTTAAGGTTTAAATAATTATTTTTCTCTTTTTTTTCCTCAAGTTTGCCTTTTGTTAACTTACTCAAGAGCATTTTCGTATGCTCTTCTTTCTTATCATATGGATTATGATAATATGAAGAAAATACAATGAATGTGACATAAACAAGAAAAGAGCCAAAATTGAATTGGATTGTTTCCATAAATGGGCTAGAAAAGAATGAATGGACCTTGGTTGCTCGAATCCCACCGTTTATGAATGGAAAACTGAGTAATTGATATGACATAAACAAGAAAAGAACCAAAATTGAATTGGATTGTTTCAATAAATGGGCTACAAAAGAATGAATGGACCTTGGTCCCCCGAATCTCGCCTTTTATGGATGGAAAACTAGTAACCAGCCTTAGGTCCTTGAAATGAAATCGGGCTTCGTCGAAGCATTTACAAAAGGGCTAGAGTTTGCACTAGTTGGTTTACTATATGAAAAAACAAAATGTTAACTAGCCCGCTAGCTACTGCACCTCAAATGGTTTTTAAAATGAAATTGGTTTCAAGGCAAGCTCGCAAGTCAGTTTGGGTTAGGTAGGGAACCATGGTTGGGTCAATTGATCCACTATATTGGATGCAGATTATGCAGGTCAACTCGACCCGCAATGGTCATGTGGGTTAAAGTGGGTCGGGTCGATTAACTCGAAGTGGGTATGGGTTAGAAGTTTTTGCCCTGTTAATAAACGAGTTGAGTGCAGGCTAGCAGTGTCTGACCCATTTAGCCCGGACTAAACCCATTTGCCACCTCTATCTAACTGTTTGTTTGTATGTGTATTTGTTGGTGGAGTTGATTTTAGAAGTGGGAAGTTTGAAGGTAGAGTGAAGAGATAAAATTTGGTTTGAAGGTCAAGGACTAGATTTTCTTGGTGGAGTTGGATTTATATGGTCAGTCGTGCTCATTGGCGTCTGTGCTAAAGTATGAAAATGGAGAAAGTTGGCTCTTATCAGAAGAATGATACCGATAGAGGCAGTGAGGCACCGCTGACTTTTTAGCCTTTTCCTTTTTGAGACCTGACCCCCAAATCGACCACCCTAAGAAATGGGGAAGGCACTTTCGCTGTGATGAATAATAAAGACCAGTTAAGATGGGTCACTTCAACTTGAAGGAAAAGAGTACTGAATACTTTGAATGAAGTAGGGTAAAAACACATCAATGCATATAATTTTGTTTTGTTGATTTTAAACTGTTCATAAGCCCCTTTCTCCTCTCAATGGAAGATTTTAAGGTAATGAGAGTGATAATGTATGGATTAAAATTCAATGTTGAATGTGAATTCAACATTATATGGGATATTTTTTTAATTTTCTTTTTTTTTTAATGATATTTTGATGATGATTACCTTTGGTGTTCTCGTCTAATGATGTTTTGGGGTTGCATGGACTTCTCAAGAAGGGTCTAGTTTTGTTCTTCGGGGTATTGGATTTGAATAGTTAGATTTGGGTCGTTGAGTTTTTTTTTTTACTAGAGATTCTTTCTTTTTGGTTTGGGTTGTCCTTTCTCAGGAGATGGATATTAACTATAAAGAGAGAATGGGATATAAAGAGCAATAAAAAAAGAAAAGAATAAAGAAAAAGAAGGATGGGAGTCTTGTTTAGAATTATTGTAAGTTATCAGATATAGAATTTAAAAAATTCAGACTAGATTGAATTCTGAGGCACGAAATTACAAGATGAATCAAATAGAGAATTAGAAATTTTGTAGCATTCTAAACTTCAACATTCCTAATTCTTCAAATTATTGCAACCAAATGAGTCCTAAGTTTCCCATGGTGCCCATGGTGTCCATATCAATATATATGAGGGAGGGGTATCCTTTCAATAGAGAGTATGGATAACCTATCGCACTTGTTATACCTTCATCGTGAGTGGACCAATAACGGTCCGCCACGTCATCCAAAAAATTTAGGTGATTTTGAAGTTTAAAAAAGTTCAAATTCGATGAAGGAAAATCACTAAATTTTTGGATGACATGACAGACATGTATTGTTTCACTTACGGTGAATGTATAACAACTGCGATAGGTGATCCAGACTCAGAGAGAGAATATTAGAACATGAAATATGTGGATAAATCTTCATCTACCAGTTATAAAATGAGAGCTTCTATTGGCACCGGAATTTTTTCTTTCCCCACCGCACTACAAGACAAAAAATAAAGATTTTTTCATAAACTACCCTTTCAATCCCCCCCCCCCCCCACCAAACCCTAGGCCTCCGGCTACTGCCGCCCTATCTCCCTCCCCACCAGCGGCTGGGAGGGGGAGGGTTGCTGTGGCTCCCTCCCCACTGAAGACTGGGAGTGTTTTTTTGTGTGTGTGTGTGTGGGGGGGGGGGGGGGGGGGGGGGTGGTGAGGATGAGGGAAGATGGTGGATGGAGAAAGGAAGAGGGAGGAGGGATGGTTTAGGAAAAATATTTTTTTTGCAGCGGGGAAAGATGTTTTCTCAGTGTCAATAGAAGCTCTCTTATAAAATTCATGCAATGAGCCCACCTTTGTTACCACATACCCTCCTGCGCACCACTGAGACGTCATCTAAATTTAACTCGAATTCCATGGTGGTTCCATCTCCTATTGAAGTAAACCATTTTATGGTGCCTAAACAGCCATTGCATATGATATAAGTTGCTTGTACGGTTATGTCTGTGGTTTATGAGCAGCTTACATTTATGCATGATGTGTCCAGTGTACCGTATTGAAAAGTTAGATCATACTCTTAACCAGGAGTGGACCCAGGAATTTTTATTTATTTATTTTTTTTTTTTTTTTTGTGTGTTGAAGAAGAGAGAGGGGGGGCGGCGGGGGGGGGCGGCGTGGTGGGTGTGGTTGGTTTGTTTTCTCTATGTAAAAGAAATAGTAGGGGGGGGGGGGGCGGGGAAAGGGTGGGGGGGCGCGGTGGGTGGGGTTGGTTTGTTTTCTCTATGTAAAAGAAATAGTAGGGGGGGGGGGGGGGGGCGGCGGCGCGGGGTTTGTTTTCTCTATGTAAAAGAAATAGTAGGGGAAGGGGCAAATATAAACTAAATATATTAATTTTCATAATTTGTTTGAAGTTTTTTTCAGGTCTGGGTGGGGACTTCAGCCCCCAGACCATTCCACCTGTGCTCATAGCTTTGTCCATAGTTGGGTCAAGCTGAATTGTGAAATGTCAAGGCCCGACCTAGATTCTGTAATCCAGGCCCATACCTGCCAAAGCCGGCCGGCATTTGATTCCCTTTGATTCATATTCAGTTAAAGGGGAGATTATTTGATGGTTATTTTTTCTTTTGTATATTATTCTTTGTTTCTTCATTTTTAAACACTAGTAAAAAGTCCACTAGTAAAAAGTCCTAGAATTGATAGGAATTCAAATACATGAAACAAACACACGCCTAGCAAATCAGTCCCTTACCTTCAACTATGGTGCAAAGTATACAGTTTGGACATTTCTAGCACTGCAGGTTCTGATTTTCTCAATAATCACAATTATGTTTAGGATTAGCCAAATGCCAAGATTTTGAGCAGAAAGCTAGGATGCAATGTCAGCAGAACAATTGAGCTTGGGTGGCACATTAGAAATTCGAGCTTCGGATGAACATGAACTAGAAAACCTGAAGATCATTGCTAGCTTGACAGCGTGATTCCTGAATTTACAAAGTATGGTGCTTCAGTTCTCACTGAAAGCTATAGTAGCAATGAGATTATCAACACCTGATTGGATTCATTCAAACCTTCATGATAAAGTGAAAAGCAAAAAAAATTTAAAGCCAAAAGCTATTAAAATAAATGCATCCCAAAACATATTAAAATTGATACAAACACCATTAACAGAATAAAATTGCAGTACTTTTGTACTTTCAAATGTGTAAGCTTTACAAAAATGAACCTCATTCTTGGTTCAACCAACTAAAAGCACTCCGAAGTATGAACTTGATAATCCTAAACCCATAAAAAATCAGTAGAATGGAGTTCAAAACAATGAACATCTTGGAGAATTAATGTTGAAGAAATAAATACAAGATGAATAAAACCTGTCAAAAGTCCATTCCATTTCCTATTGGAATATCTTAGCAATTCAATATGTAGACAGTTAACAAAGCATAAACACCATCTTAGGTTGACACGGCCCAAAAGGACGCCCTCCTTGGAGGTCCAGCCCAAGCACTGGGCCCAGTTTGCAAACCCAACATCATCTTGCACTTGTGAGAGCCCCATGGATCAACTTTGAGCATAAGAGATCAGGTAGCATCATCCAATGACAACTCTTTCTACAGTTTCCATGGACATTTGATGAATGAATCTTAGGAATTGAATGGTGGAAAATTTATTTTTGCAACTGAAATTAGAGTGAAATGATAACAATATAGAAATAAAGATGGTGGTGAAAGTGTGTCGATCCTTTGGATTACATAGATTACACTTTTAACAATAATGATTGCCCATAGCTAATGAACCTCTGAATATACACACACTATATACAATTCACGTATGAGGATCTTTGTGGCTTCCAGATGATCAATTGGGTCATGGGCCTCCGTTATGAAGACGGGACTGGGCTGTTCACTGTTTACATCAACGATGTAGATCTGAAAAAAGAAAGGAAAACCTAAAATTGAATAGTCAGGAGTGTGAAAGACTAGACCGAAAATAACAGAGCCAAAGCACGCCTTGGATGCTTTCTTTAGGCAGAATACACCTGCAAAGAGGTGCACTGGATTTTAGACACCTGCACTATAGGACAAGACGGCTTTCTCTCGCAGTTTGTCTTCACTGAGTCGTGCTCTCGAGCATCGAGTAACTCAAACCTTTTGGACCCTCTCAAATGCCTGTGCACAGCAATGGGGGATGAAAACAGTAGGAAAATCAAGAAGATGAGTAGAGGAGCAGTACTTTTAAAAAACCAGGAGCTTGAAGATCGAACGGGCTTAGCCAAGTCTGCTAGATAGGCACGATGCAATATAGTAACTAGTTACACTAGATTTGGGGTCAAAAACTGATCTTGTAACATAATACCTGTGGTCCTCTCAAGAACACAAACCAAGTAAGCATATATGCAATCCACATGCCCCATTAGAGAGTAATGATCTGCAACTCAATAAAGGGAAGACAATTTAAAGGTATGAGACTTACCTCTCCTGGACAGTTGTACAATTTAAAGGGAAGATCACTACACCTTCACAATGATTTGGTATAAGCACTAACATGACAAATTGAAATCTTGAAACCTACTTCATATTATTAGCCCCCACCAGCTAATATGTGGGTATGGCAGTTGGCCCCCGTCTAGTAGTGGGTTTAATGAAATCACCATCTTCTAATTCCCCAAATTATTAGTTACATCATCCTCCTTATTGATTCCTTTTCAGCCATTACATGGGACTGTCATTACAAGAGTGCACTCAGATTATAGTTTGTAGTAATATAGGAGTCATCAACTAACTCTGACAGAAAAACAACATACACTACTGAAATGAAATAGAAGGAGAAATCAAAGGAAACAACTCTCTACTTTTCTAATATAATGTGACATAAACCGACTTCCATATCTGTTAAGGTTCATGATGTAGGTGAAATGACATGGACTTACAATTTACAAACCTGGGCGCCACTGCTTAAATTGGAGGACGTGGTTCTAATGGCGAGATGAATGACAAAATAACTAGATTAAAGTCATGGCAAACCTAAAAGAAAAGACATGCAAATGCTCTGTTTCTGAGATTAGAGGGAGCTCATATCTTCCGAGAGGTGCATGTGGACCTCCTCTAAGTTGAATTGGGATTGTGAGGATGTTGATGCCAAAGAGGCAGAAGCAACTGTACTATTCATTTCTTACACACGTAGCTGCTCCACCTCCTCCAAGTTAAAGTTGGACGGTGCAGGTGAGGACGACTGAGCATCTGGGTTGGCATCAACTGTCACCAACCATTTGATGGCATCCCAAATTGTTTGGAAATATGTCGTGTGATAGACCCATAGCAAATCAGTCACTTGCCTTTAATTATGGCGTGAAAGTATACAGGTTGGACATTTCTGGCATCGCCATTACTGATTTTCTTGATCACAAAGATTAGCCAGATTCCAAGATTTCAAGCAGAAAGCTAGGTGATGCAATGGCAGCAGAACAACTGAGTTTGGGGGCGTCAGAAATTCAAGGCTTTGGATGAACATGGTGATGGAAATCAGAAGATCATTGCTAGCTTGACACCCATCAGCATGATTCCTGAATTTACATAGTATTGTGCTTCAGTTCTCATTCAAAACTATAGTAGCAATGAGATGATCAACACCACATTGGTTTCAATCAAACCTATATGATTATGTGGAAAGGAAAAGTTAAAAACCTATAGTAGCAATGTGTTTTGGACACCTGCCCCAGGACATGACGGCTTTCTGTTGTGGCTTTTCTCCACCGAGTCGTGCTCTCGAGCATGGAGCAACTCAAGACTTTGGGACCATCTCAAATGCCTGTGCACAGCAATGGGGGATAAAAACAGTTGGAAAATCAAGAGGAGAGGAGCGGTTCTAATAAAAAAACCAGGAGCTTGAAGACAGAAGAGGCTTAATCGAGTCTGCCAGATAGGCACGATGCAATATAGTAACAAGCTTGAAAAGTGATCTTATAAGATAATATCTGTGGTATTGTCAACAACACTAAACAAGTAAGCATATATGCAATTAGTGTGCCCCATTAAAGAGTAATGCTCTGCAACTCAACAAAAGGAAGATAACTTAAAGGTACGAGACTCAACTTTCCTGGGTAATCGTACACAGAAGATCACTCCACCTTTGTACTGATTTGGTACGAGAATAAACATGACAAATTGAAATCTTGGAACCCACTTCATATCTCAATATGGCTGTCCTGCTATCAGATCTTTAGTAAGATTCAATGTAAATTCAGCACAAAGAAACATGAGAAAAACCCCAACCAATGGGATTCATGCCCAGTATTTGTCGCACAAGTCACATCAATCCAATTCAAGATTGTTTCCAACCTCTGCAAGAACCGAAGTTCCAGAAATAAAATTATCAAATTTATTATTCCAAGAATTCTCCCTCTCATCCATCAAATGTGTTCTCTATAGTATTTTGCTAAAAATGGAAACTCATCTAAATCCCTTTCCGCAACTTTCTAAGACTCAAGGCAGACCCTAATTAAATAATAAAAGTATACAAATAACTTCCTAGATGGGAGTCCTAATTGGATCTAATTATAACATTAAAATAAATAGTTAATTCACCTGTATGTAATGGACAAAAGTTTATGGACTCCTATCGTTGGCCCACCTAAAGGCTGTGCATCATATAGAAAGAACTGAGAGTAGAGTTGGTGGATGAAATTCAATTATGTGGGTGGAAAATTTTCTTATCAGGCGTTAAGTAGAGAGATAATGGTCAGTGCTAACTTATGACTTCAGCCACATCCACCAAATTTAGTCCAAATGGGAATAGAATAGTATCACTTACGTCATTTGTTTTGAAGTTTGAAAATTATGGTTAGGGAATTAGTTTATATCGATTCTCTCACACAAGTTAGGGTGGATGTGTAGCTTTTCTCAAAAAAATTTTGTTTGTTCTGAAATAACTTCCAATTGTGGAGTAATGGAACTGCAATTCTTAGAGGAGTCATAGCACAGTTGGAAGGTGGTTGTGGCTTTCATTCGGTTCACAAAAATAAAAACTCCGGAACGAAAATGAATCCAATCACCTCATTGTGATATTCAAGTGAATAATGAGAAAATACAAGTGACACGATCATATGAAATACCATTTCCAAAAAGGATGTTTTAGGTGATTTCTACAACTGCCAAAAACTGCTAAAACGCTACAACTTCTGAAACTGCTATAAAAATAAAAAATAAAAAAGAGTACAAACAACTGCAAAAACTAATGCTTTCAGATTTGAAATTATGAAGAGTTCAATCTCTATTACCTTGCTCCAGCAGACCAGCTCCAGCGCAAGTGTTTGATCGCCGCCTGGGTGAAGAGGGGAGACCTGGAAGTAGTCCGGGAAGTCAGTGAGGAGTGACCGGGCATAGTCCTCCGGCAGACCCAGATCGAATCTGAGCCGTTCAATGAGGGGGAGAGGCAGCTTCTTATCTGGGGTGATCATGAGGAGCCTGAGACGGCGGTCAGCGGCGTCTCCCGCGCAGGAGTGGTAAGAGGGATTGCTCGTCGTCGTGGAGGCAAAGAACATCTGGGGTGAGGCCGATGCGGGGGCGGTGATAGGAGGAGGAGGAGGGAGATTCGAGGAAGACGGAGGGGTAATTACGGATGAATTTCATGGCGCGGAAGGGGAGGAAGAGGCGGGACTTCATGTCGGAGATGGTGGAGAGGGGGAGGGAGTTGAAGGGCTCAGAGACGATGAGGTTCTTGAGGGAGAGTAGGGGTCTCAGGTGCTTTTGTTTCCCCACTGCGTGGTCGAGGCCACGCTCTCTCACCCATTTCATCTTCGCCCCTTCCATGAAGGTGGCACGCTGCTGATCATTGTAGCAGGAGATGGGGTTTGGACGGCCATGATGAAGAGATGAGCGACAGAGGCAGTGAAAGGAGGAGAAGGAAGCCATGGTGATGGTGGTGGCCTGGTGAGGGAGGGAGGGTTTTAGGTAGGGTTTTGATTTAGGTAGCGTTTGGATTCTCTTAGTTTTTACCTCTTAGAATGTTTGGTAGGTTTGGTGTATTTAGTAATTACTGTGTCCATTTCAATTTATTTTAAGAGGAAAGATGTCTTTTGAAGAAGTCAGCAAAATGGGAAGATTCCAATCAGGCGTGTAGTGTTCTGGACGTATTTCATAGGCAGTTTTTTTTAGTTTATTTCTGGGACCATACATCCTGATCCTGACCGTTACATATGTGTAGAAGGTCGAAAAGGGCCACCTATCCGAATTTCATTCGTTGAACTATCTCAGATCTCGACATATTTGCAAAACACCGTCAGCCATTCGATCTAATATTCTGGACATTATGGGCACCATAATCATGATCCCATCTGTTGGTTATCTTTAGAGGGCCAATAACGGCTATAGGTCCGAGCCTCTAATTCCATGTGGTCTTGATATACGTGATAAAACAATCTAGGCCGTTTATGAACCACGCATATTTACTGCATCTTGAAAGTGTACAGAGGCAGTCCGTTTTGTAGTAATATAGAATTCATCGACTCAGATACATCATACTAACATTACAAGAGTGCAGACAGATTACAATTTGTAGTCATATAGAATTCATCAACTCAAAGATACATCATACATACACCACTTAAACGCAGTCACAGTGACTTTGAAATTGGACTAGGGACTTCATATCTTCCTAGGGGTTTGATGGTGCGAAAGAGGTAGATCCATCTCTATTACCCACCTCCAAGTCGAAGTTGGCCTCTGCTGGTAAGGAAGGCTGAGCATCTGGGTTGGTATCGATGGTAACCAACTGTCTCATGGAATTCCGAACGGACTGTGAATATTGCAGGATCCAGAGTCGAAACCCCTCGGGGAGCATATCAAAGAGAGAGCAAACATAGCATTTGATGGCTTTCCAGATGTACCGACAAAAATGGAGGATTCGGAGTTGGAATGGGAGAGGGAGCAGATTAAACAGGGGACGGACGCAGGAGACATAGGGCAGCCACCTCAGCATGTTTGGGACAGCTGAAGAAAGGAGCACAGCAGAACCCAATAGGAGGTGAAAAATGCAGATTTTAAGGGCTCTAGATGAGGGAAGAGACTTGACGGCCGTGAGTGCAATGAGGGCGATAGTAAAACAGAGTGATGGTATCTGCGAATCGAAGCAGGCTGCTGCTCCAGCTCCTTCACCACATTGACGTTGGGGTTGGGAAATAAACTGCATGTAGCCTAAAATGATTGGTAGGACTGCTCCAAATAGCACTAGATTGTGCAAATCCTCAGCTACAATCATTTCAGGCATATCTGTAATTAATGTCAACAAACCCAATCTTTCATATTCGAAATAATATTGTGAACTTTTATAGGCAAAAAAGAGGTGTTGTGGAGCAGACCTTCCTCGCTCCTTCTGCGATTCTGTCCATTTGAATATGGACCCCGCCTAGTGTGGAAGACTGGACTCTTGCACGAACTAGAAAAAACATAAAATGGTCCGCAGGTGGAGTCCATAGCATGGTCCAGCTTCCGTTTACGGGAGGCTATACTCAGGGGTATCCAGAAGGTTTTCCTTTCGAGCCCTGTCCTGACTTTGGGACCGATCCGTGGACCGGTCCCAAAGTCAGGACACAAATATCACAAATATCCGTGGACCGGTCCACGGATCGGTCCCAAAAGTCAGGACAAGTAGCATTTTTCTTTCCTTTCAGTGGCCATAGTGTAATTAAGAAATTCTTGGAGGACCAAATGTAAAATTATATGAATTTTTTCTCTAAATGTATGGGTTTTTTTTTTTTTGAGAATTTTGCGGGGGCCAAACACCCCCCACCCCCCCGAGTTCTGCACTTTGCTATATTAATATTGGAAAATACAGTGATAAAAACATCTAAAAACATATCAATCCATATCAATTATTTCAATCCTTTGATTTAATGTTTTTTATAAGAATTTTTTTTTTTTTTACTAATTTTCAATTTAATGATAATAGTTATTTAAGTGTCAATTTTAGATGGGTAATATGCTTTTGAGAAGGTAAGCTTGTTTCACTATAAGTGTACAACTTCTACTATAATTGACAGGGATGTACTAATTCCAGAAGATAGTTTTCTAATTCAGTTGTTTTAGGACCATAGTTTGTACCTGTAAATTATAGATTTGAAACTGCAGAAAAGAAAAAAAAGAGGAATGCACTCGATTTCTATAGAACACTTGTACAGCTCGTATTGTGCTGGTGAAGTACATACTTTCGAAAGAGGCCTTGGAGCACTGGTTGGACTGGTAGGAGCTGTCCATCCTGTCCTTGCTGGGATCTTATTTTTAGACTATTTTATATTGGTATGGCATGAAAGCCTATTTCCAGCATTTTCAGCATAAAGACTTTCTGGGATCATGAGGTGGCATGAATACTATCACTTCTGATATTCACTTTCAATATTGACTTTCCGGGATCTTACTTTCAATATAGTCTTCTTGATCTTATTTTTAATATTGGTGTAGCATGAAGACATAGCATGAAGACAAGACTATCACTTTCTGGGATTACTAGAATTCACTTTAATAAGTGAAAGACTATATACGTATATTAAGACATGTCAAGCCTATTATTTAGGTGATGTGGGATGTAATATTTCATACTAGTTATTACTTTCAACTTCAACCTGTTCTGGGATCATGAGGTGGCATAACATGAATACTATCACTTCTAATATTCACTTTCAATATTGACTTTCCGGGATCTTACTTTCAATATAGTCTTCTTGATCTTATTTTTAGTATTGGTATAGCATGAAGACATAGCATGAAGACAAGACTATCACTTTCTGGGATTACTAGAATTCACTTTAATAAGTGAAAGACTATATAATAAGTGAAAGACTATATACGTATATTAAGACATGTCAAGCCTATTACTTAGGTGATGTGGAATGTAATACTTCCTAGTAGTTGTTACTTTCAACTTCAACCTGTCCTTCCTACACTTTTTTGTACACAAAAGTTATATTAAGAAAGTGTATACTTGTTGCTTTTTTGAATTTAAGGGTCGTTTGTTGGTAATCATTTACGCATGTAAATGATTAATGATTCTCATCCAATTACATTTGTTTGTACTAATTTACACATGTGATGCTTAAAATAGTTGCAAAATGGTGTGCAAATAAGATCATCTATGTATTAAAAAAACTTCACCTAGATAGCTATGAAAATCACTTCTACAGCTCCTCTAAAAAGGTGCCAATATAGTAATTTCCATGTTAATTGCATTATTATGGGGCCCCATTAACAATTGTTTTTTTTTACATGGGCCCATTTTTGTAATCCAAATAATCAAATTTATTTATTGAACTAATAAACCTAAAGACCTTAAAGCTCATTATCTTAAACTCTAATAGATTTTGAGTAGTTGGTGAAATAGCCCCAACCCATAAATCCAAGTGATGTGGGGCCCCAATTAATTATAGCAACCATTCAACATTCTTCTATTATTGGTAAATCTTAGGCTGTTAAGTTCTATATCTTAATTCTTCATGAATTCTGAATTTCTTTTTGAAAAATATCCAAAACATTTAAATAAATAAAAAATCATTGGTTGTAGTCGGTTTATTCATGTGAAATGCGATTTTGACAAATATGATAATACGTATTTCACACATGTAACATTTGCATATGCAACATTTGAATATGAATATTTTACATACGTTAAACCTATTTTCCTCTCACATGTGTAAAGGCAAACGACACCTTACAATAGGTGTATTATAAAACTATCCATCCTTAGCTGTTGAGTTGGCAAAACATGGCCCGACTTGCATATGACCTCTAGAATATACGGGTCGGTCACGGGTCAAGATTTTCTAACCCATGGAAAAATGGGTCGGGTTGAAATTGACCTATATAACCCACCTAACCCGCAGGACCCGTTTAAACTTTACTTTAGGTTTTAATTATTAGTTTAAATCCCAAAGTGTCAAAGACCCAAATGTTACCCACTTTATATTGCAACCTCCACTATCCAACTAAAACTTATCACTCAATTCTACAATATCCTTTTATTTTGATATTTTTTTAATAAAATAATTATTTTATTTTTATTAATTCTACTATTCTACTTCTATAGTCGTTATTTAAAAAATATGTAATATACTTAAGGTTTAAATAATTATTTTTCTCTTTCTTTTCTCAAGTATGCCTTTTGTTAACTTACTCAAGAGCATTTTTGTATGCTATTCTTTTTTATCATATGGATTATGATAGATATGAAGAAAATACAATGGATGTGACATAAACAAGAAAAGAGCCAAAATTGAATTGGATTGTTTCCATAAATGGGCTAGAAAAGAATGAATGGACCTTGGTCGCACGAATCCCACCTTTTGGATGGAAAACTGAGTAATTGACATGACATAAACAAGAAAAGAACCAAAATTGAATTGGATTGTTTCAATAAATGGGCTACAAAAGAATGAATGGACCTTGGTCGTTCGAATCCCACCTTTTATGGATGGCAAACTAGCAATCAGCCTTAGGTCTTTGAAATGAAATCGGGCTTCGTCGAAGCATTTACAAAAGGGCTAGAGTTTGCACTAGTTGGTTTAATGTATGAAAAACAAAAATGTTAATTAATTAGCCTGCTAGCTACTGCACCTCAAATGGTTGTTAAAATGAAATTGGTTTCAAGGCAAGCTTACAAGTCAGTTTGGCTTAGGTAGGGAACCATGATTGGGTCAATTGATCCACTATATGGATGCAGATTATGCAGGTCAACTCGACCCACAGTAACCCAAAATGGTCATGTGGGTTAAAGTGGGTTGGGTCGGTTGCCCAAAGTGGGTATGGGTTAGAAGTTTTTGCCCTGTTAATAAACGAGTTGGGTGCATGCTAGCAGTGTCTGACCTATTTAGTCGGGACTAAACCCATTTGCCACCTCTATCTGACTGTTTGTTTGTTGGTGGAGTTGATTTTAGAAGTGGGAAGTTTGAAGGTAGAGTGAAGAGATAAATTTTGGTTTGAAGGTCAAGGACTAGATTTTCTTGGTGGAGTTGGATTTTTATGGTTAGTCGTGGTCATTCGTGCTCATTGGCATCTGTGCTGAAGTATGAAAATGGATGAAGCTGACTCTTACCCAAAAGAATGATACCGATAGAGGCAGCGAGGCACCGCTGACTTTTTAGCCTTTTCCTTTTTAAGACCTGACCCCCAAATCAACCACCCTAAGAAATGGGCTAGGCACTTTTGTTGTGATGAATAATAAAGACCAGTTAAGATGGGCCACTTCAACTTGAAGGAGCAGAGTACTGAATACTTTGAATGAAGTAGGGTAAAAACACATCAATACATATAATTTTGTTTTGTTGATTTTAAACTGTCCATAAGCCCCTTTCTCCTTTCAATGGAAGATTTTAAGGTAATGAGTGTGATAATGTATGTATTAAAATTCAATGTTGAATGTGAATTCAACATTATATGGGATATTTTTTTTTAATTTTCTTTTTTCTATGATATTTTGATGATGATTACCTTTGGTGTTCTCGTCTAATGATGTTTTGGGGCTGCTTGGACTTCTCAAGAAGGGGTAGTTTTGTTCTTCAGGGTATTGGATTTGAGTAGTTAGGTTTGGGACATTGAGTTTTTTTTTTTTCCTAGAGATTCTTCCGTTTTGGTTTGGGTTGTCCTTCTCAGGAGATGGATATTAACTATAAAGAGAGAAGGGGATAGAAAGAGCAATAAAAAAAGAAAAGCATAAAAAAAAGGACGGGAGTCTTGTTCAGAATTATTGTAAGTTATCAAATATTGAATTTAAAAAATTCAGACTAGATCGAATTCTGAGGCACGAAATTACAAGATGAACCAAACAGAGAATTAGGAATTTTGTAGCATTCTAAACTTCAACATTCCTAATTCTCCAAATTATTTCAACCAAATGAGCCCTAAGTTGCCCATGGTGTCCATATAAATATATGAGGGGAGGGAGAATATTAGAACATGAAATATGTGGACAAATCTTCATCTACCAGTTATAAAATGAGAGCTTTTATTGGCACCGGAATTTTTTCTTTCCCCACCGCACTACAAGACAAAAAATAAAGTTTTTTCCTAAAACCCCCACCCCCGCAAGGTTTTTGCTCCTACTTCAGTCTATGGGGCGCTTCAAAAAGTCCTTGATCTGAAGATATTCAAGGTAATTGTAATCCACTAGAAACAAAGCAAACATTTCTTGCTCCACTTGACCTTTTAAAACTCTATTTCCACAATAAATAATCTGTAAATCCCATGATATTTGGGCGATGCTGAGCTTGTATTAAGTGATAAAACGTCCAAAAGTCCTGCTCAGCTAGGCCTGACTAAGTAGTGGTAGTTTACTGGTGATTTGTTGAAACAAGTACTGGAAAGGCTGAATAAGTGTAAAAGTCCAAACCGACCCAGCCCAATTGGTTAAATGGATTGGCTTGGGCCTGACTTGTTTTAGCCAGGCCCCTTGGTAAGGGACATCAAGGCCTGTGTCGAGCCTCGGCTTGGCCGATGTTTCTAAAGTTGAGCCCCGGCTCGGATATGCCTAAAAACATTCACAAACTCTCTTCTGTTTTTTTTTTTTTTTTTTTTTTTTTTTCTTTTTTTTTTTTGTGTGTGTGTGTGTGTGTGGGGGGGGGGGGGGGGGGGGGGGGGGTGTGTTGGGTTTGAACTTGATAATCCTAAACCCATAAAAAAATCAGTAGAATGGAGTTCAAAACAATGAACATCTTGGAGAATTAATGTTGATGAAATAAATACAAGATAAATAAAACCTGTCACAAGTCCATTCCATTTCCTATTGGAATATCTTAGCAATTCAATATGTAGACAGTTTACAAAGCATAAACACCATCTTTGGTTGACACGGCCCAAAAGGACGCCCTCCTTGGAGGTCCAGCTCAATAACTGGGCCCAGTTTGCAAACCCAACATCATCTTGCACTTGTGAGCAGGGGTGGACCCACGTTTTATCACCTAGGTGCACCGAGTGATATGGGTCATGTAGCCCATGCCTCAGTTAAAAGTCCATCTTGCACCCCATATTTGAGGCTTGTAGCTAAAATGCACCCACCTGTCTCAACAATTGGAATCCTTATTTGTTTTCCCAAATCGAAAACCCTTGTCCCCCTCATATGTCCATTGAAGACTCTTTATCAAAACAGCAAATCAACAACATTTCTTCCTCCCTCCCCCCTCCCTCTCTCTCTTGCGCGCGGTTTAATCTCAAAGACTCAGTCAGATAGAGTTGCAGTCTTGCAATTGAAGAGATAGAAAATAGTAGAAGATAGAGCCAACCAACCCCCCACCCGGTGTATCCTTCACATATTTGCTCTCTCTCTCTCTCTCTCTCTCTCTCTCTCCAGCACTGGCAGAAACCCTAACGACTAAACCAGCAAAAAAAATAAAAATATGATAATGCTTATTAGTCTCTTCAGCACTAGTAGAAACCCCCACAACTAAACCAGTAAAACAGTATATAACAATGCTTATTAGCCACCTTTTAGGTAAGGTCTGATCTCTTTTTTGATCTCCTCTAATTCTTTATAATCTTCTATGTATATGGTCTCTAATTGATCTAAATATTGCACCATTTTGGAGGAGAAGAGATTTTTTTATTTTTCTTACAATTTAAGATATTGATTAAGCTCTTTGCATCACCCATTCAATATGAGAAATATATTTTACTTTTGTACATTCCAAAATCAAACCTTCTCCGTGTCACAGTCACCTTAACTCCGGGCCCATTAACTTTACTCTACTTTATTTTTTTTTCCTATCCAAATAAGCCCACTTCACTCCTCACATGCAATTTATATAACTTTACTCTACTCCTCATTTATCCAAACATGCCCTAGGGATTGAGGATAATTGTTGCAATGATGATATATATTCAGTTGCTTCATTCAATCCAAATTAGTCAATTGAGTAGATGGGCCAACTAAGATTTTGGTTCTTTTCGATTTTGAGGGCAATTGTAAAAACTTTGTTGTAGAGTGAAGATGACTTTTCATGAGCGAATGTTAGTTGAAACACTTAAATCTTTTGTACTCATTCAAATGCAAAACATTTTCTCTTTTGCCATTATTAATATGAAGAAAGTATAACAAAATAAAAATTTTGGCCTTTTCAATTGACCATCGTCCGCACCCCTCAAATGAAAATCTTGGGTCCGCCACTGTTTGTGAGAGCCCCATGGATCAACTTTGAGTGCAAGAGATCAGGTAGGATTATCCAATGACAACACTTTCTACAGTTTCCATGGACATTTGATGAATGAATCAAGGAATTGAATGGTGGAAAATTTATTTTTTAAACTGAAATTACAGTGCAATGATAACAATATAGAAATAAAGATGATGGTGAAAGTGTCTATCCTTTGGATTGATCACATATTTATATACACAAGTTGCCATAACAATGCCTAGAGTCATGGGATTACATAGATTACACTTCTAATAATAATGACTGCGCATAGCTAATGAATCTCTGAATATACACACACTAAATAAAATTTACGTATGAGGATCTTTGTGGCTTCCAAATGATCAATTGGGTCATGGGCCTCCATTATGAAGACGGGCCTGGGCTGTTCACTTTTTTTTTTTCCAATAAGGAGTCTTTTATTTAGATAGAGGAGAAAGGAAACATAGACTGGGGGTAAACCCTGCAATTGACAGGGCAAAGCGCAAAATAACAGCCATAGTCACACGGGGGTGAGCGTGTAATAACGAGATTGAGAAAGCAGAGAAAATCAAAAAATATGGCCGCCTGCCAGTAGGGCCCTTTGCTGCTAGTAGTTGGAGTAGTCATTAGCATCCTGATTGAGATGGCCTTCTCCAAATTGAGCATTACTTGCGACAGAGGAATTGAGAGTGTTTCCTTCAGTGATAGATCTTCCGCAGTCCCTGTTGTGATTGAAAAATGAGGTTGTGTAGGTTGCAGCTCTTTGTTTATCAGCATTAAGGGCTTCCCTGATGTGAGGAGGAAGAGAAGTCTGCCCATCCGCTACTTCAGTAAGAAGCATTTTGGCGAGCAGATCTGTGACTGTATTTGCCGACCTCTTGCAGTAGTGGATGGACCATGAGGTGATTGAGGATAGCATGGTTGTAGTTTCTTGTAGAGAGGCATGAGATCCCAGGCAACGTTTTCAGAGCTTTGAATATTGGAGATGATTACAAGACAATCCCCTTCCAGCTGGACATTTGACACACCCATCTCCCGGATATGTAGGACACCTCGTTGCAGCGCCAAAAGTTTAGCCTCTAGTGGGTTACCAGCGTGGACTTCTGCAGTATAGACCGTTAGCATGTTGTCAAAAGGGTCACGAATCAATCCACCAATGCCTGTCTTGCCTGTATCATGGTTGTACGAACCATCAAAGTTGAGCTTAATCCGACCGGGGGGGGGGGGGGGGGGGGGGGTGCAGTTGACGTTCAAAGAGATAATTAGCAGTTTTTTTCATGATAGAGATCGGGTGCACAGGTGCATATTCAAAGACATAATTGTTACTTGATTTCCATAGATATCAACAGAGCACAGTCCCCACTGTGCCATCTGCTTCGGATGCCATTTGCTAGAACCAGGAAGAAAAGGATGATGATGGTTGCGGTGTCTTGTAATAGGCTGGAAGCAGATTCCAGACCAATCTTGAGAAGGTGTAGGTGTTGAAAATGCGGTCAACGGTTTCGTTAGAGGAACTGCAGAGGGGGCAGGTTGGGCTGATACCAGTACCCCATTTGGAGAGACGATCTCTTGTCGGCAGTCTATCTAGTAGGCTGCGCCAGCAAAAGATTTTAAGTTTCTGAGATAGTTGCAGCTTCCAGAAATTGTTCCAAGGAAATGCAGGGCCCATTGGTAGGGGAAATAGATGGCGATATAGAGATCGGAAGAGGCATTTTCCTGCTGGGTCATTCTTCCCGCAAGGAAGGTCTCTGGAACCTAAAGGGATATGTAATATAGCTTGCACTACTGGAGGAGGCCATAGAGTGCGAAGAAGATTTTCATTCCAAAACAACCCAGAAGAAGAATCCATAATTAAATATGCCACTTTCAACATATTCAAATTAGGGAGGCTAGGAAGCGCAGAGGTAGCAACGGTTTGGCGCGAACAGAGAAGGTGGTCCTCTAACTTACACAGGTTGGGAACCCAGTTGTCAGTGAGTGTATGAACTGTAGTCCCTCTGCCTATGACTCACCGCAAATCCGATAAGATCAGATGTTTGTGCAAAAGGATATCTTTCCAGGTTTTAGAGTCACCTTGTTTTAGGGTGCATGTCTCCAGTGGCTGAGATCTGAGATACCTTTGAGCCAAAATTTGTGACCACCAGGAGCTTTTATGAGCTATTAACCGCCAGACTACATGAGAGAGGTTTACTTTATTTTCAACCGAGACGTCCCTAATTCCCAATCCACCAACAGAGCGTGGGAGGGTTATGGTGGACCACTTCACTGGACAGAAAACCCTTCCGTCATGGACGCTTGACCAGAGGAAGCATTTTTGTAATGAAGTTATCGTGTGAACTTGAGTTTGAGGGAGTAATTGAGAACCAGATCAATAGCATGGAATGGCTGAGAGCACTGATTGCAGCAGTGTATGCCTTCCAGCAATGGACATAGTTTTGCCCCTCCAACTGTTTAGCCTTCTAGACATCCTAGAAAGGATGATCAGGCCTGGTTTGGACGTCTTGCTGCCCAGGCCGATAGTAACCCCCAGATATTGGAAAGAAGGGGAGACTTGAGGAGATTCCCAGCACTTCTTTCACCACTCTCATATCCCTGGGAGAAGTACCCAGACTGAATGTGAGGAAAGTTTAGCCACTGTCCAGCCTCCCCTCCATATCTGTTCAACAGAGAATGCACAACATCTGCACTTTTGTGGATTGCTCGGATGAACATAAGAGTGTCATCAGCATATTGCAGAAGAGGAATTGTATCACCTTTGGGAGCAATGGTCAGAAACATTGCCGGGCATCGAGCAGACAACTTGCAGATGGACTTAGCCAGAGCCTCCCCACAAATTATGAAGAGATATGGGGAGAGGGGGTCCCCTTGCCTTAGACTTCTGGTTGGCCATATAACATCCGAAGCATGGCCATAAATTATGACGCGGTAGTGCACAGCTGTAACACAAGAGCAACCGTTGCACCACAGCCTCTGAGAAGCCCATTCTGCATAGACAGGCTTTGAGAAATGGCCATGAGAGTTTGTCATAGGCCTTTCAGATGTCCAGCTTAAGGGCGCAGAACTTTTTCTTGCGAGAGGATTTATTCATTATGTGTAAAACTTCCTTGGCCCCAATAATGTTCTCAGAAGGTCTTTTCCCAGGAAGGAAAGCACCTTGCAACTCTGAGATACATTTCAAAAGAAGAGGACGAAGTCGATTAACCAGCAGCTTAAAAATTATTTTATACTTGGCATTGCACAAACTAATGGGCCGGAAATCTTCCAATTTACAAGCACCCTCTCTCTTAGGGATCAGGACGAGATTTGTGTCATTAAAACCCTCCTCCAAGACCTCGGAACGGAAGAAATCATGGACCATCTTGGAAATGTCTGAGGATAATAGGTGCCAGTAGGAATGATAGAAAGCTGCATTGAAACCATCCGAACCAGGAGCTGAATTTCTATCAATCGAGAAAACAGCTTTCCTAATCTCGAATTGTAAGGGCTGAGCCAATAGAGCATAGTTATCCTCAGTAGAAACTGATGGGAAAATAGCTTCAGGCATAGAAAGGGTATCAGTGAGAGTTTGGGAATGTGATTTGAACAGGTTTGAGTAGAGATTTAGACAGTGGTCAGCTAGGTCAGGCTGGTCACTGATAGAGTGGCCTTCTTCTAAGATCAGGTAATGGATATGATTTCTTCTGGAATTAGCCTTAGAAACTATATGAAAAAAATTAGTATTTTTATCACCCTCGTGAAGCCATTTGACTCTGGACCGCTACTTCCAAAAGGATTCAAGTTGAAGCTGTTTTAGGGAGTACTCTTGTTGGAGGGATAGTTCTAAATGATGAAGGAAAAGGCTGTTTGCATAGTTTTGGCTCTTGTGAATCCCTTTGATCCATCTTTTCAGGCGAGAAAGATCTTTGTGGATCAAGCCAAAAAACATAGATTTCCAAGCTTGCAATCTCCCTTTCAATAATGTAGATCTGAAAATAGACAAGCAAACCTAAAATTGAATAGTCAGGAGTATGAAAGACTGGACCGAAATTAAGAGAGCCAAAGCACGCCTCGGATGCTTTCTTTAGGGCAGAATACACCTGCACTATAGGACAAGACGGCTTTCTCTTGTAGTTTGTCTTCACTGAGTCATGCTCTCAAGCATCGAGTAACTCAAACCTTTTGGACCCTCTCAAATGCCTGTGCACAGCAAAATGGGGGATGAAAACAGTTGCAAAATCAAGAAGATGAGTAGAGGAGCAGTTCTTTTAAAACACCAGGAGCTTGAAGATCGAACGGGCCTAGCCAAGTCTGCCAGATAGGCACGATGCAATATAGCAACTAGTTACACTAGATTTGGGGTCAAAAACTGATCTTATAAGATAATACCTGTGGTCCTCTCAAGAACACAAACCAAGCAAGCATATATGCAATCCACATGCCCCATTAGAGAGTAATGATCTGCAACTCAACAAAGGGAAGAAAGTTTAAACTTTAAAGGTATGAGACTTACCTCTCCTGGACAGTTGTACATAGAAGATCACTACACCTTCACAATGATTTGGTATAAGCATTAACATGACAAATTGAAATCTTGAAACCTACTTCATATTATTAGCCCCCACCAGCTAATATGTGGATCTGGCAGTCCGCCCCCGTCTTGTAGTGAGTTTAATGAAATCACCATCTTCTAATTCCCCAAATTATTAGTTACATCACCCTCCTGATTGATTCCTTTTCAGCCATTACATGAGACTGTCATTACAAGAGTGCACTCAGAATATAGTTTGTAGTAATATAGGAGTCATCAACTAACTCCAACAGAAAAACAACATACACTACTGAAATGAAATAGAAGGAGAAATCAAAGGAAACAACTCACTACTTTTCTAATATAATGTGACAAAAATCGACTTCCATATCTGTTAAGGTTCATGATGTAGGTGAAATGACATGGACTTACAATTTACAAACCTGAGCGCCACTGCTTGGTCAAATGAGTGGGTTGCATTCCTCCAATATTGAAGGAGGTGGTTCTAATGGCGAGATGAATGACAAAATAACTAGACTAAAGTCATGGCAAATCTAAAAGAAAAGACATGCAAATGCTCTATTTCTGAGATTAGAGGGAGCTCATATCTTCCGAGAGGTGCATGTGGACCTCCTCTAAGTTGAATTGGGCTTGTTAGGATGTTGATGCCAAAGAGGTAGGAGCATTTGTACTGTTCATTTCTTACATGTGTAGCTCCACCTCCTCCAAGTCAAAGTTTGACGGTCCTCACCATCTGGGTTGGCATCAACTGTCACCAATTGTTTGATGGCATCCCAAACTGTTTGGAAATATTGCAGGGTTCCAATGGCCACCAAGCATGTTTAAGGCATACCAGAGGACCAAGACGTATTGGGAAAAATGAAGGATTCTGACTTGAAATGGGTGAGGGAATAGATGAAAGAGGAGGCGGATGCAGGAGAAATGAGGCAGTCAGCTTAGAAAGCTGAAGAAAGGAGCAAAGCACACCCAGAGATGAGATGGAAAAGGCAGAATTTGAGGACTTTAGAAGAAGGCAGGGGCTTGAAGGCCACGAGTGCAACGGGGGCTATGGTAAAACAGAGTGATGATGCTATTCGCGAATCAAAGCAAGCTGCTGCTTTTGCTCAACCTTCATGTTGTTGTGGGCATATGGACTGCAGATAGGCTAAAATGGACTACTCCATACCACCGTGGATCGGGCAAGTCCTCAGCTCTGGTCCTCCCAGGTAAATCCACAGTTGCACTCTTTTCCTTCTTAAAGCTCATCTAATCCAAAGTATACATTCGAGGCTCATATTTAAGCCGCATTTTCCTGTTGAACAGGCCGATAGCAGGACCTTAGAGGTGGATGTTCCTAATATCACTATCATAGTATCGTGTTAGTCTCTCTAAAGTTCCACTCTGACTCAAGAACTCTTTAAGCTAGAGGCTTACAAACTCCAAGAATCCCCTACAATCAAAATTCCTGTCAAGAATTTTTATAAACAAACCAGCCTAAATGCTCACAAGAGATATCTTTGATTGACGATGTACGAAAACTCCAACGATAGCCAACAAATTCAAATCCTAAGCCACGGCTGTTGGTAAGAACATTTCTCCTTTCCTTCTCCAATCTCTTGCAACCAATTTCATCATTTTCATTTCTCTTTTGGTGGTTTCTGCGGCATTTTTGCAGAGCTTTGGTTTAGTGGGTCTGCTACTTCTATTGAGGGGTCTTTAGTTGAAGTTGATTTTGGAGGTGGGAAGTTAGAAAGGTAAAGGGAGGAGAGATTTTTTTTGAAGGTCTAGGACTGGAATTTAGGATAATATTTTTATTTTGAAGGTCTAGGACTGGATTTTAGGATTCTTCTCAAGGTCGGGTAGTATGGCCTCATGGAATTTACATTGGAAGTCATTTTCATCGGCGTCTGAGATTTAAGTATGGAAATTGATGTAGCTGGCTCTTACCAGGAGGAGGAGATCAATGGAGGGAAGAGTTCCATTATGTCCTTTCCGCCCCTTTTCTGTCGTTGAGACCTAACCCCCCAAACCGTCAATCGGAAGAAATGGTCAAGTAAAACAAGGGAGGGAGGCTCATTAATCACTTTTGGGGACCTAGACAAGGTGAGCAGCAGTTAGTGTAACACCCCGACCCCGCCTAAGTATGTTTAGTACCTAACTAACCATGACTAGGTACCTAATGGATGTTTTGGATGATTTTTATGATGGATTAGGCAGGTTGGTGGGGGTTTTGACCATGCCAGCCAGGTAGAAGTATCTATGAACTTTTGAGTATTTTTGGATGGCTTGGGTTCGCTCGTATATTACCAGTTTTAGTGGGCCATCGGGTACATTGCATAGAGCATTTTGAGTACATCGATTCTCGTGTTTGGACCCGACCCATTTAGACTCGTCTTGACCCATGTCCAGGCCCATTCCTAGCCAAAGCCATTTCCCAAACTTCAGTTAAACCCTTGGACTTCATATCTCAATATGGCAGTCCCTGCTATCATACCGTTAGTAAGTTTAAGCATAAATTAAGCACAAAGAAACATGAGAAAACCCCCAACCAATGGGATTCATGCCCAGTATTTGTCTCACAAGTCACATCAATCCAATTCAAGATTGTTTCCAACCTCTACAAAGAGCTGAAGTCGCAGAAATAAAATTATCAAATTTAATTCTTCCAAGAACTCTCCTCTCCCATCCATCAAATGTGTTTTCTATAGTATTTTGCTGAAACATGGCAACTCAACTCAATCCCTTCCCAACAATCTACGACTCAAGGCAGACCCTAATTAAACAATAAAACTACACAAATAACTTCCTGGATGGGAGTCCTAATTGAATCTAATTATAACAATAAAATAAATAGTTATTTCACCTGTATGTAATGGTCACAAATATATGGACTCCTATCGTAGGCCCGCCTAGAGATAGAAAGAAGTGAGGTAGAGTCTCTCTTATTAGGTGGATGAAATTCAATTATGTGGATGGGAACAAATCTCTTATTAGGTGTCAAGTAGAGAGGTTGGCATCGACAGACAGAGATGAAGGTAAGTGCTAACTTATGACTTTAGCCACATCCACCAAATTTAGTCTAAATGGGATTAGTATCACTTGCATCATTTGTTTTTAAGTTTGAACATTATGGTTAGTGAAGTAGTTTAGATCGATTGTCTGACACAAGTTAGGGTGGATGTGTAGCTTTTCTCTATAAAATTAAGTTTGTACTGCAACAACTTCTATTTGTAGAATGATTAAGAAAGTCTTGTAATGGAACTGCAATTCTTAGAGGACTCATAGCATAGTTGGAAGGCGGTTGTACATTTCATTCTGCTCACAACTACAAGGCAAATTATACTTAACATTTCCAAGCACATCATTGTGATATTCAAGTGAATAATGAGACAATAAAAGTGACATGATCATATGAAATATCAAGAAAAAATTTCATAATAAAGGGAAAGAAACTTCTCACAATACTCTACAAGTATGAATCACTCCGGCAACCTTTTACAATAACAATAGAAACACAAAACCACCAAATGATGCAAATAATAGTAAAAATATATCATCAAGTCACAAGGATGGCAATGGATGCTTGTTTAAAAAAGTAACTGACGGACCCAACCCAAGTGTTTTGAGTCTGGGGCCCGATGTTTGGTCCGATCGATGTCAGATCTGAGTTGACCACAAAGTCGTATAACCAGGAAATTTTGAACTTCAGTTTGGATCAATTTAGGACTAGACTCATGATCCTAAACCCCTATAACAAGAAAGGATTAAAGGATGCACATATTAATACCACATTTAGGAACCAACAGTCTCCAAGAAGAAGCTCAGTCTATATCAATTTAGACTAGCCTCATGATTCTAAACCCGTATATCAAGAAAGGATTAAAGGATGCACATACTAATAACGCATTTAGGAATCAATAGTCTCCAAGAAGAAATCAAGTCTTCAATAGTAAAAGCTATTTCTCTTTGCCAACCATTCAAGTAGTGGGATGGTTAAAACATGCACAAGGATCAAGTTCATGAGGGATGTGTATTGATTTCACTCTTTCCCCAACCAATTATGTAATGTTGTAATGAGAAAGAGGAGGAGAGATAAAAGAGGTTATACAAGGAGTCGTTTGAGGTTCTTTGCCAGTAAAGGTTTACAATAAAAGGTAGGGGCTGGCATGCAATACAGCGGTGCAGTCAGTCAAAATGGCACTCACAGACTGATTTACAAAACAAGCTTTTCTTGTCTTAGTGGTAGCAATCTTTTTTTTTTTTTTTTTTCAAAAAAGCCATTGGTGAATGAGGGGTAAAGCTATCTCCCCAATAAAAGGTAGGGGCTGGCATGTAATATAGCGGTGCGGTCAGTCAAAATGGCACTCACAGACTGATTTACAAAACAAGCTTTTCTTGTCTTAGTGGTAGCAATCTTTTTTTTTTTTTTTAATCAAAAAGCCATTGGTGAATGAGGGGTAAAGCTATCTCCCAAAAGCCCCAAGACATCTCTCCTCCATTTCTTTTTTAAAACAAGATCCTCTCCATATATTCTTCAAAAAAAAGGAAGAAGAAGAAGGAGAAAACTATGTCTAGCATGGTCAGCATAGCATCTCTGACCACCTTACAGCCATTGCAACCACTTATTTGGCACTCCTGTACTCTCTCTCTCTCTCTCAACCACTTATTTGGCACTCTCTCTCTCTCTCTCTCTCTCTCTCTCTCTCTCTCTCTCTCTCTCTCTCTCTCTCTCTCCCTCCCTCCCTCCCTCCCTCCACACACGTACCACACACATACACACACATGATTACCCTCCCTCCCTCCACACACGTACCACACACATACACACACATGATTAAAGACATTAGTAGGATGGGAGTGGCATGAACCTGTTCTACTTCGTATATCTCTGTTCTTTTTTTTTTCTTTTTACTTTGTTCTTCCTTTTTCCACTGGGTTTGGATCATGAGGATACAAATCAAGTTGATTTGTATCTGATATCAGTCTTACTTTGAAGGCAGTTTCCTCTTATTATTCCATCCATGCTCTTATCCAAAAGTTGAAAGGCTGAAATTTAAGAAGTTCAATATGAATAAGCAAGTAAATCTACAATTTTATATAAACAAGAAACTTGTACTTGATCAGGTAAGAAGTTACAAAATAAAGAGGGTAACAATAGGATCATTTTTCTATTAATGACTACGTGCATCACAAGAAATGAAACCCTTGATTAACAAAGAATTCAGGTACACAAGAGTGGAGCGGAAGAATAAAATGAAAAAAAAAAAAAAAAATGAAGATACTATTGAGAAAAGAAGAAAAAGTTTGCATATGTAAAACACATTTTGATCACTTAGATTGTACTTCAATGTTCAGGTTGTCTCTATTTTGAGCAAATCAGATCTACAACATGTATGAAAAAAAAAAAAAAAACTAATAACGTAAATCCTCATTCAAAATTTGACAAGTGGACAAAATGAATTAAAGCTTCAGTCATTTGGAAGAAACCACCAAAACAGCCAAAACGCAAGAAAACAAAATATTATACCAACCACAACATCGATTCGTTACAAACAAGAATCACTTGAATAAAATCTCAATCTATAATGAATGATAAAATCTCAATCTATAATGAAATGTACTTTTAATTTGCAGACATACCCACTCAAAGCAAGATTAACTAGACAAGCATAAAAACTACAGGTCTTGGTATTCTATAATGCTAACAAGGATAAATTTTACACCATGATAAAGAAAATGTAGAAGATTGAACACCCAGATTTGAAAGGGAGATTGATCTTCTCTTCATATAATTATCCACACAAGGTATGGATCTGATAAGGGAAGGAGGAGATGTTAAACAGGTATAACAAAGAGAGTGAGTATCCTGAAACGTAGAATTCCAATTGAGTTGTAGTATCATCAATCATGTAATTTGGTGTGAACAATGAACACCTCTAATCATGTTTCCACCTAGCCCACTTATGACGTCAAACAGCCGGCACTCACTACACTCACTGCCTTCTTCCCATGAATTGGCTCTCACCATAATTTCGACACCCATTGAAATGTTGCTCATCGTTGGATTGAAAACACAAAATATCAATGTCTTAGGAACCATTAAAATTTGAGGGCAAAATATCAAGGGTTAGGATAATGTGACGGGGTTGACCATTTGCATAGCCTATGGGTTGATAAGAATCCATCCCGAACCCCCATGACTGTTGTGCAACCAGGCGGGTCCAACAGGCCAATTTGTGCTTATGGTGCACACATGCGCAACAAATCATTGCTGGTGTTGTGTATGTGTGTGTGTTGTTGGGGGGGGGGGGGGGGGGGGTTGTGTGGTGGTGTGGGTTGAGAAACGCTCGCAAGTTTAAAAGTTAAGAATATGTGGGCCCACCTATGACCAACTCAAGCCTTGCACCAACACTAAACCTGAGAAAAAAATTGAAATAGACATGCACTCAGTGGTTATTCACCATTGACATGAATCATCACTAGATTCTCTTTACCTAAACAAATGTCATAGTTTCGGAACCTCAGTCATGTCTGACCCAACTCTACGCATGTAGGCCTTTCTACCTACCTTTCCTCCATGATTGGCACATATCATAGTGGCCTTATAAGTGTGTTCATAAATTGTGTTTGTAAGACTATCCTGGACTAGAAACTCTTAAGTAGGAAATTAACTATAGAGTCCACAGTTCTTTTAACCTGAAAGAGCTCTAACTTATTACAAGGGCCAATCTAGTGGAAGGGAACTGTGGAAGTCATATTACAAGAACTGTTCGACATCCTCTGTAATCTCATTCAAAACTTTACACAAAAAATTATTGAGTTACTCTATATCACTGTCTTACAGATGAGAATATTGCCGGTTGAAAGGGTTCTTGATCAAGAATTTTCTGTGGTTCTCTTCCTTCAATCTATATAAATGGCTTTAAGTATTTGGATATATATATATATAGATATATATTTTTAATCCTTTCCTTTTATGATTCTTTACAGGCCTCCTCTCCTGTTTCCTCTTTTCTTTACAGGATTTCAAAGAGGGTGATCAAGGCTTTTCAGAGTTCAGGTTTTCATCAAATTTCAAAGAGGGTGATCAAGGTGTTGAGAAACGCTCGCAAGTTTAAAAGTTAAGAATATGTGGGCCCACCTATGACCAACTCAAGCCTTGCACCAACACTAAACCTGAGAAAAAAATTGAAATAGACATGCACTCAGTGGTTATTCACCATTGACATGAATCATCACTAGATTCTCTTTACCTAAACAAATGTCATAGTTTTGGAACCTCAGTCATGTCTGACCCAACTCTACGCATGTAGGCCTTTCTACCTACCTTTCCTCCATGATTGGCACATATCATAGTGGCCTTATAAGTATGTTCATAAATTGTGTTTGTAAGACTATCCTGGACTAGAAACTCTTAAGTAGGAAATTATCTATAGAGTCCACAGTTCTTTTAACCTGAAAGAGCTCTAACTCATTACAAGGGCCAATCTAGGCAAAGGGAACTGTGGAAGTCATATTACAAGAACTGTTCGAACATCCTCTGTAATCTCATTCAAAACTTTACACAAAAAATTATTGAGTTACTCTATATCACTGTCTTACAGATGAGAATATTGCCGGTTGAAAGGGTTCTTGATCAAGAATTTTTTGTGGTTCTCTTTCTTCCATCCTATATAAATGGCTTTAAGGATATATTTGTAATCCTTTCCTATTATGATTCTTTACAGGCCTCCTCTCCTGTTTCCTCTTTTCTTACAGGATTTCTAAGAGGGTGATCAAGGTTTTTCAGAGTTCAGGTTTACATCAAATTTGGTAACACAGTAGGTTTCAATTTGTGTGTTTAGTTAGAGGATTGGAACCTTGCTTCTGAACACTTCTCAAACCAAGGGAATGGATGAGCTGCAGGAAGCAATTCATGCCTTGTCCAAATTCGTTGTCCATGTGTCTAATAATGTGGGACAAGTGTAGAATAATGTAATCTTATTGATTTCAAAATTTCGTAAAGATAATGAAAATGGCCAACAACATTGGCAGGGAACATGATTCAACTCACAGAGAAAGCTTGTAGACCTGTTTGTAGGTTATGTGATAATGTGTCCCACAGTTTCCCAAAATGTTTTGCAAGATGAAGTTTAGTGATTTTGTTTTCCTTTTTAAGAACTGCAGGTTAGTATCGTATGCATGCGGTTGAGCATAGGAATTATCAATTCTTGCTTTTGCCACTCATCAATCGAGTGAGTCAAACCATCAAGTTATACAATCAATATGTATGGAGATTTGCATAGAGAGAAGAACAATACATGTATCATCCTCTCATTACATCAGTCATTGACATCTTCTCATCCCCCAAATTATTAATTATATCATTCTCCCGATTAAAACCTTTTTAAGTCGTCACATAAGACTGTCATTACAAGAGTACAGTCAGATTACAGTTTTTAGTAATATAGGATTCATCAACTAACTTTTACAGAGGAACAACATACACCACTTAAATGCAATAAAAAGGAGAAATGAAAGTAAACAACTCTCTCTACCTTTTCTAATATAGTGTCACATAAACCAACTTTCAAATCTGCAAGGGAAAGAAAGGCCCGTAGAACATAAAGTCTCTGTTAAAGGACCTATGAACTACCCGAAATGACATGTACTTACCAGTTACAACCCGGTTGTGCCGCAGAATGACTGACTGACCACGTTCTTCCAGTAGTGACTTGACGAGCAGAGGTCCTTGGAATGACAGCATGAACAACAGCAAGCATATCTAGACATGGTAATGCTCTCTCTGTTTCTGAGATTTAGAGGGAGGTGATAACTTCTGAAGGGTGTACGTGAACCCCCTCCAAGTTCAATTGGGTTTGTGAGGATGATGGAGCCAAAAAGGTAGAAGCAATATTTGTTGTAATACCATTGTGGAGGAGCTCCACCGTCTCCAAGTCGATGTTAGTTTGTACTGGTGGGACTGGGGAGGATGCCAGGGCATATAGACTGGAATCAACTGTCACCAACTGTCTGATGGCGGATTGGAAAGATTGCAGGATCCAGAGTCGAAACCTGTCAGGGAGCATATCAAAGAGAGAGCCAACATAACGTTTAGTGGCTTCCCATACGGATTTGGAAGAATGGAGGATTGGGAGTTGAAATGGGAGAGGGAGAAGATGAAAGAAGGGACGGATGCAGGAGAAATAGGGAAGCCAGCGGAGCATCAGCATGTTTGGGACAGATGAAGAAAGGAGAACAGCACTTCCTAATATGAGATGGAAAACGCAGATTTTAAGGCCTTTAGAAGGAGGATGTGAGCGAAATTAGGGCGATGGTGGAACAGAGTGATGATGCTGTTAGCGAATCTAAGCGAGCTGCTGCTGCTGCATTTCCTCCACCACCACCGGTGGCGGACCAGGATGTACATTTGGGTGGGGCTAAAATTACGCTAGACTTAACATTTGAAAAAGAATTTGCTAGACTTCGCTAACCTTTTTCACATTACCAAATACCACCGAAAAGATTTTCTTTAAAAAATGTCCAACTCATGAAACTCAACTAGATGCATGATAATTATTAAAAATTAGACAATGAAGAGGTTAGGAATTATTATGTTAATCAGAAGTATCAAAAATTATTAGATGGATGAAAAATTACTATAACCTTAATTTTAGATATTCAAACTCACATTATCATGTTTCACTAAATCTATATGTCAAAAACAATGCCCAATGGAGATCTATCGCTGCAAGCTAAGGTGAGTGAGTGTGTAAGAAAAAACTCTATACAAAAACATTTCAAAGACACCCATCATATCCCTTTTCACTTTCTCAAGCCTTTAACTTTTAGATAATGAGAGTGAAATTCTATCTTTGAGTTATAGTGGGGATAAGAAGAGATGATAACGATAATGGATTTGGTCATCTTTGAATTTTTTGATATACTTAGATTTGATGGTTTATGGCTTAGGATTTGGGGATTCAGGGTTTAGAATTAGGATTTGGAGATAAAGTGTTCAAATTTATTTATAAAGTTATTAGGAAGGATCATACTAAATACTAGCAACAACGCCCCGTGCTTAGCCCGGGGCAAAAGGTAAGATATTATATTTTGAATTTATGAGATACCAAAATTAATTATAAACATATAAGCATATATTCATGTATTTTTATATGAAAATAGTCAACACATCTTCAATCTTTGAAAAGCAAAAGCACCACCATAGCTTCTTTTTTTTTTTTTTTTTTTTTTAATTTCTAGGATTTTAGTTTTTCCACACAAATTTCAAAGTTCAACCACTCGTTCTCTATTATTGTCTGAAAGTAAAACACTACATTAATGAACTTCTGTGTTTTCAAATCCTCATTGAACACTAAACAATAAAACACATTTTTTCATAAGAATGAATTGCTTTTCCAATTTCTTCTCTGACTCAAATGAATTGAAGAAATAAACAAAGAAGAAAAGTCCAATTAAGTAAAGGGGCATCAACTGAACCACAAGAATCAAAGAAGAATGTTGATGGCACCAAAGTTAAGGCCGTCCCTTTCACATATACACAAAACTATAAGATAACCTGTACCTATAGTAATGCCGTGTCCAATCCTTTTAAATGATGATGGGCAATCTTTTCAAATCACTAATTTCCACCTCCTATTGATCATAACACTTTCCCCTTTTTCCCTAATAATAAAGACTTCATAGTCCCACCAGTTGTGGTTGGATAGTGGTGTTCATGTGTTAGCGGTGATGCATGTGAGAAACTTTCAAGCCTTTTTCTTCATCAGTGTCCTCTTCCCTGATATAAACCTGTTGGCATCTGAAACATGAATCCTTATACTTCTTCTCCACTTCTGAAGAGCAGTCACAGCCCTTAAGCCGCCATCCTCTCTCTATCCTGAAGTTCTTACTGACGGTTTTAAGAGAAGGCCTTTGGAAGAACAGAGAGGTTCCAACACTTCTTGGGTCTCTAGAAACCATTGTGTTGGAAGCTTGAGAATAACAAGAGCTGCTGTAGTCAGATGAGGTGGTTTGAATATTTTTCATGTCAGCTCTTTGCTGTTTATTAAGTGCCCTATTGATTAAAGAGAGCCATCTTGCTACTGGTTCATTGTCTTCTATAACCAGCACATTCCCAGCATTCAGAGGGACTATTTCTTAAAACCTGATATGGTCCAAAACCGAGAATAAATTAACAGGAAAACCAGTACTGAATTAAGTTGTTTCTGAAGCAACAGTTTCCTACGTGATTACAAAGAGGTTAAATTGAATTGAATGCAATACTCCCATTTTTTTCGCTGGGGCAGGTCACAGGTGATATACTTTTCCATGCAAATTAAATTCCAATCCATTTAGGCTACAACTGAATGTAATGACTGTTTATTTGGGCTGCAAATGCAGAAAAACTACACCCAGTCTAATGTATTTCAGATTTTTAGTCTCTCCTCAATAGACAGCACAATGAACTCTCCTCAATAGACCGCACAATGAACAACCATCTGTATGGTCAGAACAACCAAACATATGGTGACTTCACATCCAACCAGGGCCTTAAATAAAAAAGAAGCATTTGTTCGAAGCCTGAAGACCCATTACCAATTAGGCTCTGGCAACGTATGAACTATTTATAAATAGATTCAAAAGGAAAATATTTTGTTGAACATGAATTTAAAGGAGATGGAAAATTGTCCTGAAGACTGGATTTAGACAGTACCCATGGTAATCAGCAACTGGCTAATAATTTACTGAAGATGCACTTGCATCAAATGACAAACTGAAAATATATTAGAATACAGATACAATATTTTCACACTAATTTGAAGGAAATCTGAGAAAATAATCCGTACCCCAAAACATCTAATGAATCATCTACATGAAAAAAATCTTCCAGATTTAGACCATCATGAGGTGGTTTCCCTCTACATTCCACGTCGCCACAAACACCCTAAAGGAAATAACCAAAAAGAGAACTCTTTTTTAAGAAAGTAATCCTTACAGTAGCGTCTTCAATCAACAACAATTTGGGCAGATCCAAACATAGCCCAAGATAAATCAATACAAGAATACCTAAAAGGATATGTTTCTGTGATGTTTGACATTGGAGATCTAAAGGTGCTGATACCCTGTGGGTAAGTCAAACAGAAGTGGATAAACATTAAAGAAAGAAAAGGGAAGGAAACAACATACAAGATATTTCTACTGTTTCTTTCTTAGATGGAAAAATCAGAGATAGTTTTGGAAGGAGGAAAAAGAGATCAAATTCATACCTAAAATTATATCATTCTTCCAGGGAGAGGAGTTCTGCGCAGGGCTCTATTTGACCTGGATCGTATGGTGTGCTGGATAATGGGGAGAGGAGTTCTGCGCAGGGGACGATTGGAGGGGATGGAGAGTTGGCGTGAGATGATGGGGAGGGAAGATTTTAGGAGATTTGATGAGTAGAATGAGAAGGGAGAGATTTTAGGAGATTTGAGTGGATTGAGAAGGGAGAGATTTTAGGAGATTTGAGTAGGTTGAGTAGGAGATTTGAGTAGGAGATATGAAATCAGTTGATCCTCCCTCTTTTTCTCCTTTTTTTTCTTGGGTATTTCTTTGAAACAAGAGAATTTTCAGGGGTGAGGTGGCACCCCCCACAGGCCACCTCCCCCTTTGCTTTATTATATATAATGTTTGACAGATGAAGATGCAGTAGTTTGTACAATACATAAGGTCTAACGACAAGGAGCACGAATGACAATTGGTGTGAATGGATTTTGGAAATAAAAGGTTGAAGAAGAGGGAGCAGTGTGTTGTCGAAATATATTTCTTTTTTTTCTTTTGTTTTTTTTTTTTATACAAACAAAGCTTTACATATGTGGGGCTATCTTTTGACATATATAGAGCGACAAATTTAGACATGTGGGGCATACTCCAAAGCCCATTCAACTCTATGCTGATTTCAATTTTGACCTGGGGCAACTGCTCAGATCGCTCTAACTTAAGTCCACCCCTGCTCCAGGGCTCCGTTAAAATTTCTTGGTTCTCCAAAAAAAAAAAAAAAAACATACTCTATTGGATTTAATTTTGGAACATTGGTCGCCCCTGAACACCACCACCACATTGACGATGTTGTGGTTGGGAAATCAACTACAAGTAGGCTAAAGAGATGGGTAGAGTGGCCCCTAACCACCGTGGATCGTGCAATTCATCATTTCCCGTCCTCGTAGCCATGGCACTCTCCTTCCCCTTCTCCTTCTCCCTACCATTCTCCTTCACACAGATACATGGACAGAAGCCGAGTCTTTAAAGCCGATGATAACTTGTCAGTGCTCTCTAAAGTAATCATAACACTACTTGCCATCAACAATGCTTGACGTCAACTATGGTGTTAAGAGCCAGCTTGGCAACTCTAATAACAGAATCACGTGAAGTAAACTTAATTTTGAAGGAAGAATATAAAATATAAATAGATTATGAAGATATTTTATTTTTAGTTATTTATTATGATTTTTTTTTTTTTTTTTTTTTTTGCATGGGAAAGTGGAATTTCTTTGTATTTTAGTGGATAAAGGTAGTTGCTTTTTGATTTTTTTTTTTTTTTAAAGATGAAGGGAGTTTTGAATTAAAGTGCTTCTAATGTGACATCTTGTCTGAAAAATGGAGGTTTTACTTAACTTTTACTGTATTAACAAAGTGCCAAACTAGCCCTAAAAAACTTAAGTCAGTTGATAAAAAAAAAAAAAAAAAAAAACTATAGTGCTAAAGTAGTCATAACACTTTTTTTTTTCTTTTTTTTTTTCATATAAAGAATCACAGCACTACTTGCTGTCACGCACTACTTGCCGTCACGCACTACTTGCCGTCAACTATTTCCTAATCTTGACGTAGTTCTCGACAAGCAGTGTAATGATTACTTTAACAATAGAGTGATACTTTAGTAAGATACTGATATATTTTGTTTTGGGGAATTTTATCCAAAAAAGCACTTTATGTGGCGAGTGCACCAAATATGGAATTTTTGTCAAAGTTGTAAGAAACAAAAAATCCACACAGAAAAAATAAAATTTTTTTTTCTGTTTTTTATGGTCGCTATGATCTTTTTTTGTTGTGTTAAGGGTCGACCGCAACCCTCCTAATAACAAGTGAGGGTCGCCATCGACCCTGAGCAGACATAAACACCTCATCTTCTTCCTTCTTCCTCTCTTGTCCAAACCCAATCTAGTACTCCTAGTACCTTCCCATAGAGAATTAGATTATATTTTATTGAGGAAAACCAATTCACTTTTCTAATTTTTCTCGCAAGGAAAATGTATTGTACGTCAAATAACAAGACAACTAGCACAATGTGTTCACTAATAATTGAAAAATATATTCTATGATCCATTAAAAAAAAAATAGATCACGTAAAATCATTTTCAAACATTTATTGACATCAAATTGGTTTAGATAGAGCATAAGATTTTAAAAAGAGAATAAATGAAGAAAAGATTATGAGAGTACATATTTTCTTAATGTTACACCGAATGAAAAGTAGGAAGAAGATTCAAGTGGTTACTTTTACATGTTGGAAGTGGGAGGAAAAAGTGAGTTGATTGTAGAACATGGGTATAACTTCCAGTCAAAATCAGAAGTTATAGTCAAAATTAACTTCAAAATCCTCCGCTTTATTTATATATGTTAAAGTAAATGGGGAGGAGGGCTGTGGAGGGTGCCACATATCAGTAGGTGAGTTTTCCTTTAAGAAAAATACTTATAAAATCACACAAAGCTTTGGGTTTAATGTGGGCCACTACACCTTCCAAATCTCCTCCCTAAATCTCTCCATTTAAATTAAGATTATGGTTTCTAAACTTACATTTCTAAAATCCTTCTATCTTCCCCTAAAATCTCTCTTTTCCTAACTTTTCTATTTTATCTTCTTATCTTAATCCCCAAATCACTCTCTAATATTAATCTAATCTAAAATCTGTCTAACCAATCCTCTTATCATTATGATTTTAGTATTAACTTTGTAAATGGTTGGATTCACTCACATGATGAATTCTCATGCACATTACATACTGCTATGCTATTTATTACTTGACAAAATGAGCTCAGATTAGGGCTCACCCTAATGCACGCCTGCATTCACTAGGAGCATATAGCCCATACATGTGATTGAAATACACAAGGTGGGTCCTACATAATTATTGGTATGCAATTGTCGTTAGTTTCCACGCCTTTTGGTTTCTAATTGGCTACACGGCTTGCACTATAGGCCCCACATGTGAGATTGCTATTTCACAAAAGCATGAAGCCTAATTGAAGTGGCCCACCATATGCCATTAATCACATAAAAACCTCATAATCCAATGATATGCATGAAGCTCTGAGATTTTCACCGATGGAAATCTTAGAATAAATCCCTAAGCCCCACATGAGAGATTTTACTTTACAAAGGCTTGCAGTATACTTGAAGTGGCCCACCACCTGCCATTGATCCATAGAAATTAATCTTGATTCAAGGAGAACCAAGGGAGTTGGATGATCAATGGGGAAACAAATAGGCCCAAAAAGAAAATAATATGCATTTGCAAATGCATATTATTGATCATTCTAATTTCTTCTTTGAAGTATCGCTAGGTTTTATAATAAAAGAAATGCATTCCTTCGGACTGAATTTAGGAAGGAGTTGGAGTTATGTATATTAAATTCCAATTGTCAACGATAATCATTAATGTTTAGTGGCAAAAACTTCATCAGTTATCTTTTTTTATTCTTTTTTATTATCCATGAATGAGAAGATTGAAAAAGTTTTTTCTTCTTTGAAAGAATTTTTCGTAGATGAATAATATATCTAAAACTCAATATATTAATTTTGCTTGATGCATTTGCCATTGTGTTTTCTTGAGGTTTATTTATTGATTTTTAGTGATTCAACCTCATGAAATGCGCACGTGAATGGATAATATATGTTATTTATTATTATTATTATTTTTCTTATCGGTTCATGTTACACATTATTTTGGGTTATTAAGAAAAGATTTTCTATATTCATTTCTCCATTGCTTTTTTTCCTAAATAGGTATTGTTGGGACGATCCAAGCCATTTTTTGAAATAATAAATTTATATATTTATTTTATTTGTCAATAATATTTTAAAGAAAATATTAAATTAAAAAGTATTTTTATTTTTTAGGCCCAGGCTTAGCACGGGCTTGCGTTACTAGTTAATATATTATAATGGAGTCGGTGAGAAATCAGAACCATTGTCCCCTCTATTGTGACTTTCTCTTGTTGCACAAATGCACATGAAAAGCTCTACAAAACGTTTGGTGCCCCCGTTTAGTTTTGTTTAAGGGAAAAACTTATGATTTTTTCAATCCCTTCACACTCATCTGATCACCAGTCAACCTCTTCAGTTGACACAAATTCTAAGGGCTAGGATTTTCCACTACAGCTTTTCACAAAATGGGTTCCGTAAATTTCCTAAAGTCCATGTCCAAGTGATAAATTCTATCAATGGGTCCCATTAAATTTGTTGCACCCACGTAGGATGGCCCTATCCATAGTTGGCTTCCTAAGTTTAACCAATGACAAATTTCTAAATGGGTGGGTCTCATGTACATGTAACCTCATCCAAATTAAAGAACAAAAATATATCCAGTGACAAATTCAAATATAGGTGGATCCCATATCATGTATATTTCCATCCAACATATTAAAAATCCATCTCAAGAGAGATTTTCAAATCAGTGAGTCCTATGTGTAACCTTATCCAAAATTTAGAAAAATGCTTCGAATGTTTCATATAGCTGGTCCCATGTATAATCCCATTCAGAGCTTAGAAAAGGAATACAATGATCAAAATGGGTGGGTGTAATATGTAATCTCATCCACAATACATCTAATTTCAAATTCTAAATAAAATAGTGGGTCCCATATATATATATATATATTTATTTTGAATATATTTTTAATAAATCTTTATCGTCATAGGAGAATAGATGATCCAACCATTAATTTCCAAGGCTTATTGCTTCAAGGGCCCTACAATGGAAACAAATTTTTACTTGAATCAAAAGAAGATTCTCTAGAGAGAGATTTTATAGCCAAAAAAAAAAAAAAGGAAAAAGATTCAGAGTCCGAATCAGCAGCGGAGACTCTCAGTCCGAAATGCTAATTAGTTTAAATGGAAAGCTTGCAATTTATTAGATAACACAGAAAGGGATTAGAGTATTAAGTTTAGGGAACGTGTCGGGATGTTATACTCTTTGATCTGTATGGATTAGGCATCCTTGGTTCTGGTTGTGATCTATTTGTGTGTGATAGTGCTTGTGTTCAAGTCCTCATTCCCATAGAAAAATTCGCTTTTATTTAAATTGTGTGTCTAGTTTGGGCCGGGCCGGGCTTTAGGATCTCTACCATTGAATCCAAGTCCAGTCCATATATTAAATGGGTTCATGTTTTAGGTGCAACCGTCCAAAGTGAGCTTAACCCAGTTTGGGCTTGGGCTGACCTGGTTAGGGCAGCCGGGCCGGGTCAAGCCCTAGGTTGTCCTAACCCTACCCTCAATATATGCAGGGCGGCGTCCGGGCGGGCCAAAGCCTTCAGAGGTTATGTTGCAGTACATAGGCCCTTACCTTACCCTCGAGGGCCAAGGTCGGGTCAGAGCAAGGGTTAGGGCCTCAAAACACGAAAATCATTATTCTTTTTTTATATTCTTATACTATAACCAAGAATAGAGTGTAGCATTATCTTATCTAAACTCAATTGAGAAGGCACCATCAAGACATTGAGAATATAAGTTGTCTCTAAAAACTTTCTTTCATTAGACAAAATCATACATGCTTTAGTGACTTTGGTACTAAACATATGATTTTATCACTTTTGTCAAAGAAGGAAAACAGTTAAAAAGTCTTATCTATTTCACACCTTTCACAAAAAATTTCACGTATGAGATCATTCTAGTTGAATCTCATCTTTGAAAACTTCAAACTACTTACATTTACATAACTTTTATCAATTGATGTTATTTTCAATTTAACACCGATTCAACTATTAAGCATTATTGGATTTTAGTCACAAAAAAAAAATTACTTAAAAAATACCATTAGTTTAGACTTTTAAAGTGCGTTATAATTTTATAATCAATAAATATTTGGATCACTACATATCCTTGAAGTTCCATATAATGCAAACTACCTTAATAAATTGGTTGGCATTCCAAGTAACTCTATAGAGAAAAGAGTGTATTCTTAATGATAGGAGTACCTGCCCTTGCACTAACAAAAATATATTAAAATAATATAAAAAGCTAAAAAAGAATCAATAAAACTAAAAGAAAGGCATTAGAAACAACCGCGCAACACTAATTGCTTATTCATTAAGTACAATACATTACTTAAATAATTAAATATAGATGAAATGAACCAAATATATGTGTACGAATGTTTAGAGGATTTTGAATGGGTAGGTGGTATGAAATTGCCTTCAGATCCCCATTTTAATTGCTGATAGTACTGTTATAAGGGTATTTTAATATTATTTATTATTATATAGGGAAATATTCAAGTGAGAACTAGTCTCACATATTATATGAGAACTTTTTTGTAGAGCCCAACTAGCAAACCCATCAAGACTAGCAACCAATAAGGGAACCCCCTGATAGTTACTAATATCAAGGATTGGCACAATTCTGAATGGACTGAACCACCTGATCGAGGGTCGAATATTTTTTTGAATATGAAGCCATTAAACTTGTGGGCCACGGATGAAGGGGTTAGGGGCATGGGTTTGGGGACAAACTTGATACTTAGGGTGGTCTCGCATAGATCTTTCCATCCCCTTTGGTCCCATCCCCAAATGGGGCCCACAATTGGGCTCCACAAAAAAAGTTCTCACATAATATGCGAGAACAGTTCCCACCGAATATTACCCTAGATATGATATAAAATAAATAAAAGTAAGAGGGCTAGGGATAGGGTAGGGCCGGCTAGTATTGTCCAAGCCTGACCCAGGGCCTGTGAAAAATTGTCCAAGCTCGGCCCTAAGGTTTTTCCTTTGAAACGAAAGCCCTCATTTTAAGGGCTTTTTGAGGGCCTGGCCGCCCCCCTTGTCTCAAAGCTAGATTGACAAGCCTAGACGCTGTTCATGAGAACCCCTACTTAAGATAAACTCAAAATTACACAAAATTAAAATAAAAATTCAA